>CM060910.1:216701279-217433779 GCA_030737875.1 Allium sativum
GACCTCCCACATTAGACTGGCATTTGTGGCTGCGGGATTTTTTCGGGTGGGTCCGAGCTATCTTACACCACAAACGAGCCTAACCCCGTGTCTTTACAACTATTACGCATTTAATTCAGGCCTTTGACCTCTCACATTAGACTAGCATTTGTGGCAGCTGGATTTGCCGGGCGGGTGCGGGCAGTCTTACACTACAAAAGATTCTAACCTCGTGTCTTAGGCGGTGTATTATTACACATCTTCATTTAACCCCAAATTGGATTAATATCCCTATTCAAATTTGTAAATAAATTCTAAATATACTTATGTCCACAATTGTCACCTAAATTATGTCCATTTATCTCAGGTATATAAATTATACCGATTATTGCCTCATATTAATTGGATGCCTTTTAAGGCCGTTACATGCCAATTCTTAATATGTGTATATTCAATATTACCCCTATCGTCCCCATGTTGTTCGTTTTCGTATCCTGACACACACACACACACACACACACACACACACACACACATATATATATATATATATATATATATATATATATTAGACTAGCAATCAGTCTAATGACATAAAAGGGAAGAAACATCGCAAATTTGCATAACGCACAAAATGGATCTAACTTACGAATAAGGATTACAACATATCTTGCATATACTTTGTATTCTCATGAATCTAAACATAGACCTTAAGGTGTGAACTTGCAGGTATGAACATAGTTTTCAACCAAACTTGTATAGGCCATAGTCACAAACTTGCATAAAACTATGCATGTCATAGATCTAAATCTAAAGGTGTAAACTTGCATATATGTGAATCCAATTTCTACCTAAACTTGCATATAGTCACTTTATTTTGTTCACATGTAAACTTGTGTAAAATTCACATAGAAACTAGCATATAATATACACCCAAACTTGCATATAAAATGATGTCAAACATGAATCAAGTTGAACATAGGTGATTGGGCATATACAAAGAAATCCACAACAAAAACTGTCATTATGAACAACTAGCATATATTCACAAAATATCACATTTTCCCAATGTCTCATAAACATAGCCATATAACCCAAATTATAACTCAACCCAATTAACTTGTAAATTATCTTATTAAAGAAATTGAACTCACAACTCAAAGAAGGTCATAAGTTCTGGGATCTGAGTTCTAAAATTGATTTAGCTCACCTTTGAAGTAGACAAATTTGTTATTGTAGTTGTAGACTTGAGTTGAATTGAGTAGATTAGCTTTTGTTTGCTCCTAGTTGGTGGCGGCTACTCTAGGTTGCAGGGTGATAGCATGACGGCCATGGTTCTAATTTTGATTAGGCTTTAGGGTTTGAGTCTACATGTGTTTACATAGAATTTCAATTCAATTAGAGCCGTCAGATGAACCTAGAGTTAACCACAACCATTCAGACTAGATCAGAACTACCCAAAAACCCTAGTGATTCAGCAACAAGTCATAAGTCGTCAAAATTCTGATCTGCCCGCAGGGGGGGGGGGACAGGGTCGACCCCCAGGTCGACCTGTAGGGGGTGGTCGACACTAGGGTCGACCCCCTGGTCGACCTGGGTCCTGGGCGGAAATTTTCCTGCGCAGCCCGCTTCTGACTTCGGTTTTGAATTTTGAATCCGGTTTCGAGCTGTTTGTATTTATTTGAATTTTCTGGAAACTTCCGACAGCCATAACTTCTTCACACGAAGTCCAATTTACGCAAACTCGGACTCTATCTGAACCAGAATTCCGAGACGAACACAATAGCATAACTTGTTTCCCTTGATTCTCACATTAAAATTAATTATTGTTTAATTCGTTAGTTTATGTTAACAGAAAACACGGTGTGTTACATTATAAATGAAGTTCTCGTGCTATAATGTGGAATTCGGCTTCCTTATTGAGCAATGGCCTTGCATGAAGTAATGGTGGAAGCCATAATGAGTGAGAGCCAAAAGATCAAAATACCAAAAAAGCCCCTTCAAATGGCCATGGAGCGATGTATTTATAGGTGTAGAGGAGCCCTAGGGAGCTCCAAAGTGGTTCGGATTGGGTGTGCCACGTGGCGAGCGCCGAGATGATCTCGGAAGTAGTGGAGAAGTGGTCACCAAATCGTAGGGAGACACGTGGAGTTCGATCCATAATTGTAGGAATGGTTGTTTCCTTAAGAATAGGTCAACGCTGCAGCCTAGAGTTCGATACGATTGGTTCGGTTCTGGTTCCCTCCCTTCTAAACCGATCCGGAGCCTTCCAACCAAATACTTCAAGCTCCAATGCAGAATTCAAAGCGGGTCTGGTCTGCCTCATCCTGAGCCGAACCGGGGATTCCGATCCGAGCAGACACCTATGCGTGGATGGGAAGATGCTGAGTTGGTGAAAGTGTGATGCCTCAATCTTATCCGTCCTCCTAGACCGGTCCGATCCAAATGGGTTGTGCTAATTCCAAATCCAAGTTTCTGGTTCTGCATGTGTTCACGGAGACGAGTGCAACTTCCAAACCGTAAGTCCATTTTGCCCAAACAAAAGCTTGACTTGAAGCTGATTCAGAGAGCTACAGGAGTAACAGAGCTTTGCTCTGTAAATGATGTTTTCGGGCCCAAAAGAGGTCGTCTGATAGGAGTTTCGGGCCAATCTTTGTTTGTGATGCGACTTCAACCAAATCACTTCCTGTCTTCTGACGATATTCCCCATACTTGTGCGTATTGTTAACAAGAGATTTCATGTGTAACGGCTTTGACTAAAAGTAGGTCAAAGTTTTTGCCCCCTAGAACATATCTTGCTGGCTGAAAGAAGACGTGTTCTAGATAATCCAAGGTCAAGCCGGGCTTGCCAGCTGCATGTATAATCCATACCTGCGAAGAAAAGAAAGCAAAGAGGTGTGTCAAATCCCGAGAAAACAGATTGCACTTTCGAGCATAAACCATGCTTGGGCATTTGTTTGAGCATAAACCGTACTCGAGGGACGTTTGAATCATCCTGGCAAAACCTGGCAAGGGACCTAACGTTCCGGGTATAAGCCATGCCAGGAAGTTCAAACAGAGCATAATCCATACTCGAGTTTCTTTGAGTTCCTTTTCCCAATCCTAACAAGTTCGTTCGTCGTTCCTGAGTATGATCCTTACTTAAGCATCCTAGTGAGTACAATCCATAATCATGTCGGGATAGAGCTATACTTGCCAAAACCTTACAAGACAGTCTGTCCCTAGGCATAATCCATGCCTAGGGGTCCGAGATAAGTATAAGCCATACTTAAATTGAGATTAAGAATCCTGCCACAGCCTGAAAAGACACTTAAATTCGCCAAACATAATTCGGAAAGTCCTTCCCTATTTAATACAAAGTACAAAACCAAAGCTAGTCCTGATTGGTTTGTCATTGGGTGCAAAGCACGCTTTGGAGATAAATCCAAACCCCAAACGTTTGTACTCCTATTTAGCCAATTGAAAAACCTAAAGAAATTAAAGGGGCACAACTTAAATCCTAAGAAATGTTGAAAATGCAGAGTGATCCAATGCAGATCGATTGATGATGAGCCCACATAAGCTCGATCCAGGGTCATTCCCTCTCCGGGGAGCAGATGGTGGTAGCGCGGGTGTAGGCATTGTAGGTTGTTTCACATACTCGGGTAGCTCTCCACGTCTAACCCGTTCCTCATTCAAGTCTCGCAAGTGCCTACAGTCATTTGTGTCATGTCCGTCCATATCAAGAAATATGTTGTATTTTCCAGAATCGCATTCTGTATGCGATGGCTCCCTCTTGGGAGGCTTTGGATAGGAGATGTCACCGTTTGGGTTCATGTAGATGTCAGTCAAGGTCGAATTGAGTTCAGTGTACTTTTCATATTTGGGCCCTCTCCGGGGGTGAGCATTGCAGTTATTCTTGACAGCATCTTTCCCTTTTCCTTTTCCAGAATCAGACGGTTCTCCGTCTTTGAGCATGTTGACATCGATAATTTTCTTTTCGGACGTTGCATCTTCTTCACGTAGAAATCTATCTGATTCAAGGTAGAATTCGCTGAGATTCCATAGTAGGTCTCGGTACAAGGATTTTTTGAACTCCGAGTTAACCAGAACGCTGGATACTGCCGCCATCAATACCATAGATGGCTCAAGTCGATCAATTGATGCTTCTGCCACATTGAACCATTCCAAAAATGAGCGTAGAGTTCATCTGGGCCTCTGCTTGATTGTAGTGAGTGACATTACATTCTTGGGTCGAGCGATGTGGACCAGAAACTGATTAATAAAGCGAGCGACCAACATGCTCTAGTTGTTGATCGATTAAGAATCCAGCTGCCACATCCACATATCAACAATATCAGTCAAAAAGAGACGAATGCATTTTTCCATGATGTTTTCCGACGCCGATTAAACTTCCATATGACATTTGTAGCACATGAGATGCACAGTAGGATTTGTCCTGTCGTTGTATGGTTCCAGAACTGGAAGTTTGAAATCCGGTAGGTTTCGAGAATTCCCGATTTCTTGTGTGAATGGATTGTGGTTGACATCATCCATGTCATTCTGATAGGTGCGGCCTCTTGAGGGGCGTTCAATGAGGGTGGTGAGCCGATCGCCTTCAAAGAGCTGTCGTAAGCTGCTAAGGTCAGAGCTGGTGCCCCCAGCGTTAAATCTAGAAGAGTTCGAAAAAGTGTGGGGAGCTTGGAAGACCATTCGGGCCGGGTAAGAGGTGCCCCCAGCGTAGCCTTTAGGAGAGTGATGTGGCACCTGGAATGCGATCCAATTCGGATCGGTCGTGTTCTGATCGGATGGGGCGAACCCAACCGGACCTGGTTCTCTGCTTCGAGCCACATTAGGTTGCGGTTGAGCTGAATGGGGTGGCTGAATATCCATTCGAGCTGAAGCGGAGGAAGGTCGTGCTCGACCTGTGCCTGTGTTTCCATCCAAAACACTAAGTGTTGCAGCTGCAGAATGTTGAGTGGGGTTGCCCCTTGTTCCCTCCGTGCCCCTGGTTCGGATCGGATTTCGCTCTGTGATCCGGATTGGATCCGAACCGATTTGGTTTGTTGCTCCTGTTGGGGCTGACTTTATGTTATTTCCAGCGAGTTGTGTATCACCGCTCGGCCTGCCTTCCATCCGAGCGAAGAATGCATCCATCATCTCCTGTTGTTTGTGGAGGAGATCATCTTGCCTTGCCATTTGAGTTCTCAATTCAGCAAGAATTCCATCCATCTCTTCTCTGGTTAAGTATGCCGATAGATCACCACGAGAGGAAGCCTCCGGGCTCACCTCATTCCCCGCGCCTTCCATACCTACATCCTCAGTACAAAAGAAGGTTCCATCTTTCTTTCATTAAACCATTGATCCAATAGCCGAGCAATCCGATTCCTTTCAAGCTAGAGATTAAAGAACTATCGTGTGCCCCCCGTCCTGGCGCGCCAAAATGTTAGATCAAAATCTGGGCCTAACATCCAAATGCGATGTGAAATCCTCGAAATGACAGAATAAATGTAGAGAAAGCAGTAAATACCAGGACACACACAAGATTTTTGTAGTGGTTCGGCTAAGTCCAAGCCAACGTCCACTTTATAGTTTTTTAAATCCTAAAAAGCTATTACAATGTTGTTTGCTTGCGGTTTATACAAGAAATCCTTGTGTTTACAATGAATAGAAGTGAGAAAAGTGGAGATTATACACGAAATCCTCGGGCTATAATGTGGAATTCGGCTTCCTTATTGAGCAATGGCCTTGCGTGAAGTAATGGTGGAAGCCATAATGAGTGAGAGCCAAAAGATCAAAAGACCAAAGAAGTCCCTTCAAATGGCCATGGAGCGGTGTATTTATAGGTGTAGAGGAGCCCTAGGGAGCTCCGAAGTGGTTCAAATCGGGTGTGCCACGTGACAAGCGCCGAGGTGATCTCAGAAGTAGTGGAGAAGTGGTCACCAGGTCGTGTGGAGACAAGTGGAGTTCGATCCATGATAGTAGGAACAATTTTTGCCTTAAGAATAAGTCAACGCTGCAGCCTAGAGTTCGATACAGGTGGTTCGGTTCGGGTTCTCCCCTTCCGAACCGATCCAGAGCCATCCAACCGAAGACTTCAAGCTTCAATGTAGAATTCAAACGGGGTCGGGTCTGCCTCATTCCGAGCCAAACTGGGGATTCCGATCCGAGCCGACACCTATGCGTGGAAGGGAAGATGCTTAGTTGGTGAAGATGTGATGCCTCAATCTGATCCTCTTCGCCAAGACCGATCTGATCCAAAAGGGTTGTGCTAATTCCAAATCTAAGTATCCGCTTCTGCATGTGTTCACGGAAACGGGCGCAATTTCCAAACCTTAAGTCCATTTTGCCCAAACGAAAGCTCGACTTGTAGCTGATTCAGAGGGCTACAAGAGTTACAGAGCCTTGCTCTATAATTAATGTTTTCGGGACCAAATGAGGTCGTCTGATAGGAGTTTCGGGCCAATCTTTTTTTGTGATGCAATTTCAACCAAATCTCTTCTTGTCTTCTGACGATATTCCCCATACTTATGCCTATTGTTAACCAGAGATTTCACGTGTAACGGCTTTCACTAAAAAGCAAGTCAACATCTTGCCCCCCAGAACATATCTTGCTGGCTGAAGGAAGATGTGTTCTTGATAATCCAAGGCCACGACGGGCCTGCCAGCTACAAGTATAATCCATACCTGCGAAGAAAAGAGAGCAAACGGGTGTTTCAAATCCTGACAAAACAGATTACACTTTCGAGCATAAACCATGCTTGGGCGCTTGTTTGAGCACAAACCATACTCGAGGGACGTTCGAATCATCCTGCCAAAACATGGCGAGCGACCTAACCTTCCGGCTATAAGCCATACCAGGAAGTTCAAACTGAGCATAAGCCATACTCGAGTTTTATTGAGTTCCTTTGCCCAACCCTGACAAGATCGTTCGTCATTCCCGAGTATAATCCATACTTAAGCATCCTAGTGAGTACAATCCATAATAATGTCGGGAGAGCTATACTTGCCAAAACCTGACAAGACAGTCTGTCCCTAGTCATAATCCATGCCTATAGGTCCGAGATAAGTATAAGCCATACTTCAATTGAGATTGAGAATCCTTCCATAACCTAACAAGACGCTTAAATTCGCCAAACATAACCCATGTTTGGAAAGTCCTTATTCAATTCAAAGTACAAAACCAAAGCAAATCCTGATTGGTTTGTCATCGGGTGCAGAGCACACTTTGGAGATAAATCCTAACCCCGAACATGTGTACTCTGATTTAGCCAATCGAAAAACCTAAAGAAAACAAAGAGACATATCTTAAATCCTAAGAAATGCTGAAAATTAAGAGTGATCCTGTCTAGATCAGTTGATGATGAGCCTACATGAGCTCGATCCGGGATCATTCCCTCTCCGGGCAGCAGGTGGTGGTAGCATGGGTGCAGGCGCTGTAGGTTGTTTCACATACTCGGGTAGCTCTCCACGTCTAACCCATTCCTCAATGAAGTCTCACAAGTGCCTACAGTCATTTGTGTCATGTCCGTCCTTATCAAGAAATATGCAGTATTTTCTAGAAACGCGTTCTCTATGCGATGGCTCCCTCCTGGGAGGCTTTGGATAGGAGACGCCACTATTTGTGTTCATGTTGATGTCAGTCACTGTCGAAATGAGTATTGGTGTACTTTTCATATTTGAGCACTCTCCGGGGCTGAACGTTGGGGTCACTCTTGACAGCCGTTTTCCCTTTTCCTTTTCTAGAATCAGACGGTTCTCCGTCTTTGAGCATGATGACATCGAGAATTTTCTTTTGGGACGTTGCGTCTTCTTCACGCATAAATCTATCTTATTCAAGGTAAAATTCGCTGAGATTCCGTAGTAGGTCTTGGTACAAGGATTTTTAGAACTCCGAGTTATTCAGAACACCGGATACTGCCTCCATCAATACCATAGATGGCTCAGGTTGATCAACTGATGTTGCTGCAACGTTGAACCATTCCAAAAATGGTCGTAGAGTTTCTCTGGGCCTCTGCTTGATTGTAGTGAGTGACATTACATTCCTGGGTCGAGCGATATGGACCAGAAACTATTCAATAAAGCGAGCGACCAACAAGTTCAGCTGTTGATCGATTCAGATTCTGGTTGCCGAATCCACATAGCAGCAATATCAGTCAAGAAGAGAAGGAATCATTTTGCCGTGATTTTTTCCGATGTTGATTGAACTTCCATATGACGTTCGTAGTGCATGAGATTCACGGTAGGATCCGTCCTGCCGCTGTATGGTTTCAGAACTGGAAGTTTGAAATCCCGTGGGTTACGAGAATTCCTGATTTCTTATGTGAATGGATTGTGGTTGACATCATTCATGTCATTCTGATAGGTGCTGCTTCTTGAGAGGCATTCATTGAGGTTGGCGACCCGATCGCCTTCAAAGAGCTGTTGTAAGTTGCTAAGGTCAGAGCTGGTGTCCCCAGCATTAAATCTAGAAGAGTTTGAAAAAGTATGGGGAGCTTGGAAGACCATTCGGGCTGGGTCGGAGGTGCCCACAGCATAGCCTTCAGGAGATTGATGTGGCACCTAGAATGCGATCTGATTTGGATTGGTGGTGTTCAGATCAGATGGGTCGAACCGAACCGGACCTGGTTCTCTGCTTCGAGCCACATTAGGTTGCGGTTGAGCTGAAGGGGGTGGTTGAATGTCCATTCGGACCGTAGCGGAGGAAGGTTGTGCTCGACCTGAGATTGTGTTTCCATCCAAAACACTAAGTGTTGCAGCTGCAGAATGCTGTGGGGGGTTGCCCCTTGTTCCGTCCGTGCCCCTGGTTCGGATCGGATTTCGCCCTGTGATCCGAATCGGATCTGAACCGATCTGGTTTGCTGCTCTTGCTTGGGCTGAATTCATGTTATTTCCAGCGAGTTGTGTATCACTGCTCGGCCTGCCTTCCATCCGAGCGAAGAATGCTTCCATCATCTGTTGTTGTTTGCGGAGGAGATCATCTTGCCTTGCAATTTGAGTTCTCAATTCAGCAAGAACGCCATCCAATTCTTCTCTGGTTAAGTATGCCGATAGAGCACCATGAGATGAAGCCTCCTGGCTCGCCTCATTCCCCGCGCCTTCCGTACCAACGTCCTCTGTACAAGAGAAGGTTCCATCTTTCTTTCGTTTAACCATCGATCCAATAGCCGAGCAATCCGATTCCTTTCAAGTTTGAGATTAAAGTAATATCGTGTGCCCCCCTTCCTTGCGTGTCAAAATTTTAGACCGAAATCTGGGCCTAACACCCAAATGCGATGTGAAATCCTCGAAATCACAGAATAAATGTAGAAAAAGCAGTAAATAACAGGAGAAACACAAGATTTTTATAGTGGTTCGGCCCAATCCAAGCCTACGCCCACTTTATAGTTTCTTAAATCCTAAGAAGCTATTACAATGTTGTTTGCCTGCATTTTATACACGAAATCCTTGTGTTTACAATGAAAAGAAGTGAGAAAAGTGGAGATTATACACGAAATCCTTGGGATATAATGTGGAATTCGGCTTCCATATTGAGCAACGACCTTGCGTGAAGTAATGGTGGAATCCATAATGAGTGAGAGCCAAAAGATCAAAAGACCAAAAAGGTCCCTTCAAATGGCCATCGAGCGGTGTATTTATAGGTGTAGAGGAGTCCTAGGGAGCTCCGGAGTGGTTCGGATTGGGTATGTCATGTGGCGAGTGCCGAGGTGATCTCGGAAGTAGTGGAGAAGTGATCACTAGATCGTGTCGAGACAGGTGGAGTTCGATCCATGAGAGTAGGAACGGTTGTTGCCTTAAGAATAGGTTAACGCTGCAGTCCAGAGTTCGATATAGGTGGTTTGGTTCAGGTTCTCTCCCTTCCGAACCGATCCGGAACCTTCCAACCGAAGACTTCAAGCTCCAATGTAGAATTCAAAGCGGGTCAGGTCTGCCTCATCCCGAGCTGAACCGGGGATTCCGATCCGAGCCGACACCTATGCGTGGAAGGAAATATGCTGAGTTCATGAAGGTGTGATGCCTCAATCTGATCCGGTACGCCTAGACCGATCCGATCCAAAAGGATTGTGCTAATTCAAAATTCCAAGTTTCCGGTTCTGCATGTGTTCATGGAAATGGGCGTAACTTCCAAACCGTAAGTCCGTTTTGCCCAAACGAAAGCTCAACTTGAAGCTGCTTTAGATGGCTATAAGAGTTACGGAGCTCTGCTCTATAATTAATGTTTTCGGGCCCAAAAGAGGTCATTTGACAGGAGTTTTGGTCCAATCTTTGTTTTTGATGTGACTTCAACTAAATCGCTTCCTATCTTCTGACGATATTCCCCATACTTGTGCATATTGTTAACCAGAGATTTCATGTGTGATGGCTTTGACTAAAAAGTAGGTCAACATTTTGCCACTTAGAACATAAATTGTTGGCTGAAGGAAGATGTGTTCTGGATAATCCAAGGCCACGTCGGGCCTGCCAGCTACAAGTATAATACATAACTGCGAAGAAAAGAGAGCAAAAAAGGTGTGTCAAATCATGGCAAAACAGCATACACTTTCAAGCATAAACCAGGCTTGGGCGTTTGTTTGAGCATAAATCATACTCGAGGGACGTTCGAATCATCCAGCCAAAACCTGGCGAGGGACCTAACCTTGCGATTATAAGTCATACCAGGAAGTTCAAACTGAGCATAAGCCATACTCGAGTTTTATTGAGTTCCTTTTCCCAATCCAGACCAGATCGTTTGTCTTTCCTGAGTATAATCCATACTTAAGCATACTAGTGAGTACAATCCATACTCATGTCGGGATAGAGCTATACTTGCCAAAACCTGATAAGACAGTCTGTCTCTAGGCATAATCCATGCTTAGGGGTCCGAGATAAGTATAAGCCATACTTCAATTGAGATTGTGAATCCTGCCACAACCTGACAAGACACTTAAATTCACCAAACATAACCCATGTTCGGAAAGTCCTTCCTTATGCAATTCAAAGTACAAAACCAAAGCAAATCCTGATTGGTTTGTCATCGGGTGGAGAGCACGCTTTGGAGATAAATCCTAACCTCGAACGTGTGTACGTTGATTTAGCCAATCGGAAAAACTAAAGAAAGAAAAGAGACATGTCTTAAATCCTAATAAATGCTGAAAATGTAGAGTGATCCAATCCAGATCAGTTGTTGATGAGCCCACAAGAGCTCGGTCCGGGATCATTCTCTCTCTGGGGAGCAGGTGGTGGCAGCGCAGGTGTAGGCGCTGTAGGTTGTTTCACATACTCGGGTAGCTCTCCACGTCTAACCCGTTCCTCAATCAATTCTCGCAAGTGCCTACAGTCATTTGTGTCATGTCTGTCCATATCAAGAAATATGTTGTATTTTTGAGAATCGCGTTCTCTATGCGATAGCTCCCTGCTAGGAGGCTTTGGATAGGAGACGTCACCTTTTGTGCACATGTAGATGTTAGTCAAGGTCGAATTGAGTTCGGTGCAATTTTCATATTTGGATCCTCTCCGGGGTTGAGCGTTGCGGTCATTCTTGACAGCAGCTTTCCCTTTTCCTTTTCCAGAATCAGACGGTTCTCCGTCTTTGAGCATGTTGACATCAAGAATTTTCTTTTTGGACGTTGCGTCTTCTTCACGCAGAAATCTATCTGATTCAAGGTAGAATTCGCTGAGATTATGTAATAGGTCTCGGTACAAGGATTTTTTGAACTCCGAGTTATCCAGAACGCAGGATACTGCCGCCATCAATACCATAGATAGCTCAGGTCGATCAATTGATGCTGTTGCAACATTGAACCATTCCAAAAATGAGCGCAGAGTTTCTCTAGGCCTCTGCTTGATTGTAGCGAGTGACATTACATTCTTGGGTCGAGCGATGTGGACTAGGAACTGTTCAATAAAGCGAGCGACCAACATGTTCCAGTTGTTGATCGATTTAGATTCCAGTTGTCAAATCCACATAGCAGCAATATCAGTCAAGAAGAGAGGGAAGCATTTTTCCATGACGTTTTCCGACATCGATCAAACTTCCATATGACATTTGTAGTGCATGAGATGCACGGTATGATCCGTCCTGCCGTTGTATGGTTCCATAAATGGAAGTTTGAAATCTGATGGGTTCCGAGAATTCCTGATTTCTTGTGTGAATGGATTATGGTTAAGATCATCCATGTCAATCTTATAGGTGCGGCCTCTTGAGAGGCGTTCCATGAGGTTGGCGAGTCGATCCCCTTCAAAGAGCTATTGTAAGCTGCTAAGGTCAGAGCTGGTGCCCCCAACGTTAAATCTAGAAGAGTTCGGAAAAGTCTGGGGAGCTTGGAAGACCATTCAGGTCGGGTCGGTGGTGCCCCCAGCATAGCCTTTAGGAGAGTGATGTGGCACCTGGAATGCGGTCCGTTTCGGATTGGTGGTGTGTAGATCGGATGGGCCGAACCGAACCAGACCTGGTTCTCTGCTTCGAGGCACATTAGGTTGCGGTTGAGCTGTTAGGGGTAGTTGAATGTCCATTTGGACCGAAGCGGAGGAAGGTCGTGCTCGACCTGAGCCTATGTTTCCATCCAAAACACTAAGTGTTGCAGCTGCAGAATCCTGAGGGGGAGTTGCCCCTTGTTCCCTCCGTGCCCCTGGTTCGGATCAGATTTCACTCTGTGATCAGGATCGGATCCGAACCGATCCGGTTTGCTGCTCCTGCTGGGGCTGACTTCATGTTATTTCCAGCGAGTTGTGTATCACCGCTCAGCCTGCCTTCCGTCCGAGTGAAGAATGCATCCATCATCTCATGTTGTTTGCGGAGGAGATCATCATGTCTTTCCAGTTGAGTTCTCAATTCAACAAGAACGCCATCCATCTCTTCTCTGGTTAAGTATGCTGATAGATCACTATGAGAGGAAGCCTCCTGGCTCGCCTCCTTCCCCACGCCTTCTGTACCAACGTCCTTAGTAAAATAGAAGGTTCCATCTTTCTTTCGTTTAACCATCGATCCAATAGCCGAGCAATCTGATTCCTTTCAAGCTAGAGATTAAAGTAATATCGTGTGCCCCCCTTGCTGGCGCGCCAAAATGTTAGACCTAAATCTGGGCCTAATACCCAAATGCGGTGTGAAATCCTCGAAATCACAGAATAAATGCAAAAAAAGCAGTAAATAACAGGAGACACTAAAGATTTGTTTAGTGGTTCGGCTCAATCCAAGCCTACGTCCACTTTATAGTTTCTTAAATCCTAAGAAGCTATTACAATGTTGTTTTCTTGTAGTTTATACACGAAATCCTCGTGTTTACAATGAAAAGAAGTGAGAAAAGTGAAGATTATACATGAAATCCTCGTGCTATAATATGGAATTAGGCTTCCTTATTGAGTAATGACCTTGCATGAAGTTATGGTTGAAGCCATAATGAGTGAGAGTCGAAAGATCAAAAGACCAAAAAAGTTCCTTCAAATGGCCATGGAGCGGTGTATTTATAGGTGCAGAGGAGCCCTAGGGAGCTCCGGAGTGGTTCGGATCTGGTGTGCTACGTGGCGAGCGCCGAAGTGATCTCGGAAGTAGTGGAGAAGTGGTCACCAGATCGTGTGGAGATAGGTGCAGTTCGATCCATGATTGTAGGAACGGTTGTTGCCTTAAGAATAGGTCAACGCTGCAGTCCAGAGGTCGATACAGGTGATTCGGTTCGGGTTCTCTTCCTCCCGAACCGATCCAAAGCCTTCCAACCGTAGACTTCAAGCTCCAATGCAGAATTCAAAGCGGGTCGGGTCCACCTCATCGCGAGCCGAACCAGGGATTTCGATCTGAGCCGACACCCATGCGTGGAAGGGAAGATGCTGAGTTGGTGAAGGTGTGATGCCTCATTCTGATCCGGTCTGCCTAGACCGATCCGATCCAAAAGGGTTGTGCTAATTCCAAATCCAAGATTCTGGTTCTGCATGTGTTCACGGAAACGGGCGTAACTTCCAAACCGTAAGTCCGTTTTGCCCAAACGAAAGCTCAACTTGAAGTTGATTCAGAGGGCTACAGAGTTATAGAGCTATGCTCCATAAATGACGTTTTCGAGCCCAAAAGAGGTCGTCTGATAGGAGTTTCGGGCCAATCTTTGTTTGTGTTGCGACTTCAACCAAATCGCTTCCTGTCTTCTGACGATATTCCCCATACTTGTGCATATTGTTAACCAGAGATTTCATGTGTGGTAGCTGTGACTAAAAAGCACATCAACATTTTGCTGCCTAGAACATATCTTGTTGGCTGAAGGAAGAGGTGTTCTGGATAATCCAAGGCCACGCCAGGCCTGCCAGTTGCAAGTATAATCCATACTTGCGAAGAAAAGAGAGCAAAAAGGTGTGCCAAATCCTGACAAAACAGATTACACTTTCGAGCATAAACCATGCTTGTGCATTTGTTTGATCGTAAACCATACTTGAGGGACGTTCGATCATCCTGCCAAAACCTGGTGAAGGACCTAACCTTCTAGGCATACACCATTCCAAGAAGTTCAAACTGAGCATAATCCATACTCGAGTTTTATTGAGTTCCTTTTCCCAATCCTGACAAGATCGTTCGTCATTCCTGAGTATAATCCATAGTTAAGAATTCTAGTGAGTACAATCCGTACTCATGTTGGGATAGAGCTATAATTGCCAAAACCAGACAAGACAGTCTATCCCATGGCATAATCCATGCCTAGGGGTCCGAGATAAGTATAAGCCATACTTTAATTGAGATTGAGAATTTGCCAAAACCTGACAAGAAACTTAAATTCGCCAAACATAACCCATGTTCAGAAAGTCCTTCCTTATGCAATTAAAAGTACAAAACCGAAGCAAATCCTGATTGGTTTGTCATCGGGTGCAGAGCACGCTTCAGAGATAAATCCTAACCCCGAACTTGTGTACGCCGATTTAGCCAATCGGAAAACCTAATGAAAGCAAAGAGACATATCTTAATTCCTAATAAATGCTGAAAATGTAGAGTGATTCAATCCAGATTGGTTGTTGATGAACCCACAGGAGCTCGATCCTGGGCCATTCTCTCTCCGAGGAGCAGGTGGTAGCAGTGCGGGTGCAGGCGCTGTAGGTGGTTTCACATACTCGGGTAGCTCTCCACGTCTAACCCGTTCCTCAATCAAGTCTCGCAAGTTCCTACAGTCATTTATGTCATGTCCGTCCATATCAAGAAATATGCAGTATTTTCCAGAATCGTGTTCTCAATGCGATGGCTCCCTCCTGGGAGGCTTTCGATAGGAGACATCACCATTTGTGTTAATGTAGATGTCAGTCAAGGTCGAATTGAGTTCGGTGTACTTTTCAAATTTGGGCCCTCTCCGGGGCTGAGCGTTGCGGTCATTCTTGACAGCAACTATCCCTTTTCCTTTTCCAGAATTAGACGGTTCTCCATCTTTGAGGATGTTGACATTGAGAATTTTCTTTTTGGATGTTGCGTCTTCTTCACGAAGAAATCTATATGATTCAAGGTAGAATTCGCTGAGATTCTATAGTAGGTCTCGGTATTAGGATTTTTTGAACTCCGAGTTATCCAGAACGCCGGATACTGCCGCCATCAATACCATAGATAGCTCAGGTCGATCAACTGATGCTCTGCAATGTTGATCCATTCCAAAAATGAGCGAAGAGTTTCTCTAGGCCTCTGCTTGATTGTAGTGAGTGACATTACATTCTTCGGTCAAGCGATGTGGACCAGAAACTGTTTAATAAAGCGAGCGACCAACAAGTTCCAACTATTGATCGATTCAGATTCCAGTTGCCGAATCCACATAGCAGCAATATCAGTCAAGAAGAGAGGGAAGCATTTTGCCATGATGTTTTCTGACGTCGATTAAACTTCCATATGACATTTGTAGCGCATGAGATGCACGGTAGGATCCGTCCTGCCGCTGTATGGTTTCAGAACTGTAAGTTTGAAATCCGGTGGGTTCCGAGAATTCCTGATTTCTCGTGTGAATGGATTGTGGTTGACATCATACATGTTAATCTGATAGGTGCGGCCTCTCAAGAGGCGTTCAATGAGGTTGGCGAGCCGATCCCCTTCAAAGAGCTGTTGTAAGCTGCTAAGGTCAGTGCTGGTGCCCCCAGCATTAAATATAGAAGAGTTCGGAAAAGTATGGGGAGCTTGGAAGACCATTTGGGCCGGGTCGGAGGTGCATCCAGCGTAGCCTCCAGGATAGTGATGTGGCACCTAGAATGCGATTCGGTATGGATAGGTGGTGTTCAGATCGGATGGGCCGAACCAAACCTGACCTGGTTCTCTGCTTCGAGCCACGTTAGGTTGCGATTGAGCTAAAGGGGGTGGCTGAATGTCCATTCGGACCGAATTGGAGGAAGGTCGTGCTCGACCTGAGCCTGTGTTTCCATCCAAAACACTAAGTGTTGCAGCTGCAGAAACCGAGGGAGGTTGCCCGTTGTTCCCTCCATGCCCCTAGTTCGGATCGGATTTCGCTCTGTGATCCGGATCGGATCCGAACCAATCCGATTTGCTGCTCCTGCTGGGACTGACTTTATGTTATTTCCAGTGCGTTGTGCATCACCGCTCGGCCGGCCTTCCATCCAAGCGAAGAATGCATCCATCATCCCATGTTGTTTGTGGAGGAGATCATCTTGCCGTGCCATTTGAGTTCTCAATTCAACAAGAACATCATCCATCTCTTCTCTGGTTAAGTATGCCCATAGATCACCATGAGAGGAAGCCTCCTGGCTCTCCTCATTCCCCGCGGCTTCCATAAAATGTCCTCAGTACAAGAGAAGGTTCCATCTTTCTTTCTTTTAACCATCGATCCAATAGCTGGGCAATCCGATTCCTTTCAAGCTAGAGATTAAAGTAATATCATGTGCCACTCTTCCTAGCGCGCCAAAATGTTGGACCAAAATATGGACCTAACACCCAAATGCGGTGTGAAATCCTCGAAATCACAGAATAAATGCAAAAAAAGAAGTAAATAACAGGAGACACATAAGATTTTTATAGTGGTTCAGCTCAATCCAAGCCTACTTCCACTTTATAGTTTCTTAAATCCTAAGAAGCTATTACAATGTTGTTTGCTTGCGATTTATACATGAAATCCTTGTGTTTACAATGAAAAGAAGTGGGAAAAGTTGAGATTATACATGAAATCCTCATGCTATAATGTGAAATTTGTCTTCCTTATTGAGCAATGGCCTTGCGAGAAGTAATGGTGGAAGCCATAATGAGTGAGAGACAAAAGATCAAAAGACCAAAAAAGTCCCTTCTAGTGGCCATGGTGCGGTGTATTTATAGGTGCAGAGGAGCCCTAGGGAGCTCCGGAGTGGTTCGGATCGGGTGTGCCACGTGGCGAGCGCCGAGGTGATCTCGGAAGTAGTGGAGAAGTGGTCACCAGATCGTGGTGAGAGAGGTGGAGTTCGATCCATGATAGTAGGAACGGTTGTTGCCTTAAGAATAGGTCAACGCTGCAGTCCATAGTTCGATGCAGGTAGTTCGGTTCGGGTTCTCTCCCTCCCTAACCGATCTGGAGCCTTCGAACCGAAGACTTCAAGATCCAATGCAGAATTCAAAGCGGGTCGGGTCTGCCTCATCCCGAGCCAAACCAGGGATTCCGATCCGAGCCGACACCTATGAATGGAAGGGAAGATGCTGAGTTCGTGAAGGTGTGATGCCTCAATCTGATCCGGTCTGCCTAGACCGATCTGATCCAAAAGTGTTGTGCTAATTCCAAATCCAAGATTACGGTTCTGCATGTGTTCACGGAAACGGGCGTAATTTCCAAACCGTAAGCCTGTTTTGCCCGAACGAAAGCTCAACTTGAAGCTGATTCAGAGAGCTACAAGAGCTGTAGAGCTTTGCTCTAAAATTGACGTTTTCGGGCCCAAAAGAGGTCGTCTGATAGGAGTTTCGGGCGTATCATTGTTTGTGATGCGACTTCAACCAAATTGCTTCCTGTCTTCTGACGATATTCCCCAAACTTGTGTGTATTGTTAACCAGAGATTTAATGTGTGACACCTTTGACTAAAAAAAAGGTCAACATTTTGCTGCCCAGAACATATCTTTTTGGCTGAAGGAAGATGTGTTCTTGATAATCCAATGCCATGTCGGGCCTGCCAGCTGCAAGTATAATCCATACCTTCGAAGAAAAGAGAGCAAAAAGGTGTGTCTAATCCTGACAAAACAGATTACACTTTCGAGCATAAACCATGCTTGGGCATCTATTTGAGCATAAACCATACACGAGGGACGTTCGAATCATCCTGCCAAAACCTGGCAGGGGACCTAACCTTCCGGGTATAAGCCATACCAGGAAGTTCAAACTGAGCATAAGCCATGCTCGAGTTTTATTGAGTTCGTTTGCCCAATCCAGACAAGATCGTTCGTCGTTCCTGAGTATAATCCATACTTAATCATTCTTGTAACACCACGTGTATTCTATAATAGTGAAATTCACAAATTAAAGTATAATTAATTTCAAATCAAAGAATTAAGGGAAACGGGATACGCCATTGCGTTCGTCTCGGAATTCTGCTTGGGATGGAGTCTGAGTTTGCGTAAAACGGACTCCGTATGAAGAAGATATGGCCTCCGGAAGTTTCAGAATTCAGTTTAAAATTCAAACAGCTAAGAAAACCAATTCAAATTTCAAAGATCGGGCCAGATTGGCCAGGGCGGGAATTTTCCCGCCCAAGAAACCCAGGTCGACTGGGTAGTCGACCTGGGCTACCCAGGTCGGCTGGGTAGCCGACCTGGGGCACCCAGGTCGACTACCAAGTCGACATGGGGGTCGACTGGGGAGTCGACCTGGCCCCTGTGCCAGATCGAACCCAGCCCCCCTGGCTGGCCTGGTCTGTGCTTGGCCGAATTTCTGAGCCTTGCCTTGTCACTAGGGCTAGGTGTCAGCTCCTGATTGGTCTCTCCTTCAAACGAACGGCTAATATTAATCCAAGCTCCATCGACGGTCCTAATCAATTCATAAACTCTATAAAAAGGACCTAAGACTCCACCTAATTCATACAAATAAAAATTAGAATGAGACCATCATGCTGCTGAGGAAAGACTAGAAGTAGCCGTCAAAATTGAGAAACGATTAGGAGGCAATTCGAAAGCTTAAAGCAACGACAACTAAATCAAAACAACGCCTACAACAAAGGATAGCATCTCCAAATTCAGAATTCATATTCCTGAATTGAAGATTCGTCATACATTGTAAGTAGAGTGCTATTCCGATGTGAATGAATAATTGTGTTTTGATTTGTGTAAAATGAGAAATAGAATTGTACTTAATTTGTGGTGATAATAATTCATAATTGTATGTTGCTATGATTCTAATCGATTTGGGATGTTATGGTATAACGATTGGATATTTGCAAGTATGTGATTCATGTTGAAAGTTAACAACTACATGTTTGTGGTAGTTTATTACAACACCTATTGGATAATTGCAAGTATATGATTCATGTTGAAAGTTAACAACTATATGTTTGTGGTAGTTTATTTGAGATTCATGCGAGTACATTGTTCACTATTATGCCAACATGATGTATATTTTCATGATCATTTTTAGTGTAATTGGATCCATTTGAGTATTATGATTCATATGAATTTATGTTGGAATTGGCATCATGATTCAAGTGTAAAACAATACTTTTGTGTTAGTGACAAAAGTAAGCATCCTTGTGAACTTGTGTTGACTTTATGAACATGGCTAGTTTATGTTTGACTTTATGCCCAAACAAAATATGTTTTAGGCCTATGCTGTTATCAAAATCATACGACAATATATGCGACACACAATTAAATTAGATATACATTTCAATTGCAAGTTCGCATGAATAGATTAAAAACCATGATTCATGTTTAGGTATGTTTTATGTCATGATTATATGCTATTACAATGCAAGTTCACAAGTGCCTAATTTATGTTAATTAGATCGTTATGTTGCAAGTTCATGCGTTCACACTCCCCTTTTTATGTTACTTAGAATATATAAACACCATGTTCTAAGCCTCCCCTTTTTCATGTGGCTAAGTTGGGTTTAAATGTTAAACCCAACATATGTTATATTGTAGTGAACGTATAAAATGGGGGTAATGACGTTTGGGTTAAAATATAAACATATGTGGTGGCATGTTTGACGCATGCCAGTGACCTTGAAAACAATTAAGTGGTATAAATTAATTTTACCCAATAAAGATGAATTTGAATAATGGGCCGCAAATATTTACATATAAAAAGGAAAAGAGACAAAATATGTAAATTTAGAAAATACGATGTGTTTAACCCGAGGTTGGATTGAGTTGTGATGTAAACCTGCCCGGAACCGCCCGGCTGTCCAGTAGTCACAACAATACCTATCCAATGTGAGTGGTTAAACATTGAGCCCAATAAAGACCCGAGGTTAGACTGAGTTGTGACGTAAGACTGCCCGGAACAAACCGGCAACAGGCAGTCACAACAATACCTATCTAATGTGAGAGGTCGAGGCTTTAATAAGACAATTAAGGCTGAGTCAGGATTGATAGGATTAAGTAAATTGAATTTATACTTAATCAAATTGAACATGCTAAACTATACAGACTGATTGGGGGTTAGGTTTACAGAACACTTAACCAACTTAGCATGTTGGCTAGAAATAGAAAAACCTATTAGCGGGGGACCCTTTTTAGCAGTAACCCTACAAGGTGTATCAGGATACCCTGAACTAGGCAGGGTGGGCACGATTACTGGGCTGACTGTAAGAGGTCAAATCGACGACGGTGGTGCAGCAGTGTAGGTTCTAATGGGGTGCAGGCGTGCACACACTCCGGCACAGAAAAATAAGGCACTGGGCACCAGTAGTATACCTGTGCATTCTAGAACTGTGTCGGGCCGCCACCATGGGACATGATACACCCCATGGTGGGACCAGCATAGGTAACAACAACATCGGGGGCCATAAGACACATGTAACTATGCGAGTAGGAGCCGATCATTAGAAATGGATCACTTCACCCTGATTATGGGGTGCCTGTTGGGAACTAGTTTATATGGATGAAAAGATTAATATGGGGTACGATAGTATATTCGACTTTGGAAAACTTAACTTAGTTTATGGAGCTTCCCCATTTCCAGTTTATACTTATCAAGCCCAATTCTTTATTCATAGACTGAATAGTCCTAGACTTACTCAGGCTTTATGTCTGACTCTACTTTACTTTCGTCTTCTTTTCTTTCGTTCCCCCGGTCCACAGGGAGGGAATACCGCAGCTTGACCAGTTTACATCCAGCTTGAAGAGAAAGAATGTATTGCTTGGATCTCTTTCGTTTTGGACTATGGCTTTGGACAACAATTATGGGACTTATGCAGTTTACTTATGTTTTTATGCTTCTTTAAATAATGAAATCAAGACAGTTATGAAAATGTAATGTTTTTGGAAGTATTGTAAGACAATTATGGCATGGTTTGTGTAACACGTATTTTGATGAAATAAAAGTTGCTGTTGTTTTCCCCTGTTCAAAAATATGTGTTCTTATATCTGTCTTGTGTATCTGTGACTTATACTTATAAACCTCCACCAAAATTAGGGCATTCCCTTTGAGAGTGACCCTAACGGAGGTGGGGTGTTTCACTTGGTATCAGAGCATAGGTTTACCAGATAAGATAAAAGGTTTTGAAATTTTATTTTCAAAATAAAATTTAAAGAAGCATTTTTAAAGATAAAATATTATTTTATTTTAAAAAGACATAGTCCCCCAAAGCCATAGGTACTATCTTTTATCCTTCGTTTTGAATCTATCCTTTTTGTTTCAGCATGTCCGAAGAACTTAACTGCCAGAGGGTATACCAATACCTAGTTGGTTTAGACGATTCTTAGAAGCAAGGGCCACTCAGCCGGGTCCTACCGTTCCTCCTCCCCCAGCTGCAGGAAAGCATCCAGCTGCAGCGGCACCTCTTCCTCCACCTCCTCCGCATGGTAATACTTTTGCTAAGATATGTAAAGATTTTAAAGCTGTGGGAGGAAAGGACTTTCATGGAACCGAGTCCTTCGTGGCAGCTAGGAATTGGCTGAAGGAAACCGAGGACTTATTCGTCATTTTTGAGGTAGAAGATAGGAAAAAGGTACAACTGGCAGTATAGTTACTTAAAGGCGAGACTTCCTACTGGTGGGAAGTTACCAATGCAGAAAGACCAGTGGAAACATGGGAGGACTTTAGGGTAAGGTTTGAGGCTAAATTTCTCTCAGAAGCTGAAAGGAGTCTTCAGTTGGAAAAATTCTTATTTCTTAAGCAAGGGAATATGACAGTCAAAGAGTATGTTAATCAGTTCGATCAGCTGCCTAGGTTCGGACTGGACCTAGTCAACACTCCACACAAGAAGGCTCTCCGCTTTGTCATGGGATTGAATGAGTCATTACACAGTTTGGCCATGACCCATATACCCATGGGAGCTACATATGAAAGGTTGGTGTAGATGGCATTGCTGAACGAAGAGGATAAGGGCAAGAAGGAGACAAAGGCAGAAAGCTCTCAAGGGAAGAAAGAGGGTTTACAGCCTAAGAAGATAGACTTTAAGAAGGGCGGGAAAGACAATAAAGAGAAGAGGAAGTGTAATTTCTGTGGCAAAGTGGGGCACTTGGTGAAAGATTGCTGGAAAAAGAAGGCCAAGTTGAATGGTGGGTGTTTTTCTTGCGGTGAAACAGGCCACATGGCTAAGGATTGCCCAAAGAAGCGAGGGCAGGGGCTGGATCCACCTCAGGGGCACAGGTTCATGTGCTAGAAGCGCCACATCTGCAATAGCGAGGTATAAATACTTCTGTAGAAAGTGTAGTTTATCTTTATGATCACCCAGTTCGCACTTCATTTGATTCTGGCGCATCACACTCCTTTATCTCATCTGCTTCAGTAGAATCTCTGCACCTAGAAACTAGTATGGTAGAGGACCCCTTAATTGTTTCAAATCCAATTGGGGGCCCAGCTCATCTGTCAATGATATGTGTAGGATTGAAAATTTCTATTCTAAGCATAGAATTTAGATGTAGTGCCTTTGTTTTGGGCTTCTCGGGATATGGTTTGATTTTGGGCATGGATTGGCTATCCAGTAATGGTGCCATCCTTGATTGTGAGAAAAGGGTGTTTAGGCTTCTGACCCAACTTGGTAACACTCTGGAAATTACTTGTAATCCCTCGTATGCAGTTATGCTTATTTATCTTGAATCGCTAGATGCTTCTGTTGAAAGTTTGGAATCGGTTAGGGTGGTCTGGGAATATCCGGATGTCTTCGAAGAGGTGAAGGGCTTACCTCCGAAGCGGGAGATAGACTTCCGCATATATCTTGTAGATAATGCAAAGCCCGTTGCGTTTCCCGTTAGACACATGGCTCCACGGGAAAGGAAAGAGCTCAGTAAACAGATTAAAGAGCTTCTAGAGAAGGGGTTCATTAGAAGGAGCATTTCAGAATGGGGCGCTCCAGTGGTGTTCGCTACAAAGGCGGATGGTTCACTCCGTCTGTGTGTTGACTATAGGGAGCTCAACAAGCTAACAAAAAAGAATAGGCACCCTCTCCCCAGAATCGACGATCTGTTTGATCAGCTTGTGGGAGCGTCTGTTTTCTCCCAACTCGATTTTGCGACCGGTTTTCATCAGCTAAGGGTGGCTGAAGATAGCATCGATAAGACGACATTCAGAACCCCAGATGGCTTCTTTGAATGGCTTTTCATGCTTTTCGGCATGACAAACACACCCGCTTACTTCGTGGACCTGATGAGTAGGGTGTTCAGGGAATTCCTCAACAGGTTCGTAGTGGTCTTCGTAGACGATATTCTTATCTTCTCAAAGAGTGAAGAGGAACATGCTCAGCACCTAAGGGCAATCATGGAAACTCTACGAGTCCATCAGCTAAAAGACAAATTCTCCAAGTGCCACTTTTGGAGAGAGGAAGTAAGGTTTCTTGGGCATATAGTATCCAAAGAAGAGTTAGCTGTGGACCCTGCTAAGGTAGTAGCGGTACAGGACTGGAAGACACCAAGGAACGCAACAGAAGTCCGAAGCTTTCTCGGGCTAGCAGGCTTCTATCGGAAATTCATCAGAGACTTTGCAAAAATATCAGCTCCACTCACAAGGCTGACAAAGAAGAATCTAGTGTTCAAGTAGGACTTGGATTGCGAGTTTGCTTTCCAACGACTAAAAAGGGCTCTTACAACAGCCCCAGTTTTGACGTAGCCAGATGGAAGCAAGATGTTCACAGTTTATACAGATGCATGTGGGACATGGCTAGGCGCTGTCTTAATGCAAGAAGGCAGGGTAGTAGCTTATGGTGGAAGGCAGTTGAAAGTGCATGAAAAGAACTACCCGACCCACGATCTTGAGTTAGCTGCCATCGTCTTTGCACTCAAGTCTTGGCGACACTATTCCCTAGGTGAGAAGTTCGAACTTTACACTGACCATAAATCGTTGAAATATCTTTTCTCGCAGAAAGATCTTAACTTGAGGCAACAGAGATGGATGGAGTTTCTTGCCTCGTACGCTTTCGAGATCTCCTACACTCCGGGCAAAGGCAACGTAGTGGTAGTCTCGTTGAGCCGAAAGAAACTGACTCTAAGCCCGCTGTTTGTAGAAAGACAAAGCCTAGAGTTTATAGCCAGCTTTTACTTTAGGCCCTCCTCCGATTTTGTACCGGGCTTGCTAGCATCTCTCGAAGTATGCCCGACTTTAGTGGACTCAATAGGGACAACACAACGCGAAGACCCTCAGCTTGTGGAGACGATTGATAGGCTAATTAGGGTGAGACTTCAAGTCACCTCAGCAGATACTCCATCGACGATAAAGGTTGGCTAAGGCGAGACAGAAGACTATGCGTCCGACAGACAAGGGATTTAGTAAAGAAGGTTCTCGAGGAAGCACTTCACTCCAAGATGACGATACACCCAGGCGGAGATAAAATGTACAAGGACATAAAGAGAACTTTCTTTTGGAACGGCATGAAGAAGGACGTGGCAGATTTCGTTTCTAATTGTATGGTGTGCCAACAGGTTAAGGCAGAACAAAAAAAGCCTGGCGGTCTGCTCCATCCTCTAGAGGTCCCACAGTGGAAGTGGGATAGCATCTCAATGGACTTCATTGATGGGCTGCCTAGGTCTAGAAGAGGCAACACTAGCATTTGGGTAATAGTGGATAGGCTTACTAAAAGCGCCCACTTTTTACCTGTCAAGAGTAAAAGAACTGCCTCATCCCTAGCATCTCTTTATCTCAAGGAAATTGTTCGACTCCATGGAATACCCTCAAGCAATGTTAGTGACCGAGACCCTATCTTCACAAGTGAGTTTTGGCGGAGTCTGCAAGAAGCGGTAGGCACACAGTTATGCTTGAGTACTGCTTATCATCCCCAAACCGACGGCCAGACAGAAAGAGTGAACAGAGTTTTGGAGGACCTTTTAAGACTGTGCGTCCTTGACTTCGGAGGGACGTGGGAAGACCATCCTCCTTTGGTGGAATTTTCCTACAACAACAGCTACCAAGCCACCATCGGAATGGCGCCCTTCGAAGCTCTATATGGAAGACCATGCCGATCGCCCACTTGTTGGTGGGAGTCTACTGATAAGCTCATACTTGGACCAGATATGATCCGAGAGACTTCAGAGAAAGTAGACTTAATACGGAAAAGAATGAAGACAGCCCAAGACAGACAAAAATCCTACGCAGACAAGAGAAGGACTGACCTTGAGTTTGAGGTTGGGGACAGAGTTTTTCTGAAGGTATCTTCGCTAAGGAACGTTGTTCGTTTTGGAACCACAGGGAAGCTAGCACCGAGATTCGTAGGACCATTTCCTATCATCGAGAAAATTGGGAAAATGTCCTATAGATTAGACCTACCCGAAAAACTAGCTGGAGTTCACAACGTCTTTCACGCTTCGCACCTCCGAAAATGTCTACATGAATCTGCTGAAGTGGTAGAGCCAAACATACTTGAGGAAGCTGAAGTGGAATGCGAAGCAACCGTGAGGAAAGTTCCAACCCGCATATTAGGAACGGAAGTGAAAAAGCTATGCAACCGCGAAGTTAAGCTCGTCAAAGTTCAGTGGAGCGACGCTGAGGAAGACGCAACTTGGGAAACTGAGGCTAGAATACGCGCAACATACCCTTTTCTTTTCAAGGGTACATCTTTGATCTTTCTTTTTCCTTAAGTTGCGCTTTTATCTATCTTTTTAGGTATATCTCCTCGACCTTATCTTTTAGGTAGAAACCCTTTGGATGAAAACATGTAATTGAAACATGTTATGGATGATGGTTGCAAGTGGTTGCAAGTGATTGCTAGTGGTTGCTCGTGGTTGCATATACACACTCAATTTAGGTTTTAGATCGGCTCAGTCACTTCATATCGCATATGCATATATGTACTTATATTCGTATATGGCTGAAGTTTAATGTGTTGTCATATGGATGTTGCATTAATATATGAATGATTGTGCACTCTTGTAGAATCATGAATAGGAAAATTTGCATACATAATGGATTCATGACACTTACATAATTTGCATTAAGGAGGTCAACTGAATCAGTAGGCCGCCTGATTTTGCATTAGATAAGTACATGTACACACACTTCGCATATGATCATGAAGCATTAGAAGTCTTTTAAGGACAATGGATGCTCGTGTTTGATGAATGAGTAGATGGACGTTTTGATGTTAGGATATACATTCTTCCTGAACTTGAAGATTTCGGGGACGAAATCCTTTTAAGTGGGGGAGAATGTAACACCCCATGTATTCTATAACAGTGAAATTCACAAATTAAAGTATAATTAATTTGAAATTAAAGAATTAAGGGAAACGGGATATGCCATTGCGTTCGTCTCGGAATTTTGCTTGGGATAGAGTCCGAGTTTGCATAAAACGGACTCCGTATGAAGAAGACATGGCCTCCGGAAGTTTCAGAATTCAGTTTAAAATTCAAACAGCTCAGAAAACCAATTCAAATTTCAAAAATCAGGCCGGATTGGCCAGGGTGGGAATTTTCCAGCCCAAGGCACCAAGGTCGACTGGGTAGTCGACCTGGGCTACCAGGTCGACTGGGTAGTCGACCTGGGGCACCCAGGTCGACTACCAAGTCGACATGGGGGTCGATTGGGGAGTCGACCTGGCCCCTGAGCCAGGTCGAACCCAGCCCCCCTGGCTGGCCTGGTCTGTGCTTGGCCGAATTTCTGAGCCTTGCCTTGTCACTAGGGCTAGGTGTCAGCTCCTGATTGGTCTCTCCTTCAAACGAACGGCTAATATTAATCCAAGCTCCATCGACGGTCCTAATCAATTCACAAACTATATAAAAAGACCTAAGACTCCACCTAATTCATACAAATAAAAATTAGAATGAGACCGTCATGCTGCTGAGGAAAGACTAGAAGTAGCCGTCAAAATTGAAAAACGATTTGGAGGCAATTCGAAAGCTTAAAGCAACGACAATGAAATCAAAACAACGCCTACAACAAAGGATAGCATCTCCAAATTCAGAATTCAGATTCATGAATTGAAGATTCATCATACGTTTTAAGTAGAGTGCTATTCCGATGTGAATGAATAATTGTGTTTTGATTTGTGTAAAATGAGAAATAGAATTGTACTTAATTTGTGGTGATAATAATTCATAATTGTATGTTGCTATGATTCTAATCGATTTGGGATGTTGTGGTATAACGATTGGATATTTGCAAGTATGTGATTCATGTTGAAAGTTAACAACTACATGTTTGTGGTAGTTTATTACAACACCTATTGGATAATTGCAAGTATATGATTCATGTTGAAAGTTAACGACTATATGTTTGTGGTAGTTTATTTGAGATTCATGCGAGTATATGGTTCACTATTATGCCAACATGACGTATATTTTTATGATCATTTTTAGTGTAATTGGATCCATTTGAGTATTATGATTCATATGAATTTATATTGGAATTGGCATCATGATTCAAGTGTAAAACCATACTTTTGTGTTAGTGACAAAAGTAAGCATCCTTGTGAACTTGTGTTGATTTTATGAACATGGCTTGTTTATGTTTGACTTTATGCCCAAACAAAATATGTTTTAGGCCTATGCTGTTATCAAAATCATACGACAATATATGCGACACACAATTAAGTTAGATTTACATTTCAATTGCAAGTTCACATGAATAGATTAAAAACCATGATTCATGTTTAGGTATGTTTTATGTCATGATTATATGCTATTACAATGCAAGTTCACAAGTGCCTAATTTATGTTAATTAGATCATTATGTTGCAAGTTCATGCGTTCACACTCCCCTTTTTATGTTACTTAGAATATATAAACACCATTTTCTAAGCCTCCCCTTTTTCATGTGGCTAAGTTGGATTTAAATGTTAAACCCAACATATGTTATATTGTATCGAACGTATAAAACGGGGGTAATGACGTTTGGGTTAAAATATAAACATATGTGTTGGCATGTTTGATGCATGCCAATGACCTTGAAAACAATTAAGTGGTATAAATTAATTTTACCCAATAATGATGAATTTGAATAATGGGCCGCAAATATTTACATATAAAAAGGAAAAGAGACAAAATATGTAAATTTAAAAAGACGATGTGTTTAACCCGAGGTTGGATTGAGTTGTGATGTAAACCTGCCCGGAACCGCCCGGCTGTCCAGTAGTCACAACAATACCTATCCAATGTGGGTGGTTAAGCATTGAGCCCAATAAAGACCCGAGGTTAGACTGAGTTGTGATGTAAGACTGCCCGGAACCAACCGGCAACATGCAGTCACATCAATACCTGTCTAATGTGAGAGATCGAGGTTTTAATAAGACAATTAAGGCTGAGTCAGGATTGATAGGATTAAGTAAATTGAATTTATACTTAATCAAATTGAACATGCTAAACTATACAGACTGATTGGGGTTAGGTTTACAGAACACTTAACCAACTTAGTATATTGGCTAGAAATAGAAAAACCTAGTAGCGGGGGACCGTTTTCAGCAGTAACCCTACAAGGTGTATCAGGATACCCTGAACTAGGCAGGGTGGGGCACGATTACTAGGCTGACTGTAAGAGGTCAAATCGACGACGGTGGTGCAGCAGTGTAGGTTCTAACGGGGTGCGGGCGTGCACACACTCCGGCGCAGAAAAATAAGGCACTGGGCACCAGTAGTGTACCTGTGCATTCTAGAACTGTGTCGGGCCGCCACCATGGGACTTGATACACCCCATGGTGGGACCAGCATAGGTAACTACAACATCGGGGGCCGTAAGACACATGTAACTATGCGAGTAGGAGCCGATCATTAGAAATGGATCACTTCACCCTGATTATGGGGTGCTTGTTGGGAACTAGTTTATATGGATGTAGAGACTAATATGGGGTACGATAGCATATTCGACTCTAGACAACTTAACTTAGTTTGTGGTGCTTTACCATTTCCAGTTTATACTTATCATGCCCAATTCTTCATTCATAGACTGAATAGTCCGAGACTTACTCAGGCTTTATGTCTGACTCTACTTGTCTTTCGTCTTCTTTTCTTTCGTTCCCCCCCAGGTCGACAGGGAGGGAATACCGCAGCTTGACCAGTTTACATCCAGCTTGAAGAAAAAGAATGTATTGCTTGGATATCTTTCGTTTTGGACTATGGCTTTGGACAGCAATTATGGGACTTATACAGTTTACTTATGTTTTTATGCTTCTTTAAATAATGAAATCGAGACAGTTATGAAAATGTAATGTTTTTGGAAGTATTGTAAGACAATTATGGCATGGTTTGTGTAACACGTATTTTGATGAAATAAAAGTTGTTGTTGTTTTCTGCTGTTCAAAAATATGTGCTCTTATATCTGTCCTGTGTATCTGTGACTTATACTTATAAACCTCCACCAAAATTAGGGCATTCCCTTTGAGAGTGACCCTAACGGGGGTGGGTGTTTCAATTCTAGTGAGTACAACCCATACTCATGTCAGGATAGAGCTATACTTGTCAAAACCTGATAAGACTGTTTGTCCCTAGGCATAATCCATGCCTAGGGGTCCAAGATAAGTATAAGCCATACTTCAATTGAGATTGAGAATCCTGCCACAACCTGACAAGACACTTAAATTCGCCAAACATAACCCATGTTCGGATAGTTCTTCCCTATGCATGTAACACCCCGCATTTTTAAGTATAGTTAAAAATGAAATAAAATATATGAAAATATGCTTATGATAGGTAAATAATGGTGATGCATAAGGAGAATTAATTAATACATGAAAGAGAAGAAAAATTAGTTCGATAACGGTGTGTGTAACGGAAAAGATAGTAAAATGAGGATAATTAATTTAAGAATCAGGAATTAGGTAAAATGGACATCATCATTGCATTCCTCTCGAAATTTTACATGAAATAGAGTCCGAGTTTTTGAAAATCGGAGTCCGGATGAAGAAGTTATGGCCTATAGAAGATTCAGAAGGTTTCGGTCAGCACATAACTGGGCAGGTCGAACTGGGGGTCGACCTGGGGGCCAGGTCAACCTGGGAGTCGACCTCCCCCATGGGGGTCGACTATAGTGTCGACCTCCCCCCTATAGGTCGACCTGGTCGGCCTGTTTCGGTCCAGAACACGTTTTCGAAGCCCAAGGACGATTTTTGATGGTCCAGATTGGTTTTAGGGTTAATCTGATGGCTGAAATGAATTGCTACACCTATAAAAACAACCTAAGACCTAGCCTTCTCTACACACAATTCTATTCTTCTTCCTCTCTACCTCTGTTCTAAATAAAAATAAAAATGGCGTCGCTACTCTGCTAGAATCAAAACTAGAAGCTAATCGACATCAACCTAAGCAACCCAATTCAAACTAGAGATTAAAGCTTCTACAAGGATTCTACAACAAATTAAAGTTCTTTCTTTAATCCAACCAAGGCAAGTATAGTTATTTTCCGCTATAAACGTTAATTCTGATTGTGACTTGAATTGTAAATCTGAATCTGAGATTATATCTGTTCTGTTCTGTTTAGATCTATCTTATTTTGTATCTCTTTCCTCTTTCTGTTCTATAGCCAGGCTACCACGAGCCTGAGCCAATCTCATAAGAGAATAACATACGCTAAAATGTTTGGGATAGTAAAATGAATGATGCATAAATTGGGCATGACCAATAGGTGACTAATTTGAGGAAAGAACATGGACTGTAGCTAGAACATAATTCTGAGACGTATGACTGGACATGTTATAACATAAAGGGTATTGAACATATGATTAGAGATAAAGAGAATATGGCTTAGGTATAAAGATTTACATGAAAGTAGGGTATCTATTAATGTAAATAAACACCTAAGTAAGGGATCTTTGGGATATATGACATGCATTGAAATCGATGGTTATATTTGGTATAATTTATATGTGAATCTTTTGTACTAGGCAAGTTGAACTAAATTGGGACATGTAAATTATGACCATAACCTGTGACATGCAAATTCAATGCAACTTGGGGTATATGATCATAGTGTGAATCATGACAACTATTTAGGCATGTAAACTTAGGCCAAATTTATAGTTAGGCAAGATATGTTTGTGAAACTTTAAGGAATGATTAAATCTGATATATTTGCCTAAATTGCTAGTTCTGCTACATATCTCCTAATCTGCTAGTCCTGTTATATTGCCTAATCTGCTAAATCTGTCATTTGCTAAGTCTGTTGAAAATGCCAAATCTACTAAACTAAATCTATTGAGATGCCTAATCTGTTATCTGCTAGTTTGCTTAATCTGCTAAATCCGTTAAGTCGCCTAATCTGAAAAATCTGTTATCTGCTATATCTATTGAGTGGATATAATTAGTCCGCTATTGACATAAACTGAATTGGCTATAGTTATGAATAATTGACATGTATATTAGGCGTGGGTATAAATGGTAAATCATTAATTAATTGGCCGCAAAGATAAACATGGCTAACTCGAGGTTAGAATGAGTTTGCGGCGTAATTCTGCCCGGAACCGCCCGGCATATTCCAATGGTCGCAAATAATAAGTTCTAATGTGAGAAGTTAGTCATAACGTGCTTGAAACCCGAGGTTAGACTCAGTTTGCGACAGAAACCTGCCCGGAACCAACCGGCCTAACCAGTATCCGCAAACTGTCAGTCTAATGTGAGAGGTCTGGGCATTAATATTTAATTAATAAAAATATGAGATAATTATGATGTCTAAAACGTGTTGGGTAAGGTTAAACCAATTGGACCAATGAATCTGATAAACCCGTTTCGTGAATCCGTAGGCCCAATACAAAGTTGGATAATCTATAACCAGTTAATCCGTAAGTTTGTTAATCTGTAACCAGTTAATTTGTAAGCCTGTTAATCCGAACATCTGATCCGTTAGTCTGAAAACCTGTTAACTTGATTGTCTGATCTGTGAACTAGTTAATCTAAATTTTGTATGTCTGAAACTTGTAGACAAGTTAAGCTGAAATCTATTAGTCTGGGGACACAAGGTTAGGTGGGAATTACTTGTGTCATCTGTTGTTTGGGACCCATATTATTAAGTAACCCTTTCTGGTATCAAAACTTTGACCCAACAGCAAGTAGGGTCCGGGCACGCTTACTGAACTAATTATAAGCGGTTCATTCTGATAATGGCGAGGGGTGTTGATGGTGCGTTCCAACCGGGTCATGTGCGTGCGTGGATCCTGGTCTGCCTCCGAGGATGTAAGACGCCGTGACATCTGTAAATAGGTCTGTGCCAATTGGTTTTCACTTTAGGGAGTGGTACACCCTACTGTGGGGCCGACACAGGGTATTTATGTATTAGGGAGCCGATCGCTTGGGGTAGGGTTTTAGGGTACACTTAGTTCTGTCTGTTTCTGTTGGTACCGTCTGTTTCTATTGGGTGGCAACACCTGTCTGTTTCTGCGTGGTACCGTCTGTTCGGGTGGTAAAGGCCCAATTACTAGTGTACACCTAATTCTACATTCTGTTTCCGTAGGGATTAATCTGACTGTTTTTGTTCGGGTGGTAAAGGCCCATCATTAATATTATGTTTCTGTCTGTTTCTGTTCGGGTGGTAAAGGACCATTATCAGCATCCTGCTTCTGCCTGTTTACGTTCGGGTGGTAAAGGCCCATTATTAGCTTTCTGTTTCTGTGGAAATTATTTTGTTCATGTTTCTGTTTCAGTTTAGACATTAGGGTGACACCTAATTATCTTATACTAGTATTAGTGCAGAGAAGTGTAAAGCAATAGCTTATATCATTCTGTTCTTCTGTTATATCTGCTACACCTGTTACAGTTATCTCTCATCCAGTTTTATGTTCATGTCATATTATTATTATCTGTTCATATGCTGAAAGTCACTGGACTTGCCAGACTTTTTGTCTGACCCTTGTTGTTTCGCATCTTTTCTTCCGTTTGCCCCCCCCCCCCCCAGGTTTTCTAAGGAGGGAATACTCTAGCTAGATCCGGATTTCTTCTGCTTGAAGGGCTTAAAGTATGGCTTGTCTTCTTCTATGGTGATTATGATTTTAAACTATGCATTCTGAAGGCTTTTGTACAAGACTGATATTTTGTACTTGAATTCTGACATTTGAAAGGATGTAACCATACTGATTTCTGTTTCCGCTGTAATAAAGTTAAAAAATTTCAAGTACTGTTTTTATCTGTCTTGTAAGTTTCTGTTCTGTTTACTAAAATGCTCCATCAAAGTTAAGGCATTCCCTTTGTGAGTGTCCTTAACGGAGGTAGGGTGTTACACTTGGTATCAGAGCTGAAGGTTACCAGATTGGGTAAAGTTTTTGAAAACTATTTTCAAAAAGGTTTTAAAAGGAAGTATTTTCAAAAGGAAAGTTTATTTTGAAAAAAAACATAATCCCCAAAAGCCATATATCTATCTTTTGATCCTCTGTTTGAATCTTTGTTTCCTTCTTTCTCCGGAGCTCCCGGCTTTCTTGGAGGTAACCTCATCGCGGCATGGTTCTGTAGGCTTGGTAGGACTACGACACTAGTCAAAGGGCAAGTAAACGCCCGACTTCCATCTGTAGCAGCAGTAGTCTCGCCTACGACTAATTTTCTTTCGAGCTTTGTCGGATTTTCCGGGCGATGGAAGCAGCTTTCGAGGGACTTGTCCACGTGTTACACACGGATTGTAAAGATGAGAATGGGGGAGTTTGGCTAAGGAGCACAACCCAAGGATGAGAAACTCATGGACATGGACTTGGTTCACAAAGGAGGCCAAAAGGAAACACAAAAGAAGGAAGAAAAGTCTAAAGATAAAGGAGGAGAAAAGTGCTTTACTTATGGAAGCCTGACTCAAGAGGAAGGACAGAGGACATGACCTACTTCGGGAAGGCAGGTGAATGCTCTCATTGTTGGTGGATAGGATAGAAGTAGGAAAATTTCCGTAGAGAGTTTAGTTTCCTTATCTGATTATTGAGTTAGAACTCTTTCCGATTATGGCATTCTGATTTTGTAGTCGAGTATCTACACTTTAATACTACTCTTGTTTCTGATCTGGTTATAGTCTCAAACCCCATAGGGGTTACGACTCATCTGCTGGTGATAGGTTGGGGTTTGAGGATATCTGTATTAGAAATCAAGTATGACGCATACATTCTGAGTTTTTGTGGGATATGATTTTATCATGCTTAGCTTCCTAAGAATCATTAGGGGACCTGATCTGTACTGGTAGTCTGCAAATATCTAAATAATTCTGATTCCCAGTTTTGACATTGTCTAAAGAAGGTAATCCTCTGGGTGTCAATATGATGTTGGTTTCGGTCTTCGGGGCCGATACTTAGAACCCAGGCCTAATGGGAACCAAGTTTTTGTTTTATCTGTACTCTCTTCCATCATTCGACTGTATCCTATCGATCGAATCTTCGAACTTTAGGTAGAAACTAATGGGTGTAAACATGTGTTTGAGACATGTTATGTTTGATGGTTGCAAGTGGATGCAAGTGGTTGCTAGTGGTTGCCCGTGGATGCATATACAAACACTAGGCACTAGATTGGCTCGAAAACACTCTCATACTACATATGGATGTGTGAGCATTTTTAATTTTTGTGGATGCAAAATGATTGACTCAGCACATGGATATTGCATATGACTGAATGGTTGTGCACTCATATATAAATGATATGTATCGAGTAGGAAAATTGCGTACATGTTGGACCCATGGCACTGGCATAATTCGTATTAAGGAGGTCAACTGAATCAGTGGACCGCCTGATCTTTGCATTAGACAAGGAACATATAAACACACTTCTTGCATATGTTCATACAACATTAGAAATCTCTTAAGGACAATGAATGCGTGTGATTGGTGATTGAGTAGACGGATGATTGGATGGTAGGACACATTCATCTTAACTTGAAGATTTCGGGGACAAAATCCTTTAAGGAGCGGAGAATGTAACACCCCGCATTTTTAAGTATAATTAAAAATGAAATAAAATATATGAAAATATGCTTATGATAGGTAAATAATGGTGATGCATAAGGAGAATTAATTAATACATGAAAGAGAAGAAAAATTAGTTCGATAACGGTGTGTGTAACGGAAAAGATAGTAAAATGAGGATAATTAATTTAAGAATCAGTAATTAGGTAAAATGGACATCACCATTGTGTTCCTCTCAAAATTTTACATTAAATAGAGTCCGAGTTTTCGAAAATCGAAGTCCAGATGAAGAAGTTATGGCCTGTAGAAGATTCAGAAGGTTTCGATCAGCACAGAACTGGGCAGGTCGACCTGGGGGCCAGGTCGACCAGGGGGTCGACCTGGGAGTCGACTTCCCCCATGGGGGTCGACTATAGTGTCAACCTCCCCCCTATAGGTCGACCGGGTCGGCCAGTTTCGGTCCAGAACGCGTTTTTGAAGCCCAAGGATGATTTTTGATGGTCCGGGTTGGTTTTAGGGTTAATCTGATGGCTGAAATGAATTGCTACACCTATAAAAACAACCTAATACCTAGCCTTCTCTACACACAATACTATTCTGCTTCCTCTCTGCCTCTGTTCTAAATAAAAATAAAAATGGCATCGCTATTCTGCTGGAATTAAAACTAGAAGCTAATGGACATCAACCTAAGCAACCCATTTCAAACTAGAGATTAAAGCTTCTGCAACGATTCTACAACAAATTAAAGTTCTTTCTTTAATCCAACCAAGGCAAGTACAGGTATTTTCCGCTATAAACGTTAATTCTGATTGTGACATGAATTGTAAATCTGAATCTGAGATTATATCTGTCCTGTTCTGTTTAGATCTATCTTATTTTGTATCTCTTTCCTCTTTCTGTTCTATAGCCAGGCTACCACGAGCCTGAGCCAATCTCATAAGAGATTAACATACGCTAAAATGTTTGGGACAGTAAAATGAATGATGCATAAATTGGGTGTGACCAATAGGTGACTAATTTGAGGAAAGAAAATGGACTGTAGCTAGAACATAAATCTGAGACATATGACTGGACATGTTATATTTATAACATAAAGGGTATTGAACATATGATTTAAGATAAAGAGAATATGGCTTAGGTATAAAGATTTACATGAAAGTAGGGTATCTATTAATGTAAATAAACACCTAAGTAAGGGATCTTTGGGATATATGACATGCATTGAAATCGATGGCTATATTTGGTATAATTTATATGTGAATCTTTTGTACTAGGCAAGTTGAACTAAATTGGGACATGTAAATTATGAACATAACCTGTGACATGCAAATTCAATGCAATGTGGGGTATATGATCATAGTGTGAATCATGACAACTATTTAGGCATGTAAACTTAGGCCAAATTTATAATTAGGCAAGATATGTTTGTGAAACTTTAAGGAATTATTAAATCTGATATATTTGCCTAAATTGCTAGTTCTGCTATATATTGCCTAATCTGCTAGTCCTGTTATATTTCCTAAGCTGCTAAATCTGTCATCTGCTAAGTCTGTTGAAAATGCCAAATCTACTAAACTAAATCTGTTGAGATGCGTAATATGTTATCTGTTAAATCTGCTAGTTTGCTTAATCTGCTAAATCCGTTAAGTCGCCTAATCTGAAAAATCTGTTATCTGCTGTATCTGTTGAGTTGATATAATTAGTCCGCTATTGACATAATCTGAATTGGCTATAGTTATGAATAATTGACATGTATATTAGGCGTGGGTATAAATGGTAAATCATTAATTAATTGGCCGCAAAGATAAACATGGCTAACTCGAGGTTAGAATGAGTTTGCGGCGTAATTCTGCCCGGAACCGCCCGGTATATTCCAGTGGTCGCAAACAATAGGTTCTATTGTGAGAAGTTAGTCATAACGTGCTTGAAACCCGAGGTTAGACTCAATTTGCGACAGAAACCTGCCCAGAACCAACCGGCCTAACAGTAGCCACAAACTGTCAGTCTAATGTGAGAGGTCTGGGCATTAATATTTAATTAATAAAAATCTGAGATAATTATGATGTCTAAAACATGTTGGGTAAGGTTAAACCAATTGGACCAATGAATCTGATAAACCCGTTTCGTGAATCCGTAGGCCCAATACAAAGTTAGATAATATGTAACTAGTTAATCTGTAAGTCTGTTAATCTGTAACCAGTTAATCTGTAAGCCAGTTAATCCGAACATCTGATCCGTTAGTCTGAAAACCTGTTAACTTGATTGTCTGATCTGTGAACTAGTTAATCTAAATTTTGTATGTCTGAAACTTGTAGACAAGTTAAGCTGAAATCTGTTTGTCTGGGGACACACGGTTAGGAGGGGAATTACTTGTGTCATCTGTTGTTTGGGACCCATATTAGTCAGTAACCCTTTCTGGTATCAAAACTTTGACCCAACAGTAAGTAGGGTCCGGGCACGCTTACTGAACTAATTATAAGCGGTTCATTCTGATAATGGCGAGGGGTGTTGATGGTGCGTTCCAACCGGGTTATGTGCGTGCATGGATCCCGGTCTGCCTCTGAGGATGTAAGGCGCCGTGACATCTGTAAATAGGTCTGTGCCAATTGGTTGTCACTTTAGGGAGTGATACACCCTACTGTGGGGCCGACATAGGGTATTTATATATTAGGGAGCCGATCGCTTGGGGAGGCCGATCGCTTGGGGTAGGGTTATGGTACACTTAGTTCTGTCTGTTTCTGTTGGTACCGTCTTTTTCTGTTGGGTGGCAACACCCGTCTGTTTCTGCGTGGTACCGTTTGTTCGGGTGGTAAAGGCCCAATTACTAGTGTACACCTAATTCTACATTCTGTTTCCGTAGGGATTAATCTGACTGTTTTTGTTCGGGTGGTAAAGGCCCATCATTAATATTCTGTTTCTGTCTGTTTCTGTTCGGGTGGTAAAGGCCCATTATCAGCATCATGCTTCTGTCTATTTCCGTTCGGGTGGTAAAGGCCCATTATTAGCTTTCTGTTTCTGTGGAAATTATTTTGTTCCTGTTTCTGTTTCAGTTTAGACATTAGGGTGACACCTAATTATGTTATACTAGTATTAGTGCAGAGAAGTGTAACACCCCGCCTCCGCTAGGGTCACTCGCAAAGGAATGCACAAGCTTTAGAGGGGCATTATTGGTAAACATGCACAGAAATATCACAAGACAGAACATATAACATAGCGGAAGTAAAATCGAACTTTTATAAACATTAATAATCAAGGTCCAAAGCCTTTTACACCAGAGTACATAAAAACTTGTCTTGCAATAGTAAAGAAGCATAAAGACTTTTTCATAAATTATTCCCCAAGTAAAAACAGTAAAGTAGCCATAGCCAAGAAAAGTCCAAGCCATCCATGATGACCTTCGAGCAGAAGAAGTCCGAACTAAGCAGCAGTGTTTCCTCCCTGTAACATGGGGGGGAACGGAAGAAAAGAGGCGAAACAAAACGGGTCAGTCAAAAAGACTGAGTAAGCCCTATCTACTATTAGTATAAAAATTAGTAAAGTTAACTGACATGAGAAACTGAGATGAACATAAGCATGATAACAAGATAGATAAGTTAAATCAGAATAACAAGATGAACTACTGAACTCAGATAAACTAAGATGTCATGATAAATTACGATGTTAAGACAAAACAAGGTATCACCTCGTTAGGTTCCTATCAAGTATAATATCCCAAGATATCTATCACGTATAACGTCCCATGGTATCTATCCTGTATATCTGCTCTGCACCTATCGTACTAGTATCCCAACCCGCGTCATGTGTTAACCATGAATGTCCCTTGCCCAACATCATGTAATGGTCCATGTCAACCAAATATATAGCATATGTAGGTTTTCCCAACTCGTATGTTTCTTTCCATGAATAAGTTCAGTCCTTTGCCGTAGGCCGTACGGACTTCCCCTGTAAACGTTTTATCCTTGAAGTTGTTTTGGACTGCAACCCTTGATCTAGTTGTGTTTCCTTACCATGAACTATCGTGCGTCCACTTAGGATTTATGCCACCTAGGGCCTCTAGGGATTATGCTACCTAATGAACGTTTCTGTGTCTCGGTTTGGGTTTTGGCCACCTAGGACCACTAGGGATTACGCCACCCGTCAACCGCGCCCTTGATCCCACGTATGTATCGTGAATCGTTTTCCATGTCTAGATGCACATGTTCCCCAATGTGCCATCCGAGTTCCGTGCCAGGGCAAATCAAGAAATATGGAACTCGTTCGGGAGCTTTAAATCGTCTGCCGATGCAGATATCAAGGTCTGTTTTTGTACCCGTGGCTATGGTCCCACGTGACCCCTCCCTCAACTACTGAAAGGCAATCCAAGAAAAATCATGTATAAGAACCACTCCACGGCCCCACTATAGCCCACTTTCCTACGGGCCAACCTCACCCATGACTCGATAGTAAGCACATGGTCTGTTGGGGGTTCCCTGCCTTTCCGCACGTACACGATTGACTAAAGATGGTAGGTAGTCGGCGATGCGCTATCTAGGGCAAAAACAAGAATCGTCGACTCCACGCTAATCCATCCCAGTCTTTAGGTTGCTCGCATAGCAACCAAGGCATACTCTTGGTCCTTCTAACGCAGACCTTAACCTCTCATGAGCCTAGTATAATTACCTGGCAGCCCACAGAGGGATCCCAAGAATATCCTCACGTCCCCCGAAGCATCCACTTCGGCACCCAGTGCGCTGGAGCTTTTATCCAAGTCGGATAACTTGCTCCCCCTCGTATACTAAGCGATGACCTACCGTATCAGGTTACTCATCGTTTTGAGAATTAGTCCTATGTCCTTAGCTAAGAATTATTACTTAGTTACCCTTAACTAAGGTTTACCACTTAGCTTCCTTTCCCGTTATCCTTGATTAACCACGGTTTTCTACCTAGTTCTTCTAGCTAGGGTTTGTCTATTGGGTTAAGTGTTATCATTCAAGTCCATGACTTAACCTGCCCACGAATCACGTCAAAGATTGGCTAAGTATTTAAGTTCAAGACTTAGTCCCACAAGTTGGTTAATCGTACCCAGAGGCTCATGACTTAACCTTATCAAGTCAAATTGGTCAAGTACTAGCTTACCTTAATCCTGTCGGATTATCTTGCTAGATCGATTAAGCATAGATTATCTTAATCCCATCAAATTATCGAGTCGGATTGGTTAAGTATAGGTTGGCTTAACCCCATCCTCTAATCGTACTATAATGGTTAAGTATATTCTAAAAAGGTCTTGTGACTTAACCTTATCAGGTCCGCGTATTAGATTGGTTAAGTGTAAGTTACTTAACCCCATCAAATCATCATGTATAATTGGTTAAGTATAAGTTGATAAACCCCATTAAATTATCACGTTAAGTTGGTTAAGTATTGGTTACTTAACCTCATTGAATTACCGAGTTTAAATTTGTTAAGTGTTTAACTTAACCCCATCTAATTACCGTGTTTAGATTAGTTAAGTGTGGATTACTTAAACCCATCTAATTACCGTGTCGGATTAGTTAAGTGTAAATTACTTAACCCCATCCCTTAATCATCTTGTATGGTTAAGTGTCCTTAAGAAAACTTACTTAACCTTGCCAAATTATCATGTTGGATTGATTAAGTGTTGGTTAACTTAATCCCCGTCCACTAGTCGTATAAAAATGGTTAAGCGTCATTAGGCAAATCAAATCACTTAACCTACCAAACCTTGTCATGTTTTGTTAAGTATCATTAGCCTAACCAATTTACTTAACCCATTTACCCATGTCATATTTGGTTAAGAGTCATTTATCAAATTAACTTAACCCTATCATGTGGCATTAATTACTTAATGCACCCCAACCTCTCACATTAGACTTTGTTGTGGTTACTAGTTAAGCCGGTCGGTTCCGGGTAGCTTTACACCACAACTTGGTCTAACCTCGGGTTCAAGCACAACATGACCAACTTCTCACATTGGGTCTTATTGTTTGCAACTACTAGTTAGGCCGGTCGGTTCCGGGTAGTTTTACGTTGCAAACTCAACCCAACCTCGAGTTGGCCACTTTCATGTTTAGTCTAGTGACATGTTCATAGTCAAGTTTTCAAGCAATTGGGTAGACCTAACTTAATAGGTAAATTCCCAATGGGTAGACCTAACTTAATAGGTAAATTCCCAAGCTTACGTTTTTATGCATACTTACATGTCAACTTCCATGTTATATTTCAAGTCATGTTTTCAAGTATAAACACATGTCATATTTAACGTTACATGTTGTCATGTTTATACCCATTTACCCAAGTCATATTCGTGTCATTATGTTTCCCCATAATGTGACCCCAACGCTTTTTAAACTAGCATATACGTTCGCAACAACGTGATGGATTAAAAGAAGAGACTTGGCAAAGGAATGACAAAAATGGATATTAAGCAACAAGTTAATCATGGTGGCAAATGAGGCACAAATGTGTTCATTAGCTTGCATGTTACATTCTTAAGCCTAAAAAAAACATGCATAAACCCAAACTTGGTACATAAGCGAATCATGGTGACAAAAGACATGGAATGATGGCTAGAAACTCGCATATATCATCATATAAGGATTATGACTTCATATGCAAGTTGACATAATGATTATGAAGATTCTCATGTTGCATAATGCAACGTTTCAACATAAAGGTTGTGGCTTTTTGCTCATAAGATCAAGCTAATGACTTCATAGACTTGCATGACGTGATAGCATATGTCATTCTCAATGATCAAACCCAAACTTGCAACATGAACATTTAACTTCATAGTTAATATCTAAGAGTAGGGAAGGGCTTACATTGCTATGAAGGCCTAAATCGATTAAACTAAAGCTTGTGATGAAGCCTATGCATGCCATCACCCAAAAAACCCAAAGATGGATGCTCCAAATCAACAAAAACACCATCTTTATGAACAAAGATCAAAGCTTTTGCCTTGGAATCAACTTGAGAAGCTCTCATACTAACATAGGGACTCTCTAACACTCTCAAGATCATGAAACCTTTCATAGAAATGAAGTGGAGGCTAGGATAGTTGAGTGGAGGCCATGAGAGTAGAAATTTGGCCATAGTTTAGTTACATGAGTGAATAATGAGGGTTTATGGGGGGGTTAGGGGCTTATTTATAGAAGATTTGGCTAGTTAGGACCCTTAGATTAACCCTAGGATAGATCCCAGCCCTCAAAAATCGTCACAAGCCTCCAAAACAAGACCAAGGGCCAAAACAGGTGCACCAGGCCAGCCAGGGTCAAGCCAGAAAGCTGTGCAGGTTTCTGGCTCGACACGGGCGCACTTCCCAAGTGCGCCAGTGTATTTTTGTGCTGGCGCACTTCACAAGTGCGCCAGTGCATTCTGGCTTGTTTTCGGTTTTTCTGCCTAACTTCGTTCGTCCATATCTTCTTCATACGGACTCCGATTTACGAAATTTCGGACTCTATTTCGCGTTTTCCGAGACGAACGCAATGGCGCAAGCCGTTTATCCTGATTCAGATTTTATAATTTAATTCTGCCTTGATTCTTGTCTTAACACATTGCTAAAAATTCGGGTTGTTACATCCTCCCCAACTTAAAGGATTTCGTCCCTGAAATCTCCAAGTTAGGAGGAACATATCCTACCATCCATCATCCATCTACTCAAAACATCATCCACAAGCAACCATTGTCCTTAGATGATTTCTAATGCTGTATGAATATATGCAAAACGTGTGTGTATATGCACTTATCTAATGTAAATGATCAGGCCTGAGTGATCTAATGCAAAATATGTATAATGCCATGAATCCAACATGTATATAAATAGTCCTAGTCATATAGATACTATATGCGTGCACAATCATTCATTCATATGCAACAACCGCATGATAATACATTCGATTTCATCCATAAACAAGTATAAATACTCGTGCATATGCAATATGAAATGTGACCGAGTCGAGCTAGTATCTAATGTGTATTCGCGCATCCACGAGCAACCACTTGCAACCACTTGCAACCATATCAATCATAACATGTTTCAAATACATGTTTACATCCATAGGGTTCTACCTAGGATTCCCTGAAATAGGGTCGAGAAGATAAACGAGACAAACTCCTTACGGGGTTTGTAACAGAAAATAGGACCGAGAGGGTGTCCACAAAAGATAGCCTACAAGTAAGCTATACAGAAAACAGGGATCAAGGATACACTCCCAAAAAGAGATATCATGCGCGTATCTAGTCTTTGACCATCAAAGTCGTACTTTCTTGAGCTCAATTCCATTGTGCCTTGACCGTCTTTGCGATTTCGTAGCTTCTTATTTCCTGTTTCCATAACATGAGCAGGAACACATTCCTTCGTCGCCTCTCGTTCCACTTGCACTTATCCTTTTTCTAAAATACTTGACGCAAACATGACTGCGTAATCATGATCTCATACAAGCTTTCCAAAATTCACTAATGAATCTCGGACCTCGTACCACAAGGTATTCCACGTAGAAGAACTTTTTCTTGAAAGTAGGCAGATGTCAACCAGGTTATCAAGCGCACTTACTAGGGTGATTTCCATAACCCATGCATAAGTGAAATAAACCATCCATCTTATCAGCGAACACCACTCGATCGGGCTTCAAATTTCCAATAAAGGCATCACAGGATTCTAAGTAACTAATCATGACCGAACCCAAAAGGTTACACGAGACTCCGAGGGTATTACCAAGGCTAGTCAAGAGTCTAACTACCCTCCTATCAAAACCGAGAGTGGCACCCCTTACTGGATAACCACTTCATCCTTAGAATCCATCCATAGCTTATAAACATAAGCATTATTTCCAAGCTCAACACTTGACATAGACATTCTCAAATCCAAACAAGCCACGAATAAATGGACTGATTCTCCAATAGGACTTTGAGACAAAAATGGGATTCTCTATTATGTTAGTACTTAAGGTGCAGAGACTCAACTATCGAAGCAGACTTAAATGATACGATGATCAAAACAAAGTCCTAACGGGATGATAGAGAAGAAAAGCTAAACCTTTAACAAGATCGTTACCCTCCTTCCGAGGTACCCTAGAAATAAGAGCATACTATTACCCTCCCGATGATCTTGTCCTTGTCCCATAATACTTAACTATCCACCCCGTTTTACCATGCCAAAGGTACTCTCTCGTCATGGGTTTCATTGTTCATCTTTCTCCCTCCTTTGAGGACTAATCCATACCAACCAGTTGCTCATCCTTAAGCTCGTATCCTTTATCCTCTTTCTCAATATCCTTTCTTATAACGCGGCCACTGGTCTCTCGAGAACCACCTCCATCGCATGGAAAGCACTTTCGTAGATAGAAAAGACTAGTCGTAGTTAAAACCACTGTGACTACAGATGGAGGAAAGAAAGGAAAAGAGATTCAATTAAGGAAACAAGGATAGTGCTAATGGCCTTTGGGGAATAGCCTTTTTCTTTTAAAAGAAAATTTTCTTGAAAAATGCTTCTTTATAAACGATTTTCAAATAGTTTTCAGAAGGTCTTTAAAAACTTTTGCCCAGTCTGGTAACCTTCGGCTCTGATACCAAATGTAACACCCCGCCTCCGCTAGGGTCACTCGCAAAGGAATGCACAAGCTTTAGAGGGGCATTATTGGTAAACATGCACAGAAATATCACAAGACAGAACATATAACATAGCGGAAGTAAAATCGAACATTTATAAACATTAATAATCAAGGTCCAAAGCCTTTTACACCAGAGTACATCAAAACTTGTCTTGCAATAGTAAAGAAGCATAAAGACTTTTTCATAAATTATTCCCCAAGTAAAAACAGTAAAGTAGCCATAGCCAAGAAAAGTCCAAGCCATCCATGACGACCTTCGAGCAGAAGAAGTCCGAACTAAACAACAGTGTTTCCTCCCTGTAACCGGGGGGGGGGGGGGGGGGAACGGAAGAAAAGAGGCGAAACAAAACGGGTCAGTCAAAAAGACTGAGTAAGCCCTATCTACTATTAGTATAAAAACTAGTAAAGTTAACTGACATGAGAAACTGAGATGAACATAAGCATGATAACAAGATAGATAAGTTAAATCAAAATAACAAGATGAACTACTGAACTCAGATAAACTAAGATGTCATGATAAATTACGATGTTAAGACAAAACAAGGTATCACCTCGTCAGGTTCCTATCAAGTATAATATCCCAAGATATCTATCACGTATAACGTCCCATGGTATCTATCCTGTATATCTGCTCTGCACCTATCGTACTAGTATCCCAACCCGCGTCATGTGTTAACCATGAATGTCCCTTGCCCAACGTCATGTGATGGTCCATGTCAACCTAATATATAGCATATGTAGGTTTTCCCAACTCGTATGTTTCTTTCCATGAATAAGTTCAGTCCTTTGTCGTAGGCCGTACGGACTTCCCCTGTAAACGTTTTATCCTTGAAGTTGTTTTGGACTGCAACCCTTGATCTAGTTGTGTTTCCTTACCATGAACTATCGTGCGTCCACTTAGGATTTATGCCACCTAGGGCCGCTAGGGATTATGCTACCTAATGAACGTTTCCGTGTCTCGGTTTGGGTTTTGGCCACCTAGGACCACTAGGGATTACGCCACCCGTCAACCGCGTCCTTGATCCCACGTATGTATCGTGAATCGTTTTCCATGTCTAGATGCACATGTTCCCCAATGTGCCATCCGAGTTCCATGCCAGGGCAAATTAAGAAATACGGAACTCGGTCGGGAGCTTTAAATCGTCTGCCGATGCAGATATCAAGGTCTGTTTTTGTACCCGTGGCTATGGTCCCACGTGACCCCTCCCTCAACTACTGAAAGGCAATCCAAGAAAAATCATGTATAAGAACCACTCCACGGCCCCACTATAGCCCACTTTCCTACGGGCCAACCTCATCCATGACTCGATAGCAAGCACATGGTCTATTGGGGGTTCCCTGCCTTTCCGCACGTACACGATTGACTAAAGATGGTAGGTAGTCGGCGATGCGCTATCCAGGGCAAAAACAAGAATCGTCGACTCCACGCTAATCCATCCCAGTCTTTAGGTTGCTCGCATAGCAACCAAGGCATACTCTTGGTCCTTCTAACGCAGACCTTAACCTCTCATGGGCCTAGTATAATTACCTGGCAGCCCACAGAGGGATCCCAAGAATATCCTCACGTCCCCCGAAGCTTCCACTTCGGCACCCAGTGCGCTGGAGCTTTTATCCAAGTCAGATAACTTGCTCCCCCTCGTATACTAAGCGATGACCTATCGTATCAGGTTACTCATCGTTTTGAGAATTAGTTCTATGTCCTTAGCTAAGAATTATTACTTAGTTACCCTTAACTAAGGTTTAACACTTAGCTTCCTTTCCCGTTATCCTTGATTAACCACGGTTTTCTACCTAGTTCTTCTAGCTAGGGTTTGTCTATTGGGTTAAGTGTTATCATTCAAGTCCATGACTTAACCCGCCCACGAATCATGTCAAAGATTGGCTAAGTATTTAAGTTCAAGACTTAGTCCCACAAGTTGGTTAAGCGTACCCAGAGGCTCATGACTTAACCTTATCAAGTCAAATTGGTCAAGTACTAGCTTACCTTAATCCTGTCGGATTATCTTGCTAGATCGATTAAGCATAGATTATCTTAATCCCATCAAATTATCGAGTCGGATTGGTTAAGTATAGGTTGGCTTAACCCCATCCTCTAATCGTACTATAATGGTTAAGTATATTCTAAAAAGGTCTTGTGACTTAACCTTATCAGGTCCGTGTATTAGATTGGTTAAGTGTAAGTTACTTAACCCCATTAAATCATCATGTATAATTGGTTAAGTATAAGTTGCTTGACCCCAATAAATTATCACGTTAAGTTGGTTAAGTATTGGTTACTTAACCTCATTGAATTACCGAGTTTAAATTGGTTAAGTGTTTAACTTAACCCCATCGAATTACCGTGTTTAGATTAGTTAAGTGTGGATTACTTAAACCCATCTAATTACCGTGTCGGATTAGTTAAGTGTAAATTACTTAACCCCATCCCCTAATCATCTTGTATGGTTAAGTGTCATTAAGAAAACTTACTTAACCTTGCCAAATTATCATGTTGGATTGATTAAGTGTTGGTTAACTTAATCCCCGTCCACTAGTCGTATAAAAATGGTTAAGCGTCATTAGGCAAATCAAATCACTTAACCTACCCAACCTTGTCATGTTTTGTTAAGTATCATTAGCCTAACCAATTTACTTAACCCATTTACCCATGTCATATTTGGTTAAGAGTCATTTATCAAATTAACTTAACCCTATCATGTGGCATTAATTACTTAATGCACCCCAACCTCTCACATTAGACTTTGTTGTGGTTACTAGTTAAGCCGGTCGGTTCCGGGTAGCTTTACACCACAACTTGGTCTAACCTCGGGTTCAAGCACAACATGACCAACTTCTCACATTGGGTCTTATTGTTTGCAACTACTAGTTAGGCCGGTCGGTTCCGGGTAGTTTTACGTTGCAAACTCAACCCAACCTCGAGTTGGCCACTTTCATGTTTAGTCTAGTGTCATGTTCATAGTCAAGTTTTCAAGCAATTGGGTAGACCTAACTTAATAGGTAAATTCCCAATGGGTAGACCTAACTTAATAGGTAAATTCCCAAGCTTATGTTTTTATGCATACTTACATGTCAACTTCCATGTTATATTTCAAGTCATGTTTTCAAGTATAAACACATGTCATATTTAACGTTACATGTTGTCATGTTTATACCCATTTACCCAAGTCATATTCGTGTCATTATGTTTCCCCATAATGTGACCCCAACGCTTTTTAAACTAGCATATACGTTCGCAACAACGTGATGGATTAAAAGAAGAGATTTGGCAAAGGAATGACAAAAATGGATATTAAGCCACAAGTTAATCATGGTGGCAAATGAGGCACAAATGTGTTCATTAGCTTGCATGTTACATTCTTAAGCCTCAAAAAAACATGCATAAATCCAAACTTGGTACATAAGCGAATCGTGGTGACAAAAGACATGGAATGATGGCTAGAAACTCGCATATATCATCATATAAGGATTATGACTTCATATGCAAGTTGACATAATGATTATGAAGATTCTCATGTTGCATAATGCAACGTTTCAACATAAAGGTTGTGGCTTTTTGCTCATAAGATCAAGCTAATGACTTCATAGACTTGCATGACGTGATAGCATATGTCATTCTCAATGATCAAACCCAAACTTGCAACATGAACATTTAACTTCATAGTTAATATCTAAGAGTAGGGAAGGGCTTACATTGCTATGAAGGCCTAAATCGATTAAACTAAAGCTTGTGATGAAGCCTATGCATGCCATCACCCAAAAAACCCAAAGATGGATGCTCCAAATCAACAAAAACACCATCTTTATGAACAAAGATCAAAGCTTTTGCCTTGGAATCAACTTGAGAAGCTCTCATACTAACATAATGACTCTCTAACACTCTCAAGATCATGAAACCTTTCATAGAAATGAAGTGGAGGCTAGGATAGCTGAGTGGAGGCCATGAGAGTAGAAATTTGGCCATAGTTTAGTTACATGAGTGAATAATGAGGGTTTAGGGGGGGTTATGGGCTTATTTATAGAAGATTAGGCTAGTTAGGAACCTTAGATTAACCCTAGGATAGATCCCAGCCCTCAAAAATCGTCACAAGCCTCCAAAACAAGACCAAGGGCCAAAACAGGTGCACCGGGCCAGCCAGGGTCAAGCCAGAAGGCTGTGCAGGTTTCTGGCTCGACACGGGCGCACTTCCCAAGTGCGCCAGTGTATTTTTGTGCTGGCGCACTTCACAAGTGCGCCAGTGCATTCTGGCTTGTCTTCTTCATACGGACTCCGATTTACGAAATTTCAGACTCTATTTCGCGTATTTTTCCGAGATGAACGCAATGGCGCAAGCCGTTTATCCTGATTCAGATTTTATAATTTAATTCTGCCTTGATTCTTGTCTTAACACGTTGCTAAAAATTCGGGTTGTTACAAGAAGTGTAAAGCAATAGCTTATATCATTCTGTTCTTCTGTTATATCTGCTACACCTGTTACAGTTATCTCTCATCCAGTTTTATGTTCATGTCATATTATTATTATCTGTTCATATGCTGAAAGTCACTGGACTTGCCAGACTTTATGTCTGACCCTTCTTGTTTCGCCTCTTTTCTTCCGTTTCCCCCCACCAGGTTTTCTAAGGAGGGAATACTCTAGCTAGATCTGGATTTCTTCTGCTTGAAGTGCTTAAAGTATGGCTTTTCTTCTTCTGTGGGGATTATGATTTTAAACTATGCATTCTGAAGGCTTTTGTACAAGACTGATATTTTGTACTTGAATTCTGAGATTTGAAAGGATGTAACCATACTGATTTCTATTTCCGCTGTAATAAAGTTAAAATTTTCAAGTACTTTTTTTATCCATCTTGTAAGTTTATGTTCTGTTTACTAAAATGCTCCACCAAAGTTAAGGCATTCCCTTTGTGAGTGTCCTTAACGGAGGTGGGGTGTTACAATGCAATTCAAAGTACAAAACCAAAGCAAATCCTGATTGGTTTGTCATCGGGTGCAGAGCACGCTTTGGAGATAAATCCTAACCTCGAACGTGTGTACGTCGATTTAGCCAATCGGAAAAATTAAAGAAAGCAAAGAGACATATCTTAAATCCTAATAAATGCTGAAAATGTAGAGTGATCTAATCCAGATCAGTTGTTGATGAGCCCATAGGAGCTCGGTCCGGGATCATTCTCTCTCCGGGGAGCAGGTGGTGGCAGTGCGGGTGTAGGCGTTGTAGGTTCTTTCACATACTCGGGTAGCTCTCCACGTCTAACCCGTTCCTCAATCAAGTCTCGCAAGTGCCTATAGTCATTCGTGTCATGTCCATCCATATCAAGAAATATGCAGTATTTTCCAGAACCGTGTTCTCTATGTGTAACACCCCACGCCCGCTAGGGTCACTCACAAAGGGAATGCCATAGCATCGGTGGAGTATTTTAGTGAATATAGAACAGAAAAATTACAACAAGACAGATATAAATAGTACTTGAAATTTTAAAACATCATCTCATAACAGCGGAAATAAACATGTCTGGTTACATCATAAAACCACGATAAAAGTCAAGTACAATATCCATCAAAATAAAGAAGTACATAATCCCACTCTTATATACAATAGCCATGACAAAAGAAGAGATAACTGGATAACTGGAGCTTTACATCTACCCAATCTCCTAAAGACTGGAACAGCAATCCGATCAAGCTCTACTACCGCTAGGATCCACCGTAGGACCTGAGGGTTAGGAAAAAGATAAAAACAACGGGGTCAGACATAAGTCTGAGTGAGCCTTATAACTTTAACAATACAATCATTAAAGTAACCAGAGAAGACATAAACTTGACCTACGGTAATATCTGGGGATGAATGGCTACACTAAGCAGCTTGGTAGACTTAGGATAAACTAAGATAACCGTCAGGACGCATCTACCCACCCAAGGATAATTACTAACTGCACCACACCAGTCATTCCTACTTAAAGGTTGATCCCTTCCAAGGACTTAGAAAATTTCCCCAGTAGTTTCATGTACCCCTAGCCCACTACATAGGTGCCGTCTGCCCCTATCTCCACTAGGTGTACCCAGTAATTCTTACCCAGTAGTTTCGTGTACCCCTACATAGGTGCCGTCTGCCCCTATCTTCATTAGGTGTACCCACTACTCCCCAAGCGATCGGCTCCCTACCGTAGATACCCGTGCTGGTCCCACAGTGGGGTGTATCACTCCCCTAAAGTGGCTACCCAATACTAACGGTGCACAGCTTTATATCTGCACGATGCAACAACGGCTTATCTACCAGCCCGGGCCCACACACGCATATGAAACCCGTTGGACTTGCGTTGCCACCGCTAACCCGTTTTGGCCTCTTATAATCAAGCCCAATATGCGTGTCCCGTCACTCGACATGGGTCGAGCCCACAAAGATACGTTTTGGATATTGGTTGAAATGGGCCCCCACAAGCTACCCACTTAAGCTTGTCAAATATCTAGTGTATTCCACTTAACCCTTTAATCATGTTTAATTACATGTTTCCACTTGGTTAAGTATTCTAATCGTATTTTCTATTTCCACCCAAGGCAACCCACTAGATTCCACATGCCACCCAAGGCACCCACAAAATTTCCTCATGCCACCCAAGGCACCCACTTAACCCCTCATGTCCCACTACATGCTACTATGGTTAAGTGTTTCTTATATAACTAAGACCGTGATCTCCCATAAAGACCTCCCACATTAGACTGGCTGTTATGACCGCCTGGTTAAGCCGGTAGAATCCGGGCAGTCTTACGTCATAACAGAGTCTAACCTCGTGTATTTACCTTAATCACGTATTTAATTTATGGCTAAGACCTCTCACATTGGGCTGACATTTGTAGCAACTGGTTAAGCCGGTCGGGTCCGGGCAGTTTTACACTACAAATGAGTCCAACCTCGTGTCTTAGTCGATTAATTACACCTAATTAATCACCCCTATATTAATTATCCCTAATTAATATCAAGTTTTCCATAACATGGGTAGACCTAACTCAATAGGTAAATTCCCATGGGGTAGACCTAACTCAATAGGTAAATTCCCACTTATGGTAATTTATTTTTATGGTATGCTTAATCAAACCCAAACATTCATTTATTAACATATTTACCAACCCCATCGTTCCCCACGTGAATCGTTCTCGTTACATGACATAATAAGGGGAAGATCATCACAAATATCATGGGTTTAGCATACAACTTTGTCATGGGTTAAGAGGATGTCAACTTGCATATATGAGCATATATTAACCCAACTACATATAACCCAAACTTGCATATTATCATACACATGATTTGCATAACATGTTGCATATGAGCTTGCATTTTATCATACACATATCTTGCATAACATGTGAACTTGCATATAGTCATTCTCATAACTTGCATAACATGTTAAACATGCATTTAAGCATACACATAACTTGCATAAGCATTCACATACTTGCATAAGCATTCACATACTTGCATAAGCATACATAACTTGCATAAACATGCATAACTTGCATATCATGTCATTTAAGCATATACATGTCTTGCATAAGCATTCATATACTCGCATAAGCATGCATAACTTGCATATCACATAAATCCTGCATTTAAACATATATATGACTTGCATAAGCATCCATACACTTGCATAAGCATGCATAACTTGCATTTCACATTAAACTTGCATTTAAACATATACATGACTTGCATAACTCACTTTGTTAAACATGCATAATTCCACTTATTAAATATGCATAAATCCACTTGTTAAACATGCATATATCAACTTGTTAAACATGCATAAATCAACTTATTAAGCATGCATAAACCAACTTATCAAATATGCATAAACATAGAACAACATAGAGTAACATATCATTATACATGATTCAAACTCACTAATCCGCATTTAAGACCATAAGTCTCATTACACCCAATCTACTTACTTTAACAATTGATGTTAAAGTGATAGAAACTCACCAAACTCAAGATTAGCAACCTTATGAAGTAGAAATAGTTGCTAACTATGATGATTAAAGATTGATTAGAGAGGAATTAGCTTGCAACTTTCTTCTTAGATTAGTGGAGGCTTCTCTTAGGATTTAATTTGGCGGCATGAGGCCATTATTTCTATTTTTGGTAAGGATTAAGGTAGGTTTAGGGTGTATTTATAGATTAGGAGAGTGTTTTAGGCCCTTAGATTAACCCTAGATTAATTTAGGTCCATTAGATTTAGGAAACCTCTAGAACCAAGCCCAGCCCTAGCCAGAAAACCAGATCTGGTGCACCCAAGCACCCTGGCTCGACACGCCATGTCGACAGGCAAGTCGACAGGCATGTCGACACCCCTGTCGACAGGCCTGTCGACAGCCCTGTCGACATGCTTAGGCGGGAATCTTCCCGCCTGGCCCCGTTGGTTCTAAATTTAAATTCCTAAATCTGTTTTTAGCTCTAATTTTTCTGCAAACTTCCTTGGGCCATAACCGGGCCATACGGACTCCGATTTTCGAAAACTCGGACTCTATTTCGCGTATTTTTCCGAGACGAACGCAATAACGCAGCCCGTTACCCCCAGTTCCCACATCTGAGATTATTTATCCTGTAATTAGTGAATTTTAGTATTAACTAAAATTCGGGGTGTTACATTCTCCCCTCCTTAAAGGATTTCGTCCCCGAAATCTCTAAGCTAAGGAGAATGCATATCCTACCATCCAAACAACCATCTACTCAAATCATCAACCACGGGCATCCATTGTCCTTAAACAGTTTCTAATGATGTATGAGCATATGCAAACGGTGTGTGTATATGTTCCCTATCTAATGTATGAACATATGCAAACCATGATAGTGCTATGCATCCATTATGTATGCGAGAAAACCCTATCGACACATACAATATCTACATGAGTGCACAATCATTCACCAAAATGCATCATCCATGTGATAACACAACCATTATACATCCATAAATATAGTTTCCTACACACAATTTTATGCAATATGCAATATGAAGTGACTGAGCCGATCTAGTGCCTAGAGCGTGTGTTTATACATCCACGAGCAACCACTAGCAAACACTTGCATCCACTTGCATCCATCAACCATAACATGTCTCAAACACATGTTTCAACCATAGGTTTACCCTATCTAAAGATCAAAGGAACTAACGAGAGGACATACCAAAGATAAGATAAGTACTAGGCAAGCGATAAAGGAGAAAGTAAGGACATACCCTCAAAAAGAAACGGGTACAATGAACGCATCTTCGCTTCCGTCTCCCAAGTCGCGTTGCTCTCATCTTCTCCCCATTGCACTTTGACTAGCTGAACCTCTCGATTCCTCAATTTCCTAGTCTCTGACCCAAGGATGCGAGTAGGAGCTCGTCGAATCGTCGCATCACGCTCAACCTCTACATCTCTAAGCAAGCTCGGCTCTACCACCTCTGCCGTCTCATGTAAGAACTTCCTCAGATGTGATACATGGAATACATCATGAACACCACTAAGTCTGTCGGGCAATTCCACCCTATATGCCATCCTTCCAATCCTTTCCTTGATAGGAAACGGCCCAACAAACCTCGGTGCTAACTTCCCAACGGATCCGAAGCGAACAACATTTCTCAACGGAGATACCTTAACAAAAACCATATCCCCAACCTCAAACTCAAGATCCGTCCTTCTCTTGTCCGCATAAGATTTTTGCCTATCCTGTGCTGCTTTCATCCTTCTTCGAATCAAGTCAATCTTCTCAGAAGTCTCTCTAACCATATCGGGCCCAAGCAAGATCTTATCCGTAGATTCCCACCAACATGTAGGTGATCGACAAGGCCTTCCATAGAGAGCTTCGAAAGGAGCCATACCAATACTGGACTGAAAGCTGTTATTATATGCGAACTCCACCAATGGAAGATGCTCTTCCCATGTACCTCCAAAATCTAAGATACAAAGCCTCAAAAGGTCTTCTAGAACACGATTCACCCTCTCAGTCTGGCCGTCCGTATGAGGATGATATGCGGTGCTCAGACACAATTGAGTCCCCACTGCTTCTTGCAAACTTCTCCAGAACTCGCTAGTGAAGATAGGATCCCGATCACTCACTATGCTAGAGGGTACCCCATGCAATCGAACTATCTCTCGAAGATATACAGAAGCTAGCCATGGAGCGGTCCTCTTGCTCTTCACAGGTATGAAATGGGCGCTCTTAGTAAGTCTATCTATCACCACCCAAATTCCTGTATTACCCTTCCTCGACCTGGGTAACCCGTCAATAAAATCCATCGAGACGCTATCCCACTTCCATTGCGGAACCTCCAATGGGTGAAGCAACCCACCTGGTTTCCTTTGCTCCGCCTTCACTTGCTGGCACACCAAACATCGAGCGACATACTCGGCCACATCTTTCTTCATACCGGCCCAGAAGAAAACCCTCTTCATGTCTTGGTACATCTTATCCCCACCGGGATGAATGGTCATCCTAGAACGGTGTGCGTCATCAAGAATAGCCTTCCTCAAACCCTCGTCTTGCGGTACGCAAAGTCTACCGTCCCTACGCAAGTACCCCCTATCGTCTAGGGTGTACCTACTCAAATGGCTGGACGACTCCCCCCTTATGAGCTTCTCTACTAACTCAACCAACTGTGGGTCGCCCCTCTGTGCTTCTCCAATCCGCCCCAAGAGAGTAGGTCTAACTTCCAAAGAAGCTAGCAAACCGGGTACATAATCAACAGAAGGTCTGAAATCAAACATCGAGATAAATTCCAAGCTTTGTCGTTCCACGAACAATGGACTCAAGGACAACCTCTTCCTACTCAAGGCGTCCACCACCACGTTACCCTTGCCAGGGGTATACGCTATCTCGAAATCATAGGATGCTAAAAACTCCATCCACCTTTGCTGTCTCAAGTTTAAATCTTTCTGAGAGAATAAGTACTTCAATGATTTATGGTCAGTGAACAACTCGAATCTCTCACCAAGAAGATAATGGCGCCAAATCTTAAGCGCAAAAACAATAGCGGCCAGCTCTAGATCATGGGTAGGGTAATTTTTCTCATGTGCCCTCAACTGCCTTCCACCATAGGCTATTACCCTTCCCTCTTGCATTAAGACTGCGCCAAGTCCTGTCCCACAGGCATCGGTATAGACAACAAATGGCTTGTTCCCATCTGGCAACACTAAAACTGGAGTCGTGGTTAAAGCTCTCTTTAACCGTCGGAACGCATCATCACAATCTACGTCCCATGTGAAAACAAGATTCTTCTTTGTTAAGCGGGTTAATGGGGCTGATATCTTCGTGAAGTCTTTAATAAACTTCCTATAATAACCCGCCAACCCCAAGAAACTTCTTACTTCGGTAGCATTCTTCGGAACCTTCCAATCCTGAATTGATACTACCTTCGCGGGATCCACAGCTATCCCTTCCTTGGAGACCACGTGCCCCAAGAATCGTACTTCCTTCCTCCAGAAGTGACATTTAGAGAATTTAGCCTTAAGGCTATGCGCTCGAAGAGTCTTCAACACTTCCCCAAGATGTAGGGCATGCTCTTCTTCACTCTTAGAAAATACTAAGATATCATCCACAAAGACCACCACAAATTTATCAAGGAACTCCCTGAACACCCTACTCATCAAATCAACAAAGTATGCAGGGGCGTTCGTCAACCCAAATGGCATCACCAGCCACTCATAGAAACCATCCGGAGTTCTAAAGGCAGTCTTGTCTATGCTATCCTCAGCCACCCTCAACTGATGGAACCCCGTGGCTAAGTCTAACTGAGAAAATACTGAAGCGCCAACCAACTGATCGAAAAGATCATCAATCCTCGGCAATGGGTGTCTATTCTTCTTTGTGAGCTTGTTAAGTTCTCTATAGTCTACACAAAGTCTGAGGGACCCATCCGCCTTCGTAGCAAATACTACTGGAGCACCCCACTCCGATATGCTCCTTCTTATGAACCCCTTCTCAAGCAACTCCCCTACTTGCTTATGGAGTTCCCTCCTCTCACGAGGAGCCATGTGGCGCACTGGTAAAGATACCGGTTTAGCATTATCCACCAAATATATTCGGAAGTCAATCTCCCGCTTCGGAGGTAAGCCCTTCACCTCCTCAAACACATCCGGATATTCCTGGACCACTCTCATAGATTGCAAACTCTCGACCGAAGCGTCAAGCGATTCAAGATAACTTAGCATAACAGAGTCCATGGGATTACAAGAAATCTCGAGAGTGTTACCCAAGCGGGTCATCAGCCTAACAACTCTCCTTTCGCAATCAAGAACGGCACCATTACTGGATAACCAGTCCATGCCCAAAATCAACCCATAGCCCGTGAAGCCCAACACAAAAGCATCACATCTAAACTCAATGCTAAGTATAGAAATCTTCAAACCCAAACATATCATGGACAAATAAGTGGAGCCCCCAATTGGGTTTGAAACAACCAAGGGATCATCTACCAGACTGGTGTCTAGGTGCAGTGACTCAACTAATGATGATGAAATAAACGAATGCGATGCGCCTGCATCAAACAATGTACGGACAGGATGGTCAAATAGAAAAACCAGACTTTCAACGGAAATAGTTCTACCTCTCTCCTGAATCGGTGGAACCGCGAGAGCCTGTACTTGCCCCCTAGCCTGACTCGGTGCCATAAGAGCTTGCACCTGTCCTCCTGAGGTAGATCCCGTCCTTTGCCCCTTCTTAGGGCAATCCTTCACTAAGTGCCCTGCTTCGCCACAGTGGAAGCAGCCGGTCTTCTTCTTCTTGCGACAATCCTTGCTTAGGTGGCCAGGTGTTCCACAATTGAAACACTTCTTCTTCTTGCCCTTGCCACCGTTGCCTTTCCCACCTTTGCTTTGCTGTTGTTGAGGTCTCTTTTGATCTCCCTTCTTCTCGGGTGCCTTATTAGCATTAGGACCCTTCTCTTCCTCATACATGAGTGCCATGTCAACTAGCTTCTCAAAGGTGGCCCCCATAGGGATATGAGTCATAGCCAACCCATGCATAGGTTCATTTAAGCCTTTTACGAACCGCAAAGCCTTCTTCTCCGGTGTATTCACCATATCTATGCCAAACCTTGCCAATTGATTAAACTTGTTAACATATTCCTTCACCGAAAGATTTCCTTGCTTTAGAGTCAAGAATCTTTCCATATACAAGTTTTCCTCCGCCCTTGAGAGAAACTTTTCCACAAATCTCTGCCTAAAATCCGCCCAAGAGTCAACGGGGCGTTCTCCATTAGTGACCTCCCACCAGAATGAGGCCTCTCCCTTCATTAACCAAGCAGCCAACTTGACTTTCTTCCCTTCTTCCATCTCAAAAATATCTATCAACTCTTCCACCTCCTTAAGCCAATCTCTAGCCTCCACAAAAGTTTCAGATCCTTGAAAAGGTTTCCCTCCCATAGCTTTAAATTCCTTGCAAGTCTTAGCAAAAGTATCCGTGCGAGGAGGAGGGGGAGGAGGAAGATCGGGTGCTACGGTTGGAGGAGGAACATTTGCTGGACCCGCAGTTGTGGCCCTAGCCTCCATCAATCTCCTATACCATACTGGTACCGTCACACCCTCCGGAAGATTAAGATTCTCGGCCATGCTGAAACGAAAAAGGAAAGATTCAAAACGGAGAATTCGAAGGATATAGATATGGCTATTGGGGATTATGCTTTTCTTTCAAAAACTTTTCTCTTAAAAGACATGTTTTTGAAAATATCTTTTCCAAAAATGTTTTAGAAAAATAGCTTTCTAAAAATTTTATCTGTTCCGGTAACCTTTGCTCTGATACCACGTGTAACACCCCACGCCCGCTAGGGTCACTCACAAAGGGAATGCCATAGCATCGGTGGAGTATTTTAGTGAATATAGAACAGAAAAATTTCAACAAGACAGATATAAATAGTACTTGAAATTTTAAAACATCATCTCATAACAGCGGAAATAAACATGTCTGGTTACATCATAAAACCACGATAAAAGTCAAGTACAATATCCATCAAAATAAAGAAGTACATAATCCCACTCTTATATACAATAGCCATGACAAAAGAAGAGATAACTGGATAACTGGAGCTTTACATCTACCCAAGCTCCTAAAGACTGGAACAGCAATCCGATCAAGCTCTACTACCGCTAGGATCCACCGTAGGACCTGAGGGTTAGGAAAAAGATAAAAACAACGGGGTCAGACATAAGTCTGAGTGAGCCCTATAACTTTAACAATACAATCATTAAAGTAACCAGAGAAGACATAAACTTGACCTACGGTAATATCTGGGGATGAATGGCTACACTAAGCAGCTTGGTAGACTTAGGATAAACTAAGATAACCGTCAGGACGCATCTACCCACCCAAGGATAATTACTAACTGCACCACACCAGTCATTCCTACTTAAAGGTTAATCCCTTCCAAGGACTTAGAAAATTTCCCCAGTAGTTTCATGTACCCCTAGCCCACTACATAGGTGCCGTCTGCCCCTATCTCCACTAGGTGTACCCAGTAATTCTTACCCAGTAGTTTCGTGTACCCCTACATAGGTGCCGTCTGCCCCTATCTTCATTAGGTGTACCCACTACTCCCAAAGCGATCGGCTCCCTACCGTAGATACCCGTGCTGGTCCCACAGTGGGGTGTATCACTCCCCTAAAGTGGCTACCCAATACTAACGGTGCACGGCTTTATATCTACACGATGCAACAACGGCTTATCTACCAGCCCGGGCCCACACACGCATATGAAACCCGTTGGACTTGCGTTGCCACCGCTAACCCGTTTTGGCCTCTTATAATCAAGCCCAATATGCGTGTCCCGTCACTCGACATGGGTCGAGCCCACAAAGATACGTTTGGGATATTGGTTGAAATGGGCCCCCACAAGCTACCCACTTAAGCTTGTCAAATATCTAGTGTATCCCACTTAACCCTTTAATCATGTTTAATTACATGTTTCCACTTGGTTATGTATTCTAATCGTATTTTCTATTGCCACCCAAGGCAACCCACTAGATTCCACATGCCACCCAAGGCACCCACAAAATTTCCTCATGCCACCCAAGGCACCCACTTAACCCCTCATGTCCCACTACATGCTACTATGGTTAAGTGTTTCTTAATTAATTAAGACCGTGATCTCCCATAAAGACCTCCCACATTAGACTGGCTGTTATGACCGCCTGGTTAAGCCGGTAGAATCCGGGCAGTCTTACGTCATAACAGAGTCTAACCTCGTGTCTTTACCTTAATCACGTATTTAATTTATGGCTAAGACCTCTCACATTGGGCGGACATTTGTAGCAACTGGTTAAGCCGGTCGGGTCCGGGCAGTTTTACACTACAAATGAGTCCAACCTCGTGTCTTAGTCGATTAATTACACCTAATTAATCACCCCCATATTAATTATCCCTAATTAATATCAAGTTTTCCATAACATGGGTAGACCTAACTCAATAGGTAAATTCCCATGGGGTAGACCTAACTCAATAGGTAAATTCCCACTTATGGTAATTTATTTTTATGGTATGCTTAATCATACCCAAACATTCATTTATTAACATATTTACCAACCCCATCGTTCCCCACGTGAATCGTTCTCGTTACATGACATAATAAGGGGAAGATCATCACAAATATCATGGGTTTAGCATACAACTTTGTCATGGGTTAAGAGGATGTCAACTTGCATATATGAGCATATATTAACCCAACTACATATAACCCAAACTTGCATATTATCATACACATGATTTGCATAACATGTTGCATATGAGCTTGCATTTTATCATACACATATCTTGCATAACATGTGAACTTGCATATAGTCATTCTCATAACTTGCATAACATGTTAAACATGCATTTAAGCATACACATAACTTGCATAAGCATTCACATACTTGCATAAGCTTTCACATACTTGCATAAGCATACATAACTTGTATAAACATGCATAACTTGCATATCATGTCATTTAAGCATATACATATCTTGCATAAGCATTCATATACTCGCATAAGCATGCATAACTTGCATATCACATAAATCCTGCATTTAAACATATATATGACTTGCATAAGCATCCATACACTTGCATAAGCATGCATAACTTGCATTTCACATTAAACTTGCATTTAAACATATACATGACTTGCATAACTCACTTTGTTAAACATGCATAATTCCACTTATTAAATATGCATAAATCCACTTGTTAAACATGCATATATCAACTTGTTAAACATGCATAAATCAACTTATTAAGCATGCATAAACCAACTTATCAAATATGCATAAACATAGAACAACATAGAGTAACATATCATTATACATGATTCAAACTCACTAATCCGCATTTAAGACCATAAGTCTCATTACACCCAATCTACTTACTTTAACAATTGATGTTAAAGTGATAGAAACTCACCAAACTCAAGATTAGCAACCTTATGAAGTAGAATTAGTTGCTAACTATGATGATTAAAGATTGATTAGAGAGGAATTAGCTTGCAACTTTCTTCTTAGATTAGTGGAGGCTTCTCTTAGGATTTAATTTGGCGGCATGAGGCCATTATTTCTATTTTTGGTAAGGATTAAGGTAGGTTTAGGGTGTATTTATAGATTAGGAGAGTGTTTTAGGCCCTTAGATTAACCCTAGATTAATTTAGGTCCATTAGATTTAGGAAACCTCTAGAACCAAGCCCAGCCCTAGCCAGAAAACCAGATCTGGTGCACCCAAGCACCCTGGCTCGACACGCCATGTCGACAGGCAAGTCGACAGGCATGTCGACACCCCTGTCGACAGGCCTGTCGACAGCCCTGTCGACATGCTTAGGCGGGAATCTTCCCGCCTGGCCCCGTTGGTTATAAATTTAAATTTAAATTTAAATTCCTAAATCAGTTTTTAGCTCTAATTTTTCTGCAAACTTCCTTGGGCCATAACCGGGCAATACGGACTCCGATTTTCGAAAACTCGGACTTTATTTCGCGTATTTTTCCGAGACGAACGCAATAACGCAGCCCGTTACCCCCAATTCCCACATCTGAGATTATTTATCCTGTAATTAGTGAATTTTAGTATTAACTAAAATTCGGGGTGTTACACTATGCGATGGCTCCCTCCTGGGAGGCTTTCGATAGGAGATGTCACCGTTTGTATTCATGTAGATGTCTGTCAAGGTCGAATTGAGTTCGGTGTACTTTTCATATTTGGGACCTCTCCGGGGCTGAGCGTTGCAGTCATTCTTGACAGCAGCTTTCCCTTTTCCTTATCCAGAATTAGACGGTTCTCCGTCTTTGAGGATGTTGACATCGAGAATTTTCTTTTTGGATGTTGCGTCTTCTTCACACAGAAATCTATCTGATTCAAGGTGGAATTCGCTGAGATTCCATAGTAGGTCTCAGTACAAGGATTTTTTGAACTCCGATTTATCCAGATCGCCGGATATTTCCGCCATCAATACCATAGATGGCTCAGGTCGATCAACTGATGCTGCTGCAATGTTGAACCATTCCAAAAATGAGCGCAGAGTTTCTCTGGGCCTCTGCTTGATTGTAGTGAGTGACATTACATTCTTGGGTCAAGCGATGTGGACCAGAAACTGTTCAATAAAGCGAGCGACCAACAAATTCCAGCTGTTGATCGATTCAGATTCCAGTTGCCGAATCCACATAGCAGCAATCAGTCAAGAAGAGAGGGAAGCATTTTGCCATGACGTTTTCCGACGTCGATTGAACTTCCATATGACCGCATGAGATGCACAGTAGGATCCGTCCTACCGCTGTATGGTTTCAAAACTGGAAGTTTGAAATCCAGTGGGTGCTGAGAATTCCTGATTTCTCGTGTGAATGGATTGTGGTTGACATCATCCATGTTATTCTGATAGGTGCGGCCTCTTGAGAGTCGTTCAATGAGGTTGGCGGGCCGATCGCCTTCAAAGAGTTGTTGTAAGCTGTTAAGGTCAGAGCTGGTCCCCCCAACATTAAATATAGAAGAGTTCGGAAAAGTATGGGGAGCTTGGAAGACCGTTCGGGCCGGGTCGGAGATGCCCCCAGTGTAGCCTTCAGGAGAGTGATGTGGCAGCTGGAATGCGATCTGGTTCGGATCGGTGGTGTTCAAATCGGATGGGCCGAAACGAACTGGACTTGGTTCCCTGCTTCGAGCCACATTAGGTTGTGGTTGAGCTAAAGGGGTTGGCTGAATGTCCATTCGGACCGAAGCGGAGGAAGATCGTGCTCGACCTGAGCCTATGTTTTCATCCAAAACACTAAGTGTTGCAGCTACAGAATGCTGAGGGGGGTTTCCCCTTGTTCCCTCCGTGCCCCTGGTTCGGATCGGATTTCGCTCTGTGATCCGGATCGGATCCGAACCGATCTGGTTTGCTTCTCCTACTATGGCTGACTTCATGTTATTTTCAACGAGTTGTATATCACCGCTCGGCCTGCCTTCCATCTGAGTGAAGAGTGCATCCATCATCTCATGTTGTTTTCTTAGGAGATCATCTTGCCTTGCCATTTAATTTCTCAATTCAGCAAGAACGTCATCCATCTCTTCTCTGGTTAAGTATGTCGATAGATCACCATGAGAGGAAGTCTCCTGGCTCGCCTCATTCCCCGTGCCTTCCGTACCAACGTCCTCGGTACAAGAGAAGGTTCCATCTTTCTTTCGTTTAACCATCGATCCAATAGCCGAGCAATCCGATTCCTTTCAAGCTAGAGATTAAAGTAATATCGTGTGCCCCCTTCCTGGTGCGCCGAAATGTTAGACCAAAATCTGGGTCTAACACCAAAATGCGGTTTGAAATCCTCGAAATCACAGAATAAATGCAGAAAAAGCAGTAAATAACAGGAGACACACAAGATTTTTATAGTGGTTCGGTTCAATCCAAGCCTACGTCCACTTTATAGTTTCTTAGATCCTAAGAAGCTACTACAATGTTGTTTGCTTGCGTTTATACATGAAATCCTCGTGTTTACAATGAAAAGAAGTGAGAAAAGTGGAGATTATACACGAAATCCTCATGCTATAATGTGGAATTCGGCTTCCTTATTGAGCAATGGCCTTGCATGAGGTAATTGTGGAAGCCATAATGAGTGAGAGCCAAAAGATCGAAAGACCAAAAAAGTCCCTTCAAATGGCCATGGAGCGGTGTATTTATAAGTGCAGAGGAGCCCAAAGGAGCTCTAGATTAGTTCGTATCGGGTTTGCCATGTGGCGAGCGCCGAGGTAATCTCGGAATAGTGGAGAAGTGGTCACAAGATCATGTGGAGACAGGTGGAGTTCAATCCATGATAGTAGGAAAGGTTGTTGCCTTAAGAATAGGTCAACGCTCTAGCCCAGAGTTCGATACCGGTGGTTCGGTTCGGGTTCTCTCCCTTGCGAACCGATCCGGAGCCTTTCAACCGAAGAATTCAAGCTCCAATGCAGAATTCAAAATGGATCGGGTCAGCCTCATTTCGAGCTGAACCGGGGATTCCGATCCGAGCCGACCCCTATGAGTGGAAAGCAAGATTCTGAGTTGGTGAAGGTGTGATGCCTCAATGTGATTCGGTCCGCCTAGACCGATCCAATCCAAAAGGGTGGTGTTAATTCCAAATCCAAGTTTCCAGTTCTGCATGTGTTCACGGAAACGGGCGTAACTTCCAAACCGTAAGTCCGTTTTTCCCAAACGAAAGCTCGACTATAAGCTGATTCAGAGGGCTACAAAGGTTATAGAGCTTTGCTTTGTAATTGATGTTTTCGGGCCTAAGAGAGGTTGTCTGACAGGAGTTTCGGGCCAATCTTTGTTTCTGATTCGACTTCAACCAAATTGCTTCCTGTCTTCTGACGATATTCCCCATACTTGTGCGTAATGTTAACCAGAGATTTCATGTGTGACGGCTTTGACTAAAAAGCAGGTCAACATAGTAATTTCCTCTTTTGATTTAAATGAACATTTCTTTGATTTTCCACATTGACAAGCGTCGCATAAGCTATTAACTTTAAATTTCATTTTGGGTAATCCGCTAACTAAATCTAACTTAGAAATCCTAGAATTGTGTTTGAAATTTATATGACCGTATCTCTTATGCCATATCTAGGGATCACATGTAATGGCCATAAGACATAGATTATCGCTGGAAATTTTCATACTCAATATGTAGAAATTTTTCTTTCTATCTCCTTTAAATATTACTTTTGAATTCCTATCTTCTATAAAACATTTATCCTTTTCAAAGTTTATTTTATAACCCTTACTGCAAAGTTGACCTACACTTAACAAGTTTTGTTTTAAGTACCTAACTAATAACACATCAGAAATTGTAGGAGTTTTAGAATTACTGACATTGTCGATTGCAATAATGTATCCTTTAGAGTTATCTCCGAAGTTTATCATTCGACCATCTTCCTATTTCAAACTATTGAGCAATTCAAGAATTCCCGTCATTTGTCTCGAACAGCCACTATCCAGTATCCATTTGTCCTTTTTCATTTCTACCAGCTCCTTTCCAGAACTTGAATTCTCAACGGTCGTTTAACACACAAGTTCGGAATTTGAATTTCCAACAGCCACCTTATCAGAATTTCAATTTTCAAAAGCCACCATTTTAGGATTTGAATTACCAACAACCACTTCACCAATCTTTTCAAATTTTGAAATTTCAAAAGTCATAGAACACATCCTTTCCTGAATTGAACAATTTTCAGTAGATCACATGACTTTTCAACATGATTGTATGCAGACTCATTCAACATTAAAACAATGCATGAATTGCTACTAGTATTAACAGATATTCCAAAATTTGCCCTTCCTTTGCAAAAATCATATTATGAAATTTTTGAAAGACCTTGCTCTGATACCAATTGTTCGTGATTGCGGAATAGATCGTTAAGGAAAAATAACAGTAGAGGGGGTGAATAGTGTTTTTGGTAATTTAAACAAAATATAAAACTTATACGTATACTATATGAATCGAACACCACATAAACAATCATAGACACAGAATCAAACACAAACGCAAAGATAAACAAAAATAAAGTGCAGAAAAGGAAAGAATACATAGGATTTTATACTGGTTTGGAATTGCTCCTACATCCGGTCCCACGCAACGCTGGATTACGCAAAGTTTTTTACTATATCAATATCCAATTTCAATCCTCCTTGATATCACGGCTACAAGGGATACCACCGATTCCACACACACACATTTTCTCAAGTATGTCCTCCTTGATTTCACGACTATAAGCGATACCACCAATTAACCTTCCTTGACTTTACGACTACAATGGGTATCACCGATTTCATTCAACCTAAACAATTACAAACAACCTTATAACTCATCAATAGCACTTGATTTGGAGAGTAATGCGTAGAAAGTGAGAAGAGAAGAAGTTTAATGAAAATAGAATTGAATTCGACAGATTATAAGTATTGAAAACATAAAAATGAAAAGATATAACGGTGTAAAGAAAGGGGATGAAGATGGAGAAGAAGAATGATGAAAAAAATTCGAAATCAGCCCCTATTTATAACATTAGAAAAGTTGCAATGTTTTTGAATCGTCATAAATAATGAAAAGACACTTCCTTTCAATTTTGAAAAAAAAGACATTTATATATCGACATGGGCATAAATGTATGTCAACATATCTATGTGTAAAACTAAATTTTGAGCATTTTCGAACTGTTTTGATATATATATATAATTCTAGAAATTCTTGAATTAAAACATAGTGTTATAAATGAATATTAAAAAGTAGAAAATCATATGAAAACATAAATATAAACTATATAAAAATATTTATAAAATTATAGAGTTAAAACTATATAAATATAAATTATATAAAAATATAAATATAAAACTTATAAAACTTGAGTTTGAAATCAAAATTAAAGTAAAGAAAATAAAATAGAGAAGATAGAGATTAAAGATAGAATTTGAGAATAGAATTTGAAATCAGAAATTGAAAAATAGAATTTGAATTTAAATTTGAATTTGTACCTGGAGTCCTATTCAGAGTCTTACATAATCTAGACTCTATTACTATATTTGTCTTGAACTCCTGAAATCTTATGAGTCTTGAATCATCTCCGAATTCTGAATTTCTAATATCTTTAAACTGTATAATCTTCAGTAATAATTCCTGTATATGAATCTTGTGCATATGTGTGGGTATATATATTATTATAGACAAAAGTGTTAACATATATTTTATAATAAATTAATATTGAAATACGGTTGTCGTCATCAAAACTCCATTCTCCAACATTTGGCAGAATTTGAAGCACACATATTTAAATGAAATGTTATGCAATGACATGTGAACTAAATAATTGATGTTGAAACATGGCTTTATCAATTAATGCCATCCTTCACCTTTATTCATTTGTCTTTTATTTTACCATTGATTCTTTTGACATTTAGTGTAAGTTGAATATATTAATATAATAGTTAAACATCACTTACATTTATTAACTTTTTTGTCTTGTAGTGTGAATTGAATAAGTCCATAATAGCATTATGATAAGTTTTGGTCATTATATCTACAACGATCCATGTAGATACATGAAGATTAATCCATTAAGTTGTCAATGTCATAACATTTTGTCAGTTCGTTTAAAAGAGTAAGTGCCTAATTCTGTAGTCTCCCCTATTTGATTTAATGTGTATACGGATTTAATTTACGTAATATATTTTGGTACCGTGTTGTCACAATCAAATATGTAAGTTGTATTTGAATAATACAATGTGGCTATAGTTTGAGTAGCAGTCTACTGTCAACTAAACAAAAGCCCATACTAGTACGTTGATAAACACACTGAACCACTAGTACAACTAATAAAAAAACACAACAAAAGCACACATAAATCTAACTACTCTTTATCCTCTTCTAGTACAATGGTAGCATCCAACATGCATTTCATTCCTAATGCCAGCATTCAGCCTCTTCAATCGATCATTTTTAGCTTGCATCTCTAATGTGTATTAGACCCCTCTTTCCGTAAGAGTATCGGTCCAAGCAAAAAAATTACAACTTTGCATCCTTTGCTGTGTTTCTGCAGCAACAAATGCTTTACACCCATAAAAGCGATGTCCTGCATTCGTCTTGCTTTTTGAAACCATAACATTACATTCGACTCTACAATAGCAAAGTACTAAATGCCTCGTCATACTCGAGCTGGACCTATTGTGGTTCTCACGAGCAATCACACGCATCAACCTCGCATGTAACAATTGTTTAAGAGCTTGTGAATTCGTTATTTCCACCTTTTGTTGCGTAGCGTAGAAAAGTTCCGTCTATACCTCCTTATTCCCCTCTTCTATTTGGGTCTCAAGAACAAATCGAACTTCTTCATATGGATTCTTGTTTCTTTCATACTCATCATACATTTTTTCCATTGTTTCGTTGATCATCAATAATAACTTACAAAGAATCTAGAATAAAATTTGACAATTAGGATGTTTAGTATGCGTGTAGTATAGAACTTTAATTTTAGTTTGGAGAAAATAGTTGGTTAATTTCATACCTCAATGACTTAGATGAACGACATTGCACTAATTATAGTTGGAAGTACACAATAATGAAATAGAAAGATGCATTGTTTGTTGAATTTATAGTGGTATATATCCACATGCCTACGGTTCCTCTTTACAGCAAGTCTTTATCAACATGCAGCTTTGAATATCATGTCCTTATCCATGTGGCTACAATTTGAACATCATTTCCTTATCTACATGGCTACAGTTGTTATAACATGTCCTTTTATCCACATGGCTACAGTTTTTATAACATGTCCTTATCCACATGGCTACACTTATTTTTCATACAATCATAAAATAAAACACAAGTTCAAACAACCAAATAAAGTCATAATACTATAAGCCTATTCAGCCTCATATCTGGTTAGCCAACTACAACAAAGTTTTTATGCTTCGTGACTGACAAATTCCTTACCAAATTCTAATAGGTAACAAGAATCAAAAGTTGATTTAGTTTCTTGAAACATGTCTTCATCTTCAACTGTCTCAATAATCTTACGATATCGATCACAAGCTTTTGCAAAAGGATGATGAGCTATATGGATTTCAACTGAAGATCATCTAGCAGGGAAGGTACGATGGTTGTTATGTAATTTTACGACCATTGCCCAATACTCTTTATGGGTTAGACCCTGTATAGTTAAAGTGCTTAGCAGTTCTATAGCGGTAGAGGTGTAAAACGCTGTAGTGGGGAGCAAGAGGGGATATAGCAGAGGTATAAAAATGATATTTAGATGTAAAACTATATAAATAAAATTAATTAATTATCATTCTTGCATCATTTGTGCAGAAGAAACGAATATTATTTAATATTACATAATAAAATCAATGAATATCAGGGTTATGCACACTAGATTCAAGGATTACTATAGATTTCTGTATTATATAAGGAACTTATGACTTAAAATCAGCTCTTAACATTTTGCATTTATTTTAAAAGATAATTATTCAAATCATCCTTTGTATATTAATATTGCTAAAGCGTGTGCTAAATAGCATTGATTTAGTGGAGGAAGCGGAAAGTAGCGGGGCTTTAAGCGGAACTACTGTTCATAAGTGCTAAATTGAAATAGTGTAGGTCCAAAGTGTGCTACAGAATATCGGAAAGATTTTGTAGGGCTTTAGTGGTATTTAAGTGCATAGGTTAGACCCCCTCCTCTTAGCAACAATAACTCATCTCTTCGATTTATTTCAATATACGATTTCACGAGGATAAGTAAACCCTGAGAAAAAAAATCAATGCTTGAAATACTGGAGCTTAAAGTACCGGGGTTTTGACAGGCACGCACACTCATTTTCCTCGCATGGATGATCGTGGAGGTGGTTGTGGATTCTATACATTGACAATTCCTTGCATAGCACAGACTAGTTAATTATAAACCTCTTCATCCACCTCTTCTATTTGTGTATCTGGAACGAATCCACAATCTTCCTCGTCCTCTTTGTTCTATTCGTGCTCATCAATCATTTTTCCCCATAGTTTCATCGAATATTTTCCAATCGCCCATTTAACCTACACGAAATCATTAGTACCAAAAAGTGTTGGGAGAATGCATTTTGTTTATAATAAAAAATGTAACCTTGATGCAAAGAAGTATAATGATTTCTCACCTTAAGGACTTAGATGATCGAATGTGCACAAATTATAGTTTATGGTTGGACATGGAAGAATATAAACTATTTAAAAGAATGGAGTTGTACGGAGAGATTGTCCTCACATACACGAATACAGTTAAAGGTTGTGTGTACATGCCGTGATTGATTATAACATCTCAACACACTATCACATACCATGTGGGTTGGGAGTCATAAGATTGGGTTATCCAACGTTAATTACATCGAACAGTTGACAACGAGTAGGGTCTTCCCCGTTTATGGTTTAACTTTCGGTAAACAATGTTTGTCGTATTCAATTCAACATACAAGGTAATTTAAAACAAATGATTTAAATGTAAAGGAGTTAAAAATTATGATCGTCCTCAATCACATGTTTGTAATGCTTGTGACTTCTCAGCACGATATCCAAAGTGGTGACATAATACAATATACAGTGCACAGTCATGTCCGTTGCCAGTGGATGCTTGTGACTTCTCAGCACTATATCTAAAGTGGCTATAGTATGCAATATACTGTGCACCGTCATGTCCATTGCCAGTTTTAACGACTTGGAATTTTTATCGATTAAATAATTAATTAATTTAATTATTTAAAACATTGATTGGTTAATTTAAAAGACTAGAATTAAATAATTTTGATTATTAATTAATATAAATAGTGGAACAATAAATTTTATTTTCGAAATAATTGGAAATAAGATGAATCTACAATATTATGTAGATTGGATAATTCAAGAGATTTAATTGATTTTAGATTCGAGTTATAATAACAGATTTATTTATTAAACGACGATTGAACGTAAAACTTATAATTAAATTATAAATGAGCTTGCAACATCGTGGTAGTTCATAGTTTTACGTTTTGAAATTTATGTGAATATACATAATTCGTTATAAGTCAGATTTCTTTAAACAAGGAAAGTCTGAATCTGTTGAACTATTTTTTTGAATTAAAGAGAAAAATGGAAATTTCATCTTGTAGATTGTGAGTTTTGTCCAAATCAAATTTTCAGAAAGTCGCTATGGAATCGTTTAAAAATTATAAGGAATTAATTAATAAAAAAAAGGATTTTAATATTAATCGAATATCGATTTCACTTGAAATTTTGAAATATCAAGTTATAAATCCAAATATGTTTATTTTGGAGCTAGATGATATCCTATGTGGATATATACGATAACTTTTATTTATTATTATTAAACTAATTATTTTTGAATGTATTAATATTTTATTGGTTTTGTTTGAGCCTTGAAAATAGTCATTTTGCAAACAACTTCTGTTTTCGACAAGAGAATTTTATTAGATCCGCAATAATTAGTTATTGTTAGATTTCAATTTTCATGCCAATTGGAGTTATTTTTTGACCATGCACAATTTAAATGTGAATCAATCAATAATTTGACTTCAAAATAATGTTGTGTGAGCAAATGGACTCGGAATTCGATGAAACAAGTTTCGTTGGGTCCGTAATGTTGAACCATAGCTTCGTGTCCATTTTCATCGATTACGGGATCCATATGCAGTCATACAAATTTTTAAACATTGAACGGAGGTAACGATTCAATAAAAATTAATATAATAACCTAATAAAAAATATATTAAATCTACCTATAAATATCTAACACCTTCCTAACTCTAAACATTTCTTCACGGTGGTCAAAACTTCTCACGTCGCCACTGAGAAAATTGGAACATTGAAAATTGATCCTTTGAAAAATCCCAGGAAACCCAAGAGAATGAGGGTAACGGATGGAATTTTTTGTCGATTATTCATTGTAGTGTCGGGAGAAACTACTGTACGTCGCAAGCCTTAAGGATTTGCGAGCTCAGTGTAATGGGTATACAGTGAAAGGAAATTTAGAGAGGAGCTGAATGGTGAAAATGGCTTGTTGTTTAATGAAATATAGAGGGAGAAAAAGAGGTTCGAAGGTGAGGCTATGGCATTCATGAGGAGTAGCTGCATAAGTTAAAAAGGGGAAGAAGAAATACTGGAGAAGGAGGATATGCGGGTGAACGGTATGGGTTTGGGCCGATGGGAATAGGTGAGGCCCAAAATATAAATTAATATTAAGCTAGTTTTTTTAGTTTAAAAGTATATACAAACTTTTAATTACAACATCTCTCACGTACATTGTCAGTCTCACGAATGGTCTAATCCATTGGGATCGTCAGCATTTAGCCTACACTGTAAAGTTAGTTTGGAGTCATTTAGGGATAGTCTAAATTTGTGGAAATATAAAATGTTTCGCTAGATTAATCAAATATAAAACGCTTCACTGGATTAATCAACCGTTAGTCGTTATTCAACGATTAACGACCAATGTGTGTAAACTTACTAACTATGTTCAGTTTTATAATATTATAAACGTTACCTAATGTTTATATATGATGATTGAATGTTGTGTAATTATTGTTTGAATGAATTGCTTATAAATTGATTGAAATTGTAGATATAGTTATATATATAAAACGTTGATAAAATATTGATCATATTTATTATGATATATCATACTGAAATGAAATTGATGTTATTTACGTTGATTAACATCTGTGGATGCAAGTAGATGGGTTGGAGTGATCCAACTGGATTCCTCAAAATTATTATTGTTTATTTTCATATATTGAGTATGACATGTTAACTATTCTGTGCTAGATTTTATTATGTTGGATGTTTGAATAGCACTGGTCCTAAATTAATTGGTATTTAAATAGCGTAAAAATATATTTTAAATAAAAAGAAAAAAAAGGGAATTTGGGGTTTAAAAGGAAAAATATATGTTTTAAAATTAGAAATATAATTTTGAATGGCTAGAATATAATAACTTGTTTTTAAGAAGAAAACAAGTTGTTGATTTAAAAATGAGTTTTATAAACGAAGTGTGAAAATTATCATTGAATAATTTAGAAATGCAAATTCAAGAATGAATCTGAAAAGGAAATGGGAAATCGTTTTAAAAAGGAAATGAGCAAATTATTCTGAGGTTCAGAATGTGAATAGAATTAAAGTAAATCCATAGGATTTATAATTAGAATTCGACTGTTTCGAATTTTATAAAAATAAATTATTTTCAAAAATTATATATTATATAATTCGAAGCTGGATAAGATAATTAATATTCGATTTGAAATTGATATATTTTAACTGAATATAAAATCTCTATAGAATTATAAACTTGTTAAATAAAATAGACAAGAAGATTGGTGTGCAAACAAAATTTGATAAATAAAATGGAATTTGAATAAGAAGTTACAAATTGAAACGATAATTGGATTTTGATCCTGTAATAATATTTATGAAATGAAATCAAGATTGATTTGATATAACGAGTCCAAATTTCTATAAAGGAATAATATTCATGTTTTTAAGTGAAAAATGATTTTAAAGTAAACATTTTGTAGATTAAAATGGTTAGCAAAGGTAATTGGTAAATGTTTGGAAGTGATTAACTCAAAAATGAATTTGGAATTTGAGTTGACCAGAAATGGTAAATTATTCCAAAGTTCAGGACGTTAATCGAATATAGGTTATTCGAAAGACAGTTACCGAATAGATATTGTTCGAAGGAGAGTTATACATTGAAATTCGTTTACATCAAATTTGGGAAAGTACTATTTACTTTCCGATTTTTTATCAATGTTAATTTATTTATATATTCAAACTAATGAACAGAAGTTATATTGTGAAGTTGGATATTTCGGAATTAGGGATTAAAACGTTATCTTTATATTCAATTTATTCACAGAAGAAGTGGATTCATAAACTAAATTCGAGAACTTCATAGATTTGATAAGAAATCAATAAATGGAGTTAAAGAAATTAGAAACTAGCTAGAAATTAGTCAAGTTGAATGCTTTTCTGAGTGTCGACAAGAAATGAAAATGATAAATGAATAAGAAATCAATAAATGATTTGATAATGCTGGTTTCGGCCTTTGGGGTTGGTACTTAGGGAGTTACTCTCTTACTAGTTTACAGTTATGGAATGATGGATGTGGAAGAGTAGTGGTTTGTGAACAAGAAACGGAAATTTATTCCAATGTTAATAACATATACTTTCTAAATATAGAAAATAAGAAAATGTGAATATATATGAGAATGTTTTCCGATAATTTAAAAGAAATATTTTCCAGAACATAGAAAATTAATATTTTATAATAGATGGAAATGTTTTCCAAGAAATCGTGATTAGCTAAATGAGTTTTGGGGAATATCTAGGTAAAGATATTGAAAGGAATTCAGGAATGATAAATGAATAAGATTTTATTTTAAAAAGGGCTGTGTTGCTTGTTGTTTAATCAATAGAATTTCCATTTAGAGATAGGATCGTTGGTTGTATGAATGTTTTCCTTTGATTGTTAAATAACTGACTATCAATGTTTTCAGCCATTTTATATTTATGTTGCCTATACAGAGAGACCGGGATGAGGTATATTATCTGAAAACCACTCTGTATGGGCATAAGCACTACAAACCGAATATTTCGTAGAAAATTGAAGAGGAAGTAAAGTGCAAGGACTGTTCTATTAATCCTAGGTAGAAATTTCCTAAGATGGATTAATGGGATAGTGCCTTCGGTTTGTCTACTCCCAGTACAACTTCTATGGATGAATGTCTAACAGAGTACGCCTAACAAATCATATACATTAATCTCTTCAAACATATTACATTTGGTGGTAGAGGAATTCGATTCTCTTGGCTTTATATCGGTGATATTTTTGGGGTAAATTGATGAATGGTTTGGCAAGTTTGACGATGTGGCATTCAAAGTGAATGAAGTGTGATATGTCAAAAAGGTAAATATGGCCTCTAGTCTCACAACCGGGAAATGACAAAAATCGGCCAGGCATCATAGCTAAGTGGGTCGCTCCCAATTAGGGTGTCTATCACATATCTAGAGAAAATTCATTTTGTTCTTTAATCTATCGACGTTCTCCCTTTCGAGAAACGGTTGTTGATCCCAACCATTGGTGATATACATTCGATACACTCAAGAAAATTGAGTGGTCGGTCATGTGTGGCCAGGATGCAAGATGTTCTTGTTGAACCTAGTATATTCCCCTCTAGAGATACACTATCAGAAGGTGGTTCAATACCTTGTCATAGTTGGAAATCCATTACCTAATAAGTGCCCGTAGATTTGATTTTATGTTATGCATGTAGAGCATGAGATGCAAGTATTCTACTATATATTTATTTATTCGATTTAGACATTATTATAATATCAGAATAGTATTGATTTTAAAGAATATTTTGGGCTATCGAATGGTAAAATCATCCGTGTTTATGTGTGGATCGGTCCTACGATTATCCTTTCTTTAAAAAAAGGATTTTTAAAAGTTAAACCAGAAGATTTTAGTTTACTCAGACCAGTCCTATAATTGACCCAAAGTTAATTTTGTTTTGTTTCACCCTAAACTCTTAGGTGACCAAATTTGTACGGGCAGTCAAGTCGTTAGGATTTTACTTATATACTTGGAGAGATTAGAGCAGGAGGCTTCATGATTAGATAGCTGTTGTTTATTTCCACTATGTTGTAAGTGTTGTACTCCGATAATGGTATTGTATACAAATATTGATTTTATTTTAAGGTTGTGTTATATAATATATTTTATTCATTCCGCTTTGAGATTCATGTTTACTTTGATGTTGTATTTATTTTCTTCTTCTTCTATGCTAACTTTCTTTCTTTCTACTTATCACCCTCTAACTTCTTTCTATTAATGATCCGGTACATTTCTAGTGCTTGGTTAGTCGATACGGTATTTATGTCGATAATCAGGATCTATAAATTGTCGGTTCGTTACAGTGGTATCAGAGCTGAAGGTTAGGTGAATATCTTGGCTCTATGGAGTTACTCAATAAAGACCGGTTCAGTAATACCGTAGATTGAGTTGAATGTGTGTATATACGAGAAAACGTATCTGTAGATTGTATAAAAGTGGCTTTATGTTGCGGAGATTTATTGGTTGAGTAGTTTATGAATTCAAGTCAATCAGTATGATCCACTGTATCGATAGGGGTTTCTAAACACTCAAATACACATTATTTTTTATAAGGAGGGTAAATGAAATAATTTTACCTAAAGTATAGTTTATTATTAAAGAATGACTGTTATTGGGATTATTATAATATATATGAATGTGTTGGTTGTTAGTATAATCGAATAAAAATATACTTGAGATTGTTATAAATAACAGATCAGAATTCATATGAGTGTAATATATAAATCAGATGGATCAAATCTAGATTAAATCAGAATATGGAATCTAAAATTATAGAAACTTGGAAAAAAGGTTTGTAATGGAATTTTTGATTAGATATACAGATATTTTAAAATACTTGGAGATTTGAAAATGTTTTCCAAATCATTATAAAAGATATTTTTGAAATAACATTCGAGTGGAAGTTTTTTTTTAAATTGATATAGTTTTGAACTCACTTTGGTCGTTGGAAAATAATTCTGATGATGACGTCTACATCATCAATGTTCATTTTCGAGTTTCTAATTGACGGATTACTACTAAAGATATTGATTTTGAATTGTTTAGAGAAAACTAGTTTTTTTGAATCCTATAAAGGAATATTTGATTTTAGAGAAAGCTAAGCTCTTTAAAACTCCCAAGGATAGAATGTTTGAATTAGCAACAAATTAAATTAGAATTTGTAAAAGCAAATAGAAATTTAACTGAAACCAGTTAAGTGAAAATTAAATTGGATGAAAATGGTATTGAAATGGAATCAGATTTCGAGATGAAGATAACTGAGTAGAGAAATTAATTAGTTAATGGAATGTCTAAATGAAACTTAACTTAGTTAAGTAACGGAATTGGTGAAATAAGAATTTGAAATGGAATTGGATTGGTGGGTTAAGAATTTGAGTTTGAGTATGGAACTTGAGTTTGAAATGGAATTTGGCTTGGGTGTAAGCAAATGATTTGGGGTGAAGATAAATTGATTGGAGATTGTTCGGGATGACATTTGTATATGCTGAATTGGTAGCAAATGGAAAAGATAGAATGATGTGCCTGAAAAAAGGTACAAATTTATATTTTAGTTGGGTATGAGAATTTATGAGCCTATTTAGCAAGCCACTTGGCTGTTTGATTTTCGTTTGGTTTGGAGAAAGCCTAGAAAGGCGAGTTGTAAAGATTGAGCCGAATTTTTTTTTTCCAAAAATTAAAGGTGTTAGAAAATTTTCGTTAATCCAAATAAATAAAAATTTTAATTAGAAAATTTTGGTTCTGTTGAAACTGTTGTTAAGAAGTAAAATAAAAGAATTTAACTTAGTTAATAGGGGTTGTAGCATTTTTTTACCTTAGTAACTTCGGGGACGAAATTATTTTAAGAGCGAAGGAATGTAACAACCATGAATTTTTAGCGATTAAATAATTAATTTATTTAATTATTTAAAACGTTGATTTGTTAATAAGAAAGACTAGAATTAAAGAATTTTTATTATGTAATTAATATAAATAGTGGAACAATAATTTTAATTTCCGAAATAATTGGAAATAAGCTGAATCTGCAATATAATATGAATTGGATAATTTAAGAGATTTAATTGAGTTCAGATCTGAGTTATAATAATGGATTTTTTATTAAACGACGATTAAACGTACAATTAAATTATAAACGAGCTCTTAACATTGTGGTAGTTCACAGTCTTACGTTTTGAACTTTAAATGAATATACATAATTCGTTGTAAGTTGGATCTCTTTGAAACAAGAGAAGTCTAAATCTGTTGAACTATATTTTTCTAATGAAAGAGAAAAATGGAGATTTCGTCTTGTATATTGTGAGTTATGTCCAAATCAAATTTTTAGAAAGTCACTATGGAATCTTTTATAAATTATAACAATTTATTTACAACATAAACGGATTTTTATATAAATCGAATTTCGATTTAACTTGGAATTTTGAAATATCGAGCTATAAATCCAGATATGTTTAATTTGGAGCTAGATGATATCCTACGTGGATATACGACAATATTTATTTATTATTATCAAACCGTATTATTTTTTAATACATTAACATTTTATTGGTTTTATCTAAGCCTTGAAAATAGTCATTTTCCAAACGACCTCCATTTTCGACGAAACGAATTTTATTAGATCCTTAATGATTAATTATTGTCAGATTTCAATTTTCGCTCCAATCAGAGTTGTTTTGTGACTGTGCGTAGTTTAAATGTTAATTGATCAATAATTTGACTTTAAAATAACGTTGTGTGAGCAAACAGACTCGAAATTCGAGAAACATGTTTTGTTCGGTTCACAATGATGAACCATAGCTACATGTCAACTTTTATCGAAAATGGGATTCGTATCCGAATATACGAATTTCTAAAACACTGAGCGGAGGTAACGATTCAATAAAAATTAATATAACTACCAAATAAAAAATATATTAAATCTACCTATAAATATCTAACATCGTCCTAGTCCAAAACATTTCTTCACGGTGGTGAAAACATCTCACGTCGCCACCGAGAAAATTGATCCTTTGAAAAATCCAAGGAAGTCCAAGAGAAATCTATAAATCAATACACCTAACATATCTAAATTCTTGGGATCATCCTTTTCATTCTCATATAAGTTTTATAAGGTTCGATGTTGTTCTTGGTCGCACTTATTTTTTCCAGCGTGATGTTTTTGATTTCGGGTTCGATGTCCCATGTTATAACAGCATAAATTCTTGATTTCGAGTTTATTTGTGGACTTGTGGGGGAGAAATATATCTGTGTGCAAATTATGGGGTTGACGGATGGAATTTTTTTGTCGATGATTCACTTTAGTGTCGTGAGAAACTTCCATACGTCGCGAGCTTCAAGGACGAGCGAGTTTAGCGTAATGTTTATAGAGTGAAAGGAAATTTAGGGAGGAGTCGAATGGTGAAAATGGCTTGTTGTTTAATGGAGTATAGATGGAGAAAAATAGGTTCCTTGGTGCGGCTATGCCTTCGTGTGGAGAAGTTGCGTAAGTTAAAACTGAAAGAAGAAATAATAGAGAACGAGGGTATGTAAGTGAACGGTATGGGTATGGGCCAATGGGAATAGGTGAGGCCAAAAATATAAATTAATATTAAGTTATTTTTTAATTTAAATGTTTATGAAAACTTTTAATTACAATATCTCGCACATACGTTATTAGTTTCACGAACGGTCTAATCCCTTGGGACTGCAACGACCCGGTAAAGGAATTCAAACCCGAATTCTGACAATAATACATAATCCAGTATTACTTGCAAAACACATGTATCGAAAACACTAGATAGTTATTAAAAGAAATTGAAGGGTGAAATAAGAAAGAAAGAAATATTTGAATAGGAGATGAAGAAGAACCAACACAAAATCAGAGTCTCACATCGTAGTGCAGAAAAATATAGTATAGAAATAAATCTTTATTGAGAGCTTAAAATACCTACAATTATCAGAGTACATCAACACATCTGGACAGTTATAATAACTTGTCCTCATACACAACACATAGCGGAATAATACTGAATATACGCCATACGTCTGAACATCTCCAGCTCGTCTCTTCACTACATCTGATAACCTGAACCTGTACAACCCGGTCTACCCGAGCATTACAAATGTCGGATCAGTCTGGTGAACCAAAGTGAGAAAACACACTAGGTTTATAGTGTCATCCAACTTGATTTTAAAGTTAAAATCTTTTCGAAAGAAAGGATAATAGTAAAACCAAATCCACACATAAATATGAACGTTTTTTACCTTAATATAACCCAAATCACTTTTGAAATCAATATATCTTCTGATATTAATAGTGTCCAAATGCAAAAAAATATCAATCTAGCAAAACGCTTGCATCTCACACTCTACATACATAGTATACAATTAAAACCGAGGGCACTTATTGGAGAACGGATTTCCATGGAAAGGTATAGGCAACCACCTTTCCGACAATGTACCTATGGAGATGAATACATTGGAGTTCAAAAAGAACATCTTGCAACCCAAGCTTAACATGACGGTCCCCTCACATCGCTTGAGAGTACCGAATATATCATTGCCACGGTTGTGAGCCAGCCAACCGAACTGATAGCATAAATATAAAATAAAGGGACAACCAGAGGCATTTGATTTCTCCAGATCAGGTAATGAATATACCCTTTTGATGGGTGCGACCCACACAGCCGTGCGACCTACCTGATTTTAACCACTTCCCAGTTGATGAGGCTTGAGGTCTAAATTAATTAATTAATCTATTTATTATTTTTATTTTTATTTTTGAACATCTAGTTTATCCTTCAGAATAGCACATCTTATTTCACTTTGAATGCCCCATCGTCAGATCCGCTGGATATCACTAATTGATGTCCACAAAAATACTCAACTTGATAAGCTAAGAGAAGTGCCCCTCTCCGCCATCAACTATAGTACGTTTGAAGAAATCAATGTACGTGGTCCCTTTGGAAATACTCTATTAGACATTTGTCCATACAAGTCATCCAGGAACAGGATGAACTGAAGACACTCTCATACTACATCCTTGAATTACCCTTTGGATCAGTAGCGAGTGGTTCTTGCAATCCAGAAATTCTCAACCACGACTGAATCACATCAGGATACCTCTAGTTGACATTCCAGAGAATATTCGACAAGTAATCCTTCTGCTTATGAAGATCCACGGTCTTCAATTGCTCCATCTTGAATCAGCATCTTCACGCATTTGTTGGTTCGGAATGGTTTTCGAATATAAATTTGATCTAGGTCTTTCCATACCAACAATCATATGGTCGGATTTGATAATCGGTTTTTTAACTATCAAATAAATAAAATAAAATAAAATGGGTTCACTGGTTCAGTACTTGGCATTACTTGGCCTCTTTAATTAAAAACAATTAATGAATGTAAATTTAAATCTCTTTAAATATTTCGATATTACAAATATAGCTTTTCACTTCTTATTTAACATAAGATTATTTCCAAACTATTTTTATATCATTTCTCATTATCTATAATTGAATAAAAAATTCAACTTATCCTTCATAAAATAATGTTACGAATCTCTTTCGTTTTATTACTTGAAACAATGTCCACTCTTATTCTTAGAAAATAAACTCATTTCAAAATTCAACCTTTCATTTCCTTTTACGTTGAAAATATAGTTATATTTTCATGAATCTTCTTTTATTTTTTTACTTTGGAAATCTCATACCAACTGTAGCGACTACTTGCAGACTTCTTCCCACTTACCTTCTTCATTATTAGTCGTTACATAAATCACTGCTCATTTTTTTATCAATCTTAGTAATATAAGAATTAGCTTTACAAATCATTTAATAATTAAGATGATGCACGTGCTTCGCACACGGACAGACCCTTACTTTGGAAATCTCATTATACATTTAAATTCAATTCATTTCACTTGAATTCATTTTTTAGTATCGTCAACTTAAAATCAACATTATAACTTCACATCTATTTTATAAACAATGTTTATAACTTAGATTTAATATAAATCCATTTTTAGATTGAATTTTTTTAATTCAAATGTTAAGTAAACATTCTTTTTTAAACCATCGGATTCGCTTAAAAATCTCTTTTGCGACTTTGTTATAAAATACCCTGATTAGATACACATCCCATTTATAAGCTCTTTTCAAAACTCAACTATATCCCTTTTCAAAATCGATTACCTACTTACATGGATTTTCATTTAAGAAAAGTAATCCTTAAGTTTTTAATTAAATTAAAAATCTACCGTCTCACGTACTAGGATAAATGTTAAATTTCTCATTGATTCTTATAATGATTAATCAAATATTTGTTAAATCATTTCATTAAAACAAATTACTCCAATAGCTAATTTCAACAAAACAGTCGACTTAATCAATTAAAAGTATGGTTATTTCGTTAACCATTTCCAATGACTCATTTCTTTAAATTAATTATAATACAATTAATTTAAATAATTCCTTTTTTTCAATTGTTTCTTAAAAACAATTATCCAATTCTTAACCATTGGGTGAATTTATTTTCGTTTGCTTATAAATCCCCATAACATAAGCATTTGCTTTTTAAAATCAATTAATAATTAATTATAAACTTAAATAATAAATATTCAATACTTATTTCCCTTTTAATAAACTTTTATTCAAATAATATATTTAAAAAACATATCTCAGTTATAAAATTAATTTTATAACTTCGTTTCATTGGTTCACATGACGGTAAATCGATATTTAGAAACCAATTGAATCATAGGCCATATACTGCGAATTACTCAACTAATATTGCCCATTGGTTTAAACAAAACAAATGTTGAATTTCAGGTCAATGGTCAACAACCAAATCAATCATTCAATCAGAACAGTTCATAAAATGATAGTTTGAAAATAAATAACATCTAATATATTTGAGGAATCCGATTGGATCCCTCCAACTTGTTCTTCCCTGTTTTCAAATGTGATATCTCAGATAAAATAAATCAATTCAATATATTGATATAAATTCAATAATCAACCAATTTATTTCACACAACAATAATAATTCAAACAATTCATTAAATTAAACACGTTTATTTTGTAATCGTGAGCAACAAGGTAAGTTACCTTCATTGGATCTAATCATTAGATAACGATTTGGAGTTTTATTGAAATTAAACAATGTTTAATTTCAGTGGTTAAATCAATATATGAATATATATTTAACAAACAATCAACCATTAGCAACCATAACACACAATTATAAAACCCAACTTATATAAAATATAAGTGGGGAATACTAAGTAAGTTTAACTCACCTTGGGTTTCCGTTCATCGTCAAACGGTTTGTTTAATTAAATTAAACAAGTGTTTAATTTATTAAAACTTCTAGCCGCGCTCCATTCTATCCAAATTAGCTTCACACTGTCGTGCTTGCCGATATGGTTCCAACATCGCCGGTTTTTTCTGATTCTGTCAATATATAACCACATTATTAATGTTGTAAGTTATCACAATTTAATTCGAGTTTTGTAAATAAGTTTGTTACGATGTTTTTAAATTAAATGATATTTTAACTGATTGAACAGGTTATGTATTACTTAATGATCGTCCAATTTACAATAGGATTATATTACGAATATGAGTAAACTTAGTGATCACTATTATTTTGATAATATTTTACACGAAATATATAGGATTTAACAATAAACCTTATATTTATTTTATTATCGTATTATCAAAATAATACTTTTAAAAAGAATTTGTGTACGGTTGTAATGGAATACATCACTTTATAAAATGGAACACCTAAAACATGAAATTAGGCACAGCTTGTTCCCGACACGTCCATACAAGCGTATTATAATAACTTAACACATATACATAGTCAACCAAGGATTAGACATGGTTAATAAACGATTAGGCACTATATAAACTGATTTGGTCATGAACTAAACTGGGTGACATAATTTAAGGTACGTAAACAATATAGGTTATGTGACACCCCAAGTCCGTTAATGTCACTCACAAAGGGAATGCATTAAGTTTCGTGAAGTGTTATAGGTAAACAGACATAGAATATTACAAGACATAAATAAATAAGATAGTAGCGGAAATTCAAATTTTTGTTTCAAACACAAATCATACGTTGTGGTCCAAAACACCATAAGTCACAAAAACCATTTCAATAACATAACTTCTATCTTGTACCATCAGAGTACATAAATATAAAAAGCATAACATAATTCCCCAAGAAAAAGAGCTAAGCCATAGTAGAGATGAGAACTTGAGCCATACATTGAAACCAGCTCTAGCAAGATAATAGAGTCCTGAGTAAGCCTGAGTATTCCCGCCCTTAGAACCTGGGGCTGGGCGGGCGGGGGGGGGGGGGGGGGGGGGGGGGGACGGAAGAAAGAAGAGGAAACAAAAAGGGTCAGACATTAGGTCTGGCGAGTCTAGTTAGTTTTAGCAAGGAAATAAATAAAAGTAGCATTGCAGGCATCTAAAGTGGATAAGAAGGATTACTACATAAATGGCAGGTGTGACAAGGTAGAAAGGATAAGGTGTAAACGCTTCTCTAATGATTACTCTGCACTATTACTAGTATAACCAGAATGAGATGATCCCTTCCTCTATAAGGTGGTAAACTTAGGCATACGTCCAAATGTATCCTAATTACTACCCTAATCGATCGACTCCCTAATCCGCGTAGATACCTTGTGCTGGTCGCATAGTAGGAGGTATCACTTCCTAAAGTGGCAACCCTTCGTCGTAATAATGTGCAAAACCATATCCATTAGTGTCATGACTATCTTATCCCCCTCTGTCCGGCTCATGCACACACATGGCCCGGTCGGTTTACGCTGCACACCGTCCTCCACGTTTGGATCTCTTACAATCAGTCTAGTAAGAGCGCCACTTCTCCGACCTAGTTCAGAGTACATACTCGATACCAACTCCGGGTTATTGGCTGAAAAGGGCCCCATACAATATGATACAAGCTCTCTCTTTTGTCTTGTATCCCACACTAGGTTTTCATTGACAATGTACACCACTAGGTATCTTTAATTACGTAGCCTTGTTCATTTCTACCAATTATGCTTACCCTAAAAGGTGTCTTTAATTACATAATTTTATTATTTCCACTGGTTATGTATACCACTAGGTGTCTTTAATTACATGACCTTACCAGGTTATATTTGTGGGCCTATATGTAAATATTACCCGCCCCCTCAAATTTACTTAACCCACCCCCTTTGTTCAAACAAGTTTACTTAACCCCAACTTAAGTTTAAATTCACACAATCCCTATGGATTCAACTAGGTTAAGTATTATAATTTGTTACCATGTCGATTTATGGTTATAATAGGCTAGACCTCCCACATTAGGTCTACAAATTGTGGATGCTGGATATGTCGGTCGGGTCTTGGCATAGTTCTTCCACAAGTTGGGCCTAACCTTGTGTCATAACCCGTCTCGTACTTGCGCACTTAGACCTTTCACATTATGTTCAACATTAGCAGCTACTGGATATGCCGGTCGGGTCCGGGAAGACTTCCACCACTAATGCAACCTAACCTCGTGTCATAAGTTCAATTACAATTTCTATTAGTAATCCTAGCAATTTATTATTAATCATTCTATTAATTAAACCTATGCCTTTATAGGTTTTAATGCCCATTTACCCAATTATTGAATTACATGCCCAATTCATGTTTATATTCAAATTATGCCAATATTAACCACTTTCCCCCATTCCCTAACTAGCGCATTCACATAATTTGCGACATGTCTGGGCTAGTTGATAGCCTAGTCATAATCGATAAGATTAAAGGGAAAGGTAATGGGAATATGAGAAAAGTGATTGCTTTAACATAACTTGGCTTAAGCATATACTAACATGGTGATAAGGTGAACATACATCCTGGCATGGGCATGTAATTGGCATCATAACAAGGTGGACATATGAACAAAATTTTAGTGCACTTGTAGCAATTACTAGTTTTAACATAACTGTGATGTCATAGTGAGCATAATAAGATATAAATCAACCATTTAGGTGTCCAACTATTCAGATCTAACATAATAACACAAGATGATAAACTAGATCTGATTAACAATTTAAATGTCCATACAATTCAGACCCATTAGTATAAAAGTAGATCTACGCAAATAAGGTTTAAGGTTCACATCATGGAATGTCATAGAAGTTATAATAAATTCGACTAGATAGAGATTTAGATCCAAATCCTAACCAATTTAGAATGTCATATATTCACAATTTTGTATGGATCTAATATAATTAGGCATATAAACTAATCCAAATCATAGTCGTGACATGTTTACTTTTAAATATTCAAATCTAAAAGCAACTAGGAACTCACAGTACTAGGACTAGAAAATAGAAGAAGAATGGATCTTGAATCTTTAAGTTTGATTTGCAAAGCTGATAGTTAACGGATCCAGTACAGTTCAGATATTGGCAGAGTTTGGCCACCATGAATTCTCAATGAAGAAAACAAGAGAAATGACCATGTATATATAGCTCCTAGACCCTCTAAAACCGACTGCCATGTTAGCTCTAGGGGTGTCGACACCCCTGTGGGTGGGTCGACCCTGGTGTCGACACCCCTTAAGGGGGGTCGACCCCCTAGAGCGGAAAATCTACCACCACTTTTTTTTCAAATTCGAATTGTTTTGGATAAAATTCTGACTCATCTCTAACTCATGTGTGTATATATACATATCCCTTCTGCGTGTATACAAACTTAAAAGCCTCATAACTTCTTCATACGTTGTCTGTTTTATGCAAACCAAATGTCTATCTTGACCAGAATTTTGAGATGGACGCAATGGCATAGTTTGTTTTCCTTAATTCCGAATAATAAATTAGTTATTATTCTAGTTTGTCCTCTATTAGTGTTGCAAAAAATATGGGGTGTTACATTCTCCCCTACTCAAAGGATTTCGTCTCCAAAATATCTAAGTTCAGAAGAATGCATATCCTACCATCCATTATCCATCTACTTATCCATCAATCACTTGCATCCATTGTCCTTGAAGACTTCTAATGCTTATACGAATATATGCAGAGGTGTGTGTATATGTCCCAATACTAATGTGAAGATCAGGCGGTCTACTAATTCAGTCGATCTCCTTAATGCAATGTATGTTAGTGCCATGAATCCAATATGTATGCAAATAATCCTATTATAACATGTGATTTCTATATGTGTGCACATTTATTCGTCCAAATGAGACATCCATATGCTAATACATCCATTTCCATCCGTAAAAGAAAAGAAAATGCGCACACATCCATATGCAATATCAGAGTGATTGAGACGATCTAGTGCCTAATGTGTGTGTGTATGAATCCACAGGCAGCCACTAGCAAACACTTGCATCCATCAAACATAACATGTCTCAAACACATGCTTACACCCATAGGATTCCTATCTAAAGGTCGAAAATACTATGGATAAGATGTATTCAAATGATAGAAACAAGCACATATAAAACTTTGGAAAAAGGAGTTAAGAACATACCATCTAAAAGGAAAGGGTACGAAGCACGAATCTTGTCTTCAGTCTCCCAAGTCACATTCTCTGGTTATCTCCCCATTGGACCTTTATCAACTTGATCTCTTTATTGTGTAGCTTCTTGACTTCTGATCTAAGGATACGGTAGGTACTTGCTTGATTGTCACCTCCCATTCCACTTCTACCTCTTCTAATATGCTCGGTACAATAACTTCCGCGGTGTCATGAAAACATTTCCATAGATGAGAAACGTGGAAAACATCATGAACACCGGACAGATTTTCTGGTAGCTTTACTCTATAGGACATTTGGCCAATCCTCTTGGTTATGGGAAATGGTCCCACAAACCTAGGTGCCAATTTCCCTACTGATCCGAAGCGAACCACATTCCTCAGAGGTGATACTTTGATAAAAAATAAGTCTCCCACTTCAAATTCGATGTCAGTCCTTCTCTTGTCTACATAGGATTTCTACCTATCTTGAGCCGTCTTCATCCATCGTCGAATAATGCAATATTTTTGGACATTTCTCTAACCATATCTGGTCCAAGTAATAATCTTTCAGTAGATTCCCACCAAAAAGTTGGTGATCTACTGGGTCATCTGTACAATGCTTCGAAGGATTCCATGCCAGTGCTAGCTTGATAGCTGTTATTGTAGGAAAACTCTACTAAAGGAAGGTGCTCTCCCCAAGCCCCTCCGAAGTGTAGGATACACAGCCTCAAAAGATCTTCTAGAATTATGTTCACCCTCTCTGTCCGCCCATCGATCTAAGGATGATAAGCGGTGCTCATACACAACTATGTACCCAGTGCTTCTTGCAAGCTCATCCAAAATTCACTGGCAAAATGGGGTCATGATCGCTTACAACGCTGGAAGGTACTCCATGAAGACGAACTATCTCATGAACATAAATTGCTGCTAACCATGATACCATCCTCTTACTCTTAACTGGAATAAAGTGAGCGCTCTTAGTGAGTCTATCTACCACAACCCAGATATTGGTGTTGCCTTTCTTCAATCTAGGCAAACCCATCTATGGGATCCATAGAGAAGCTCTCCCATTTCCACTAAGGAACCTCCAAAGGATGAAGTAAGCCACCGGGCTTCTTTTGCTCAGCTTTAACATGCTAGCAGACTAAACATTGGGAAACAAATTCAGCCACATCTTTCTTCATCCTAGCCCAAAGAAAACCCTTTTCATGTCTCTGTACATCTTAACACCACCTGGATGAATAGTCATCTTAGAATTGCGGGCTTTTTCTAGGACTGCCTTTATCAAGCTTCCAGTTTGAGGAACACAAAGACTTCCATCTCATCACAACCACCACTTTTCATCTATGGCATATCTACTAAGGTGACTAGAAGTCTCCCCTTTTCTGAGCTTCTCCTGATGTCTAAAATCTGTGGGTCACCTTGTTGCGAAGCTCCTATATGATCCATAAGAGTTGCTCGTATCTCCAATGTTGCAAATAAATCAAGAAAAATCTCAATTGAGGGTCTAAAATCAAAAGCTGATATAAACTCCAAGCTCTTCATCTCCACAAACAGAGGACTCAAGGCCATCCTCTGCCTACTTAGTGCGTCTGTCACCACATTACCCTTGCCAAGGGTATATGTAATCTCAAAATCAAAAGAAGCTAGAAACTCCATCCACCGTTGTTGCCTTAAATTGAGTCCTTCTACGAGAACAAATACTTGAGAGATTTATGATCGGTGTATAACTCGAACTTCTCTCCAAGTAAACGATGACGCCATGTCCTTAACACGAATACTATGGCAGCTATCTCTAGATCATGGTTGCGATAGTTCTTCCCATGAGCTCTCAACTATCTACCCCCATAACATACTACTACTCCTTCTTACATCAGAACACACCAAGCCCTGTTCCACATGCATCAGTGTAAACCGTAAACACTTTGTTCCCATTGGGAAAAGTCAAGACTGGGGTTGTTGTCAGAGCCCTCTTTAAATGTTGGAAAGCAACATCGTAGTCTATATCCCATGAAAATGCCAGGTTCTTTTTTGTCATCCTGGTGAGTGGGGCTGATATCTTTGCGAAGTCCTTAATGAACTTCCTACAGTAACCGGCCAACCCAAATAGCTTCTTACCTCGGTTGTATTTTTAGGAATTTGCCAATCTTGCACTACAACCACCTTTGTGGGATCTATAGCTAACCCTTCTCAGGAGACCACATGCCCTAAGAATCTCTCCTCTTTTCTTCAAAAATGGCATTTGGAGAACTTCTCCTTAAGCTGATGCGCACAGAGAGTTTTCAAGACTTCTCTCAAATGGTGGGCATGTGCTTCTTCGCTTTTAGAGAAGATCAAAATATCATCAACATAGACCACGACAAATTTGTTTAGAACCTCCTGAAACATCCTACTCATCAAATGAACAAAATAGGCGGGTGCATTCATCAACCGAAAAGGCATAACTAGCCATTCAAAGAAACCATCCGGAGTTCTAAAAGCGGTCTTATCTAATGCTGTCCTCAGCCACCCTCAACTGATGAAACCCCGTGGCCAAGTCTAACTGAGAAAATACCGAGGCACCAACAAGCTGATCAAATAAATCATCAATCCTTGGGAGCGGGTGCCTATTCTTCTTAGTGAGTTTATTCAACTCTCTATAGTCAACACACAAACGATGTGAACCATCCACTTTAGTCGTGATTACTACTAGAGCACCCATTTCAGATATGCTTCATCTGATATACCCTTTCTCAAGTAGCTCCCCTACTTGCTTACTCAGCTCCCTCCTTTCCCTCGGAGCCATATGGTGCGCTGGTAATGCAACTGGCTTTGCATTGTCCACTAGATATATAGGAAAGTCGATCTCGTGCCTCAGAGGTAAATCCCGAACCTCATCAAAAACATTGGAATAATCTCGGACTATTGGAACAGATTGCAAGTCATCGATGGATGCATCAAGAGACTCTAGGAAACTAAGCATAACTGATCCCTGTGGGTCACAAGAAATCTCAAGGGTCTTCCCATGATAAGTCAGAAGTCTAACGACCTTCCTCTTACATTCCAGAATGGCACCATACGTGATAAGCCAATTCATTCCAAGAATCAAGCATAGCCCATAAACCCGAGCACATACGCGTTGCATTCAAACTTGACGCCTAACACAGATATTTTCAAACCCCACCAAATCATAGATAAATGACCCGAACCACCAATGGGGTTTGAAACAACTACGGGATTCACTACCATACTGGTAATTAAGTGCAGAGATTCAACTATAGAACTTGATATAAATGAATGTGAAGCGCCAGAATCATAAAGTGTTCTAATAGGGTGGTTTGAAAGAGCAATTAAACATTACACGTAAATTTTTCTACCTCTATCGTGGGTACTGATTGCGAGAGCATGCACCTACCCTCCAGAAGTTCCTGTCCTTTGACCCTGTCCCTGTGATTCATGTTTTTTCGGGCACTCCCTAGCGAAGTGTCCGACCTCTCAGTAATTAAAGAAAGTGTTATTCCTTCTCTTACAGTCTTTGATTAAGTGATCTTCTTTCCCACAACTGTGACATTTCCTCTTGTCTTTGGCCTTGTCATTTTTTCCACCATTCTTCTGCTGATGTCGTTGTAGTTCTCCCTTCTTGGGCCATACCTTTTTATTTTGCAATGCTTCCTCAGCTTTAACTTCCTTCTTTTCTCCCTTGTCTTCCTCATGCATTAGGGCCATATGAACAAGCTTTTCAAAATTGGCCCCCATTGGAATATGGGATATGGATAACCCATGAAGGGGTTCATTCATCCCTTTAGCAAACCGCAAAGCCTTTTTGTGCGGCGTATCCACCAACTCTAACCAGAACCTTGCTAGCAGGTTGAATTTGTTCACATACTCTTTCATCGTCAAGTTTCCTTGTTTGAGTGCTAAGAATCTCTCTATCTTCATGCTTCTTTCGGCTTGGGAAAGAAATTTCATTTCGAACCTCTGTTTAAAATCTTCCTAAGTTTCCACCGGACGTCCAGCTTGGGTGAGTTCCCACCAAAATGAGGCTTCGTCTTTTAGTAGCCAAGCGGCTAACTGAATCTTCCTTCTATCCTCTACTTCATAGATTACGAACAAGTCCTCGGTCCCCTTGAGCTAATTCCACTCTTCTACGAATGTGTCGTTTCCATGGAATGGCTTCCATCCCATAGCACATAAGTCTTTGCAGATCAAGGCGAAATTATCTACTCTTGGAGGGGGAGGAATGACTGGTGCAGCTGGGGGAGGAACGTTTCCTTGGCCTTCAGCAGGCTTCGTGGCCTCTATATATATATATATATATATATATATATATATATATATATGGAACCATCCTGGTATCGTAACGCCCTCTGGGATTTTAGGAATATTTTGTGCCCCAGACATGTTGCAATGAAAATGGAAGAGATTTAGACAAAGGAACGAAGGATATTACATATGGATTTTTAGGGAATATTTTTCAAAACAGACTTTTCTTTTTGAAACTGCTTTCTATTAAAACTCATTTTGAAAAGTAGCATGACAGGCATATAAAGTGGATAAGAGGGATTACTACATAAATGGAAGATGTAACAAGGTAGATAGGATAAGGTGTAAACACTTCTCTAATGATTACTCTGCATTGTTGCCAGTATAACTAGAATGAGATGATCCCTTCCACTAGAAGGTGGTAGTCGTAGGTATACATCCAAATGTATCCTAACTACTACCCTAATCAATCGGCTCCCTAATTCACGTAGATACCTTGTGCTGGCCGCATAGAAGGAAGTGTCACTTCCTAAAGTGGCAACCCTTCATCGTAATAATGTGCACAACCATATCTACTGGTGTAACGACCGTCTTATTCCCCTCTTTTTGGCTCACGCACGCACATGGCCTGCTCGGTTTGCACCGCCTACAACACCCTCCACGTTTGGATCTGTTACAATCAGTCCAGTAAGCGTTCCCCTTCTCCGACCTAGTTCGGAGTATATACTTGATACTAACTCCGGGTTACTGGCTGAAACGGGTCCCACATAACATGATACAAGCTCTCCCCTTTGTCTTGTATATCCCACTATGTTTTCAATGACTATGTATACAACTAGGTATCTTTAATTACATAGCCCTATCCATTTCTTCCAGTTATGCTTACCCTAAAAGGTGTAACAAACCACGTCCGTTAATTTCACTCACAAAGGAAATGCATTAAGTTTTATGGAGCGTTATAAGTAAACAGAACAGAATATTACAAGACAGATACATAAAATAGTACTTGAAAAATTTATAACTTTATTGCAGCGGAAACAAAAATAAGTTTGGTTACATCTGTAAACCCATCGCACCAAAACCAAGTATATCAGTCTTGTATTAAAGCCATCAGAGTACCTAATTTTTAAAATCGTAATCCCCAATCCAAAATGCCATATGAAATAGAAACAAGGCGAAGCATTACTTTTAGCACTTCAAACAGGAAAGTCCGAATCAATCTTCAACGTGCCCACCCTGAGAAGCTGATGGTGAAGAAAGAAAAGAGGCGAAACAAAAAGGGTCAGACATAAAGTCTGGCGACTCCAGTGACTTTAACTATATAATTAGTAAAGCAACATGATAAGAACATAAATTGGACATAAGAGATGACTGTAACATAAGCAGATATGATAAGGTAACAAGATGAACAAGATGTAACATTGACTGCGCTTCTAACCACTATAAGATATTCTCTGCACCGCACCAATACTAGTTTCATACTAAAAGATGATCCCTCTTGGCTAATCAGAATGATGATATTTTCGTGTACTTCTAGCTGCCATCATAGGTAACCAACGTGCAACTATCACCACTAGATGTATCCATTATCCTCCTTGTTCGATTATGTACACCTAGCTGCTATCATAGGTAACCAATATGCACCTATCACCACTAGATGAACCCTCCCTATTCGATTATGTACCTCTAGCTACTATCATAGGCAACCAATAAAGACCTGTCACCACTAAATGTACCCGCCCTATTCGATTATGTACCTCTAGCTGCTATTATATGTAACCAATATGCACCTATCACCACTAGATGTACCCACTACCCTTCCCATTCGATCGGCTCCCTAACCTCGTAGATACCTGTGCTGGTCCCACAATAGGGTGTATCACTCCCTAAGGGGGCAACCCCGATACTTCTGAAAAGCAAAGCTTATACCTACACGATACAACATCGCCTTACCAGCCGGCCCGGCCCACGCACGCACATGACTCTGTTGGACTTGCACTGCCATCACTAACTCTTTATTGACCTTTTACATTCAACCCCAGAAAGTGTGTCCCTCTCCTCGACCTAGTTCGAGCTTATATAGATACTTAAATGGGTTACTGGTTGAAAAGGGTCCATACACTTGACACAAGCTTCCCTCCTAAGCTTGGTCCCCACTAGGAATTCCCACTTAACCCCTTTTTATCCCTATGTCATATCACATGTCTCATCTTGGTTAAGTGGTTTCATTATGTATCACATGTTACTCATGTCACCCACTTAACACCTTTACTATTCCCATGTCTTATACCACATGTCTTATCTTGGTTAAGTGTTCATTATTTATGTTATACATGCTACCCATGCGATACATGCTTCCCATGTCACCCACTTAACCCTTTTACTGTTCCCATGCCTTCCCACATGTCTTATCTTGGTTAAGTATTATTAATTGTGTTTCACATGCTATCCATGTCACCCACTTAACCCCTTTATTATTCCCATGTCTTACTACATGTCTTATATTGGTTAAGTGCTTATTAATTTATTATACCCGTAATCTTGTAATACCTTCCACATTAGATTACTGTTTGCGGCTGTTGGATATGCCGGGCGGTTCCGGGTAGACTTCTACCACGATCCGAATCTAACCTCGTGTCTTAGCATTATTACGCATCTAATTTATGCCTTTGACCTCTCACATTAGATTACCAAATTGTGGTTGCTGGATATGCTGGGCGGTTCCGGCCAAACTTTTACCGCAATCCAAATCTAACCTCGTCTCTTAGGCGTTCATTGTCCTTTCTTAATTCATGCCCAGTTTCAAATCTTGGATTATAGTGATTTCCAATTACCTATAAATTACCATCTAATTTATGCTTATAATTCTAATTCAATTTATGCCAATAATCCCATGCATACAAGTCATACCAATTATATCCAAATCAATTTGCGTTCATTGTTATTAACAATTTTACTCCAAATCTCATGTATACAAGTTATAAACTATTATGCTCAATAATTTATGTCAAATCTCATGTATATAAGTTATACTCAATTATGCCCAAATCAATTTCCATATTCATCAACAATTTATGCCAAATCTCAATTTATTACATATTTCCCAACTTTTCCTAATCATTCCAAAGTTAATCGTACGTAAATCTCAACGCAATATGCTTAAGCTCGAAGTTAGCCTAATATCAAAAAGAAAAAGGAAAAGAAGAAGGGGAGAGATCAAAACATCCAAACTGGCATAAACATATAAATGGGCATGTGAAATGAATAACAACAAAGTAGATCCGATAGGCATGATAATAGCAAATGGGTAAGAATCTAAAGGATAACAAATTACAAACTTGATATGATTCATCTTATTTATAGGCATATACATCAGATCCAATTTACAGTCCTATAATAATTACTTTTTAATTTAATTATATGTGAAAGTAACATAGACTCACAACAATAGGATTCTTAGAAAAGAGAATTTGGCTTTGTTGGTGTAGATCTTGATCTTAGAATACCCCTACTTTGGTTTGTAGATCTTATCTTCTAATTGGAATACTCCTATTCTGATTTGTTTTAGTGGAGAAGAAATGCTGGTTTATATTAGAGCAGCATGAAGGCACCATGGATGATAACAATGAGTTTAGGGTTAGGTTTAGGTGTTTATTTATAGATGTATTAGGTGAATTATGACCTTTAGATTAGATTAGGAACCATTTGAACCATCCAGACCAGAAAAACACATCATCCAGCCAATCCCAGAAAGACACATCATTATGGAACTCTCCAAAATTCTACAGATCTGGCATGGCCTGGGCACAATTCCCAGGTGCGCCAGTGCAATTTTGTTCTGGCGCACTTCACAAGTGCGCCAGTTATCCTGGCCTGTTTCCTGATTGTTCTACCAAACTTCCATCTTCCGTAACTCCTTCATATGGTATTCTTTTATGCAAACTCGGACCCTATCTCAAGCAGAATTCTGAGGCAAACACAATGGCATAACCCGTTTCACTTAATTCTTCTTTGAAAAAATAATTTTTCTTTAATTATCCCTTACATCATGTTTTAAAATTATGAGTTGTTACATTCCCCCCACTTAAAGGATTTCGCCCCCCGAAATCTTGACGGTGAAAAGAATTTATGCCCTACCATCCATCTACTCATCCAATAATCACGGGCGTCCATTGTCTTTAAAATATTTCTAATGCTTTCATGAACATATGCAAAGTGTGTATATATGTCCTTATCCTAATGCAAAATCAGGCATACTAATGCAAAATTAGGCAGTCTATTGATTCAGTTGACCTTCTTAATGCAAAACATGATAGTGCCATGCATCCATTATGTATGCAAAAGAATCCTAATGATACGTGTCATTTATATATGAGTGCACAACCATACATCCAAATGCAACATCCATATGATAACACATTCAATATACATCCATTAATTTAAATATGCACACTCACTCATATGCAATATGAAAGTTATTGAGCCGATCTAGTGCCTAATGTGTGTGTAAATGCATCCACGAGCAACCACTAGCAAACACTTACATCCACTTGCATCCACGAAACATAACATGTCTCAAACACATGTTTACAACAATAGGATTTTCTACCGAAAGTTCAAAGATATAATCGAGAGTATACACTAAACGATAGAACAAGTATAAACAAAGTGGTAGAAAAAGGAGAAGTTAAGAACATACCCTCAAAAAGGAAAGAGTACGACACACGTATCTTGTCTTTCGTTTCCCAAGTCCCATCTCTTTGATCATCTCCCCATTGGACTTTAACCAACTTGACCTCCTGGTTACGTAATTTCTTGACCACCGATCCAAGGATGCTTGTAGGAACTCGTCCAACCATGGCATCTCGCTCTAATTCCACTTCTCTAAGCATGCTCGGCTCTACTACTTCCGCAGTATCATATAAACACTTCCTCAAATGCAACACGTGAAATACGTCATGAACACCACTAAGCTTCTCAGGCAACTTCACTCTGTAGGCCATCTGTCCAATTCTATCTGTAATGGGGAATGGTCCTACGAATCTTGGTGCCAATTTCCCTACAGATCCAAAATGAACTACATTCCTCAATGTTGATACTTTAATAAAAACCGTATCACCAATATCGAACTCAAAATCGGTTCGTCTCTTATCACCGTATGACTTTTGCCAGTCTTGTGCCTGCATCATGCGTCTTCGAATCAAGTCTATCTTCTCCGAAGTTTTTGTAACCATCTCGGGCCCAAGCAAAATCTTATTCGTAGATTCCCACCAACAAGTCATTGATTGGCTAGGTCATCAATATAGAGCCTCAAGAGGTGCCATGCCAATACTAGTCTGATAGCTGTTGTTGTAGGCAAATTACAACAATGGAAGATGTTCCTCCCATGTCCCTCCAAAGTCCAAGATGCATAACCTCAAAGGATTTTCTAGAATCCCAGTCACTCTTTCTATTTGGTCGTCCGTTTGAGGGTGACAAGCGGTTCTCAAACACAACTGTGTACCTACCTCCTCTTGCATATCACCCTTCCCTTTTGCATCAAAAACTACTCCATGCCCCGACCCGCTAGCATCGGTATATACAGTGAACGATATGCTCCCATCTGGCAAAGTCAATCCTAGGCCGATATGTACGCAATGTCCTTAATGAACTTCCTATAATAGTTCGCCCAACCAAGAAAGCATCTGTTGTATTCTTTGGAATCCTCCAATCCTGGATTGCCACTACCTTCGCGGGACACTACTGCTATCCCTTCTCTAGTGACCCCGTGTCCTAGGAACCTTACTCCCTTTCTAAAAATGACGTTTGGAAAACTTTTCCTTAAGCTGATGTAGTCGAAGTGTCTCTAAGACTACCTTATGATGTAAGGTATGCCCTTCCTCGCTTCTAGAGAATATCAAGATATCATCCACAAAGACTACCATGAACTTGTTTATAAACTCCCTAATCACCCTACTCATCAAGTCCACGAAATATGCGGGTGCATTCGTCAAACCAAACAGCATGATGAGCCATTCAAAGAAACCATCTGGAGTTCTAAATGAAGTCTTATCTATGTTGTCCTTAGCCTCACTTAGCTAATGAAATCCTGTAGCTAAATCCAACTACGAGAACACCGAAGCACCAGCCAACTGATCGAACAAGTCATCTATCCTCGGTAATGGGTGTATGTTCTTCTTCGTGAGCTTATTCGGCTCCCTATAGTCCACACACAATCTAAGAGAACCATCAGCCTTCGTGGCAAAAATAACTGGAGCACCCCACTCCGAGATACTTTTTTTTATGAACCCTTCTCAAGTAACTGTTTCACCTGTTTACTAAGCTCCATCCTTTCTCTTGAAGCCATGTGGTGAACATGCAATACAACTGGCTTTGTATTGTCCACCAAATATATACGGAAATCTATCTCACGCCTGGGGGTAAACCCCGAACCTCATCAAAGATGTCATTATATTCGTGGACTACTCGAACATATTGCAAATCATCGATGGATGCGTCAAGTGATTCTAGGTAGCTAAGCACCACTGAACCCATAGGGTCATAAGAGATATCAAGTGTCCTTCCACGACGAGTCAACAATCTAATTACCCTCCTTTCAAAGTCTAGGATGGAAACATACCTAGCTAGCCAATCCATCCCTAGAATCAGACCACAGCTTTAACACCCCGCAATTTTAAAACATGACATAAGGGATAACTTAAGAATGCTTAATTATTAAAAGAAGAATTAGGTGAAACGGATTATGAAATTGTGTTCATCTCGGAATTCTGCTTGAGATAGAGTCCGAGATTTCGTAAAACAGATACGTATGAAGGAGATATGGACGAACAAAGTCTGGCGGAAAAACCGGAAAACAGACCAGAATGCGCTGGCGCACTTGTGAAGTGCGCTAGTACAAAAATGCACTGGCGCACCTGCCAAGTGCACCCATACCGAGGGCAGTCCAGCACAGAATTCTGGAGTGTTCTGTGATGACGTGCCTCCTTCTGATTGGCTGGATGACCTGTCTTCAAGCTGTGTGGTTCTGATGATCTCCTAGTTAATCTAAAGGCTCTAACTAATCCTATACATCTATATAATCACATCTAACCTAAACCCTAATCCAGGATAAAATCATTCATGAGCCTATATGCTACTGCATCCTAAAACAAATCAAATTCAAGCTAGAATATAAAAATCAAAGTCTATATCAAGGGTTAAGCTTAAGAAATTCAGAAATCAAATCCCAGAATTCAAGATCCATTCTTTTTCTGTGAGTGCTAGTCACTTTTAGGTTTAAATAGATAAATGTGAATAGTGGTAGACTATGAATTGGGTATATGCTTTAAATCATGAACTTATGCAAGCATACTATGTCATTTTCCCTAGATCTAATATATGGACATTCTACTATGTTTCATATGTGAACCTTGAATTACAATTATATTGTGGTACATGTGAACTTGCTAATGCAGATCTAACTTTCTAGATCTGATTGTGGTGATTCGATATGACGTTTATATGAACATCGATTTGTAAGCATGTTAGGATGATAGTACATCCATTAATTTGACATTACTTGGATCTAGATTTCGGTGTTAATCACCTTTCACTTGCTATTTTTTGATACCATGGTATATGTGGTAAACTTGACATGTGAATCTAAACTTGTTATTAGGCCACCCTGTCTAAGCTAGATTTAGGTAATTGGACACCTAATATTGAATCTAGATTTCATTATGCTTGCCTAAAAACAAGTTATTAATTTGATGTCCACTTTATTATGATAATTATCATATGTCCATTCACTTAGTTACTATGCTAGTTTTGTTAATATTTATGCCAAAACATGCTAAACTGTCACCCTTATCACGTTCCCTTTTATTGTTATGACGAGGCTACTTTATAGCCTTGATGCTGCCAAAATACGTGTGAATATGTTACTTAGGAACGAGGATAAAGGGAATTTGTAATTATCATAGTTTATATAATATTTATATGAAATGAGCATATAATTCAAATGGGGAAACATAGAATTAATTACTATAATTACATAGGTAAATTTGGGTTAAGATGAATTAATTACCTATAATGACATAGGTAAATTAGGATAAAGATAGAATGTGTAGTGGTTAAAATTAAGAATTTTAATTGTACTTATGACATGAGGTTAGGTTACATTAGTGGCGGAAGTCTGCCCAGACCCGACCGGCATATCTAGCAGCCACTAATGTTGAACCTAATGTGGGAGGTCTAAGTACACAAATACGAATTAGGCTAAGGCACGAGGTAAGGCCTAACTGTGGAATAAGACTGCCCAGACCCGCCCGACATATCCAGCATCCACACGTTGTAGGCCTAATGTGGGAGGTCTAGTCCATTATAACCATAAATGGACATGGCAAAGAAATGGATTACTTAACCTAATTTGATATGAATATGGACTTAAGTTAGGGTTAAGTAAAATTGGATTGGTAGTAAGGAGGGGTTAAGTAAGCTAGAGGGGATAGGTAATATATATATATATATATATATATATATATATATATATATATATATATATATATGCCCCCACATACTTAACCCAATAAATGTTATGTAATTAAAGACACCTAAGTATTATACATAACAGGTAGAGAAAATAATAAAGGTTATGTAATTAAAGAGGCCCTTTAGGGTAAACATAAATAGTATAGGGCTATGTAATTAAAGACACCGAAGGGTATACATAGCCAGTGGAAAACCTAGTGGGGATTCAAGACAAAGAGGAGAGCTTGTATCATATTGTGTGGGACCTATTTCAATCAGTAACCCAAACTTGGTATCAATAAGGAACTTCGTACTAAGCGGAGAAGGGGCACGCTTACTGATTGATTGTAAGAGATCCAAACGAGACGGATGGTGTGGGCGGCGCAAACCGATTGGGGACATGTGCGTGCATGGGCCGGGCAGAAGGGGCTAAGACAACTACGACACCAGTAGATATGGTTGTGCACATTATAGGTTACCACCCTAGGGAAGTGATATCCCCTACTGTCGGGCCAGCATAGGCTATCTACCGAGTAGGGAGCCGATCGATTAGGGTAGTGGTTCGGTTATACTCGGACGTATGCTCTAGGTCTACCAACTTATAGTGGAAGGGATCATCTCATTTTAAATTATAATAGTAATGGTGCAGAGTAGTCATTAGTGAAGCATGTATATACCTTACCTTATCTGCCTTGTCACACCTGCCATTTGTATAGCTATCTCTCTTATCCACTTTATGCCTGTCATGTTCACCTTTATTTATTTACTGACTAAAAGTCACTAGAATCGCCAGACTTTATGTCTGACCCCCTTTTTGTTTTTCCTTCTCTCTTCCGTTCCCCCTTCCCCCAGGTTCTCAAGGAGGAAACACTCAGGCTTAGCCAGGATTTGGATATCATCTTGTTCGGAGCTACTGTTGAAGTATGGCTCGAGTCTTTGTCTCTGCTATGGCTTACTCTTTTATTAGGGAATAATGTTTTCTTTTAATTCCTATGTACTCCGATTATGCAAGGACGAAGTATTTTGTTGTGATGGTTTTATGAATTATGGTATTATAAACCACGGGATTATGATTTATGTCTGAAATAAAATTTTTGAAATTTCTGCTGCTATCTTTATTTATATTTGTCTCGTAATTATTCTTTGTCTATTTACATACAACGCTCCATAGAACCTAATGCATTCCCTTAGTGAGTGACATTAACGAATGTGGGGTGTCTCACTTGGTATCAGAGCTGAAGATTACTAGATTAGATGAAAGTTTTTAAAAATATTTTTCATAAAGGTTTTAAAAGAAAGTATTTTCAAAAAGAAAAGTCCGTTTTTAAAATATTCCCCAAGAAGCCATATGTAGTATCCTTCGGTCCCTTATCTAAATTTCATCCTTTCTCCTTTTTCAGCATATCTGGGGAACAAAACATCCCTAATCTCCCAGAGGGCGTCACTATACCCGGATGGTTTCGTAGGTAGTTGGAAGCCACGATAATAGCCGAAGAACAAAGAGACATTCCTTCCACAACTGCACCAGTCATTCCTCCTCCTCCCCCTCCAAGAGCAGATAACTTTGCCAAGATTTGCAAAGACTTTCTTGCTATGGTAGGGAAGCCATTCCGTGGGAAAGAGACATTCGTAGAAGCCCGAAATTGGCTTAACGAGACTGAGGACTTATTCGTCATCTTTGAAATAGAGGACCAAAGAAAAATCCAATTAGCTGCTTGGTTGTTAAAGGACAAAGCCTCATTTTGGTGGAAGTCACCCAAGCTGGACATCCGATGGAAACTTGGGGAGATATTAGATACAGGTTCGAAATGAAATTCCTTTCCCAAGATGAGAGAAGCATTCAGATGGAGAGGTTATTAGCTCTCAAACAAGGAAATTTGACAGTGAAGGAATATGTTAACAAGTTCAACCAGCTGGCAAGGTTCAGACTAGAGTTGGTGGATACACCACACAAAATGGCTTTACGTTTTACTAAATGATTGAATGAGCCTCTGCATGGTCTTGTTATGTCCCATATTCCTATGGGGGCCACCTTTGAAAGGCTTGTGGATATGGCCCTAATGCATGAGGAGGATAAGGGAGAAAAGAAGGAAGTGAAAGCTGAGGAGTCATTGCAGAATAATAAGGTGTGGCCCAAGATGGGGCAACAACAACAGAAGAAAGGAGAGAAAGATGAGAAAGGCAGGGATAATAGAAAAATGACACGGTTGTGGGAAGGAAGGTCACTTGATCAAAGATTGTAGGAGAAGGAAGGTCAGTTGCTTTAATTGCGGAGAACTCGGACACTATTCTACAGAGTGCCCAAAGAAAACAAGGATCACAGGGAAAAGGTCAAAGAGCCAGAACTTCTGGAGGGCAGGTCAATGCTCTCGCAATCAGTGCTCCTGAAAGAGGTAGAAAAAATTCCGTAGAAAGCTTAGTTTCTCTTTCAAACTTTCCATTTAGAACACTTTTTGATTCTGGCGCTTCACACTAATTTATATCAAGCCCTGTAGTTGAATCTCTGCACTTAATTACTAGTATGGTGGTAGATCCCGTAGTCGTCTCAAACCCCAACGGTGATTTCGCTCATTTATCTATGGTTTGTAGGGTTTGAGAATATCTGTATAGGCATCAAATTTTAATGCAACGCATATATACTTGGGTTTATGGGCCACGATTTGATTCTAGGGATAGTTTGGTCTACCACATATGTTGCCATTCTCGGTGGTGAGAGGAGGGTCGTTAAGCACCCTCAAAATTTCTTGTGACCCAGAAGGGTCTGTCTTGCTTAATTTCCTAGAGTCTCTTGAGGCATCTGTCGATGATCTGTGATCCGAACCAGTAGTCCGGGAGTATCCTGATGTCTTAGATGAGGTTTACGGATTACCCCCGAGGCGCGATATTGATTTCCATATATACCTACGGGACAATGCAAAGCCAGTTGCATTGCCTGTGCTCCATATGGCTACTAAATGAAAAGAGGGAACTTGATAAGCATGTGGCGGGGCTACTTGAGAAGAGGTTTGATAGGTGAATCATATCAGGATGGGAAACCTATTGAGAATAGTCCTTGGGGAAGCCCATCGTTCCAAGATGACTATTCATCCATGTGGCGATAAAATGTATGGAGTTCGAGGTAGTGGGGCCAAACTTGCGAAAGGAAATGAAAATAAAGAAGGAAGCAATGATTGGATGAGTTCTAACTTGCATACTTGGATCGGAGGTTAAGAAGCTATGCAAATAAGAAGTCAAGTTGGTGAAGGTCCAGTGGGGAGACAATCAATAAGATGCAACTTGGGAGACCAAAGACAAGATTTTTACGCTTTGTTTCCTTTCTTTTTCAAGGGTATGTTCTTAACTTCTCTTCCAAAAGCTTTTATTCGCATTTGCTTCTATCATCTGAGTATATCATATCAATCGAATCTTTGACCTTTAGGTAGAAATCCCATGATTGTAAACATGTGTTTGAGACATGTTATTTTTGATGGATGCAAGTGTTTGTTAGTGGTTGCCTGTGGACGCATATACACACACATTAGGCACTAAGATCGACTCAATCACTCTCATACTGCATATGGATGTGTGCGCATTTTCTTTTCTTTTATGGATGGAAGTGGATGAACTAGTATATGGATGTTGCATTTGGACGATTGAGTGTGCACACATGTAAAGCTTATATGTTATAATAGGTTTATTTGCATACATATTGGATTCATGACACTAACAAACATTGCATTAAGGAGGTCAACTAAATCAGTAGACCGCCTGACTTTTGCATTAGATAAGGAACATATACACACATTTTTGCATATGTTCATATAGCATTAGAAATCTTTTAAGGACAATAGATGCTTGTGGATGATGATTGAGTAGATGGATGATTGGACGGTTGGATACATTTTTCTTAACTTGAAGATTTCGGGGACGAAATCCTTTGAGGAGAGAATGTAACACCCCGTAATTTCAAAACATGACATGAGGGATAACTTAAGAATACTTAATTATTAAAAGAAGAATTATGTGAAATGGGTTATGACAATGCATTCATCTCGGAATTCTGCTTGATATAGAGTCCGAGTTTGCGTAAAACGGATACCGTATGAAGGAGATATGGACAAATGAAGTTAGGAGGAAAAGCCTGAAAACAGGCCAGAATGCACTGGCGCACTTGTGAAGTGCGCCAGTACAAAAATGGATTGGCTCACTTGCCAAGTGTGCCCATACCAAGGGCAGTCCAGCACAGAATTCTGGAGTGTTTTTGGATGATGTGCCTCCTTCTGATTGGTTGGATGGCCTGTCTTCGAGCTGTTTTGTTCTGATGATATCTTAGTTAATCTAAAGTCTCTAACTAATCCTATACATCTATATAATAACATCTAAACTAAACCCTAATCTATGATAAAATCGTTCATGATCCTATATGCTGCTGCATCCTAAAAAAAAATCAAATTCAAGCTAGAAGATAAAAATCAAAGTCTACATCAAGGGTTAAGATTAACAAATTCAGAAATCAGATCATAGAATTCAAGATCTGTTCTTTATCCGTGAGTGCTAGTCACTTTTAGGTTTAAATAGATAAATGTGAATAGTGGTAGACTATGAATTGGGTATATGCTTTAAATCATGAACTTATGCAAGCATACTATGTCATTTTCCCTAGATCTAATATATGGACATTCTACTATGTTTCCTATGTGAACCTTTATTTGCAATTATATTATGGTAGATGTGAAGTTGTTAATACAGATCTTACTTTCTAGATCTAATTATAGTGATTCGATATGACGTTTATATGAACATTGATTTCTAACCATGTTAGGATGATAGTACTTCCATTAGTTTGACATTACTTTGATCTAGATTTTGGTGTTAATCACCTTTCACTTGCTATATTATGATACCTTGGTATTTTTGGTAAACTTGACATGTGAATCTGAACTTGTTATTATGCCACCCTCTCTATGCTAGATTTAGGTAACTAGACACCTAATACTGAATCTAGATCTCATTATGCTTACCCAAACACAAGTTATTAATTTGATGTCCACTTTATTATGATAATTATCACATGTCCATTCACTTATTTACTATGCCAGTTATGTTAATATTTATGCCAAAACATGTTGAACTGTCACCCTTATCATGTTCCCTTTTATTGTTGTGATGTGGCTACTTTATAGCCTCGATGCCGCCAAAATACATGTGAATAAGTTAGTTAGGAATGGGGATAAAGGGAATTTATATTTGGCATAGTTTATATAATATTTATATGAAATGAGCATATAATTCAAATGGGGAAACATATAATTAATTACCTATAATGACATAGTTAAATTTGGGTAAAGATGAATTAATTACCTATAATGACGCAGGTAAATTTTGATAAAGATAGAAAGTTTAGTAATTAAAATTAAGAATTTTAATTGTACTTATGACACGAGGTTAGGTTACATTAGTGGCGGAAGTCTGCCCGGACCCGACCGGCATATCCAGCAGCCACGAATGTTGAACCTAATGTGGGAGGTCTAAGTATCCTAATACGAATCAGGCTAAGGCACGAGGTTAGGCTTAATTGTGGAATAAGACTGCCCGGACCGGGCCAGCATATCCAGCATCCACACGTTGTAGGCCTAACGTGGGAGGTCTAGCCCATTATAACCATAATTGGACATGGTAAAGAAATGGATTACTTAACCTAATTTAATGTGAGTATGGACTTAAGTTCGGGTTAAGTAAAATTGGATTGGTAGTGAGGAGGGGTTAAGTAAGCTAGAGGGGATAGGTAATATATATATATATATATATATATATATATATATATATATGCCCACATACTTAACCCATTAAATGTTATGTAATCAAAGACACCTAAGTGGTATACATAACGGGTAGATAAAATAATAAAGGTTATGTAATTAAAGACACCCTTTAGGGTAAACATAACTAGTATAGGGCTATGTAACTAAAGTTACCAAAGGGTATACATAGCCAGTGGAAAACCTAACGGGGATAAAAGACAAAGGGGATAGCTTGTATCATATTGTGTAGCACCCATTTTAATCAGTAACCCAAAGTTGGTATCAAGTAAGGAACTCCGTACTAGAAGGAGAAGGGGCCCGCTTACTGATTGATTTTAAGAGATCTAAACAAGACGGATGGTGTAGGCAGCGCAAACCTATCAGGGACAAGTGCGTGCATGGGCCGGGCAGAAGGGGCGAAGATGACCATGACACTAGTAGATATGGTTGTGCATATTATAGGTAGCCACCTTATGGAAGTGGTGCCCCCTACTATGGGGCCAGCACAGGATATCTACAGAGTAGGGAGCCGATCGATTAGGGTAGTGTCTAGGGTATACTCATACGTATGCCCTAGGTCTACCAACTTATAGTGCAAGGGATCATCTCATTTTAAATTATACTAGTAATGGTGTAGAGTAGTCATTAGTGAAGCATGTATATATCTTGCCTTATCTGCCTTGTCACACCTGCCGTTTGTGTAGCGAGCTCTCTTATCGACTTTATGCCTGTCATGTTCATCTCTATTTATTTACTGGCTATAAGCCACTAGACTCACCAGACTTTAAGTCTGACCCCTTTTTATTTTTCCTTCTCTCTTCCGTTCCCCTCCCCCCAAGGTTCTCAGGGAGGAAACACTTAGGCTTAGCCAGGATTTGGATATCATCTTGCTAGGAGCTACTGTTGAAGTATGGCTCGAGTCTTTTTCTCTACTATGGCTTACTCTTTTATTGGGGAATAATGTTTTCTTTTAATTCCTATGTACTCTGATTATGCAAGACAGAAGTATTTTGTTGTAATGGGTTCATGAATTATGTTATTATAAACCACGGGATTATGATTTATGTCTGAAATAAAAAAATTCGAAATTTCTGCTGCTATCTGTATTTGTATCTGTCTCGTAATTATTCTTTATCTGTTTACTGGCAATGCACCACATAACTTAATGCATTCCCTATGTGAGTGACATTAACGGACGTGGGGTGTCAAAACAGCCCATGAAACCAAGTACGTAGGCATTGCATTCAAACCGATTGCCCAAGATAGACACTCTCAAATCCCAAAAAATCATAGATAAATGAGCCGAGCCACCAATAGAATTTGAGACTACTACGGGATCCATGAATAAACAAGTATTAAGGTGCAGAGTTTTGACTAAAGAAGCAGATATAAACGAATGTGAAGCGCCAGAATCAAACAAGGTTCTAACAAGATAATCAAAAAGGGAAATCAAACTTTCAACCGAAATGTTTCTACCTCTATCAGGTATACCAGCCGTGAGAGCACGCATCTGTCTTACGAAAAATCATGTACTTTGTCCCTGCCCTTGCCTTTCCCTCTTTGGACAATCCCTGATTAGATGTCATGTCTCTCCGCAATGATAACAACCGGTCTTCTTGTTCTTCTTCCTACAATCTTTGGCTATTTATGACCCACCATTCCTCTATAATGACACTTTCTCTTTTCTCGGGGTCTATATTTCTTCCCACCCTTCTTAGGTTCCACTTCCTTATTCTGTGATCCTTCAACCTTGACCTCCTTCTTTTCAACTTTATCTTCTTTGTGCATCAAGGCTATATCCATAAGTTTCTCATCCTTGGGTTGTGCTCCTTTGCACAAATCCCCTCATTCTCATTCTCATTATCACTCTCATCCTTGTGAAACATGTTAACAAGTCTCTCTAAAACTGCATCCATTGATCGGAAAACCCAACAAAGCTAGAAAGAAATTAGCCGAAAGTGAAACTACTAGGGCTATAGATGGAAGTTAGGCACTTCTTTGCCCTTCGACAGGCGTCATAGCCTCATCATGCCTACGGAACCGTACCGCCATGATGCTGCCCCCCTAGAAAGCCAGGAGCCCCAGAGATTCAAGAAGGAAACAAGGATTCAAACAGAAAAAAATCAAAAGATAGTGCATATGGCTTTGTGGAATATGTCTTTCAAAACAAAATTTTCTTTTGAAAATACTTCTTTTAAAACCGTTTTGAAACTAGCTTTCAAAATCTTTTATATGATCCAGTAAACTTTAGCTCTGATACCACGTGTAACACCCCACGTTCATTAATGTCAATCATAAAGGGAATACATTAAGTTTCGTGGAGCGTTATAAGTAAATAGAACGGAATATTACAAGACAGATACAAAAAATAGTACTTGAAAAATTTATAACTTTATTGCAGCGGAAACAAAAATAAGTTTGGTTACATCATTAAACCCATCGCACCAAAACCAAGTACATAATATCAGTCTTGTACAAAAGCCATAAGAGTGCATAATTTTTAAAAGCATAATCCCCCATCCAAAATGCCATATGAAAGAAAACCAAGGCTAAGCATTACTTTCAGCACTTCAAGCAGGAAAGTCCGAATCAAACTTCAATGTGCCCACCCTGAGAACATAGGGGGAAGAAAGAAAAGAGGTGAAACAAAAGGGTCAGACATAAAGTCTGGCGAGTCCAGTGACTTTAAAGTTATAACAAGTAAAGAAACATGGTAAGAACATAAACTGGATATAAGAGATGACTGTAACATAAGCAGATATGACAAGGTAACAAGATGAACAAGATGTAACATTGACTATGCTTCTAACCACTATAAGATATTCTCTGCACCGCACCAATACTAGTTTCATACTAAAAGATGATCCCTCTTAGCTAAATAGAATGATGATAGTTTCGTGTACGTCTAGCTGCCATCATAGGTAACCAACGTGCACCTATCACCACTAAATGTATCCACTATCCTCCTTGTTCGATTATGTACCCCTAGCTGCTATCATAGGTAACCAATATGCACTTATCACCACTAGATGTACCCTCCCTTTTTGATTATGTACCTCTAGCTACTATCATAGGTAACTAATACGCACCTATCACCACTAGATGTACCCTCCCTATTCGATTATGTACCTTTAGTTGCTATCATAGGTAACTAATATACACCTATCACAACTAGATTTACCCATTACCCTTCCCATTCGATCGGCTCCCTAACATCGTAGATACCTATGTTGGTCCCACAACAGGTTGTATCACTCCCTACGGTGGAAAACCCGATACTATTAAAATGCACAACTTATACCTACACGACGCAACAAAATCTTACCCACCAGCCTAGACCCACAAATGCACATGACTCCATTGGACTTGCACTACCATCGCTAACTCTTTATTGACCTCTTACAATCAACCCCAGTAAGCATGTCCCTGTCCTCGACCTAGTTCGAGTTCATATAGATACTAAAATGGGTTAGTGGTTGAAAAGGGTCCACACACTTAACACAAGTGTGACGACCCCAAAATCCATGTGACGGTGTTAAGGATAATCATTGGAATATAACACATCAATCATCATAGCAGAGAACAGATAATAGCAAAAACAATAAATAGAATAATTTTACGTAGATATGGCAGCGGAATCATAACATGTAACCACATCAGAATAGCAAAACGTAGGATATAACTTAGTAAATAAAAGGGGAATGGTCAGTCACCATCGCCATAGGCGGAATATATACATACAGTGAGACATAATAAAGGTATCAGTCTACATCGCCTGCGGCGGTACATATACATAATATAAGGATAGCGGAAAGTCAAAAGCCAAAATACAAATCTAATCCTCGCCATCAAGCCAAAAGTGCACTCCGTACTGCAGTTCCAAGCCAAAACAAACTATCATCTGTCAACTAGGCTGCCCGTGTGAAAATAAGGGCACTCGTGTTTGTAAAGTGAAACAAACAACGAGTCAGTCATGGGACTGGTATGAGAAATCTACTTAACTGGTTAAACAACAGTAATAAGGCAAATCATAGGACCACGCCACTTTCGCGGAATGAGTTTACTCCAGTGATTTCCAGTGCATTTAAAACAAAGTAAATTCTTTAAAACAACACAATGCTTTTAAAAAGAATGCAGCCGTTATAAGACTCAAGTCCCATCATACAATGCAACGTAAACCGGAGGATAGAGTTTTACCTTATAATGGCCAAATATGCTTAATACGTGTAAAGCAAAATCATTTGATATTATTACTAGTGCATATATGTTTCAAAAACGAATATCATCACAAATATCAATCATAGACGGCATAAGCGCCCCATACCACTATGTCGCCATACTAGTTCTACAATAAAATATGTTATTTCGTATTGGAAATTGGATTTCCGTCATGAGTCGAGGCAAGGGGCAAGCTCCTCTCCGCTTCGAGACACTCTAGCAAATGCCTCAGGACTACACACTCTGGGTAACCCTTGGCTCTTCAGGGACGGTCCTCCCTTACGTTTGAGGATTAATTATTCCTAAGCACACGTTTCCCGGTCCTAACAGACCTAATATCGAGGCACCTCATTCCATCATCCACATCGATAAAAATAATATAAAGGTCAGCCAGTTTAAGCACTGACACTACCGCTAGCTAGAAAGAAACGTCGTGCTCTCCCTGCAGTCCTTATCCCGTTTTTAACTCATACCGAGGTGTGAGGCTCACGAATTCACGCTATACACAAAGCCAGGCCACGTAGGCCGCGCTTTGACCATCGAATACAAGACTTTGGTTTGCAACAGAAGCCTTGATCACTGCATCTTGGCATGCCACACAGGCAATCCACTCCATACGACTGATTTCTATTGATATATAACCTCTAAGCTCGTACGTCTCAGAGAAGGGCGTTAAGCGAAAGAATAAATTCTCCGCCGCCAAACAGATATATATTTAACAGAGATCAATCAGTACAGAACAAAATCCAATGTTAGACACACAGTCCATTTACAAGTCCGTTCTGGGTCTGAACGAAATCGGAGGCACCATATTCGTCGTATATCCGTACAATCAACACATACGTTCAAACGGCTACTACTTCCGTTCCTTCAAGGTAGCTACTCCAATCAGGAACCTCAGCAGCGCCCATCCAACCGATACAAAAAACGTCGGTCTTGAACCGTCTTCGTATTTTCAACTTCGAATCGTTCGATCAATTATTTGAAATGAGGGTTAGCTCGACCTTTTCAAATAATTCACGTATATTTAGAATTCAAATCAATTCTTTCCATGGTTATATTATTCGACATTCACATTTCAGTTCTTTAGTACAGTTTTCATGTCAAACACATACAACCATCAAATATTTAGCAAATCAAGCAAAACTGGTTTATTTCCAATCCATGTCGCTTATAATTTTTATAACGATTTTTCGCCATTTTTATTTATTTAAAATTGGCCATAGTTAATTAAACGACGTTTCAGGTCGTGCCGTAGCACTGGCGCTGTTTTCCCCCAAATTTGTTTTACACATATCGGGAAATCTAACCGTTGGATTTCTACATACCTATATCACTGGGACGATATTCCCAAAGCGAACCCAACGGTTCCAGTTTCGTGAAAATCCGACGGTCGAATCTTCCACACTAGTCGTTTGAAGTTACCGTTTCAAAATATGAATTGCAGTGTCGTTATTCGATTTAATTTAATTATATTTATATTTATATATAAATATAAACGATTCTGGTGCTGTTTTTCCCCAAATTTGTTTTACACATATCGGGAAATCTAACCGTTGGATTTCTATAAAGCCTATATCACTGGGAAGATATTCCCAAAGCGAACCCAACGGTTCCAGTTTCATGAAAATCCGACTGTCGGATCTTCCACACTAGTCATATGAAGTTACCGTTTCAAAATACGAACTGCAGCGTCGTTATTCGATTTAATTTAATTATATTTATATTTATATATAAATATAAACGATTCTGGCGTTGTTTTTTCCCCAAATTTGAATTGAACATTCCAGACAATCCAACCGTTGGATTTTGGCAAAGTTGGTGCCGTTGGAGAGATATTTCCAAGGCGAACCCCAAGATTGCGGTTTCGGGAAAATCCGATGGTCGGATCTCTCGTACTAATCGATTGAAGTTACGATTTCAAAACACGAACTACAGGACCTTGATTCCTTTCAATTCTATTTATATTTATATATATATACATATGTATATAAATATAGTTCATTCTTTAATTTCAATATCGTTTTCACTTCAAATATTTCACTAATGCCTTTATATTTCGAAAAATTCCAATATCGTTTTCACTAATATTTCACTAACGCCTTTATATTTCGAAAAATTTCGCCATAACCTCCTTTGTACGGAAAGGGGTTTGGAAATTTATTGGGCCGTGTTAGGTACTCAATAAATCCTATAAAGCATACACATATTTATACTGATATATTCTGGTGTTTACAGGGGAGCGTATATAGATAACAACTCCAGAGAATAAATTCTTGTCACCCTGTCAAGCCTGAGGGAGTGTGTATTTTTAATTTCTCCATAGGATAAATCCTCGTCACCTCGTCCCGTGTGGGAAAATAAATAATCCATGTTCCGCATCTAATGACTAGAGAGACGTGATTATTGTCAACTCCAGACCCGTGTGGGGTATTTATTAATCTGGCAATTTATCGTTATATTTTATATTGTCCATATCAGTCATCAGTTCAACCTGTAATATATAATCATCGCCATACAAGCCTCTCGCTCGTATGGTAAATCTTCAACCTCGTCACACAAGCTCCGAATGCTTATGTGGAATATGATGAAGTATGCCTATCGTCAAGAAATATGCCATATAGTGTAGTTCAAAATTAATTGTTACTATCCTATGTCGATGTTTATTATTACACACAGAATAACCAGCACTCCGCATCCAATGGCATTCACAGGAGTTGATATAAAAATAAAATCGCGCAGCCAACTCATCAAGGCTTACCTATTTGTCGGGCACGCAAATAATTTCTTTACTGTACAGCTAATCCATTTTCCCTGTTCGACACATGTATATATATGCAGAACAAAGCTAATAATAATATTTCTAGCGAACTAATATTTATTTCAACATGTGTGTATTTTTATCAAAGCATATACATGATAAAAGTAATATTTTTATCATCAGAAATATTTATTTAACACGTGAATGTTTTTAACACTTCATCATCACAATAAAAATGTAATTTTTATTATTTAACCATTTATTTAAAATACGAATAACATTCAACACATGAATTTCTATTCAACGAATGAATTTCAATTCAACACATGAATGTTCTCTAAAGTTTGTATATATAATAAAAATGTGATTTTTATTTTTAAAGCTATTGATTTAAAACACGAACGCCATTCAACACATGAATTTCTATTCAATGAATGAATTTCAACTCAACACACGAATGTTCTTTACAGTTTGTATATATATATATATATATATGTGATTTTTATTTTTAAAGCTATTTATTTAAAATAAGAACGACATTCAACACATGAATTTCAATTCAATGAATGAATTTCTATTCAACACTTGAATGCGGTTTCAATATATGAAAATAATTTCAACAAATGAAAATTATTCTAACGCATTAATATTTCAGAAAATTTCGGCAGCATAACGGCAGGGTAGTTAAAACCAGGACCGTCCCTAGTATAGCTCCTCGCTCTACCTTAAAACCTCGCGGTTTTTGACAATGGGGATTCATGCATCTAATTCGCACGCAGGCGGCATGTTTTATTTTCATTTCCACAATTCTATTCTAATTTGTTTCAACCACAAGAGGATATTTTTCAATCACAAAGGTATTTTTCAACCACAATATCAACCACAAACAATTATTTTCAACCATTCGTCAAACTATATATTTTCACGCCAGTCACAAGCAATAAATATCGTCCATGGTTTGTGGACGAGGGGAGTGTGTATATATATATATATTATTTCTATATTTCACTTGCATTTCAACACAATTCAAAGCATATATGTTTCATACAACGCTTGTATAATTTATACATCGCTCATATAACTTATACAACACATGTACATGAGGTATACAATGCGTATACGATTTACACTTCGCTTATATAATTTATACAACACGATTTCATTCACACAATTTAATTTAGATTCCTCACATTGGTTTTCAAAGTGCTAAAAATCGTAGGTAGATCAGAAAAATTCGCGGTCTCTTCTAGACGTAGAGAGCCTCCTTGCGGTCCCGATGTTTCCTGTTTCATCGAATTTCATTAACACACCATAAAGATATGATTTTTCAAAGTTCAAATAAAATAAATGTCTCACCTTTCAAATTTGGTTCGAACTAGGGTTCGGATTTTTCAGAAAATCCGTGCAATTGTGGAAGGATCGGATTATACCACGTTGAAGAGGGAAAAGAGGCGAGTCGGTCGGTGGTGGTCTGGGCGAACTCGGGGGTCCCTGTGGCGCACGGCGGAGCCCCAAAGACGGCGTCTTCATCGAGGAAATTCGACGCCAACACCACACTACAACTGACGATGGTTGTATGGATTTATAGAGGAGGGAGAGATGAACAGAAAACTCAACTGGAGGGGGCGGTGAAAGTCGACGTGGCGGCGGCGATCAGGTCGGGAAGATCTGAGTGCTTTTCCGTCGTTCGGGGAGGGGGGGTTTGATCGAGTTTGACCAATCAACAGAAGCGAGAGAAAATGAGGGGGGGTGGCCCGTTATATTTTAATTTTAAAAATATCTTTTGACTAAACGAACACCAATTTCAACCCTACGACTATCGGCCCTAGCTAAATACCCCCATCCCGGACACAATGGGATATGTTTATTTGGCCAATTCGACTGTTACAGTTAGTTATTTTTCAAATTAAAGTATAAAACATTTAATATTCAATTTGAACGTACATTTCAATTTTCCAAGGCCACAAACTGAATCGAAAAATTCCAAAAAATAGATCTAGCTATGTTTTAATGATACGGTCCCAACAAAACTAGTTTCGTCAAATTCTGAGATCGTTTGCAAAATGGCCATTTTCTGGTCGACCCAATTCAATAGAAATTGACCAATCACATTTTCTTTTTCCCCGCTTACATCCTAGCTTCAAAAATTATGAAATTTGAAACCTAGCAATAGTTTGAAATCCCGGATCAAACAAAAGTTGTTTCGTCGAATTCCGAGGTCGTTTGCAAAATGTCTATTTTCAAGGGCTATATATTCTATATAGCGACCTTTCTGAAAATTCATTTGGCCATAACTTTTGACTCCTGCTATGAAACTTCGATTTTTCAGATTTGTTAGAAAGGTATTCGTAAACAGATTTAAATATTTTTGGTTTCACTAAAATCTGTTATATTTTCCACCCGGTATAGTCAGTCAAAGTTTGAGTTCAAATTTTCAAACTGCCTCACTATTTCCAATACATTATTTTATTGAAATATTCTATTTCAATTGTTTAAATTCTTTGACAATAACCAGTTTTAAAATTTTTAAATTAGCTCGCATTTTCCAGGTTGTTACAATCTCCCTCACTTAAAACTTTTCATCCCCGAAAAGGAAACAGCTGTACAGTAGGAAACAAAATGTAAATGCAAAGTATTGTAAATGTACCTTGCACCGGAGTTTGTCAGAGATGTCCACTCTGCATTTTTGGTAGGCTTGCTTAATGCTTTCCTCCGTCTCCCAAGTACAGTCTCTAGGATCACTACTCCACTGCAATTTAACTAAATGGACCTTTTTTCTCCTGAGCTCCTTAGTTTCTTTGCCAACAATCTTTAATGGCTCTCTTCTGACTGCTAATTCTGGAGTAATTTCCAAGTCCTGTTGCGCGGCTTCTTCTACAACAAGATCCGGATCATGCACATGTTTTCTAAGTTGAGATACGTGGAACACATCATGCACTCCAGGAAACCAATCAGGTAATGAAACCCTATAAGCAAGAGTTCCAATTCATTCAAGTATAGGAAAGGGACCAATAAATCTCGGTGCCAACTTCCCAGTTTTGAACTCTAATTGATTCTTTAAGACTTCTTACTTTTAACTTTAACTTACTAACAGTGTTACTAGAAATGAAGCTACGTGATGCACCAGTGTCAAAAAGTACAGAAACAGGAATGCTTTTAATGGTAAGTGTACCTCCCAAGACCTGGGGTTTACCTGATCCATCGGTGATAGCTGCCGGGTCTCCCCGTCATAAACATGTGCCACCTGTGCATTCTTCTTCAAAGGACAATTCCTGCTATAGTGCCCCTTCTGGTGGCAGTTGTAGCATTCAGCTGAGCTGCGAGGGTTTGGGTTTGAGCTTTCTGGATTTGCCTTCAGTCTCTTTGGGGCGGTGCACACATTTGAATAATGCCCCTTGTTTCCGCAATTGTAGCAGCTTCCTTTGTGTATCTTACCTGTTTGCTGAGTAACGGCTGCTGCATTGCTGGACTATGGCTGATCTCCCGAAGCTTTGTGCTTGTTTCCAACTTGGCTTTTAGCGCGGTCTATGTTGGAGTTCCTCTCATCCAAATCTTCGTAGTTGCAGGCCATCTCTACTAATTCTGAAAATGGGAGTTTGATGTAGCTCATGGCCCGGTCCTGGTACTTGCGCTTCAACCCCAATATGAACCTCCTTTTCTTTTCTTTGGATGTCAAAATAAGCTCTGGAACATAGCGTGATAGCTGTGTGAATTTGTTTAGATAGTCTTGAATAGAACGGTCTCCTTGCTAGAGATTAGCAAACTGATCACGCATCGGCTCTAATGCCTGCTCGGGGATGAACTTCCCCTTGAACAAGGTCTTGAACTCCTCCTAGGTCATAATAATATCCTGCTCATCCTCATTGGTGATGGCATCCCACCACAACTCGGCCTCCTCCTGCAAGAGTCAGGCGCCCAAAAGTGCCTTGTCCTGAGTTCCAAGTCTCATGCCCCCAAAAATCTTCTCACATGTCTTCAGCCATGCAATAGCCTCTGTCACGGTGCCAAGGACAGAAAAGAGTTTGCCTCCAGGGTTTCTATACCTCTTTGCTACTCTGTCTAGCTCGAAATCCTGAGGTGCTGGTGGCTGTATCATAGGCTCTTGCTCTGCCACGGGGATATTCGCCCGTCCTCCAGCTCTGCCTGCTCGGCCTCCTCAGCCACCTCTGGCTGCAGCTGCTCATGCAGCCATCAAGTAAAGTACTGTATAAGCAAGAAAAGAGTCAAGCTCACAGAAATAATAACTTTCATATATGATAAAGCAGGAGAACATAAGGAAAGGTAATGTTATACTAATCAAATTGTTTTGCTATTCTGCTTAGCTCATTCTAGGACATCACTAATCCTATCTCTAATGAGCCACTCGCCTTAGAAAACTACTCATTCTATTCTGACGAGGTGTTTAATGTGTTAGATTCCAGAACTAAGGTTAACCAAAGCTCCGATACCAACTGTGACGATCCCAAAATCCGTGTGACGGTGTTAAGGATAATCATTGGAATATAACACATCAATCATCATAGCAGAGAACAGATAATAGAAAAAACAATAAATATAATAATTTTACATAGATATGGCAGCGGAATCATAATATGTAACCACATCAGAATAGCACAACGTAGGATATAACTTAGTAAATAAAAGGGGAATGATCAGTCACCATCGACATAGGCGGAATATATACATACAGTGAGACATAATAAAGGTATCAGTCTACATCGCCTGAAGTGGTACATATACATAATATAAGGATAGCGGAAAGTCAATAGCCAAAATACAAATCTAATCCTCGCCATCAAGCCAAAAGTGCACTCCGTACTGCAGTGCCAAGCCAAAACAACCTGTCATCTGTCAACTAGGCTGCCCATGTGAAAATAAGGGCACCCGAGTTTGCAAAGTGAAACAAACAACGAGTCATTCATGGGACTGGTATGAGAAATCTAATTAACTGGTTAAACAACAGTAATAAGGCAAATCATAGGACCACGCCACTTTCGCGGAACGGGTTTACTCCAGTGATTGCCAGGGAGTTTAAAACAAAGTAAATTCTTTAAAACAACGCAATGCTTTTAAAAAGAATGCAACCGTTATAAGACTCAAGTCCCATCATATAATGCAAACCGGAGGATAGAGTTTTACCTTATAATGGCCAAATATTCTTAATACGTGTAAAGCAAAATCATTTGATATTATTACTAGTGCATATATGTTTCAAAAACGAATATCATCATAAATATCAATCATAGACGGCATAAGTGCCCCATACCACTATGTCGCCATACTAATTCTACAATCAAATCCATTATTTTGTATTGGAAATTGGATTTCCATCATGAGTCGAGGCAAGGGGCAAGCTCCTCTTCGCTTCGAGACACTCTAGCAAATGCCTTAGGACTACACACTCTGGGTAACCCTTGGATCTTCAGGGCCAGTCCTCCCTTACGTTTGAGGATTAATTATTCCTAAGCACACGTTTCCCGGTCCTAACAGACCTAATATCGAGGCGCCTCATTCCAACATCCACATCGATAAAAATAATATAAATGTCATCCATTTGAAACACTGACACTACCGCTAGCTAGAAAGAAACGTCGTGCTCTCCTTGTAGTCCTTATCCCATTTTTAACTCATACCGAGGTGTGAGGCTCACGAATCCACGCTATACACAAAGCCAGGCCACGTAGGCCATGCTTTGATCATCGAACACAAGACTTTGCTTTGCAACAGAAGCCTTGATCACTGCATCTTGGCATGCCACACAGGCAATCCACTCTATAGGACTGATTTCTATCGATATATAACCTCTAAGCTCGTACGTCTTAGAGAAGGGCGTTAAGCAAAAGGATAAATTCTCCACCGCCAAACAGATATATATTTAATAGAGATCAATCAGTACAGAACAAAATCCTATGCCAGACACACAGTCCATTTACAAGTCCGTTCTAGGTCTGAACGAAACCGGAGGCACCATATTCCTCGTATATCCATACAATCAACACATACGTTCAGACGGCTACTACTTCTGTTCCTTCAAGGTAGCTACTCCAATCAGGAACCTCAGCAGCGCCCATCCAACTGATATGAAGATCGTCAATCTTGAACTGTCTTCGTATTTTCAACTTCGAATCGTTCGATCAATTATTTGAAATGAGGGTTAGCTCGGCCTTTTCAAATAATTCACGTATAATTAGAGTTCAAATCAATTCTTTCCATGGTTATATTATTTGACATTCACATTTCAGTTCTTTAGTATAGTTTTCATGTCAAACACATACAACCATCAAATATTTAGCAAATCAAGCAAAATTGGTTTATTTCCCATCCATGTCGCTTATAATATTTTATAACGATTTTTCGCCATTTTTATTTATTTAAAAATGGCCATATTTAATTAAACGACATTTCAGGTCGTGCCGTGGCACTGGCGCTGTTTTTCCCCAAATTTGTTTTGCACATATCGGGAAATTTAACCGTTGGATTTGTACAAAGCCTATATCACTGGGAAGATATTACCAAAGCGAACCCAACGGTTCCAGTTTCGTGAAAATCTGACGGTCGGATCTTCCACACTAGTCGTTTGAAGTTACCATTTAAAAATACGAACTAAAGCGTCGTTATTCGATTTAATTTAATTATATTTATATTTATTTATAAATATAAACGATTCTGGCGCTATTTTTCCCCAAATTTGTTTTACATATATCAGTAAATCTAACCGTTGGATTTCTACAAAGCCTATATCACTGGGAAGATATTCCCAAAGCGAACCCAACGATTCCAGTTTCGTGAAAATCCAACGGTCGGATCTTCCACACTAGTCGTTTGAAGTTACCATTTCAAAATACGAACTGCAGCGTCGTTATTCGCTTTAATTTAATTATATTTATATATAAATATAAACGATTCTGGCGTTGTTTTCCCCAAATTTTGAATTAAACTTTCCAGACAATCCAACCGTTGGATTTTGACAAAGTTGGTGCCGTTGGAGAGATATTTCCAAGGCGAACCCCACGGTTGAGGTTTCGGGAAAATCCGATGGTCGGATCTCTCGTACTAATCGATTGAAGTTACGATTTCAAAACATGAACTGCACGGCCTCGATTCCTTTCAATTCTATTTATATGTATATATATAAATATAGTTCATTCTTTAATTTTAATATCGTTTTCACTTCAAATATTTCACTAACGCCTTTATATTTCGAAAAATTCCAATATCGTTTTCACTTCAAATATTTCACTAACGCCTTTATATTTCGAAAAATTTCGCCATAACCTCCTTTGTACGGGAAGGGGTTTTCAAATTTATTGGGCCGTATTAGGTACCCAATAAATCCTATAAAGCAAACACATATTTATAGAGAGATATTTTGGTGTTTACAGGGGAGCGTGTATAGATAATAACTCTAGAGAATAAATTCTCGTCACCCTGTCAAGCCTGAGGGAGTGTGTATTTTTAATTTCTCCAGAGGATAAATCCTCGTCACCTCGTCCCGTGTGGGAAAATAAATAATCCATGTACCGTATCTAATAACTAGAGAGACGTGATTATTGTCAACTCTAGACCCGTGTGGGGTTTTTATTAATCTGGTAATTTATCGTTATATTTTATATAGTCCATATCAGTCATCAATTCAGCCTGTAATATAATATCATCGCCATACAAGCCTCTCGCTCGTATGGTAAATCTTCAACCTCGTCATACAAGCTCCAAATGCTTATGTGGAATATGATGAAGTATGCCTATCGTCAAGAAGTATGCCATGTAGTGTAGTTCAAAATTAATTGTTACTATCCTATGGCAGTGTTTATTATTACACACAGAATAACCAGCACTCTGCATCCAATGGCATTCACAGGAGTTGATATAAAAATAAAATCGCGTAGCCAACTCATCAAGGCTTACCTATTTGTCGGGCACGCAAATAATTTCTTTACTCTACAGCTAATCCATTTTCCTTGTTCGACACATGTATATATATGCAGAACAAAGCTAATAATAATATTTCTAGCAAACTAATATTTATTTCAACATGTGTGTATTTTTATCAAAGCGTATACATGATAAAAGTAATATTTTTATCATCAGAAATATTTATTTAACACGTGAATGTTTGTAACACTTCATAATCACAATAAAAATGTAATTTTTATTGTTTAATCATTTATTTAAAATACGAATAACATTCAACACATGAATTTCTATTCAACGAATGAATTTCAATTCAACGCATGAATGTTCTCTATAGTTTGTATATATAATAAAAATGTGATTTTTATTTTTAAAGCTATTTATTTAAAACACGAATGCCATTCAGCACATGAATTTCTATTCAACGAATGAATTTCAATTCAACACATGAATGTTCTTTACAATTTGTATATATCTATATATATAAAGGTGATTTTTATTTTTAAAGCTATTTATTTAAAATACGAATGCCATTCAACACATGAATTTCAATTCAACGAATGAATTTCTATTCAACACATGAATGCGGTTTCAACATATGAAAATAATTTCAACAAATGAAAATTATTCTAACACATTAATATTTCAGAAAATTTCGGCAACATAACGGCAGGGTAGTTAAAACCGGGATCGCCCCTAGTACGACTCCTCGCTCTACCTTAAAATCTCGCGGTTTTTGACAACGGGGATTCATGTATCTAGTTCGCACGCAGGCGGCATGTTTTATTTTCATTTCCACAATTCTATTCTAATTTGTTTCAACCACAAGAGGGTATTTTTCAACCACAAAGGTATTTTTCAACCATAATATCAACCACAAACAATTATTTTCAACCATTCGTCAAACTACATATTTTCACGCCAATCACAAGCAATAAATATCGTCCATGGTTTGTGGACGAGGGGAGTATATGTATATATATATATATATATTATTTCTATTTTATACATCGCTCATATAACTTATACAACATATGTACATGAGGTATACAATGCGTATATAATTTACACTTCGCTTATATAATTTATACAACACGATTTCATTCACACAATTTAATTTAGATTCCTCACATTGGTTTTCGACGTGCTAAAAATCATAGGTAGATTAGAAAAATCCGTTGTCTCTTCTAGATGGTAGAGAGCCTCCTTGCAGTCCCGATGTTTCCTGTTTCATCGAATTTCGTTAACACACCATAAAGATATGATTTTTCAAAGTTCAAATAAAATAAAGGTCTCACCTTTCAAAGTTGGTTCAAACTAGGGTTCGGATTTTTCAGAAAATCCATGCAACTGTGGAAGTATCGGGTTATACCACGTGGAAGAGGGAAAAGAGGTGAGTCGTTCGGTGGAGGTTTGGGCGAACTCGGTGGTCCCTGTAGCACATGGCGGAGCTCTAAAGACGGCGTCTTCCTCGAAGAAATTCGACGCCAACACCACACTACAACTGACGAGGGTTGTATGGATTTATAGAGGAGGGAGAGATGAACAGAAAACTCAACTGGAGGAGGCGGTGAAAGTGGACGTGGAGGCTGCGATCGGGTCAGGAAGATCTGAGTGCTTTTCCGTCGTTCGTGGGGGGTTTTTGATCGAGTTTGACTAGTCAACAGAAGTGAGAGAAAATGGGGGGGGGGGTGGCCCATTATATTTTAATTTTAAATTCAAAAATATCTTTTGACTAAACGAACAGCAATTTCAACCCAACGACTATTGCCCTTAGCTAAATACCCCCATCCCGGACACAATGGGATATGTTTCGTTGGCCAATTCGACTGTTACAGTCAGTTATTTTTCAAATTAAAGTATAAAACATTTAATATTCAATTTGAACGTACATTTCAATTTTCCAGGGCCACAAACTAATTCGAAAAATTCCAGAAATAAATCTAGCTATGTTTTAATGATACGATCCCAACAAAACTAGTTTCGTCGAATTCTGAGATCGTTTGCAAAATGGCTATTTTCTGGTCGACCCAATTTAACAGAAATTGACCAATCACATTTTCTTTTGCCCCGCTCACATACTAGCTTCAAAAATTATGAAATTTGAAACCTAGCAATAGTTTGACATCCCGGATCCAACAAAAGTGGTTTCGTCGAATTCCGAGGTCGTTTGCAAAATGTCTATTTTCAAGGGCTATATATTCTATATAGCGACCTTTCTGAAAATTCATTTGGCCATAACTTTTGACTCCTGCTATGAAACTTCGATTTTTCAGATTCGTTAGAAGGTATTCATAAAAAGATTTAAATATTTTTGGTTTTACTAAAATCTGTTATATTTTCCACCCGGCACAATCAGTCAAAGTTTGAGTTCAAAATTTCAAATTGCCTCACTATTTCCAATACATTATTTTATTGAAATATTCTATTTCAATTGTTTAAATTCTTTGACAATAACCAATTTTAAAAATTTTAAATTGTCTCGCATTTTCCGGGTTGTTACAATAAGCTTCCCTCCTAAGCTTGGTCCCCACTAGGAATTCCCACTTAACTCCATTTAATCCCCATGTCATATCACGTGTCTCATCTTGGTCAAGTGGTTTCATTATGTTTCACATGTTACTCATGTCACCCACTTAACCCCTTTATTATTCCTATGTCTAATACCACTTGTCTTATCTTGGTTAACTGTTCATTATTTATGTTATACATGCTACCCAAGTAATACATGCTACCCATGTCACCCACTTAACCCTTTTACTGTTCCCATGTCTTCCCAGTTGTCTTATCTTGGTTAAGTGTTTTTAATTGTGTTTCACATGTTTTCAATGTCACCCACTTAACCCCTTTACTACTCACATGTCTTACTACACGTCTTATCTGGGTTAATTTCTTATTAATTTATTATACCCGTAATCGTGCATGACCTCCCATATTAGATTACCGTTTACGGCTGTTGGATATGCCGGGCGTTTCCGGGCAGACTTCTACTGCCAACAGAATCTAACCTCGTGCCTTAGCATTATTACACATCTAATTTCTGCCTTTGACCTCTCACATTAGATTACCAAATTGCGGTTGCTGAATATGCCGGGCAGTTCCTGGCAGACTTTTATCGCAATCCAAATCTAACCTCGTGTCTTAGGCATTCACTATCCTTTCTTAATTCATGCCCAGTTTCAAATCTTGGATTATAGTGATTTCCAATTACCCATAAATTCCAATGTAATTTATGCTTATAATTCTAATCCAATTTATGCCTATAATCCCATGTATACAAGTTATACCAATTATACCCAAATCAATTCGTGTTCATTGTTATTAACAATTTTATGCCAAATCTCATGTATACATGTTATACTCAATTACGCTCAATAATTTATGCTAAATCTTATGTATATTAGTTATACTCAATTATGCCCAAACCAATTTCCATATTCATCAAAAATTTATGCCAAATCTCATTTTATTACATATTTCCCAACTTTTCCCAATCATTCCAACGTTAATCGTACGTAAATCTCAACGCAATATGCTTAGGCTCGAAGTTAGGCTAATATCACAACGAAAAGTAAAGGAAGAAGGGGAGAGAATCAAAACATCCAAACTGGGATAAACATATAAATGGGCTTGTGAAATGAATAACGACAAAGTAGATCCGATAGGCATACGGTAGTAGAAATTGGGTATTTATCTAGAGGATAACAAATTACAAAACTTGATATGATTCATCTTATTTACAAGCATATACATCAGATCCAATTTACAATCCTATCACAATTACTTTTTAATTTAATTATATATGAAATTAACATAGACTCACAGCGATAGGATTCTTAGAAAAGAGAATTTGGCCTTGTTGTTGCAGATCTTGATCTTAGAATACCCCTATTTTGATTTGTAGAACCGATCTTCTGACTGGAATACTCTTATTCTGATTTGTTTGGTGGAGAAGAAAGGCTAGTTTAGATTAGAGCAGCATGGAGGCGCCATGGGTGATAACAATGAGTTTAGGGTTAGGTTTAGGTGTTTATTTACAGATGTATTAGGTGAATTATGACCTTTAGATTAGATTAGGAACCGTCTGAACCATCCAGACCAGAAAAACACGTCATCCTGCCAATCCTAGAAAGACAAGTCATCATGGAACTCTCCAGAATTCTACAGACCTGGCTCGGCCTGGGCGCACTTCCTAGGTGCGCCAGTGCAATTTTGTTATGGCGCACTTCACAAGTGCCCCAGTTATCCTGGCCTGTTTCCTGATTGTTCTGCCAAACTTCCATTGTCCATAACTCCTTCATACGGTATCCATTTTACGCAAACTCGGATCTATCTCAAGAAGAATTCCGAGATGAACGCAATTCTTATAAAAATTAATTATTCTTTAATTATCCCTTATGTCATGTTTTAAAATTACAGGTTGTTACAAAAGGTGTCTTTAATTACATAACTTAAATATTTCCACCAGTCATGTATACCACTAGATATCTTTAATTACATAACCTTACCGGGTTAAGTTCGCAGGCCTATATGTAAATATTTCCCACCCTCTCTTATTTACTTAACCCACCCCCTTTGTTTAACCAAGTTTACATAACCCCAACTTAAGTTTAAGTTCACACAATCCCTACGGATTCAACTAGGTTAAGCATTCTAATTTGTTACCATGTCCATTTATGGTTATAATGGGCTGGACCTCCCACATTAGGTCTACAACTTGTGGATGCTGGATATGCCGGTCGGGTCCGGGCAGACTTCCTCCACAAGTTGGGCAAACTTCGTGTCATAGCCCATCTCGTACTTGCTCACTTAGACCTCTCACATTAGGTTCAACATTAGTGGTTGCTGCATATGCCGATCGGGTCCGGGCAGACATCCACCACTAATGCAACCTAACCTCATGTCATAAGTGCAACTACAATTTCTAAGAGTAATTCTAGGCATGTATTATTAATCAATCAATTAATTAAACTTATGCCTTTATAGGTTTTAATGCCCATTTACCTAATTACATGCCCAAATACTGTTTATATTCAAATTATGCCAATATTAACCCCTTTTCCCCCATTACCTAACTAGCGCATTCACCTCATTTGCAACATTAGATAAAAGCCTAGTCATAAACGATAAGATAAAAGGGAAGGTAATGGGAATATGAGAAAAGTGATTGCTTTAACATAACTTGGCTTAAGCATATAATAATATGGTTATAAGGTGAACATACATGCTGGCATGGACATGTAATTAGCATCATAATAAGGTGGACATATAAACATAATTCTGGTGCACTTGTAGCAATTAGTAGTTCTAAAATAACTGAGATGTCATAGTGAGCATAACAAGATCTAAATCAACCATTTAGATGTCCAACTATTGAGATCTAACGAAGAGCACAAGATGATAAACTATATCTGATTAACAATTTAAACGTCCATATAACTCAGATCCAATAGTATAAAAGTATATCTACACAAATAAGGTTTAAGATTCGCATCATGGAATGTCATAGAAGTTATAATAAATCCGACTAGATAGAGATTTAGAACCAAATCCTAACCTATTTAGAATGTCATATAATCACAATTTTCAATGGATCTGATATAATCTAGGCATATAAACTAATTCAAATCATAGTAGTGACATGTTTACTTTTAAATATTCAAATCTAAAAGCAACTAGGAACTCATAGTGTTAGGATTAGAAAATAGAAGAAGAATGGTTCTTGAATCTCTAAGTTTGATTTGCAAAGTTGATAGTTGTAGGAGATTAATGGATCCAGTTCAGTTAAGATACCCGCAAAGTTTGGCCACCATGAATTCTTAATGAAGAAAACAAGAGAAATAACCATGTATATATAGCTGCAAGGCCCTCTGAAACCGACTGCCATGTCATCCCTAGGGGTGTCGACACCCCTTAAGGGGGGTCGACCCCGGTGTCGACACTCCTCTGGGTTGGTCGCCCCCTAGAATGTGAAATCTACCACCACTTTTTTTTTCAAATTCGAACTATCTTGGATAAAATTCTGACTCATCTCTGACTCATGTGTATATATATATATCCCTCCTACGCGTATACAAACTTAAAACCCTCATAACTTTTTCATACGTTTTTCGTTTTACGCAATCCAAATGTCCATCTTGACCAAAATTTTGAGATGGATGCAATGGCGCACTCCGTTTTCCTGGATTCTTTATACTGAATTAGTTATTATTTTGATTTGACCTCTTTTAGTGTTGCAAAAATGCGGGGTGTTACTAGTCAGGCATATTTAATATATTTATTACTTTAGACTTGATTACTTTTAATAGTTTGACTAGGCACATTCGTTTATTATCGAGCTTCACTGTAGTTTCTGTTACACGCACCATTTCTTCTGATTTGATAATAACGAGCCCCCATTTCTTCAAAATTCTACCAGCTCGTGTTCCTTTCCACCACACAGTACATTTTCCTTCTTGGTCCACATTTTCAAACCAACCCGTACCCGCGACATCTCATTCCTCCTCCTCACTGCTTCTTGCACTAGCCATTGCCACCATTGAACTGTAGTACCTCCAGCGTCACTAGAGGCCACCGTCCCTTAGTCCATTGTCGTCACCCACCACCCAGCTCAACCCATGAACTACACCATCAAAATGTTTAAAGCCTTCACCGAAATACGAACCATCATTAATGTCCAACCAACCCGGAGCACCTGTAATAACCCAAATTTTTATATAATTAATTTATTAATTAATTAAGGAAGAAAATTCAAAAGTGCGAAAGAAAATGTAGAAAAGCATTAATGTAAAGAAATGCATGTGACAAATTGAAGGTAAGAAGATTAACATATTAGTACGTGCGTTAAATAAGGAGATTTAACGCAACAATGCATACGGTAAAAGTACCAAATAAATATATACATATATGTACATATGTGCAATTATGTTATAAAGATACAAATTTAAAAATGTGTGAGTACAGAAGGAAGCAATACATGTAATAAATTAATTGCAACAAAAGAAAGAAAAATATTGATTTGCAGAAATATTTAATATGATGTTGATTAGAAAACAAGTAATTTGTCATTTATGTTAGATAGATTGTCATTTATGTTTATTTGATGATTTAGGAAACCATGTAATAATTCTTAATTTGTATGAATACTTATGTTAATTTGTCACTTATGTCAATTAACACTAAAGAGAATATGATAATTTGTCACTTATGTTAATTGACAATAATAAAAAAAATATAATATATATATATGTATATGTATATGTATATATACATATATATATGACGTGTATGCATCATGTGGCGCACGTGGCGCATTTTTGTTGGTCAAGTATTTTTTTTTAACGTGGCCTTCTCTGATTGGCCTGGTGATGAATTCTGAGGTATTAGGGCTTATGTATCGTGTTGTGATTGGATGAGTGACACATCTCTTTTGTTTGAATGGCTCTGGTTACTCCTAGACTGATCTAAAGGCTAAAATTAATCCTACACTTTTATATAATCACATCTAACCTAAACCCTAAATCAAAAAAAAAAAAATCATTCTCAAGCCGCCATGCTGCTGCAACATAGACTGAGCAAGCTTCTCTTATTCAACGAATTAAAACATAGGATGGTGGAAAAAGGATTCTACGCTTAATCTATTCTCTTCTTTAATCCGTTCATAGTAAGTACAGCTTCTTTAACAAGATAATTGTTGAACGTAATTGTGATGGGTTTATAAGTTGGACTATATGAATATGACTAATTACGCATACTTGATTAAGTCCATTTTATGATGTTAATTCATGTGTATAATTGTGTATGCTCGATTAGATTCATTTTATGATGTTTTTGTATGCAAGTTTGTATGCAAATCATATGCAAGTTTATATGTAAATCATGTGATATTAGTCTACATGTCTAATTACATATGCAAGTTTATATGCAAGTTTGTATGCAAATCATAAGCAAGTTTGTGTTAAAATCATATTCAATCATGCAAGTTCCTATTTATATGTTTAGATCTATGCAAGTCATATTTTATATGATTAGATCCATGCCAGTTTATATGTTCATGCAAATTCATATTTTATATGTCGATTGGTTATGCAAGTCATTGATTATGCAAATTTATGTCAATGTAAATTATGATCATGCAAGTTTATGATCCATGCTAGTCTATTTTCATATGTTAATTTAGATCTAACTTGTTATGCAAGTCCATATGTTAATTTAGATCTAATTTGTTATGCAAGTCCATATGTTAATTAAGATCTAATTTGTTATGCAAGTCCATATGTTAATTTAGATCTAATTTGTTATTCAAGTCCATAAGTTAATTTAGATCTAATTTGTTGTGCAAGTCCACATGTTAATTTAGATCTAATTTGTTGTGCAAGTCCATATGTTAATCTAGATCTAATTTTTTGTGCAAGTCCATATGTTAATTTAGATCTAATTTGTTATGCAAGTCCATATGCTAATTTAGATCTAATTTGTTATGCAAGTCCACATGTTAATTTAGATCTAATTTGTTGTGCAAGTGCATATGTTAATTTAGATCTAATTTGTTGTGCAAGTCCATATGTTAATTTAGATCTAATTTGTTATGCAAGTCCATTTGTTAATTTAGATCTAATTTGTTATGCAAGTCCATATGTTAATTTAGATCTAATTTGTTATGCAAGTTCATATGTTAATTTTGATCTAACTTGTTATGCAAGTTCATTTGTTAATTTAGATCTATTTCGTTATGCAAGTTCGTAAATGGGATCTTTGTTATATGCTAGTTATGTTCATAATTGGATCTATATTGTTTTATGCCAGTTTGGATGTTATACGTCTCTTTCTTTCCCTTTTTCTTATGAGTTAGTCTAATTGCAAGCCTAACGTATTATATGAATCATACGAACGATTGACATTGGGAAACAGTTGGGAAATATTTAATACTAGATATTATGTACTTGGTATAAAATGGGTTGTAATCATATAATTAATTTTGGGCATATCTAGTAAATGTGGCATAACTTGAACTGACCACACTTATGGATAATTTACATATAAATCTAGACTTGGACATAAATGGTAAATATGTAAATTGGTTAAAAGAAGAACATGTCTAACCCGAGGTTAGATTGAGTTGCGGTGTAAGACTACCCGGAACCGCCCGGCACATCCAGCGACCGCAACAACACATATATAATGTGAGAGGTTAGCGCACTAAGCCCAAAACCCGAGGTTAGAATCAGTTTGCGGTAGAAGTCTGCCCAGAACCACCCGGCACATCCACCAACAGCAAACAACAGTTCTAATGTGTGAGGTTTGTGCATTAATAAATTAATTAATTCCAATTAACAAACATGCTTAGAACGGAAGGGTTAAGTAACATATGAATAGGCGACACTTAACCAATACAACATGTTAACTGGACAAGTGGGTGGGGTAAAGTAAATTGAGAATACTTAACCAATACAACATGTTAATTAGACAAGTGGGTGGGGTTAAGTAATTTGAGAACACATAACCAATAAAACATGTTAATTAGACAAGTGGGTAGGGTTAAGTAAATTTAAAACACTTAACCAATATAACGTGATGAATGAACAGGGTTAAGTTAATAAGAAAGACTTAACCAATACAACATGATGTGTGGGTTGGTTAAGTTAACGTGAATGGACAACACTTAACCAATATTACATGAACAAAGGGGATAAGGTTAAGGCAAGCTTACCAATAATACATATTGACTTGGTAAGTAGGAGGGTTAAGTAAACCTTGGGTAGGTTGGTAATATTAGTGTACATAGGCCCATAAACTTAACCATTAAATAAACATGTTTGAATAAGTGGGAGAGTTAAGTACATCTCGTGTAGTTGGGTAATATTTGCAAATATAGGCCCACAAACTTAACCAGTAGGAAACCTTAGTAACCGGGACCCATTTCAACAGTAACCCACATAGATGTATCATGGTACCCTGAGCTAGGCAGGGTGGGACACTGAAACACCCCACCTCCGTTAGGGTCACTCTCAAAGGGAATGCCCTAATTTTGGTGGAGGTTTATCAGTATAAGTCACAGATACACAAGACATATATAAGAACACATATTTTTGAACAGCGGAAAACAACATCAACTTTTATTTCTTTAAAATACGTGTTACACAAACCATGCCATAATTGTCTTACAGTACTTCCAAAAGCATTACATCTTCATAATTGTCTTGATTTCATTATTCAAAGAAGCATAAAAAAACATAAGTAAACTGCATAAGTCCCATAATTGTTGTCCAAAGCCATAGTCCAAAACGAAAAAGATCCAAGCAATACATTCTTTCTCTTCAAGCTGGATGTGAAAACTGGTCAAGCTGCGGTATTCCCTCCCTGTGGACCTAGGTGGGGGGGGGGGGACGAAAGAAAAGAAGTCGAAAGAAAAGTAGAGTCAGACACAAAGCCTGAGTAAGTCTAGGACTATTCAGTCTATGAATAAAGAATTTGGCATGACAAGTATAAACTGGAGATGGGAAAGCACCATAAACTAAGTTAAGTTGTCTAGAGTCGAATATACTATCGTACCCCATATTAATCTCTGCATCCATATAAACTAGTTCCTAACAGACGCCCCATAATCAGGGTGAAGTGATCCATTTCTAATGATCGGCTCCTACTCGCATAGTTACATGTGTCTTACGACCCCCGTTGTTGTAGTTACCTGTGTTGGTCCCACCATGGGGTGTATCAAGTCCCATGGTGGCGGCCCTACACAATTCTAGAATGCACAGGTATACTACTGGTGCCCAGTGCCTTATTTTTCTGCGTCGGAGTGTGTGCACGCCCGCACCCCGTTAGAACCTACACTGCTGCACCACCGCCGTTGATTTGACCTCTTACAGTCAGCCCAGTAATCGTGCCCCACCCTGCCTAGTTCAGGGTATCCTGATACACCTTGTAGGGTTACTGCTGAAAAGGTTCCCCCGCTACTAGGTTTTCTATTTCTAGCCAACATGCTAAGTTGGTTAAGTGTTTTGTAAACTTAACCCCCAATCAGTCTGTATAGTTTAGCAGGTTCCATTTTGATTAAGTATTAATTCAATTTACTTAATCCTATCAATCCTGACTCATCCTTAATTGTCTTATTAAAGCCTCGACCTCTCACATTAGACAGATATTGTTGTGGCTTCCTGTTGCCGGTTGGGTCCGGGCAGTCTTACGCCAGAACTCAGTCTAACCTCGGGTCTTTATTGGGCTCCATGTTTAACCACCCACATTGGATATGTATTGTTGTGACTACTGGACAGCCGGGCGGTTCCGGGCAGGTTTACATCACAACTCAATCCAACCTTGGGTTAAACACATTGTATTTTCTAAACTTACATATTTTGTCTCTTTCCTTTTTATATGTAAATATTTGCTGCCCATTATTCAAATTCATCTTTATTGGGTAAAATTAATTTATACCACTTAATTGTTTTTCAAGGTCGTTGGCATGCGTCAAACATGCCAACACATATGTTTTATATTTTTAACCCAAACGTCATTACCCCCGTTTTATACGTTCGCTAAAATATAACATATGTTGGGTTTAACATTTAAACCCAACTTAGCCACATGAAAAAGGGGAGGCTTAGAACATGGTGTTTATATATTCAAAGTAACATAAAAAGGGGAGTGTGAACGCATGAACTTGCACATAGCGAACTAATTAACACAAATTAGGCACTTGTTAACTTGCATTGTAATAGCATATAATCATGGCATAAACATACCTAAACATGAATCATGGTTTTTAATCTATTCATGTAAACTTGCAAGTGGAATGTAAATCTAACTTAATTATGTGTCACACATAATATCATATGATTTTGATAACAACATAGGCCTAAAACATGTTTTCAATTAGGCATAACACCAAACATAGTTTAGTCATGTTCACAGAGTCAACACAAGTTCAAAAAGATGCTTACTTTTGTCTCTAATACAAAAGTATGGTTTTACACTTGAATCATGATGCCAATTCCAACATAAGTTCATATATGTCATAATACCCAAATGGATCCAACTACACTAAAAGTGAAAAAAAAATATTATGTTGGCATAATAGTGAACCATATACTTGCATGAATCACAAATAAAGAAGCATATAGTTGTTACTTTCAACATGAATCATATACTTGCAATTATCCAATAGGTGTTGTAATAAACTACCACAAACATGTAGTTGTTAACTTTCAACATGAATCGCATACTTGCAAATATCCAATCGTTATACCACAACATCCCAAATCGATTAGAATCATAGCAACATACAATTATGAATTATTATCACCACAAATTAAGTACAATTCTATTTCTCATTTTACACAAATCAAAACACAATTATTCATTCACATCGGAATAGCACTCTACTTACAACGTATGACGAATCTTCAATTCAGGAATCTGAATTCTGAATTCTGAATTTGGAGATGCTATCCTTTGTTGTAGGCGTTGTTTTGATTTAGTTGTCGTTGCTTTAAGCTTTTGAATTGTCTCCTAATCGTCTCTCAATTTTGAAAGCTACTACTAGTCTCGCCTCAGCAGCATGACGGTATCATTCTCATTTTTATTTGTATGAATTAGGTGGTGTCTTAGGTCCTTTTTATAGAGCTTGTGAATTGATTAGGACCGTCGATGGAGCTTGGATGTATATTAGCCGTTCGTTTGAAGGAGAGACCAATCAGGAGCTAACACCTAGCCCTAGTGACAAGGCAAGACTTAGAAATTCTACCAAGCACAGACCAGGCCAGCCAGGAGGGGCTGGGTTCGACCTGGCTCAGGGGTCAGGTCAACTACCCAGTCGACCCCCAGGTCGACTACATTGTCGACCTGGGTGCCCCAGGTCGACTACCCAGTCGACCTGGGTAGCCCAGGTCGACTACCTAGTCGACCTGGGTGCCTTGGGCAGGAAAAATTCCCGCCCTGGCCAATCCGGCCCGATTTTTGAAATTTGAATTTGTTTTCTGAGCTGTTTTTTTCTGTTTGAATTTTAAACTAAATTTTGAAACTTCCGGAGGGCATATCTCCCTCATACGGAGTCCGTTTTACGCAAACTCGGACTCTATCTCAAGTAGAATTCCAAGACGAACGCAATGGCGTATCCCGTTTCCCTTAATTATTTTATTTGAAATTAGTTATACTTTATTTTGTGAATTTCATTGTTATAGAATACACGGGGTGTTACATTCTCCCCCACTTAAAAGGATTTCGTCCCCGAAATCTTCGAGTTCAGGAAGAATGTACGTACTATCATCCAAACATCCATCTACCCATCCATCAAACACGAGCATCCATTGTCCTTAAAAGACTTATAATGCTTCATGATCATATGCGAGGTGTGTGTACATGTACTTATCTAATGCAATATCAGTCGGTCTACTGATTCAGTTGACCTCCTTAATGCAAATTATGTAAGTGTCATGAATCCATTATGTATGCAAATTTTCCTATTCATGATTCTACATGAGTGCACAATCATCCATATAAATGCAACATCCATATGACAACACATTAAACTTCAACCATATACGAATATTAAAACATATATGCATATGCAATATGAAGTGACTAAGCCGATCTAAAAGCTAGATTGTGTGTGTATGTGCAACCACGAGCAACCACTAGCAATCACTTGCAACCATCATCCATAACATGTTTCAATTACATGTTTTCATCCAAAGAGTTTCTATCTAAAAGATAAGGTTGAGGAGATACACCTAAAAAGATAGATAAAAGCGCAACTTAAGGAAAAAGAAAGATCAAAGATGTACCCTCGAAAAGAAAAGGGTATGCTGCATGTAATAACCCGGAAAATGTGAACCAATTTAAAAAATTTTAAATTGGTTATTACCAAAGAATTTGAATAATTGAAATAGCATATTTCAATAAAATAAAGAATTGGGGCTAGTATTGCAGTTTGAAATTTTGAATACAAACTTTGTCTGAATGTACCGGGTGGAAAATATAACGGATTTTAGCGAAACTGAAAATATTTAAATTTGTTTATGAATATCTTTCTAAAGAATCTGAAAAATCGAAGTTTCATAGCGGGAATCAAAAGTTATGGCCAAATGAATTTTCAGAAAGATCGCTATATAACATATATAGCCCTTGAAAATAGATATTTTGCATACGACCTCGGAATTCGACGAAACCACTTTTGTTGGGTCTGGGAAGTCAAATTATTGCTAAGTTTCAAATTTCATAATTTTTGAAGCTAGTATGTGAGCGGGGCAAAAGAAAATGTGATTGGTCAATTTCTGTTAAAATGGGTCGACCTAAAAATGGTCGTTTTTCAAACGAGCTCAAAATTCGACGAAACTGGTTTTGTTAGGACCGTATCGTCAAAACAAAGCTTGATTTATTTTTCTGAAATTTTTCGATTCAGTTTGTGGCCCTAGCAAATTGAAATGTACGTTCAAATTAAATATTGAATGTTTTATATTTTAATTTGAAAAATAACTGACTGTAACAGTCAAATTGGCCCACGAAACATATCCCATTGTGTCCGGAATGGGGGTATTTAGCTAGGGGCAACAGTCGTTGGTTTTGATTTCGAGTTCGTTTGTAAAAACACTATTTAGAATTTCCTATAAAGTCTCGACCAATAGGATTTTTTCTTTAAAAAAATAAAAATAAAAATCTCAGAAACCCTAGCCGCCCCAGGCGATATCGATGATCCACATTGCTCGAAAGTTCCCCTCGATTTTCCCGCCGCCACAGGCGAAGCTAGGCCGCGCCACCACCCCAGTTCAACGGCCCTTCCTCCCCTCTCCAAATCCGACCAAACCCCACCCTCCACCATCGCCTATATCGCCTGAACCACCCCCACGAAGTCGACATCTTTCCGACGCCGCCCAGCCTTCCTCTAACCACCGAACTGACCACACTCCTAGGCACAGGCGCGTCTCTCCAAGCCCGAGGGCGTGGCACTACCTGATCGAAGCAACGATCTACGGATTTCACGAATTTGGCATGCCTAGATTTGAATCTTCAAATAAAGGTACGACCTTTATTATTCTGAAATGAAAATAACACTTTTAAGTGTTGCAAAACTTTGAAAGATAATATCTTTTTCATTTGTTAACGAAATTCGATGAAACAGGAGACACCGTGACCGCAAGGAGGCTCTCTACCATCTAGAAGAAGCCGCGCATTTTTCTGATCTTCCTACGATTTTTAGCACTGCAAAAACAAATGTGAGGAATCTAAATTGAATTGTGTGAATGGAATCGCGTTGTATAAATTATATAAGCGAAGTGTAAATTATATACGCATTGTATAACTCATGTACATGTGTTGTATAAGTTATATTAGCGATATATAAATTATACAAGCGTTGTATGAAACATATATGCTTTGAATTGTGATGAAATGCAAGTGAATTATAATATAATATATATATATATATATATGTATATATATATATATATATATATATACTCCCCTCGTCCACAGACTATGGACGAAATTTATTGCTTGTGATTGACGTGATATTATATGGTATGACGAATGGTTGGAAATAATTGTTTGTGGTTGATATTGTGGTTGAAAAATACCTTTGTGGATGAAAAATACCCTCTTGTGGTTGAAACAAATTAGAATAGGATTGTGGAATTGAAAATAAAACATGCCGCCTGTGTGCGAACTAGATGCATGATCCCCATTGTCAAAAACCGCAAGGTTATAAGGTAGAGCGAGGAGCCGTACTAGGGACGGTCCCAGTTTTAACTACCCTGCCGTTATGCTGCCGAAATTTTCTTAAATATACATATGTTAGAATAATTTTCATTCGTTGAAATAAATTACATATATTGAAACCAATATTCATGTGTTGAGTTGAAATTCATTCGTTGAATCGAAATTCATGTGTTGAATATTATTTGAATTTAAACAAATAGCTTTAGCGATAAAAATCACATTTTTATATATATACAAACTATAGCGAATATTCATGTGTTGAGTTGAAATTCATTCGTTGAATCGAAATTCATGTGTTGAATATTATTTGAATTTAACCAAATAGCTTTAGCGATAAAAATCACATTTTTATATATATACAAACTATAGCGAATATTCATGTGTTGTGTTGAAATTCATTCGTTGAATCGAAATTCATGTGTTGAATATTATTTGAATTTAAACAAATAGATTTAGCGATAAAAATCACATTTTTATATATATACAAACTATAGAGAATATTCATGTGTTGAATTGAAATTCGTTCGTCGAGTTGAAATTCATGTGTTGAATGTTATCGTATGTTAAAATAAAATGAATCGACAATAAAAACTACATTTTTATTGTGAATATGAAGTGTTAAAAACATTCACATGTTGAATAAATATTTTTGATGATAAAAATATTTCTTTTATCATATATACGCTTTGATAAAAATACACACGTGTTGAAATAAATAATAGTTTGCTAGAAATATTATTATTGGCTTTGTTCTGCAAATACATACATGTGTTGAACAGGAAAAATGGATTAGCTATAGAGTAAAGAAATTATTTGCGTGCCCGACAAATAGGCAAGCCTTGATGAGTTGGCTGCGTAATTTTATTTTTATATCAACACCTGTGAATGCCATTGGATGCAGAGTGCTGGTTATTCTGTGTGAAATAATAAATATCGCCATAGGATAGTAACAATTAATTTTGAACTACACTACATGGCATACTTCCTGACGATAGGCATACTTCATCGTATTCCACATAAGCAATTGGAGCTTGTGTGACGAGGTGGAAGATTTACCATACGAACAAGAGGCTTGTATGGCGATGATTATATACTACAGGTTGAACTGTTTACTGATATGGACTCTATAAAATATAACGATAAATTGCCAGATTAATAAAAACCCCACACGGGTCTGGAGTTGACAATAATCACGTCACTCTAGTTATTAGATACGGCACATGGAATATTTATTTCCACACGGAAATGGGGTGACGAGAATTTATTCTCTGGAGTGATTATCTATACATGCTCCCCCGTAAACACCAGAATATATCACTATAAATATGTGGATGCTTTTTAGGATTTATTGGGTACCTAATACGGCCCAATAAATTTCCAAACCCCTCCCCGTACAAAGGAGGTTATGGCGAAATTTTTCGAAATATTAAGGCGTTAGTGAAATATTTGAAGTGAAAACGAAGTTGAAAATATAGAATGAACTATAGTTGGAATTATAGAATGAACTATATTTATATATATATAAAAATATAAATATAATCAAAAGGAATCGAAGCCGTGCAGTTCGTGTTTCGGAATCATAATTTGAAACGATTAGTACGAGAAATCCGACTATCGGATTTTCCCGAAACCACAACCGCTCGGTTCGCCTTGGAAATATCTTCCCAACGGCACCAACCTTGTAAAAATCCAACGGTTGGATTGCCCGGAATGTTTAATTCAAATCTGAAGAAAAACAGTGCCAGAATCATTTATATTTATATATAAATATAAATATAATTAAATTAAATTGAATAACGACGCTGCAGTTCGAATTTTGATACCGTAACTTCAAACGACTAGTGTGGAAGATCCGACCGTCGGATTTTCACAAAACTGGAACCGTTGGGTTTGCTTTGGGAATATCTTCCCACTGATATAGACTTTGTTGAAATCCAACGGATAGATTCTCCGATATGTGTAAAACAAATTAGGGGAAAAACAGTGCCAGTGCCACGGCACGACCTGAAACATCGTTTAATTAAATATAGCCATTTTTAAATAAATAAAAATGGCGAAAAATCATTATAAAATATCATAAGCAACATAGATTGCAAGTAAACCAATTGGGCTTAAATTGATCGATATTTGATGGTTGTATGGGTTTGACACGAAAATAACACTAAAGAACTGGAAGATGAATGTCGAATAATATAACCATTGAAGGAATCGATTTAAATTCTAATTACGTGAATTATTTGAAAAGGCCGAGCTAACCCTCATTTCAAATAATTTATCGAGCGATTCGAATTGGAAAATACAAGGACAATTCAAGACCGACGATCTTCAGATCGGTTGGATGGGCGCTGCTGAGGTTCCTGATCGGAGTAGCTACCGGAAAGGGACGGAAGTAGTAGCCGTCTGAACGTATGCGTTGATTGGACGGATATACGAGGAATTTGACGCCTCCGGTTTCGTTCAAACCCAGAACGAACTTGTAAATGGACTGTGTGTCTGACATTGGATTTTGTTCTATACTGATTGAACTCTGTTAAATATATATCTGTTTGGCGGCGGAGAATTTATTCTTTTGCTTAATGCCCTTCTCTAAGACGTATGAGCTCAGAGGTTATATATCGATAGAAATCAATCGTATGGAGTGGATTTCCTATGTGGCATGCCAAGATGCTGTGATCAAGGCTTTTGTTGCAAAGCAAAGTCTTGTGGATGATGATCAAAGCACGGTCTACGTGGCCTAGCTTTGTGTATTGCGTAGATTCGCGAGTCTCACATCTCGGTATGAGTTAAAAACGGGATACAGACCGCTGGGAGAGCACGACGTTTCTTTCTAGCTATGGTGGTGTCAGTGACTTACCAGCCCTGACATTTATATCTACTTTTCACCTTTGTGGTTGTTCGAATGCAAGGCGCCTCGATTATAGGTCTGTAAGGACCGGGAAACGTGTGTTCAGGAATAACTAATCCTCAAACGTAAGAGAGGACCGGCCCAGCCGAATCCAGGGTTACCCAGAGTGTGTATTCCTGAGGCATTTGCTAGAATGTCTCGAAGCAGAGAGGAGCTTGCCCCTTGCCTCGACTCATGACGGAAATCCAATTTCTAATACGAGATTACGGATTCGATTGTAACTTATATATGGCGACATAGTGGCATGGGACGCTCATGTCGCCTATGATTGATATTTATGATTCTATTCATTTTTGAAACATATATGCACTAGTAATAATATCAATTGATTTTGCTTTATACGTATCAAGCATATTTGGCCATTATAAGGTAAAACTCTATCCTCCGGCTTGCGTTGCATTATATGATGGGACTTGAGTCTTATAATGGCTTCATTCTTTTTAAAAGCATTGCGTTGTTTTAAAGAATTTACTTTGTTTTAAATGCACTAGCAATCACTGGAGTAAACCTGTTCCGCGAAAGTGGCGTGGTCCTATGATTTGCTTATTACTATTGTTTAATCTGTTAAATAGATTCCTCATACCAGTCCCCATGACTAACTCGTTGTTTGATTCACTTTGCAAACGCGGGTGCCCTTATTTTCACACGGGCAGCCTAGTTCACAGGTGACAGGTTGTTTTTGGATCTGCACTGTTGCATAGAGTGCATTTTGGCTCATGGCGAGGCTGACTCCACAGAGATGACTTTGACATTTTCCACCATTATTTTACTTATATTATGATTCCGCCACTGGCGATGCAGATTGCTTTACATTCAGTATTTATTCTCGTATGTATATGTACCGCCTTCGGCGATGTAGACTGATACCCTTATTATGTCTCACTGCATGTATGTATTCCGCCTCTGGCAATGATGACTGATCATTTCTTTTCATTTACTAAGTTATATCCTACGTTGTGCCATTCTGATGTTGTTACATGTTGTGATTCTGCTGTCATATCCATGTAAAATTATTCTATTTATTGTTTTTGCTATCATCTGTACTCTGCTATGATGATTAATGTGTTATATTCCAATGATTATCCTTAATACCGCCCCTTGGATTTTGGGATCGTCACAATTGGTATCAGAGCTTTGGTTAACCTTAGTTTCGGGATCTAACACATTAAACACCTCGCAGAATAGAATCAGTAGTGTTCTAAGGCAAGTAGCTCATTAGAGATAGGATTAGCAATGTCCTAGAATGAGCTAAGCAGATTAGCAATACAATTTGATCAGTACATCATTACCTTTCCTTATGTTCCCTTCCTTATCATAAATGAAAATTATCAAATCTGTGAGCTTGACTCTTTTCTTGCTTATACAGTACTCTCTCTGATGGCTGCACGAGCAACAGCAGCTAGAGGAGGCCGTGGAGGCCGAGCAAGAGTAGCAGGAGGACGGGGGAATATCCCCGTAGTTGAGGGAGGCCCTATTTTTCAGCCACCAGCACCCGAGGACTTCGAGCTAGACAGAGTAACGAAGAGGTATAGGAACCTTGGGGGAAAACCCTTTTCTGGCACGGGTACAGTGATAGAGGCTATTGCTTGGTTGAAGACCTGTGAAAAGATCTTTGAAGGCATGGGTTTGGGAACCAACAACAAAGCACGACTAGGTATTTGGTTCCTACAGGAGGAAGCAAAGCTGTGGTGGGATGCCATCACATCAGAGGATGCAGCAGGTACTATCAGAACCTGGGAGCAATTCAAAACGATGTTCAACGAGAAGTTTGTACCTGAACAGGCCTTAGAGAGGATGCGAGAGCAGTTTGCTAATCTCCAGCAAGGAGATCTCTCTATCCAGGATTACCTCAATAAATTCACTCAGTTGTCGCGCTATGATCCAGAGCTTATTATGACTAACAAAGCTAAAAACAAGGGGTTTATATTTGGGCTAAAGCCCAAGTACCATGACAGAGCCATGAGCAACATCAAACTCTCCTTCTCAGAATTGGTAGAAATGGCTTGCAATTATGAAGATATGGATGAAAGGCACGCCATCCAAGACTGCGCCAAAAGCCAAGCTGGAAATAAACTCAAGGCTTCAGCGGATCAGCCAGGGTCTAGCATTACAGCGGCCGCTACTCAGAAACCTGGGAAGATACTAAAAGGAATTTGCTACAACTGTGGGAAGCCAGGACATTTTTCTAATGTGTGCAAAGCCCCGAGGAAGCCAAAGGAAAATCTAGACTTAGCCGAATGCTACAACTACCATAAGAAAGGGCACTATAGCAGGAATTGTCCTCTGAAGCAGAATGCACAAGTGGCTCATGTGTATGACGGGGAGACCCCGCCAGCTACCACCGATGGATCAGGTAAACCCGACGTCTTGGGAGGTACCCTTACCATTAAAAATATTCTTGTTTCTGTACTTTTTGATACTGGTGCATCACGTAGCTTCATTTCTGGTAACATTGTTCACAAGTTAAAATTGAAACAAAGAGAGCTTAAAGAACCAATTAAAGTTCAAAACCCGATAGGAGGTTCTGTTAGTCTCAGTACATATTGTAAAGCACCTATTTCCTTTTCTTTATACCGGTTTCCTTTTAAAGTGATTGTCATGGACCTTTTCGAATTTGACATTATTCTGGGACTTGATTGGTTGACAAAACATAAGGCCGAAGTTAGATGTGCCGAACGAATCGTTAAAGTCAAAACGAAGCTTGGACCTATATATATACCATGTCATGGCTCAGAAATAGATAGAACAGAATTTTGGTCTTCTTTAGAAGTTACTCCCCTTCATTAGAAAAGGTACCGATCGTTAAAAACTATGCAGATGTGTTTGAAGAAGTAGAAAAATTACCGCCGCAAAGAGAAATTGAATTCAGGATAGATCTAATTCCTAACGCCCGACCAGTAGTACATCCAATTAGAAGAATGGACCCGAAAGAAAAAGAAGAGTTATGTAGTCAAACCCGAGAACTGCTATGGAAAGGTCTGATTAGACCGAGCTTTTCAGCTTGGGGAGCAGCAGTAGTATTTGTCCCGAAATCAGACGGTACTCTAAGACTATGCGTTGATTACCGAGACCTCAATAAGCAGACACTGAAGAACAAATATCCCTTGCCACGGATAGATGATCTGTTAGATCAATTAAATGGGGCAACAGTATTCTCCAGAATGGACCTAGCTACAGGTTTCCACCAATTACGAATAGCCGAAGACTGTATTGCTTTGACAGCCTTCAGGGGTCCCGATTTATTCTGCGAATGGTTAGTAATGCCGTTCGGCTTGTGTAACGCTCCGGCATACTTCGTCGATCTTATGAACAGAGTGTTCCGTGGTTTATTGAATAAATTTGTTCTAGTCTTCATCGATGACATTTTAATCTACTCCAAGTCGGAAGGCGAGCATGCAAAACATTTAGAACAAGTGTTGAAAATTCTAAGGAGAAATGTCTTGAAAGCTAAATTTTCTAAATGTGTCTTCTGGCAGGATGAAGTTAAGTTCCTAGGCCATGTCGTATCAAAAGAAGGGATTGCTGTAGATCCAAGCAAAATTACAGCGATTCAGAACTGGAAACAACCTACTACCCCCACAGAATTTTGAAGTTTCCTTGGATTGGCTAGTTACTATCGGAAATTCGTTCAGGATTTTTCAAAGATATCTGGTGTATTGACAAAGCATACAAAGAAGCATGAGAAATTCAAATGGACTCCCGAATGTGAAGAAGCTTTCCAGGAGCTGAAACTAAAGTTGACAACCGCTCCAGTATTGACATTTATAGAAGGCAACCAAGACTTGACTGTATGGACAGACGCTTCTATTAGAGGGCTAGGCGTAGTATTAATGCAAAAAGGCCAAGTGGTCGCTTATGCCAGCCGTCAGCTGAAGCCACATGAAAGAAACTATGCAACTTATGATCTTGAGTTATTAGCTATCATGTTTGCTTTATGTAACACCCCACCTCCGCTAGGGTCACTCTTTTGGGGGCACTAGCTTCTGGGGGGCGTTAGAACTGGGTAAGCATGCATAATGATATATCAAGGCAGAACAAGAACATAAATATATATGTAAAACAGAGTAAGTGAGAATAAAACAGCGGAATATCTCAAACCATCTCAAAACAAGTCTAGTACATCATAAAGTCAACTGCCAAAATAAACATGTCTATTACATCATAAACAGAAATACTGAAATACATAGTGCTATCCCCAAAAAAAAGATGATAAACCATAGCGAGCTCAATGTCCAGACATACATGAGCTATCCAGCAAACAAGCAAGCGATCCAAGCTAAGCACCACTGTTCCCTCCCTGAGAACCTGGGGCGGGGGGAAACGGAAGAAAAGAAGCGAAAGAAAACAGGTCAGTCAAAAAGACTGGTAAGCCCTACTACGATCAGTCTATAAACTAATAAAGTTAGCATCATGATGGAAACAGAGATGAACATACTGGCAATAGATAAAGGTGACATCACATAAAGAAGATTAAGCTTTGCACCACAGTGTACTAGAAAACTAACATAACAGGTATTGATCCCTCAGCCCAAACTTTGGCCCAATAACATGAGGTGACCTTAATACAAGGTCCAACCCAACGGTCTAGTCGATCGGCTCCCTATAAACCTAACACGTCAAGTGTTGGTGTCCATACGGCCCACATATGGTTGTAGTCAGACTGTGCTGGGTCCACCTTCGGGTGTATCAAGCCCTCGGGTGTCAACCCCAAACACCTAAGCAATAATGCACAGTCTAAACCTACTGGTACCCGTGCCTCGAGTTTGTCCAACACCTGACTACGTGCACGTCCGTAGCCCGCCTGGACCCGCACCGCTGTACCACTCAGCCGTCGCTTTGGTCGCTTACATCAGTCCAGTTATCGTGCCTCGCCCCAGCCTAGCCTCTAGGGTTGTGAATGATACCGAACTGGGATTACTGCTGGAACAGACCACGTTGCTAGGGTTTTCTAAGAGGGTTAAGTGTGGTTTAACCCCTTACTAATCATGGATTAAATTAGTTAAGTGTAACCAACAGTTCACCACTTAACCCCATTTAATCCCTCGTATCCCCAAAATTGGTTAAGTATTAGTGGGCCATGACTTAACCCTAATCATGAGGCATTAATTAATTTAATTGTGCCTTAACCTCTCACATTAGACTTTGTTGCGGTTACTAGTTAAGCCGGGCGGGTCCGGGTAGCTTTACACCACAACTTGGTCTAACCTCGGGTGCAAGGTACACATGACCAACTTCTCACATTGGGTCCTATTGTTTGTAGCAACTAGTTAAGCCGGTCGGTTCCGGGTAGGTTTACGCTACAAACTCAACCCAACCTCGAGTTGGCCACACTTATGTTTTCTAAGTGTCATGTTCACTTTATTTTCAAACCATAATTACAAGTTTAACAAATACTTGGGTAGACCTAACTTAATAGGTAAATTCCCAAGGGGTAGACCTAACTTAATAGGTAAATTCCCAATCTTATATTTTCATGTATTTTAAGTTTTACCCAAACCCCCCAACGTCATTCTATCGCTTACATATTCGTTATAACGCATAAAGGATAGAAAGAGGGAACTTGGCACAACATACATGATGAATCTTACATAAAACATGCATAACATGTTGGACTTGCATAACTAAGCATAGCGAACTTGCATAAACATGCATAACTTGTTAAACTTGCAAATCATGGCATAGTGAACTTGCATAAACATGCATAACTTGTTAAACTTGCAAATCATGGCATAGTGAACTTGCATAAACATGCATAACTTGTTAAACTTGCAAATCATGGCATAGTGAACTTGCATAAACATGCATAACTTATTAAACATGCATAAATCCCAACTTTCATCACATATTAACTTTAGAGTTTCTAAAATGAAGGTAAGAGGGCTTACAAATATTATGAAGACACAAATCTACTAATAAAGATTGAGAAGCCCTTTATGCAAGCATATAAAAACCCAAAACAAAGCTCCAATTAACAAAAATCCCAAAAACTCTAGCTTAGCAAATAAAGCTTGCAACTTGATGATGTATGCAAGCTAATGATCATTCATACAACTTAGAAATGCTTGTATGAACATCAAAATCTTCATAGGAATGATTTTTGAAGAGGATGGAGGCTAGGGTTTTTAGGTGGAGTCCATTTGAGAATTCAATTTGACATAGTTTGGTTGCTAGAATGAATAATGAGTGATTTAGGATAGGTTAGGGTCTTATTTATAGATTAGGCTAGTGATTTAGACCATAGGATTAACCCTAGGTTGAGTTAGGTCCATCAGATTTCGGAATTCTCCAGAACCAAGCCACAAACCAGACCAAGACCCAAAATGGTGCGCCAGGCAAAACTGCCTGGCCACCCTGTGTCGACAGGGCTGTCGACACCCTGGGGACCCTGTCGACATGCCTGTCGACATGGGGGTCCTGGCGGGAATTTTCCCGCCTGACGCCAGTTAGCCCTAATCCTTGTTTTTAATTTAAAATTTAAATCTGTTTTTAATATGGAAATTTCTGAAAACTTCAATGGGCCTTAACTGGGTCATACGGACTCCGATTTTCGAAAACTCGGACTCTATCTCGCGTATTTTTCCGAGACGAACGCAATGGCATAGCCCGTTTCCCTTGATTCAGATTTTAGAATTAAATTCTGCCTCGATTTATGTTATAACAGGTTATTGAAAATACGGGTTGTTACATTCTCCCCTCCTTAAAGGATTTCGTCCCCGAAATCTTCAAGTTAGGAAGAACGTATCCTACCATCCAATCATCCATCTACTCAAAGCATCATCCACGAGCAATCATTGTCCTTAAAAGATTCTAAATGCTGTATGTACATATGCAAAAGTGTGTGTATATGTACTTATCTAATGCAAAGATCAATGCAAAATATGTTAGTGAAATGTATCCATATGTATGCAAATCCCTAACATAATGTATAATATCTACATGCGTGCTCAATCATACATCCATATGCAACATCCATGTGATTGCATACAAATTTCATCCAAGAATAAGCATAAACACCCATGCACATGCAATATGAGGAGTGTGTGAGCCGATCTAGTGCCTAATGTGTATCATGCATCCACGAGTAACCACTTGCAAACACTTGCAACCACTTGCAACCATCAGACATAACATGTCTCAAACACATGTTTCATCCAAAGGGTTTCTACCTAAGGTTCTCATGACAAGATTAGCACGATAACTAGATAAACATAGATAGCAAAGAGAAAGATATGCTAACAAAGGAAAGAGATTGAGAGTGTACCCTCGAAAAGGAATGGATAAAGCCTACGCATCTTCTCTTCAGTTTCCCAAGTTGCGTCTTCCTCGGCTTCACCCCATTGAACCTTCACCAACTTGACCTCACGATTCCTTAGCTTCTTGATCTCTGTCCCCAAGATACGAATCGGAGCTCTCCTCAAGGTTGCCTCTTTCTCTACTTCCACGTCTTCAAGAATGCTAGGTTCAACCACCTCAGCGGACTCATGTAGGCACTTTCGGAGATGCGAGACATGAAAGACATTATGCACTCCGGACAGCTTCTCGGGCAATTGCACTTTATAAGCCATCTTCCCAATTCTCTCTATGATAGGGAAGGGTCCAAAAAATCTCGGTGCTAACTTCCCAACGGCTCCAAATCGGACCACATTCCGCAAAGGAGAAACCTTTACGAAAACCATATCCCCAACATCAAACTCCAAATCGGATCTTCGCTTATCAGCATAGGATTTCTGTCGGTCTTGGGCCGCTTTCATTCGTCTCCGAATCAACTCGATCTTCTCGGACGTATCTCTGATCATATCAGGCCCAAGTATGAGCTTCTCTGTAGTCTCCCACCAACATGTAGGCGACTTGCACGGCCTCCCATATAAAGCTTCAAATGGTGCCATCCCTATGCTTGCCTGATAACTGTTATTATATGCAAACTCAACAAGAGGAAGATGGTCTTCCCAAGTACCACCAAAATCCAGAATGCAAAGCCTCAACAAGTCCTCAAGTACCCTATTCACCCTTTCTGTCTGACCGTCCGTTTGTGGGTGATAAGCCGTACTCAGGTTCAGCCTCGTGCCCATAGCTTCCTGCAAACTGTTCCAGAACTGACTAGTAAAGATGGGATCTCGGTCACTGACTATGCTAGAAGGGACTCCATGTAGTCGTACTATCTCACGAAGATATACTGATGCTAGTCCAGATGCGGTCCTTTTGCTCTTCACCGGAATGAAATGAGCACTCTTCGTAAGTCTATCTACAATAACCCAAATGCTCTTATTCCCTTTCCTTGACCTTGGAAGCCCATCAATAAAATCCATGGAGATACTCTCCCACTTCCAGAGTGGAACGTCTAGAGGATGCAATAGCCCACCGGGCTTCTTTGACTCAGCTTTAACTTGCTGGCAAATGATACATCTAGAGACAAACTCCGCCACATCCTTCTTTATCCCAGGCCAAAAGAAAATACGCTTCATATCTTTGTACATCTTATCTCCGCCTGGATGTATAGTTAACTTAGAGCGATGCGCTTCCTCCAGAACTTTTCGTACTAAATCTTCTACCATGGGAACACATAACCTTCCATCTCTCCTCAGCCAACCCTTGTCATCAACAGAATATCGAGCGAGGTGACTAGACGTCTCTCCTCGAGTCAGCTTATCCATAATCTCAACTATGTGAGGGTTTTCTCTCTGCGAAGCCCCAACTTGATCAAGAAGGGTAGGCCTGAGTTCCAGTGATGCTAAAGAACCGGTCATCGACTCAACCGCCAAAGAGAAATCAAAGGTTGCCACATACTCTAAATTTTTCATCTCAACGAATAGAGGACTTAGGGTCAACCTTCTTCTACTCAATGCATCAGCCACCACATTCCCCTTGCCGGGGGTATAAGCTATTTCAAAATCATAGGATGCCAAGAATTCCATCCATCTTTGCTGCCTCAAGTTCAGATCCTTCTACGAAAAGAGATACTTCAAAGACTTATGGTCAGTATACAGCTCAAATCTCTCTCCCAGAAGATAATGACGCCAAGCCTTGAGTGCATATACTATTGCTGCAAACTCTAAGTCATGAGTGGGATAATTCTTCTCATGCACTTTGAGTTGTCTACCGCCAAAGCATATCACCCTTCCTTCTTGCATCAGAACAGCTCCCAACCCCGTACCACATGCATCGGTGTATACCGTAAATAATTTCCCTCCATCGGGCAAAGCTAGAACGGGTGCTGATGTGAGAGCTCTCTTGAGCTTCTGAAAAGCAAGCTCGCACTCTAGGCTCCAAGCAAAAACTAAGTTCTTCTTCGTCAACTTAGTAAGAGGAGCGGATATCTTCGCGAAGTCCTTGATGAACTTCCGGTAAAAACCTGCAAGACCTAGAAAACTTCTCACTTCGGTTGCATTCCTTGGAGTCTTCCAATCCTGCACAGCAACTACTTTAGCGGGATCCACTGCCAAGCCTTGCTTAGATACTATGTGCCCAAGGAACCGAACTTCCCTTCTCCAAAAGTGACACTTGGAGAACTTAGCCTTTAACTGATGCGCTCTAAGCGTATCCATCACCTCTACAAGATGCCTCGCGTGCTCTTCTTCATCCTTAGAGAAGATCAGAATATCATCCACAAAGACCATGACAAACTTGTTCAAGAACTCTCGAAACACCCTACTCATCAAGTCCACGAAATACGCGGGTGCATTCGTCAAACCGAACGGCATAACAAGCCATTCAAAGAATACATCTGGAGTTCTGAATGCAGTCTTGTCTATACTATCTTCAGCCACTCTGAGCTGATGAAATCCAGTAGCAAGATCAAGCTGAGAGAAAACAGAAGCACCGACAAGCTGGTCAAAGAGATCATCGATCCTCGGTAATGGGTGTCTGTTCTTCTTAGTCAGCTTATTCAATTCTCTATAGTCCACACAAAGTCGAAGAGAACCATCTGCCTTAGTAGCAAACACCACAGGCGCTCCCCATTCGGATATACTTCGTCTGATGAAGTTCTTCTCAAGCAACTCCTTTATTTGCTTGCTGAGCTCCCGTCTCTCACGCGGAGCCATGTGCCGAACGGGCAAAGAAACAGGCTTAGCATTATCCACCCGATAAATGCGAAAATCAATCTCTCGTTTAGGGGGCAACCCCTTAACTTCTTCAAAAACATCTGGATAATCTCGGACCACCCTTACAGACTGAAGGGCTTCCTCTGACGAGTCGAGAGATTCAAGATAGCACAACATGACAGGATCCTTCGGATTGCATGAAATCTCTAAGGTGTTGCCAAGGCGAGTCACAAGCCTCAAAACCCTATGCTCACAATCAAGAATGGCTGCATGTCTAGACAGCCAATCCATGCCCAAAATCAATCCGTATCCCCTGAAACCAAGAACATACGCACTACACAAGAACTCTACACTGAGTATAGAGATCCTCAGATCCTCACATATCATAGATAGATGAGCAGAACCCCCAATGGGATTCGAAACACAAATGGGATCATCCACTAAGCTAGTACTAAGGTGCAAACTATCAACAAGATCAGATGAAATAAAGCTATGTGATGCACCAGAATCAAACAAGGTACGAACTGGAAGATCGGAAACATAAATAAGGTTCTCAACAGAAACACTACCTCGATCGGGAACTGGAGCGGTATTGAGAGCATGAACTTGCCCTCCTGAAGATCCAGCATGTTGAGTCTGACCCTGCCCTTTCTTCTTCGGGCATTCCTTGCTGAAGTGTCCAGCCTCACCACAGGAAAAACATCCACCACTAAGCTTCCTTTTCTTCTTCCTACAATCCTTAGCAAAGTGTCCAGGCACACCACAGTAATTGCACTTTCCCTTGCCTTTGTTGTTGTTCCCCTTCTTGTTCTTGCTCTGATTCCCCTGACTGCTTTGACCACCTTGATTGCCTTTACCCTGAGAATCAGTCTTCTTTGCTTGAGTATCACTCGACTTGATCACTTTCTTTCCATCTCCCTGAAGTAGGGCCATATTGACCAAACTCTCAAAAGTAGCCCCATGCGGAATATGTGACATTGCCAAACCCTGCAGCGGCTCATTCAACCCTCTAGCAAATCAAAGAGCCTTCTTCTCAGGAGTGTTCACCATATCCAAACCAAAACGGGCCAGCTGATTAAACTTGTTCACATACTCCTTGACAGACATATCACCTTGCTTTAATGCAATGAACTTCTCCATCTGCAAATTTGCCTCAGCAGAAGATAGAAACTTGGCCACAAATCTAGCCCTCAAATCGGCCCAAGTCTCGACGGGCCTCGTCCCATTGGTGACTTCCCACCAATAGGCTGCTTCATCCTTCAAAAGCCACACTGTCAATAAGATTTTCCTCTCGTCATCAATCCCAAAGATAGCAAACAAGTCCTCAGTGTCTTTCAGCCAATTCCTAGCTTCAACAAAAGATTCCGTGCCTAGGAAATTCTTGCCTCCCATCGCCTTGAAGTCTTTACAAACCTTCGTGAACTCAACCTGAGGATGCTGAGGGGGAGGAGGAAGAGGAGCCTCAGCAACAGGAGGAGGAACATTAGCCACGGGAGGAGGAATATTAACTACTGGAGGAGGGGGAACAGGAACCACCGGAGGAGGGACATTTGGGGGGAGGATTCTCAACTACAGGAGGAGGAGTGGGAGTAGGGTTTGCGGGGCCAGCTGTCGCCCTAGCTTCTAGAAGTCTCCTGTACCAGAGTGGTACGTTTACTCCATCCGGGATGGCAAGATTCTCAGCCATACTGAAACGAAAGATAAGATAAGATTAGGTCAAGGGAACGAAGGATAAATCTAATGGCTTTTTGGGGAATAGCCTTTTAAAATACTAGACTTTTCTTTGGAAAATACTTTATACTTGTTTTGAAAATAGTTTTTCAAAAGTCTTTTAAAAACTTTTTGTTCTTTCTCGTAAACCTTATGCTCTGATACCAAATTTGTAACACCCCACCTCCGCTAGGGTCACTCTTTTGGGGGCACTAGCTTCTGGGGGGCGTTAGAACTGGGTAAGCATGCATAATGATATATCAAGGCAGAAAAAGAACATAAATATATATGTAAAACAGAGTAAGTGAGAATAAAACAGCGGAATATCTCAAACCATCTCAAAACAAGTCTAGTACATCATAAAGTCAACTGCCAAAATAAACATGTCTAGTACATCATAAACAGAAATACTGAAATACATAGTGCTATCCCCAAAATAAAGATGATAAACCATAGCGAGCTCAATGTCCAGACATACATGAGCTATCCAGCAAACAAGCAAGCAATCCAAGCTAAGCACCACTGTTCCCTCCCTGAGAACCTGGGGGAGGGGGGGGAACAGAAGAAAAGAAGCGAAAGAAAACAGGTCAGTCAAAAAGACTGGTAAGCCCTACTACGATAAGTCTATAAACTAATAAAGTTAGCATCATGATGGAAACTGAGATGAACATACTGGCAATAGATAAAGGTGACATCACATAAAGAAGATTAAGCTTTGCACCACAGTGTACTAGCAAACTAACATAACAGGTATTGATCCCTCAGCCCAAACTTTGGCCCAATAACATGAGGTGACCTTAATACAAGGTCCAGCCCAACGGTCTAGTCGATCGGCTCCCTATAAACCTAACACGTCAAGTGTTGGTGTCCATACGGCCCACATATGGTTGTAGTCAGACTGTGCTGGGTCCACCTTCGGTTGTGTAAAGCCCTCTGGTGTCAACCCCAGACAACTAAGCAATAATGCACGGTCTAAACCTACTGGTACCCGTGCCTCGAGTTTGTCCAACACCTGACTACGTGCACGTCTGTAGCCCGCCTGGACCCGCACCGCTGTACCACTCAGCCGTCGCTTTGGTCGCTTACATCAGTCCAGTAATCGTGCCCCGCCCCAGCCTAGCCTCTAGGGTTGTGAATGATACCGAACTGGGATTACTGCTGGAACAGACCACGTTGCTAGGGTTTTCTAAGAGGGTTAAGTGTGGTTTAACCCCTCACTAATCATGGATTAAATTAGTTAAGTGTAACCAACAGTTCACCACTTAACCCCATTTAATCCCTCGTATCCCCAAAATTGGTTAAGTATTAGTGGGCCATGACTTAACCCTAATCATGAGGCATTAATTAATTTAATTGTGCCTTAACCTCTCACATTAGACTTTGTTGCGGTTACTAGTTAAGCCGGGCGGGTCCGGGTAGCTTTACACCACAACTTGGTCTAACCTCGGGTCCAAGTTACACATGACCAACTTCTCACATTGGGTCCTATTGTTTGTAGCAACTAGTTAAGCCGGTCGGTTCCGGGTAGGTTTACGCTACAAACTCAACCCAACCTCGAGTTGGCCACACTTATGTTTTCTAAGTGTCATGTCCACTTTATTTTCAAACCATAATTACAAGTTTAACAAATACTTGGGTAGACCTAACTTAATAGGTAAATTCCCAAGGGGTAGACCTAACTTAATAGGTAAATTCCCTATCTTATATTTTCATGTATTTTAAGTTTTACCCAAACCCCCCAACGTCATTCTATCACTTACATATTCATTATAACGCATAAAGGATAGAAAGAGGGAACTTGGCACAACATACATGATGAATCTTACATAAAACATGCATAACATGTTGGACTTGCATAACTTAGCATAGTGAACTTGCATAAACATGCATAACTAGTTAAACTTGCAAATCATGGCATAGTTAACTTGCATAAACATGCATAACTTGTTAAACTTGCAAATCATGGCATAGTGAACTTGCATAAACATGCATAACTTGTTAAACTTGCAAATCATGGCATAGTGAACTTGCATAAACATGCATAACTTATTAAACATGCATAAATCCCAACTTTCATCACATATTAACTTTAGAGTTTCTAAAATGAAGGTAAGAGGGCTTACAAATATTATGAAGACACAAGTCTACTAATAAAGATTTAGAAGCCCTTTATGCAAGCATATAAAAACCCAAAACAAAGCTCCAATTAACAAAAATCCCAAAAACTCTAGCTTAGCAAATAAAGCTTGCAACTTGATGATGTATGCAAGCTAATGATCATTCATACAACTTAGAAATGCTTGTATGAACATCAAAATCTTCATAGGAATGATTTTTGAAGAGGATGGAGGCTAGGGTTTTTAGGTGGAGGCCATTTGAGAATTCAATTTGACAAAGTTCGGTTGCTAGAATGAATAATGAGTGATTTAGGATAGGTTAGGGTCTTATTTATAGATTAGGCTAGTGATTTAGACCATAGGATTAACCCTAGGTTGAATTAGGTCCATCAGATTTCGGAATTCTCCAGAACCAAGCCACAAACCAGACCAAGACCCAAAATGGTGCGCCAGGCAAAACTGCCCGGCCACCCTGTGTCGACAGGGCTGTCGACACCCTGGGGACCCTGTCGACATGCTTGTCGACATGGGGGTCCTGGCGGGAATTTTCCCGCCTGACGCCAGTTAGCCCTAATCCTTGTTTTTAATTTAAAATTTAAATCTGTTTTTAATATGGAAATTTCTGAAAACTTCAATGGGCCTTAACTGGGTCATACGGACTCCGATTTTCGATAACTCGGACTCTATCTCGCGTATTTTTCCGAGACGAACGCAATGACATAGCCCGTTTCCCTTGATTCAGATTTAAAATTAAATTCTGCCTCGATTTATGTTATAACAGGTTATTGAAAATACGGGTTGTTACACTTTAAGAATCTGGAGGCATTATTTACTGGGCGATAAGTTCGAACTATTCACGGATCATCAATCCTTGAAATATCTATTCACTCAGAAAGATCTAAATTTGAGACAACAGCGTTGGTTAGAATTCCTTGCAGCATACGATTTTGAGATCCTATACACTCCGGGGAAAGCCAATGTTGTCGCAGATGCGCTTAGTAGAAAGAATGAAATCATCGTCAGCTTTATCATTACTTCTTCCTTAGAAGATAAGATTACTATTCTACAGAAAAGCGATGAATTTATTGAAAGGATTAGCCAGCGGATCCGAGAAGGAAAACCCTCAGATTTTAGCCTTGATAGCCAAGGGGTCCTAAGATTACGAGGGCGAATTTGTGTGCCTGGAATTCCTGAGCTCAGAAGGGAAGTACTTGATGAATGCCACAAGTCCAAATTAAGTATTCATACCGGTGTGAGCAAAATGTATAACGATATCAAGCACACATTCTGGTGGAAGGCGATGAAAAGAGATATTTCAATATATGTTAGCAGATGCTCCACTTGTCAGCTAGTTAAGAGTGATCAGCAGAAATTGGCTGGACTATTACAACCCTTAGAAATTCCAGGATGGAAGTGGGAGCAAATTTCGATGGACTTCATTGATGGCTTGTCTCGAACTAAGAAAAGAAACGACAGTATATGGGTAATCGTAGATCGCTTCACGAAGACTGCCCATTTCATACCTGTCCGATCCAACAGAACGGCTCAAAGTTTAGCACAGATTTACTTCAAAGAAATAGTTAAACTACATGGGGTGCTGCTCAATATAGTCAGTGATAGAGATCCCCTATTTACTAGAAAATTCTGGGAAGCATTCCAAACAGAATTGGGAACCAAGTTGAACCTAAGCACCGCTTATCACCCTCAGACAGACGGCCAAACTGAGCGGTTGAATAGAATTCTAGAAGATTTACTGCGGGCTTGCATTATCGATTTTGGAGGCTCATGGGAAGATCACTTACATTTAGCAGAATTCTCTTATAACAATAGCTATCAAGCAAGTTTGGGAATGTCTCCATTTGAAGCATTATACGGTAGACCGTGCAGATCTCCCGCATGTTGGGTAGAACCTGGCAATAAACTTGTGTTAGTGCCCGATATGATTCAAGAAGCATCGGATAAAGTCGATTTCATTAAGAAGCGATTGAAAACTGCATAAAGTCGATAGAAAAGTTATGCTGATGCGAGAAGAAGAGATTTATCATTTTTCGTTGGCGATTATGCTTATTTAAGAGTTTCTCCAATGCGGGGAGTAATCAGATTTGTCAAGACTGGGAAGTTGGCGCCGAGATTTATTGGTCCCTTTCCTATACTTGAACGGATTGGAACTCTTGCATATAGGGTTTCATTACCTTATTGGTTGCCTGGTGTACATGATGTGTTCCACGTGTCTCAACTCAGAAAATATGTTCATGATCCAGATCTTGTTGTGGAAGAAGCAGCGCCACAGGATATAGACATAACTCCGGAATTAGTGCTCAGAAGAGAGCCATTAAAGATTGTTGGCAAAGAAACTAGAGAGCTAAGGACCAAAAAGATTCATTTAGTCAAAGTGTAGTGGAGTAGTGAACCTAGAGACTATACTTGGGAGACTGAGGAAAGCATTAAACAAGCCTACCCCAAATGCAGAGTGGACATCTCTGACTAACTCCGGTGCAAGGTACCTTTACAATACATTGCATTTACATTTTGTTTCCTACTTTGCTGTTATTTCCTTTTCGAGGATGAAAAGTTTTAAGTGGGGGAGATTGCAATAACACAGAAAATGTGAACCAATTTAAAATTTTTAAAATTGGTTATTACCAAAGAATTTGAATAATTGAAATAGCATATTTCAAAAAAATAAAGAATTGGGGCTAGTATTGCAGTTTGAAATTTTGAATACAAACTTTGTCTGACTGTACCGGGTGGAAAATATAACGGATTTTAGCAAAACTAAAAATATTTAAATCTGTTTATGAATACCTTTCTAACGAATCTGAAAAATCGAAGTTTCATAGGGGGAATCAAAAGTTATGGCCAAATGAATTTTCAGAAAGGTCGCTATATAGCATATATAGCCCTTGACAATAGATATTTTGCATACGACCTCAGAATTCGATGAAACCACTTTTGCTGGGTCCGGGATGTCAAATTATTGCTAAGTTTCAAATTTCATAATTTTTGATGCTAGTATGTGAGTGGGGCAAAAGAAAATGTGATTGGTCAATTTCTGTGAAAATGGGTCGACCTAAAAATGGCCGTTTTTCAAACGAGCTCAAAATTCGACGAAACTGGTTTTGTTAGGACCGTGTCGTCAAAACAAAGCTAGATTTATTTTTCTGGAATTTTTTGATTCAGTTTGTGGCCCTGGCAAATTGAAATGTACGTTCAAATTAAATATTGAATGTTTTATATTTTAATTTGAAAAATAACTGACTGTAACAGTCAAATTGGCCAACAAAACATATCCCATTGTGTCCGGAATGGGGGTATTTAGCTAGGGGCGATAGTCGTTTGGTTTGATTTCGAGTTCGTTTGTAAAAACACTATTTAGAATTTCCTATAAAGTTTCGACCAATAGGATTTTTTCTTAAAAAAAAAAATTCTCAGAAACCCTAGCCGCCCCAGGCGATATCGACGATACACATTGCTCGAAACTTCCCCTCGATTTTCCCGCCGCCACGGGCGAAGCTATGCCGCGCCACCACCCCAGTTCGACGGCCCTTCCTCCCCTCTCCAAATCCGACCAAACCCCACCCTCCACCATCGCCTGTATCACCTATACCACCCCCACGAAGTCGACGTCTTTCTGACGCTGCCCAGCCTTCCTCCGACCATCGAGCTGACCCCACTCCTAGGCGCAGGCGCGTCTCTCCAAGCCCGAGGGCGTGGCACTACCTGATCGAAGCAACGATCTACGGATTTCACGAATTTGGCAAACCTAGTTTTGAATCTTCAAATAAAGGTACGACATTTATTATTCTGAAATGAAAATTACACTTTTAAGTGTTGCAAAACTTTGAAAGATAATAGCTTTTTCGTTCGTTAACGAAATTCGATGAAACAGGAGACACCGTGACCGCAAGGAGGCTCTCTACCATCTAGAAGAAGCCTCGGATTTTTCTGATCTTCCTACGATTTTTAGCACTGCAAAAACCATTGTGAGGAATCTAAACTGAATTGTGTGAATGTAATCGCGTTGTATAAATTATATAAGCGAAGTGTAAATTATATACGCATTGTATACCTCATGTACATGTGTTGTATAAGTTATATTAGCGATGTATAAATTATACAAGCGTTGTATGAAACATATATGCTTTGAATTGTGATGAAATGCAAGTGAATTATAATATATATATATATATATATATATATATATACTCCCCTCGTCCACAGACCATGGACGATATTTATTGCTTGTGATTGACGTGATATTATATGGTATGATGAATGGTTGGAAATAATTGTTTGTGGTTGATATTGTGGTTGAAAAATACCTTTGTGGTTGAAAAATACCCTCTTATGGTTAAACAAATTAGAATAGGATTGTGGAATTGAAAATAAAACAAGCCGTCTGCGTGCGAACTAGATGCATGATCCCCATTGTCAAAAACCACGAGGTTTTAAGGTAGAGCGAGGAGCCGTACTAGGGACGGTCCCGGTTTTAACTACCCTGCCGTTATGCTGCCGAAATTTTCTGAAATATACATGTGTTAGAATAATTTCCATTCGTTGAAATAAATTACATATATTGAAACCAATATTCATGTGTTGAGTTGAAATTCATTCGTTGAATCGAAATTCATGTGTAGAATATTACTTGAATTTAAACAAATAGCTTTAGCGATAAAAATCACATTTTTATATATGTACAAACTATAGTGAATATTCATGTGTTGAGTTGAAATTCATTCGTTGAATCGAAATTCATGTGTTGAATATTATTTGAATTTAAACAAATAGCTTTAGCGATAAAAATCACATTTTTATATATATACAAACTATAGAGAATATTCATGTGTTGAGTTGAAATTCATTCGTTGAATCGAAATTCAAGTGTTGAATTTAAACAAATAGCTTTAGCGATAAAAATCACATTTTTATATATATACAAACTATAGAGAATATTCATGTGTTGAATTGAAATTCGTTCGTCGAGTTGAAATTCATGTGTTGAATGTTATCGTATGTTAAAATAAAATGAATCGACAATAAAAACTTCATTTTTATTGTGAATATGAAGTGTTAATAACATTCACGTGTTGAATAAATATTTTTGATGATAAAAATATTTCTTTTATCATGTATACGCTTTGATAAAAATACACACGTGTTGAAATAAATAATAGTTTGCTAGAAATATTATTATTGGCTTTGTTCTGCGTATACATACATTTGTTGAACAGGAAAAATGGATTAGCTGTAGAGTAAAGAAATTATTTGCATGCCCGACAAATAGGTAAGCCTTGATGAGTTGGCTGCGCCATTTTATTGTTATATCAACTCCTGTGAATGCCATTGGATGCGGAGTGCTGGTTATTCTGTGTGAAATAATAAATATCGCCATAGGATAGTAACAATTAATTTTGAACTACACTACATGGCATACTTCTTGACGATAGGCATACTTCATCATATTCCACATAAGCAATTGGAGCTTGTGTGACGAGGTGGAAGATTTATCATACGAGCAAGAGGCTTGTATGGCGATGATTATATACTACAGGTTGAACTAATGACTGATATGGATTCTATAAAATATAACGATAAATTGCCAGATTAATAAAAATCCCACACGGGTCTGGAGTTGACAATAATCATGTTACTTTAGTTATTAGATACGGCACATGGACTATTTATTTCCACACGGAAACGGGGTAACGAGAATTTATTCTATGGAGTGATTATCTATACATGCTCCCCCGTAAACACCAGAATATATCACTATAAATATGTGGATGCTTTTTAGGATTTATTGGGTACCTAATAAGGCCCAATAAATTTCCAAACCCCTCCCCGTACAAAGGAGGTTATGGCGAAATTTTTCGAAATATTAAGGCGTTAGTGAAATATTTGACGTGAAAACGAAGTTGAAAATATAGAATGAACTATAGTTGGAATTATAGAATGAACTATATTTATATATATATATATATAAATATAAATATAATTAAAAGGAATCGAAGCCGTGCAGTTCGTGTTTCAGAATCGTAATTTGAAACGATTAGTACGAGAAATCCGACCATCGGATTTTCCCGAAACCACAACCGCTGGGTTCGCCTTGGAAATATCTTCCCAACGGCACCAACCTTGTAAAAATCCAATGGTTGGATTGCCCGGAATATTTAATTTAAATCTGAAGAAAAACAGCGCCAGAATCGTTTATATTTATATATAAATATAAATATAATTAAATTAAATCGAATAACGACGCTGCAGTTCGAATTTTGAAACCGTAACTTCAAACGACTAGTGTGGAAGATCCGACCGTCGGATTTTCACGAAACTGGAACCGTTGGGTTCGCTTTGGGAATATCTTCCCACTGATATAGACTTTGTAGAAATCCAACGGTTAGATTCTCCGATATGTGTAAAACAAATTAGGGGAAAAACAGCGCCAGTGCCACGGCACGACCTGAAACGTCGTTTAATTAAATATTGTCATTTTTAAATAAATAAAAATGGCGAAAAATCATTATAAAATATCATAAGCAACATAGATTGCAAGTAAACCAATTGGGCTTGAATTGTTTGATATTTGATGGTTGTATGGGTTTGACACGAAAATAACACTGAAGAACTGGAAGATGAATGTCGAATAATATAACCATGGAAGGAATCGATTTAAATTCTAATTACGTGAATTATTTGAAAAGGTCGAGCTAACCCTCATTTCAAATAATTTATCGAGCGATTCGAATTGGAAAGTACAAGGACGATTCAAGACTGACGATCTTCGTATCGGTTGGATGGGCGCTGCTGGGGTTCCTGACCGGAGTATCTACCGGAAAGGGACGGAAGTAGTAGCCGTCTGAACGTATGCGTTGATTGGACGGATATACGAGGAATTTGACGCCTCCGGTTTCGTTCAGACCCAGAACGGACTTGTAAATCGACTGTGTGTCTGACATTGGATTTTGTTCTATACTGATTGATCTCTGTTAAATATATATCTGTTTGGCGGCGGAGAATTTATTCTTTTGCTTAACGCCATTCTCTGAGTCGTACGAGCTCAGAGGTTATATATCGATAGTAATCAATCGTATGGAGTGGATTGCCTATGTGGCATGCCAAGATGCTGTGATCAAGGCTTCTGTTGCAAAGCAAAGTCTTGTGGATGATGATCAAAGCACGGTCTATGTAATGTCCCGCATTTTTACCGGTCCGTAATTGAATATTTAAATCAGTTTAAATATTCAATTCTTAATATAAGTAGATTTAAATTAAACGAAGTTGAACGTATAAAAATATATATTAATTATAATCGAGGCCGTAATATAGCGGCAGTTCATAATTTATCGATCTGAACTTCAACGGAGTATACAGGATCCATTATTAGTCGGATTTCTGCGAAACAAGAAATGTTGGAATCTGTTGAGCTGTATTTTTTTTAATGAAGGTGGAAAATCGAATTTCTGAATTATATATTGCAAGATATGTCAAAATCAAATATTCAGAAAGTCGCTATGAAATCGTATATCGACCGTAAAGGTTTATTCGATATAACTTGATATCGGATTCGAATTTAGACAAGGTTCTTTTGAGACATAGTTATAATTTAATTTTTAGAATTTTACTGTAATTTTTAATTAATTAAATATGCAACTTTTTATTTGGAGTATTTTGCACCCTTAATCAGTATTTCAGGGTTTCAAAATATGAGTCAAACTACCGGTATTATTATATTTTTGGAATCGTGGCACGTCGCTGGACACGATCGTATTCTTATTTCTGTCCGTAGCGGCTCAGACAGAAATGTGAATTTATGCAACATGTACCCTTAATAAATATCTAATATATAACAAAACCATACGTGACCCCTGTAACTTTATATACCAACATGTCATTATAAACTACATATATATAGGTATATCTAAACCATTGATTTTCGTTTTGTTCCACTCTAGTTCTAAAATGAATCTTATTTTAGATAAGGAGATAGGTTAACCCATGAGAGAAAAAGTAAAACAAATGCTGATAAATCCAATCGCGTGTAGAAGAAGGAATTGTATGGCACTTGTATATGGTGAAGGACTAAAAAGCAACTACTTCTTGTATAATAAAATTAAACTGAAAACACCTCACATGAAATCAAGCACCCTATGCTTCAAATTTGCACAGCTTTGTAATTTCAAATCATAAGATACCATACTCCAACCCATATTTTAGTGTTTTGTGCTTAAGGAAACCGTGGAGACAAAGTAATTTACACAGCCCACCTATGTTCTGTCCTTGAAGCCGACCTATATATGTACTAATTCCTTGGCACCCACGGCTTACAATTCTATAAATACGATGCACATCATTTCTTCTCGCAGCAGAAACCAGGGAAAATTCGAATGACAATCAAAGAAATCCAAACAAAAACTTTACTCCTCTGCAAATCATAAAACAAACCCAAATGCCTCAACTCAAACAAAAACAAAACTAAATCAAACTAGAGCGTAGGGGGGAGGTGTTCTCAGTTTGAACGTGATAATGAGGCAAAACGTAAAGTTCAAGAGTGGTTAAGGGATCAAAAATGTGAATGAATAAGGAAGGAAATAGTGGCAAATGGCCTGAGAGAGTGCGGAAATGTTATGGTGATGAGCTGTAGGACCTTTGAACGTGAGGACTGAGGAGCCAAGTTGGCAGGCGGAGCTTCAAGTTGCCAGGTTTTCTTATATACACTGAACGATGAGTTTTGTTGGAATGTATTGTTAAGTCAGAAGTGAAGTAAGCTCGGAGTAAAGGAAAATGTGTTAACATAGTGAGTGGTGCTTTCAGTTTGCGAAACAAGGGACTGGAAGTGAAAACGTGGGGGTGTTGCTAAGCTATGCGTGAGTGATGCTTAGCTGAGGTCAAAGAAGGAAACAAGAGTTCCCCTGTTAGCTGCTGAGTTCGGATTTATATTATATTAAGGAACTAAAAATGGGGTATTCGGTGGTGGTGTGCTTTTCTTTGCAGAAGGGGTTTGGTAGTTTAAACGTGGGGCGTATGCATGCACCTGACTACATGGGGCGTGAGGAGTACAAGCCAGGTGGGGGACTGAAAAGTGTATGATGGTGGTGGACTGGGAAGAAAAAGGAGTGAGACGAGTTGGACATTGGTGTTTGTCTGGGGTGTAACGAGGCGCGGTGATCACTGTCTGAGGGAAGTGGGGATATTCGCATGTAATTCTGGAGACGATGGCACTACCATTCTGGTCGGAGCATTTTTGGAAGTGGAATGGGCCGAGAAAATAATTGACGAGGAAAAGCCCAACGGTTCATAAGTAAAAAAAGAGAAGAATGGAGCGGGACGTTTTGCATGGAGTTTTGTATAAAGGAGCGCGTAGCGTGTTGGTTATGGAAGAAGAACCGGTCATGTGAAGCTGGGAACCGGGCTATCAGGAAATTCATGATAAAATCAGTTGACGCAAATCGTTATTTAACGGTTAACGCGCCGAGGTGAGTAAATTCACTAACTCTGTTTTATTTAAAATATTTTAATTATATTTTAAATAACGGTTGAATGCTGTGTGATGGTTGATTAGGTAAATTACAGTTAAATTGGTTGAATTTTATATATCGTTGCATATATGTATACACACATCATTGGTTGGACTGATTCCGTTGATTATAATATTTCCGGGTATGGAATTAGTGTTAATTTTTGACTAACATCGGTGGATGCAGGAAACCGGTTGGAGGAATCCAACCGGATTCCTCAATATTTATATGTACTGTTTGTTTATATAGATGCACTGTTTGAACCCAAATGACTTTTGAAACCTTGTGTTGATATTAGCGTTGAATGAAAAATTCAAATGTTATTTTGATGTAATCAATAGATGATATGGATTAAGAAAGTGGCAACAACCAACCATAAATGTATCATTTGTTTAACCGCTATTGTTTTACCAAAATCCCACCGTGTGCGAAGCACGTGTTTCATCATACTTACTAAATGATTTGGTAAAGTGAATCCTTATATTAAGAAGATTAATAAGTAAGTAGTCGGAGATTAACTTGATGATTAATAACAAGAATTTATTGTTTTAAGAACAATTAAATGAGATATTTACAAATAGATTATGGTTTATTTCATATTAAGTAAGATTTGTTAAAATCAATTATTGTTTATTTAATAGTAAATGAGACTATTTAGAAATAAATTATTTTTCTATAGTAATCGATACAAGTGAAATTATTTGGATTAATAAATGTTATTTATTCAAAATGAAAAGATTTGTTAGAATTATTTAGTAGGTTAATCATGGCTAAATATTTACCAAGCAAACTGTTTTGATCAGTAATTGGTTATTTAGTTAAATTAGATTGGGATGATTAATAGAATGTAATAAATTAACGAATAGTTGGTTTAGCTTAAACAAGATTTTTGGAACAGAAAGAGATGTAAGATTTTTGTAATAGAAAGAGATGTTAAGATTTTTGTAACAGAAAGAGATGTCAAGATTTTTGTAATAGAAAGGGATGTCAAGATTTTTGTAACAGAAAGAGATGTCAAGATTTTTGTAACAGAAAGAGATGTCAAGATTTTTGTAACGGTAAGAGATGTCAAAGATCAGTATAAGGTGGAATATAGCAGTGTATTTCAAGTATTTGAACTATAGCAATAAAACAACGCTGGTGACTAGGCTTAAGCGTGACTGTTATGTCGAGATTTGTTATAAAGAGGAATATTATAGCGTATGACGAGTTTTGAACTATAACGTTAAATTAACGTTGTTGGCTAAGCTTAAGCATGATATATAGCACTACTCCCTAGGGAATGTAAACAGTTTGTTTTGAAATCCGCTTATTCTAAAGTAATAAGTAGCGATGATTGTCCAAAGGAATATAAGAACGAGTAGGGGAGAATCGTTTCAGAAAATGATGACATCATTTCGGTGTTTGAAATATGATTAGAGTTAAATAACACTATTAGAAATGGGAACTATAATTCGATGATGATGAATGTTAAATAAAAGTGCCCATGGTAGTGTGATGACAGTTATACATTTGAATGGATGTTTGTTTTTACTTCGATAGTTAAATAACCGACTATCGAAGTGTTTTGACCCTCGTTGTCAATTCGGAGAGACCGGTTGGATATTTTATCCGAGAACCACTCCGTATAGGCATAAGCGCTGCAAATTATGCTGAAGAAAATTGAAGACGGAGTGAAATGCAAGGGTCGTCCTGTTCAGAATGGTGATTTCTGTTTGTCCAGACCCAGGACAACTTGTATGGATGAATGCCTGACAGCGTATTCTTAGAAGATCACCTAAGACGTTCTTTCCAAGGTATTACGTCTGGTGGCGGAGAAATTCGTTTCTCTTAGCTTTTATACCCGTAATATTTTTGAGAAGATCAACTAGTGATTTGACGGGTTTGACGATGTGGCATTCAAAGTGTATGGTGGCCAGATGTCCTAAAAGGTAAACGTAGCCTCAAGCTTCACAACCGGGAAATGACAAAAATCGGGCAGGCAGCATGGCTATGTGGGTCGCACCCATTAGGGTGTATAATCACCTATCTAGAGAAATTCCTTTTGTTTCTAAATCTATCGATTTTGCCCATTCGGGAACGGTGGTTTGAGTCCAACCGTTGGTGATATACATTCGATACACTCAAGCGAAATGAGTGGTCGGTCATGTGTGGGCCGGGTTGCAAGACGTTCTTGTTGAACCCCGTGTATTCACCTCTAGAGATACACAGTCGGATGGTGGTCCCATACCTTGTCATAGTTGGAATCCAATCTCCAATAAGCGCCCTGCGGGTTTTGATTTTATACTATGTATGTTGAGCGTGAGATGCAAGCGTTCTACTAATTGGTTATTTATTTGATTAGACATTATTATAATATCACTGGATTTTGATATTTAAAATATTTTGGGTTATAGTAAGGTAAAAGCCGTCCAAGTTTATGTGTGGGCTGGTCTTACTATTATCCTTTTTGTTTCAAAAAGGATTTTCAAAGTTAAACCGTATGGTTGGAATTTACTCACACCAGTCCCATGACTGACCCAGAGTTTATTTTGTTTTGTTTTTTTCTAAACTCTTGGGTGCCCAAATTTGTACGGGCAGTCAAGTGTTTCAGCCTTTTACAAATACGCTTGAAGGAGCTAAAAGCAGAAGGCTTCACCGTTAGTATTTAGAGACTATTTCCGCTGTGATATGATGTATTGTACTCTGATAATGGTATGTATATACAATACAGTTTTGTATTTCAAAGTTATGTTATACAATATATTTTATTCGTTCCGCTGTGAGATTCGTGTTTACTCTGATTATGTTCAGCTGTGTTCTTCTTCTTCTCCTATTCTATTAGTTCTATCTTTTCTATCTCATCTTCTAACTTCTTTCTATTAATGATCCGGTATTTTCGATGTCTGAACAGTCAACGCTGGGTTTTGTGTCGATTTTCGGTGTCGAAAATCTCGGGTCGTTACAGTGGTATCAGAGCTGAAGGTTAACTAATTACCTTGGCTCTGTGGCGTAACTCAATAGAAATGGAGTTAGTAATACTCTAGATTGAGTTATAGTGTATACATATGAGCGCGTATTTGTAAATTGATATAGAAACTGTTTTATATTGTGTTGATTGATCTGTTGAGTGGTATATGAATTACAGATCGACGCGTTTAGCTGACGAGGTCGATAGGGATTTATAAACGCTTGGATAGAGAATTTCGACATAGTATTGTTTTGAAAGAGGGTAAATGAAATAATTTTACTCGAAATATATTTTGATATAAAGAGAAGTATATATCTTGAGATTATAGTATATTAGATGTATTGATCATTATTATGATCAGATAAAGATATATAAGTGAGTTGGTTATATAAATAACCAATCGGAATATTATATGAATATAATATATAAATCAGATAAATTGAATCTGATGATAAACCAGAAATGGAGTTAAAACTCTAGAAATTTGAGAAGTCGTCGTAAATGGATTTGAATTAAACATATGAGGATTTTAAAATCCTGGGAGATTTGAAACTATTTTCCAAGTGTTGTGAAAGGTATTTTGAAGTAAAATTCAAAATAGAAGTGTTTTAAAATGAATTTTGAAAAACAATATAGTATTGAACTCACTTTGATCACGGGAAAATAATTCTGATGATGACGGCCGCATTATCAGTGTTCATTTTCGAGTTTCTAAGTGACGGATTACTACCAAAGATTTTGTTTTGAAATAAGTTGTTCAGAAATTCAAATGTTTTGAACTACTATGTTATGAATATATATATATATATATATATATGATTTCAAATTGATTTGAAATGAAAACCCCGGGAATTTGAATTCTGAAATTTAAAATTTACTTATGAAGTAAATAAACAGAGAATTTAGATAAGCCAAATAAAAGTGGAGTTGAATTGAAGCCAAGTAAGTGGAAATCGTACTAGAATAAGGATTTGACTTGGCAGAGTAGTTGAGTTGTGAATTAAGATTTGGAATGAAACCGAAGCTGGGGATGAAATTTGATTATGGAGAAAAAAATTGGGAATTTTAAATTGAAACTGGGATTGAAGGAGAATGGGCTTAAGCATAAGCGAATGATTGGATTGAAGATTAAATAGATTGGAGAAGGCCCAGAGTGGCAAGTTGGAATGATACCGAATGAGAAGTGCAGAGGAGATGCTGACAAAATTCTTTGAAATTTTAAGTGTTAGGAAATTTTCAGAACTTCTGAAAATATGTTATTAAAAAGAAGAATTAATCAGAATTAATCGATTCACTTGAAAACTGAATCTAAGAAATTAAATAAAAGATTTTTAACCTGTTTATAATAGAAATTGTAGCATTTTCCCCATCTTAGCAATTTCGAGGACGAAATTATTTTAAGGGGGAAGGAATGTAATGTCCCGCATTTTTACCGGTCCGTAATTGAATATTTAAATCAGTTTAAATATTGAATTCTTAATTTAAGTAGATTTAAATTAAACGAAGTTGAACGTATAAAAATATATATTAATTATAATCGAGGCCGTAATATAGCGGCAGTTCATAATTTATCGATCTGAACTTCAACGGAGTATACAGGATCCATTATTAGTCGGATTTCTGCGAAACAAGAAATGTTGGAATCTGTTGAGCTGTATTTTTTTAATGAAGGTGGAAAATCGAATTTCTGAATTATATATTGCAAGATATGTCAAAATCAAATATTCAGAAAGTCGTTATGAAATCGTATATCGACCGTAAAGGTTTATTCGATATAACTTGATATCGGATTCGAATTTAGACAAGGTTCTTTTGAGACATAGTTATAATTTAATTTTTAGAATTTTACTGTAATTTTTAATTAATTAAATATGCAACTTTTTATTTGGAGTATTTTGCACCCTTAATCAGTATTTCAGGGTTTCAAAATATGAGTCAAACTACCGGTATTATTATATTTTTGGAATCGTGGCACGTCGCTGGACACGATCGTATTCTTATTTCTGTCCGTAGCGGCTCAGACAGAAATGTGAATTTATGCAACATGTACCCTTAATAAATATCTAATATATAACAAAACCATACGTGACCCCTGTAACTTTATATACCAACATGTCATTATAAACTACATATATATAGTTATATCTAAACCATTGATTTTCGTTTTGTTCCACTCTAGTTCTAAAATGAATCTTATTTTAGATAAGGAGATAGGTTAACCCATGAGAGAAAAAGTAAAACAAATGCTGATAAATCCAATCGCGTGTAGAAGAAGGAATTGTATGGCACTTGTATATGGTGAAGGACTAAAAAGCAACTACTACATGTATAATAAAATTAAACTGAAAACACCTCACATGAAATCAAGCACCCTATGCTTCAAATTTGCACAGCTTTGTAATTTCAAATCATAAGATACCATACTGCAACCCATATTTTAGTGTTTTGTGCTTAAGGAAACTGTGGAGACAAAGTAATTTACACAGCCCACCTATGTTCTGTCCTTGAAGCCGACCTATATATGTACTAATTCCTTGGCACCCACGGCTTACAATTCTATAAATACGATGCACATCATTTCTTCTCGCAGCTGAAACCAGGGAAAATTCGAATGACAATCAAAGAAATCCAAACAAAAACTTTACTCCTCTGCAAATCATAAAACAAACCCAAATGCCTCAACTCAAACAAAAACAAAACTAAATCAAACTAGAGCGTAGGGGGGAGGTGTTCTCAGTTTGAACGTGATAATGAGGCAAAACGTAAAGTTCAAGAGTGGTTAAGGGATCAAAAATGTGAATGAATAAGGAAGGAAATTGTGGCAAATGGCCTGAGAGAGTGCGGAAATGTTATGGTGGTGAGCTGTAGGACCTTTGAACGTGAGGACTGAGGAGCCAAGTTGGCAGGCGGAGCTTCAAGTTGCCAGGTTTTCTTATATACACTGAACGATGAGTTTTGTTTGAATGTATTGTTAAGTCAGAAGTGAAGTAAGCTCGGAGTAAAGGAAAATGTGTTAACATAGTGAGTGGTGCTTTCAGTTTGCGAAACAAGGGACTGGAAGTGAAAACGTGGGGGTGTTGCTAAGCTATGCGTGAGTGATGCTTAGCTGAGGTCAAAGAAGGAAACAAGAGTTCCCCTGTTAGCTGCTGAGTTCGGATTTATATTATATTAAGGAACTAAAAATGGGGTATTCGGTGGTGGTGTGCTTTTCTTTGCAGAAGGGGTTTGGTAGTTTAAACGTGGGGCGTATGCATGCACCTGACTACATGGGGCGTGAGGAGTACAAGCCAGGTGGGGGACTGAAAAGTGTATGATGGTGGTGGACTGGGAAGAAAAAGGAGTGAGACGAGTTGGGCATTGGTGTTTGTCTGGGGTGTAACGAGGTGCGGTGATCACTGTCTGAGGGAAGTGGGGATATTCGCATGTAATTCTGGAGATGATGGCACTACCATTCTGGTCGGAGCATTTTTGGAAGTGGAATGGGCCGAGAAAATAATTGACGAGGAAAAGCCCAACGGTTCATAAGTAAAAACAGAGAAGAATGGAGCGGGACGTTTTGCATGGAGTTTTGTATAAAGGAGCGCGTAGCATGTTGGTTATGGAAGAAGAACCGGTCATGTGAAGCTGGGAACCGGGCTATCAGGAAATTCATGATAAAATCAGTTGACGCAAATCGTTATTTAACGGTTAACGCGCCGAGGTGAGTAAATTCACTAACTCTGTTTTATTTAAAATATTTTAATTATATTTTAAATAATGGTTGAATGTTGTGTGATGGTTAATTAGGTAAATTACAGTTAAATTGGTTGAATTTTATATATCGTTGCATATATGTATACACACATCATTGGTTGGACTGATTCCGTTGATTATAATATTTCCTGGTATGGAATCAGTGTTAATTTTTGACTAACATCGGTGGATGCAGGAAACCGGTTGGAGGAATCCAACCGGATTCCTCAATATTTATATGTACTGTTTGTTTATATAGATGCACTGTTTGAACCCAAATGACTTTTGAAACCTTGTGTTGATATTAGCGTTGAATGAAAAATTCAAACGTTATTTTGATGTAATCAATAGATGATATGGATTAAGAAAGTGGCAACAACCAACCATAAATGTATCATTTGTTTAACCGCTATTGTTTTACCAAAATCCCACCGTGTGCGAAGCACGTGTTTCATCATACTTACTAAATGATTTGGTAAAGTGAATCCTAATATTAAGAAGATTAATAAGTAAGTAGGCGGAGATTAACTTGATGATTAATAACAAGAATTTATTGTTTTAAGAACAATTAAATGAGATATTTACAAATAGATTATGGTTTATTTCATATTAAGTAAGATTTGTTAAAATCAATTATTGTTTATTTAATAGTAAATGAGACTATTTAGAAATAAATTATTTTTCTATAGTAATCGATACAAGTGAAATTATTTGGATTAATAAATGTTATTTATTCAAAATGAAAAGATTTGTTAGAATTATTTAGTAGGTTAATCATGGCTAAATATTTACCAAGCAAACTGTTTTGATCAGTAATTGGTTATTTAGTTAAATTAGATTGGGATGATTAATCGAATGTAATAAATTAACGAATAGTTGGTTTAGCTTAAACAAGATTTTTGTAACAGAAAGAGATGTAAGATTTTTATAACAGAAAGAGATGTTAAGATTTTTGTAACAGAAAGAGATGTCAAGATTTTTGTAACAGAAAGGGATGTCAAGATTTTTGTAACAGAAAGAGATGTCAAGATTTTTGTAACAGAAAGAGATGTCAAAGATCAGTATAAGGTGGAATATAGCAGTGTATTTCAAGTATTTGAACTATAGCAATAAAACAACGCTGGTGACTAGGCTTAAGCGTGACTGTTATGTCGAGATTTGTTATAAAGAGGAATATTACAGCGTATGACGAGTTTTGAACTATAACGTTAAATTAACGCTGTTGGCTAAGCTTAAGCATGATATATAGCACTACTCCCTAGGGAATGTAAACAGTTTGTTTTGAAATCCGCTTATTCTAAAGTAATAAGTAGCGATGATTGTCCAAAGGAATATAAGAACGAGTAGGGGAGAATCGTTTCAGAAAATGATGACATCATTTCGGTGTTTGAAATATGATTAGAGTTAAATAACACTATTAGAAATGGGAACTATAATTCGATGATGATGAATGTTAAATAAAAGTGCCCATGGTAGTGTGATGACAGTTATACATTTGAATGGATGTTTTTTTTACTTCGATAGTTAAATAACCGACTATCGAAGTGTTTTGACCCTCGTTGTCAATTCGGAGAGACCGGTTGGATATTTTATCCGAGAACCACTCCGTATAGGCATAAGCGCTGCAAATTATGCTGAAGAAAATTGAAGACGGAGTGAAATGCAAGGGTCGTCCTGTTCAGAATGGTGATTTCTGTTTGTCCAGACCCAGGACAACTTGTATGGATGAATGCCTGACAGCGTATTCTTAGAAGATCACCTAAGACGTTCTTTCCAAGGTATTACGTCTGGTGGCGGAGAAATTCGTTTCTCTTAGCTTTTATACCCGTAATATTTTTGAGAAGATCAACTAGTGATTTGACGGGTTTGACGATGTGGCATTCAAAGTGTATGGTGGCCAGATGTCCTAAAAGGTAAACGTAGCCTCAAGCTTCACAACCGGGAAATGACAAAAATCGGGCAGGCAGCATGGCTATGTGGGTCGCACCCATTAGGGTGTATAATCACCTATCTAGAGAAATTCCTTTTGTTTCTAAATCTATCGATTTTGCCCATTCGGGAACGGTGGTTTGAGTCCAACCGTTGGTGATATACATTCGATACGCTCAAGCGAAATGAGTGGTCGGTCATGTGTGGGCCGGGTTGCAAGACGTTCTTGTTGAACCCCGTGTATTCGCCTCTAGAGATACACTGTCGGATGGTGGTCCCATACCTTGTCATAGTTGGAATCCAATCTCCAATAAGCGCCCTGCGGGTTTTGATTTTATACTATGTATGTTGAGCGTGAGATGCAAGCGTTCTACTAATTGGTTATTTATTTGATTAGACATTATTATAATATCACTGGATTTTGATATTTAAAATATTTTGGGTTATAGTAAGGTAAAAGCCGTCCATGTTTATGTGTGGGCTGGTCTTACTATTATCCTTTTTGTTTCAAAAAGGATTTTCAAAGTTAAACCGTATGGTTGGAATTTACTCACACCAGTCCCATGACTGACCCAGAGTTTATTTTGTTTTGTTTTTTTCTAAACTCTTGGGTGCCCAAATTTGTATGGGCAGTCAAGTGTTTCAGGCTTTTACAAATACGCTTGAAGGAGCTAAAAGCAGAAGGCTTCACCGTTAGTATTTAGAGACTATTTCCGCTGTGATATGATGTATTGTACTCTGATAATGATATGTATATACAATACAGTTTTGTATTTCAAAGTTATGTTATACAATATATTTTATTCGTTCCGCTGTGAGATTCGTGTTTACTCTGATTATGTTCAGCTGTGTTCTTCTTCTTCTCCTATTCTATTAGTTCTATCTTTTCTATCTCATCCTCTAACTTCTTTCTATTAATGATCCGGTATTTTCGATGTCTGAACAGTCAACGCTGGGTTTTGTGTTGATTTTCGGTGTCGAAAATCTCGGGTCGTTACAGCCTACGTGGCCTAGCTTTGTGTATTGCGTAGATTCGCGAGCCTCACATCTCGGTATGAGTTAAAAATGGGATACGGACCGCTGGGAGAGCACGACGTTTCTTTCTAGCTATGGTGGTGTCAGTGATTTACCAGCCCTGACATTTATATCTACTTTTCACCTTTGTGGTTGTTGGAATGCGAGGCGCCATGATTATAGGTCTGTAAGGACCGGGAAACGTGCGTTCAGGAATAACTAATCTTCAAACGTAAGGGAGGACCGGCCCAGCCGGATCCAGGGTTACCCAGAGTGTGTAGTCCTGAGGCATTTGCTAGAATGTCTCGAAGCAGAGAGGAGCTTGCCCCTTGCCTCGACTCATGACGAATATCCAATTTCCAATACGAGATAACGGATTCGATTGTAACTTATATATGGCGACATAGTGGCATGGGACGCTCATGTCGCCTATGATTGATATTTATGATGTTATTCATTTTTGAAACATATATGCACTAGTAATAATATCAATTGATTTTTCTTTATACGTGTCAAGCATATTTGGCCATTATAAGGTAAAACTCTATCCTCCGGCTTGCGTTGCATTGTATGATCGGACTTGAGTATTATAATGGCTTCATTCTTTTTAAAAGCATTGCGTTGTTTTAAAGAATTTACTTTGTTTTAAATGCACTAGCAATCACTGGAGTAAACCCGTTCCGCGAAAGTGGTGTGGTCCTATGATTTGCTTATTACTGTTGTTTAAACTGTTAAATAGATTCCTCATACCAGTCCCCATGACTGACTCATTGTTTGATTCACTTTGCAAACGCGGGTGCCCTTATTTTCACACAGGCAGCCTAGTTCACAGGTGATAGGTTGTTTTTGGCTCTGCACTGTTGCATAAAGTGCATTTTGGCTCATGGAGAGGCTGACTCCACAGAGATGACTTTGACATTTTCCGCCATTATTGTACTTATATTATGATTCCGCCACTGGCGAAGCAGACTCCTTTACTTTCAGTATTTATTCTCGTATGTATATGTACCGCGTTCGGCGATGTAGACTGATACCCTTATTTTGTCTCACTGCATGTATGTATTCTGTCTCTGGCGATGATGACTGATCATTTATTTTCATTTACTAAGTTATATCCTACGTTGTGCCATTCTGATGTTGTTACATGTTGTGATTCCGCTGTCATATCCATGTAAAATTATTCTTTTTATTGTTTTTGCTATTATCTGTACTCTGCTATGATGATTAATGTGTTATATTCCAATGATTATCCTTAATACCGCCCCTCGGATTTTGGGATCGTCTCACTGCGCGTATTCTAGCTTCAGTTTCCCAAGTTGCGTCTCCCTCGGCGTCGCTAAACTGAACTTTGACGAGCTTGACTTCGCGGTTGCGTAGCTTTTTCACTTCCGTTCCTAATATGCGGGTTGGAACTTTCCTCACGGTTGCTTCGCGTTCCACTTCAGCTTCTTCTACGATATTTGGCTCTACCACTCCAGCAGATTCATGTAGACATTTTCGGAGGTGCGAAACGTGAAAGACGTTGTGAACTCCGGCCAGCTTTTCGGGTAGCTCAAACCTATAGGCCATTTACCCAATTTTCTCGATAATAGGAAATGGTCCTATGAACCTTGGTGCTAGCTTTCCTGTGGTTCCAAAACGAACAACGTTCCTTAGCGGAGATACATTAAGAAAAACTCTGTCCCCAACTTCAAATTCAAGGTCGGTCCTCCCCTTGTCGGCGTAGGATTTTTGTCTGTCTTGGGCTGTCTTCATTCTTCTCCGTATCAAGTCTACTTTTTCTGAAGTCTCTCGGATCATATCTGGTCCAAGTATGAGCTTGTCAGTAGACTCCCACCAACAAGTGGGCGATCGACACGGTCTTCCATATAAAGCTTCGAAGGGTGCCATTCTGATGGTTGCTTGGTAGCTGTTGTTGTTGGCAAATTCCACCAAAGGAAGATGGTCTTCCCACATCCCTTCGAAGTCAAGGACGCACAGTCTTAAAAGGTCCTCCAAAACTCTGTTCACTCTTTCTGTCTGGCCGTCGGTTTGGGGATGATAGGCTGTGCTCAAGCATAACTGTGTGCCCACCGCTTCTTGCAGACTCCGCCAAAACTCACTTGTGAAGATAGGGTCTCGGTCACTAACAATGCTGGATGGTATTCCATGGAGTCGAACAATTTCCTTGAGGTAAAGAGATGCTAGGGATGAGGCAGTTCTTTTACTTTTGACAGGTAAAAAGTGGGCGCTTTTAGTAAGCCTATCCACAATTACCCAAATGCTAGTGTTGCCTCTTCTAGACCTAGGCAGCCCATCAATGAAGTCCATTGATATGCTATCCCACTTCCACTGTGGGACCTCTAGAGGATGGAGCAGACCGCCAGGCTTTTTCTATTCTGCCTTAACCTGTTGGCACACCATACACTTAGAAATGAAATCTGCCACGTCCTTCTTCATGCCATTCCAAAAGAAAGTTCTCTTTATGTCCTTGTACATTTTATCCCCGCCAGGGTGTATCATCATCTTGGAGTGATGTGCTTCCTCGAGAACCTTCTTTACTAAATCCCTTGTCTGTGGGACGCATTGTCTTCTGTCTCGCCTTAGCCAACCCTTATCGTTGATGGAGTATCTGCTGAGGTGACTTGAAGTCTCACCCCTAATTAGCCTATCAATCGTCTCCACAAGATGAGGGTCTTCGCGTTGTGCTGTCCCTATTGAGTCCACTAAAGTCGGGCGTACTTCGAGAGATGCCAGCAAGCCCGGTGCAAAATCGGAGGAGGGCCTAAAGTCAAAGCTGGCTATAAACTCTACGCTTTGTCTTTCAACAAATAGCGGGCTTAGGGTCAGTTTCTTTCGGCTCAACGCTTCTGCCACTACGTTGCCTTTGCCCGGAGTGTAGGAGATCTCGAAATCGTACGAGGCAAGAAACTCCATCCACCTCTGTTGCCTCAAGTTAAGATCTTTCTGCGAGAAAAGATATTTCAATGATTTATGGTCAGTGTAAAGTTCAAACTTCTCACCTAGGAGATAGTGTCGCCAAGACTTGAGTGCAAAGACGATGGCGGCTAACTCAAGATCGTGGGTCGGGTAGTTCTTTTCATGAACTTTCAATTGCCTTCCACCATAAGCTACTACCCTCCCTTCTTGCATCAAGACAGCACCTAGCCCCGTCCTACATGCATCTGTATAAACTGTGAACATTTGCTTCCATCTGGCAACGTCAAAACTGGGGCTGTTGTAAGAGCCCTTTTTAGCCGTTGGAAAGCAAACTCGCAATCCAAATCCCAATTGGACACTAGATTCTTCTTTGTCAGCCTTGTGAGTGGAGTTGAGATTTTCGCAAAATCCCTTATGAATTTTCGGTAGAAACCTGCTAGTCCTAGAAAACTTCGGACCTCTGTTGCATTCCTTGGTGTCTTCCAATCTTGTACCGCTACTACTTTAGCAGGGTCCACAGCTAACCCTTCTTTGGATACTATATGCCCAAGGAACCTTACTTCCTCTCTGCAAAAGTGGCACTTGGAGAATTTGGCTTTTAGCTAATGGACTCGCAGAGTTTCCATGATTGCCCTTAGGTGTTGAGCATGCTCTTCTTCACCCTTTGAGAAGATCAAGATATCGTCTACGAAAACCACTACGAACTTGTTGAGGAATTCTCTGAACACCCTACTCATCAGGTCCACGAACTAAAAGGGTGCGATTGTCAAGCCAAAAGGCATGACAAGCCATTGAAAGAAGCCGTCTGGAGTTCTGAATGTCATTTTATCGATGCTATCTTCAGCCACCCTTAGCTGATGAAAACCGGTCGCCAAATCGAGTTGGGAGAAAACAGACGCTCCTACAAGCTGATCAAATAGATCGTCAATTCTGGGGAGAGCGTGCCTATTCTTTTTCGCTAGCTTGTTGAGCTCCCTATAGTCAACACACAGACGGAGTGAACCATCCGCCTTTGTGGCGAACACCACTGGAGCGCCCCATTCTGAAATGCTCCTTCTAATGAACCCCTTTTCTAGAAGCTCTTTAATATGTTTACTAAGCTCTTTCCTTTCCCGTGGAGTCATGTGTCTAACAGGAAACGCAACAGGCTTTGCATTATCTACTAGATATATGCGGAAGTCTATATCCCGCTTCGGAGGTAAGCCCTTCACCTCTTCGAAGACATCCGGATATTCCCGGACCACTCTAACCGATTGCAAACTTTGAACAGAAGCATCTAGCGATTCAAGATAACTAAGCATAACCGCATACGAGGGATTACAAGTAATTTCCAGAGTGTTACCGAGTTGGGTCAGAAGCCTAACCACCCTTTTCTCACAATCCAGGATGGCACCATTACTAGATAGCCAACCCATGCCCAAAATCAAACCATATCCCGAAAAGCCCAAAACAAAGGCACTACATTTAAATTCTATGCTAAGAATAGAAATTTTCAATCCCACACAGATCACAGATAAATGAGCTGGTCCCCCAATTGGATTTGAAATAGTTAAGGGGACCTCTACCATACTAGTTTCCAGGTGCAGAGATTCTACTAAAGCAGATGAGATAAAGGAGTGTGATGCGCCAGAATCAAATAAAGTGCGAATTAGGTGATCATAAAGATAAACTACACTTTCTACAGAAGTATTTATACCTCGCTATTGCAGAGGTGGCGCTTCAAGCGCATGAACTTGTGCCCCTGAGGTGGATCCAGCCCTCTGCCCCTGCCCTCGTTTCTTTGGGCAATCCTTAGCCATGTGGCCTGTCTCACCGCAAGAAAAGCACCAAACATTCGTCTTGGCCTTCTTTTTCCGGCAATCTTTCACTAAGTGCCCCACTTTGCCACGGAAATTACACGTCCTCTTCTCTTTTTTGTCTTTCCCGCCCTTCTTAAAGTCTGTCTTCTTAGGCTGTAAACCCTCTTTCTTCCCTTGAGAGCTTTCTGCCTTTGTCTCCTTCTTGCCCTTATCCACTTCGTTCAGAAATGCCATCTGCACCAACCTTTCATACGTAGCTCCCATGGGTATATGGGTCATGGCCAAACTGTGTAATAGCTCATTCAACCCCTTGACAAAGCTGAGAGCCTTCTTGTGCGGGGTGTTGACTAGGTCCAGTCCGAACCTAGCCAGCTGATCGAACCGATTAACATACTCTTTGACTGTCATATTCCCTTGCTTAAGAAATAAGAATTTTTCCTACTGAAGACTCCTTTAAGCTTCTGAGAGAAATTTAGCCTCAAACCTTTCCCTAAAGTCCTCCCATGTTTCCACTGTTCTTTCTGCATTGGTGACTTCCCACCAGTAGGAAGCCTCGCCTTTAAGTAGCTATACTGCCAGTTGTACCTTCTGCCTATCTTCTACCTCAAAGATGACGAAAAAGTTCTCGGTTTCCTTCAGCCAATTCCTGGCTGCCACGAAGGACTCGGTTCCATGAAAGTCCTTTCCTCCCATAGCTTTAAAATCTTTACATATCTTAGAAAAAGTATTTCCCCGCGGAGGAGGTGGAGGAAGAGGTGCTGCTGCAGCTGGATGATTTCCTGCAGCTGGGGGAGGAGGAACGGTAGGACCTGGCTGAGTGGCCCTTGCTTCTAAGAATCGTCTAAACCAACCAGGTATTGGTATACCCTCTGGCAAGTTAATTTCTTCGGACATGCTGAAACAAAAAGGATAGATTCAAAACGAAGGATAAAAGATAGTACCTATGGCTTTGGGGGACTATGCCTTTTTAAAATAAAATAATATTTTATCTTAAAAATGCTTCTTTAAATTTTCTTTTGAAAATAAATTTTCAAAACTTTTTATCTTATCTTGTAAACCTATGCTCTGATACCAAGTGAAACACCCCACCTCCGTTAGGATCACTCTCAAAGGGAATGCCCTAATTTTGGTGGTGGTTTATCAGTATAAGTCACAGATACACAAGTCAGATATAAGAACACATATTTTTGAACAGCAAAAAACAATAGCAACTTTTATTTCTTTAAAATACGTGTTACACAAACCATGCCATAATTGTCTTACGGTACTTCCAAAAGAATTACATCTTCATAACTGTCTTGATTTCATTATTCAAAGAAGCATAAAAAACATAAGTAAACTGCATAAGTCCCATAATTGTTGTCCAAAGCCATAGTCCAAAACGAAAAAGATCCAAGCAATACAGTCTTTCTCTTCAAGCTGGATGTGAAAACTGGTCAAGCTGCGGTATTCCCTCCCTGTGGACCTGAGGGGGGGAACGAAAGAAAAGAAGACGAAAGAAAAGTAGAGTCAGACATAAAGCCTGAGTAAGTCTAGGACTATTCAGTCTATGAATAAAGAATTGGGCATGACAAGTATAAACTGGAGATGGGAAAGCACCATAAACTAAGTTAAGTTGTCTAGAGTCGAATATACTATCGTACCCTATATTAATCTCTACATCCATATAAACTAGTTCCCAACAGGCACCCCATAATCAGGGTGAAGTGATCCATTTCTAATGATCGGCTCCTACTCGCATAGTTACATGTGTCTTACAGCCCCTGTTGTTGTAGTTACCTGTGCTGGTCCCACCATGGGGTGTATCAAGTCCCATGGTGGCGGCCCGACACAATTCTAGAATGCATAGGTACACTACTGGTGCCCAGTGCCTTATTTTTCTGCGCCGGAGTGTGTGCACGCCCGCACCCCGTTAGAACCTACACTGCTGCACCACCGCCGTCAATTTGACCTCTTACATTCAACCCAGTAATCGTGCCCCACCCTACCTAGTTCAGGGTATCCTGATACACCTTGTAGGGTTACTACTGAAAAGGGTCCCCCGCTACTAGGTTTTCTTTTTCTAGCCAACATGCTAAGTTGGTTAAGTGTTTTGTAAACTTAACCCCCAATCAGTCTGTATAGTTTAGCAGGTTCCAATTTGATTAAGTATTAATTCAATTTACTTAATCCTATCAATCCTGACTCAGCCTTAATTGTCTTATTAAAGCCTCGACCTCTCACATTAGACAGATATTGTTGTGGCTGCCTGTTGTTGGTTGGGTCCGGGCAGTCTTATGCCCCAACTCAGTCTAACCTCGGGTCTTTATTGGGCTCCGTGATTAACCACCCACATTGGATAGGTATTGTTGTGACTACTGGACAGCCGGGCGGTTCCGGGCAGGTTTACATTACAACTCAATCCAACCTCGGGTTAAGCACATCGTATTTTCTAAATTTACATATTTTGTCTCTTTCCTTTTTATATGTAAATATTTGCGGCCCATTATTCAAATTCATCTTTATTGGGTATAATTAATTTATACCACTTAATTGTTTTTCAAGGTCGTTGGCATGCGTCAAACATGCCAACACATATGTTTTATATTTTTAACCCAAACGTCATTACCCCCGTTTTATATGTTCGCTAAAATATAACATATGTTGGGTTTAACATTTAAACCCAACTTAGCCACATGAAAAAGGGGAGGCTTAGAACATGGTGTTTATATATTCTAAGTAACATAAAAAGGGGAGTGTGAACGCATGAACTTGCACATAGCGAACTAATTAACACAAATTAGGCACTTGTGAACTTGCATTGTAATAGCATATAATCATGGCATAAACATACCTAAACATGAATCATTGTTTTTAATCTATTCATGTAAACTTGCAAGTGGAATGTAAATCTAACTTAATTATGTGTCACATATAATATCATATGATTTTGATAACAACATAGGCCTAAAACATGTTTTCAATTAGGCATAACACCAAACATAGTTTAGTCATGTTCATAGAGTCAACACAAGTTCACAAAGATGCTTACTTTTGTCTCTAATACAAAAGTATGGTTTTACACTTGAATCATGATGCCAATTCCAACATAAGTTCATATGAGTCATAATACCTAAATGGATCCAACTACACTAAAAGTGAAAAAAATAATTATATTATGTTGGCATAATAGTGAACCATATACTTGCATGAATCACAAATAAACAAGCATATAGTCGTTACTTTCAACATGAATCATATATTTGCAATTATCCAATAGGTGTTGTAATAAACTACCACAAACATGTAGTTGTTAACTTTCAATATGAATCGCATACTTGCAAATATCCAATCGTTATACCACAACATCCCAAATCGATTAGAATCATAGCAACATACAATTATGAATTATTATCACCACAAATTAAGTACAATTCTATTTCTCATTTTACACAAATCAAAACACAATTATTTATTCACATCGGAATAGCAATCTACTTACAACGTATGACGAATTTTCAATTCAGGAATCTGAATTCTGAATTTGGAGATGCTATCCTTTGTTGTAGGCGTAGTTTTGAATTAGTTGTCGTTGCTTTAAGCTTTTGAATTGTCTCCTAATCGTCTCTCAATTTTGACGGCTACTCCTAGTGTCGCCTCAGCAGCATGACGGTCTCATTCTCATTTTTATTTGTATGAATTAGGTGGAGTCTTAGGTCCTTTTTATAGAGTTTGTGAATTGATTAGGACCGTCGATGAAGCTTGGATGTATATTAGCCGTTCGTTTGAAGGAGAGACCAATCAGGAGCTGACACCTAGCCCTAGTGATAAGGCAAGACTCAGAAATTCGGCCAAGCACAGACCAGGCTAGCTAGGAGGGGCTGGGTTTGACCTGGCTCAGGGGCCAGGTCGACTACCCAGTCGACCACCAGGTCGACAACATAGTCGACCTGGGTAGCCCAGGTGGACTACCCAGTCGACCTGGGTGCCTTGGGCGGGAAAAATTCCCGCCCTGGCCAATCCGGCCCGATTTTTGAAATTTGAATTTGTTTTCTGAGCTGTTTTTGTCTGTTTGAATTTTAAACTAAATTCTGAAACTTCCGGAGGCCATATCTCGCTCATACGGAGTCCATTTTACGCAAACTCGGACTCTATCTCAAGCAGAATTCCGAGACGAACTCAATGGCGTATCCCGTTTCCCTTAATTCTTTGATTTGAAATTAGTTATACTTTACTTTGTGAATTTCACTGTTATAGAATACACGGGGTGTTACAGACACGATTACTGGGCTGATTATAAGCGGTCAAAATAGTGGTGGGTGGTGCGGCAGTGTAGGTTCCGGTGGAGTATGGGCGTGCACGTGCTCCGGAGTGGAAAACGAAGGAAATGGGCATCAGCAGTATACACTGTGCATCTTGAATTGTGTCGGGTTGTCATCATAGGGTTTGATACACCCTATGGTGGGACCAGCACAGATATCTACATACAAGCGGGGCCGAATGACACAAGTAAACAAGCGGGGCCAAATGACACAAGTAATAAATACATGCGAGTTAGGGAACCGATCGATTAAGTAATAAGGGGTAGTGTGGGAACATCTAGTATCCATTATGGGCAAGTAAGGATTGTATGAGGTGAATACCTCTTAATAGATGTTACGCCTGAGGACTACTAATTACAAGATGGGGATCAACTTTCAGTATGGAACTAGTAACGGTGCAGTTAAATTAGCATTGGTGTAGTGGAGAAATTATCCTTTAGTGATTAGAAGCACGCTCAACGTTTATCTTATTCATCCTGCTTACCTTGTCATCCATATTTATGTATAGTCATTTCTTACTTTCCAGTTTATGTTCTTATCCTGTTACTTTAATGATTATATTGTTAAATTCACTAGACTCACCAAACTTATGTCTAACCTAGTTTGTTTTCGCCTCTTTTCTTTCGTTCCCCCCCACCCCCCCAGGTTTTCAGGGAGGAAATACTCAAGCTTAGTTCGGATATCCCTTCTTCCAGCTTGAAGTTGAAAGATGAATTGCTTGTCTTTGATTTAGATTATCTATGGCATTTTCTGTTGGGGATTACATTTTTAATATTAAGTACTCTGAAGGTTTTGTGCAAGACTGATATTATGTACTTGGTTTGGTATTTGGAAATGTAACAAAACTTATTTCTGTTTCCGCTGCAATAAAGTTATAAAAAATTTCAAGTACTACTTTCTCAATCATGTAATATTCCGTTCTGTTTACTTATAATACTCCACGAAACTTAATGCATTCCCTTTGTGATTGACATGAATGGACGTGGGGTGTTACAGCACCCACCAGCACCTCCCGCGCTGACGTGCTTGCTCAAACCTCACTGTTCATCTTAGTAGATCGCCCTATTTCTCCGTCATCGAATAGCCATCATCCCGAACCCAGTATACAACTGTCAACGTCGAACTGCACCTGACTCCAGCTGACAACGCCATCTCCCCCCAGCTCCTTATCCTTGGTCTTCACCTTAAACATGCTATAGGCTTCAGTCACGCCTAGTGATTGCTCACGCATGCACGCAAGTGCCTTGAGGAGATGTTGTATCCATTAAAATGGGCTTCGGTTAGATTTGTTTGTTTTCGGTTTGAGAGTTTTGATAAAATAATATGGGGCTTGTGTTATATTTTGGAATGGAGATCACCATTATTTAGTTTGCTTGCAAAAGGAAGTTTTAGTTTTCTTTACTAGAACCAAGAAGAATTAAAATGAGAAGATTGGTCATTTTTATAGTGGAGAATACGTGGGAGGCACAGTTTTTAAAGGTACAATGTAGCTGTGATAAGGTGGGTGATGGATATGCAAAATATTATAGATTAGCTGGTGTGTTGTACCTTTGTTTAATTGCTTCAGGATGAAGGCTCCAGATGTTAGATTATTAATCAGTGAAAATATAGGTAGGCCTGAAGAATAGGGTATGTAGCTATGTTGTCGTGAAGGTTTACATGAATAGAGTAGCTGGCTTTTTAGGTTGCAAAAAAAGGAAACCGGGTAGCTGTTGCGATTTAACAATATAGGGTGACTGTGCAATTTATGTTGATTAAACATTGCATGTGATGTGAAAATAGAAGAATAGGCATGCCCAGCCCAGGTTAACAAATTTGGAAAAAGAAATGAGTTTGTATTTTATATAAATATATATATTCGGTAGGCTTGTGTATAGTTAGGCTTAATTGTTTCCATTCTTGGGCTATTTGATTTCACTTTGAAGGCATGTGCGATTACAGTGTATATATTGTATATTGTATTGCACAATTTGTAGGGTATAATGCACTCATTTCTTAAGATTGAAGTGTTTATATTATATTATTTATCTTTATTTGGTATATTGATTTTATACGGTTATCAAATCTTACTGATATTCACCATTCTTTACGTTGAGCATTTAAATTTCGCACTGACGAACTCCAAGTATAATATATATGGGTTGTACAACTCAGTATTACAATTTCTGAGTTAAACGATTCAAAAATCCTTTTTAAATACATTAAATAAACATTATATTTTAATAACGATTTTCATTGTGACTATTCTAAAATTAGAATTGGACATAACTAACAATTTATAACACGAAATTTAGATTTTTCTCTTTCAATAGAAAATTATAACCAATCAGATTCTAACATTTCTTATTTCATAGAATTTCGGCTTAAAACGGATCCTGTATATTAAAATGAAGTTCAAATCGTAAATTACGAACTACTGCGTCAATTCGAGCTCGTTTTATAATTTAAATATAAAATTAGCGTTCAAACTCCTTTTAATAACGAATTATATATTATAATCCATTAATATTCCAAATATCATATTTAAAATAATAAAATATATTAGATATCTGATCACCAAAAATATGGGACATTACATTCTTCCCCCCTTAAAAGAATTTCGTCCCCGAAATTACTATGGTGGGAAAATTTTACAGACCCATTAATATCTAAAAAATCCAATTTATTTTAAATTGAAAACCAATTTATAATAATCAATATAAATTTTCAAAAATAACGAAAATTTTCTAATTCTTTAAATTTCAGGAAAAATTCAGCAGAGTCTCCCCTTTACGGAGTGATATCTGCTATACCGTAGGAAAAAATAATGTATATACATCGACCCACACAGTTGAAAAACAAAATTCAAAAATCATAAATTTATATTTTCCCGTAGGCGTACCTTTATCGAGTGCTATTGAGAGTATTACTCAATTTACGTTTAATTTAAGCAGTCAAATCAATCCTCATAGTCTTCATGCATCCTGCACTTAACTCAATTCAACATGTAAGTAACAATTTCATGAAATTTTAAATGGTATTTCATTTATCAACTAGCAGACTATACAAATTCCCAGAACCCAAACATATAGCATTATTCATGTGCAAATACAGGGATTTAATTCATGATCGGTTCCATTCCAATTTATAATATTGGGATTTATTTTCAATTCATTCAATACTTATAATTAAGCTATTGATGAATTATATTGAACCAATCTAGCAAACAATTCAATAATCAATCAACAACTAATATTCAATTGATTCCCCTTCAATTATTATTCATTCACTCAATTACCAAATTTCAAATCTATTATATTAAATCTTAATATCATTCCTAATTTAATTTTACATAACCAAGTTAAATTCCAATTCACATTTAATTAACTAATTAGTTTTCAAAATTAATTTATTCCAAAATCCATGTTCTGATTCTTTCAGTTCCATATTAACACTCTTATTCAATTTTTTTTTTACATATGTGAAATTCCTTTTGTTATATTAGACATTTCAAATTCTGAACCCAATTTGAATTTCATTCAAATCAACCAAACACACACACAGACGTATATATGTGTGTGTGTATATATATATATATATCAATAATTTAACAAAATTATTATTTTTATATAAAAATACATTTTGGGTAAAATTATTTCATCTACCCTCTTTACAAAACAATATCGCATCCAGTGTCAGTTCAATGCTTCTCAACACTTGAACGGATATAACAACACAATACAAAAACATTTATATATAAAAATTTCAAATATGCGTTCTCATATATACACTCAACTCAGTCTAGGGTATTATTAGCCCTATCTCTATCGAGTTACACCACAGGGCCAAGGTTATTACTAAACTAATCGCTCTGCTACCACTGTAAAGACCTGGCAAAGGAATTCAAACCCGAACACCGACAATAATACATAATCCAGTATTACTTGCCAAAACTCAGGTATCGAAAACACAAGATAGTTATTACAAATAAATTAAAGGCTGAGATTAGAAAGAAAGAAATATTTGAAAAGGAGAAGAAGAAGAGCCAACACAAAATCTGAGTCTCACATCGCAGCGAAGAAAAATATAATATAGAAATAAATCTTTATTGAGAGCTTAAAATACTTACAATCATCAGAATACATCAACACATCTAGACAGTTATAATAACTTGTCCTCATATACAACACATAGAGGAATAATACTGAATATATGTCATACGGCTGAACATCTCCAGCTCGTCTCTTCACTACATCCGACAGCCTGAACCTGTACAAACCGGTCTAACCCGAGCATTACAAAAGCCGGATCAGTTTGGTGAACCAGGGTGAGAAAAACACACTAAGTTTACAGTGTCATCTAGCTTGATTTTAAAGTCAAAATCTTTTCAAAAGAAAGGATAATAGTAACACCAAACCCACATATAAATACGGATGGTGTAACACCCTAAGTCAATTAATATCACTCACAAAGGGAATGCATCAATGTCCATGAAGCATTATTGTTGTATAGAACGGATAAATTACAAGAATAAATAAATAAAACAACACAGCGGAAGTTAAAGCTTATTTCATATCATCATAACTCAAAACGAGTTTACATAAGTAGTCTCCAAAACCATTATAACAGGATCAATAGTGTTTTCCAAAAACTTCAAAATACATAAATAAGCAATTACTTAAATAACATAAATGCATAAATCCCCACTGAGCATAAGCAAATCCATAAAGATGAGAGAGTCCCAAGCGATACATCTACTCTCTTCAATCAACTGAAAGAAATCGGCTCGAAGCTGTAGTATTCCCTCCTTGCAAACCTGAGGGGAGGAAAGGAAGAAAAGAGGTGGAAAGAAAAAGGGGGTCAGACATAAAGTCTGGCGAGTGTGATAACTTTAACAATATAATTATCAAAATAACTAGGATAAGGCATAAGCTGGAAAATAAGGAAATAACTGTGAACAATTGGGTATGACAGAACAAAACAAGGAAATAAAATGAACCAAGATAACGTTAAAAGCGCCCCTAATTAGTATAAGATAATTACTATACTGCACCGCTACTAGTCACCCTAAAGTCGATCCCGCCTACATAACTTAATACTGCTAATGGTAGTTTCGTGTACCCCTAGCTACCTCCATAGGTGTCGTCTTCCCCTATCTCCACTAGGCGTACCCACTACCCTCATTCGATTAGCTCCCTAATTCGTAGATACCCGTGCTGGCCCCACAGTGGGGTGTATCACTCCGCAAAGTGGCAACCCGATACAACCAAAATGCACGGCTTATATCTACACGATGCAACAACGTCTTACCTACCATCCCGGGCCCACACACACATGACTCCATTGGACTTGCGTTGCCACCGCTAACCCGTTTTGGCTTCTTAAAGTCAAGCGCAGTATGCGTGTCCCGTCCTCGACTAGGGTCGAGCCCACAAAGATACTTATGGGTTACTGGTTGAAACGAGCCCCTATTACTTGACATAAGCTATCCACCTAAGCTTGGTCCTCTCTAGTACATCCCACTTAACCCTCTTCTTATTCATGTCTTCTTACATGTTTCAATCTTGGTTAAGTGCATCTAATCGTATTTCAAATGCCATCCAAGGCAGCCACTTGATTCCACATGCCATCCAAGGCACCCACTTAACCCCCTCATGTCCTACTACATGTTTATCTGGTGAAGTGTTTCTTAATTCATTAAGACCGTAACCTTGTGAAGACCTCCCACATTGGACTGGCATTTTTGGCAGTTGGATTTACCGGGCGAGTCCGGGCAGTATTATACCACAAACGAGCCTAACATCGTGCCTTTACAATTGTTATGCATTTAATTTATGCCCTTGACCTCTCACATTAGACTGGCATTTGTGGTAGCTAGATTTGCCGGGCGGGTCCGGGCAGTCTTACACCACAAAAGAGTATAGCCTCGTGTCTTAGGCGATTAATTACATATAATTAATTATCCCCAATTTGAATTAATTTCCCTATTCAAATTGTCAATCAATTCCAAATATACTTATTTCCATAATTGACTCAATTATGTCCATAAATGCCATTCTTCCAATTAACGTCTTAAATTAGAATAAATTAATTATATGCCTTTTTAAGGCATTTATGCCAATTCCTAATATTAAATCTTTTAATATTATCCCATTGCCCCCACGTTGTACGTTTGTTCGTTTAACGTGAAATATACGCTAGATTCGAATAGTCTAACTTATGGAATAAAGAGAAAACATCACATCATGCATAGAATAAAAACTAGATCTAAACATAAGGGGTGAACTTGAATGTGTGAATAAGGTTCTTCATCTAAAACTTGCATAGGCCAAAGTCTCAAACTTGCATAAACTATGGATGTCATAGATCTAATCATAAGGTGTAAACTTGCATAGGCAATAGTCACAAACTTACATTACATGTAATAACCCGAAAATCTGGGCCAATTTAAAATTTTTATTTTGGCAATTTTAGCGAATTTTGATAATTTAAAATGAATTATTTTAAATAGTAATGAAGAAAAATTTAGTTTGAATAGAATTAGAGCATATATATTTATATACGTCGTCATTAGAATATAAATAATTATTTATATATATATATATATATGGAATTGAAAATGGCGCGGTAGTTCGATAATTCGATTTCAAACTTCAAATGAATATACCGGGTGCAAAATAAACCGGATTTTAGCGATAACAAAAATATTAGAATCTATTTGTGAATATCTTTCCAACGAATCCAAAAAATAGAAATTTCATAGCGGGAGTCAAAAGATATGTCTAGTTGAAAATTCAGAATAGTCGCTATGGAATTTTGGCCCTTGAAAATGGTCATTTTGCAAACGACCTCGGATTTCAATGAAACCACTTTTGTTGGATCCGCGATGTCAAATTATTGCAAGGTTTCAATTTTCGTTATTTTTCGAATCAATATGTGAGTGTGGAGAAGGAAAACGCGTTGGACTAGTTTCAGTTGATTTTAATCGACTGGAAAATGGCCATTTTTCAAACGGTCTCAGATTTCGACGAAACTAGTTTAGTTAGTACCGTATCGCCAATACGAAGTTAGAAAATATTTTTCGGGAATTTTTAGAGTTCGTATGTGACCCCGGTAAATTTAAATGTACGTTTAAAATAGAATATATAGAGTTATATTTTGATTTTAACAAAAACTGATCGAAACGATCGAATCAGCTTACGATACATATCCCATTGTGTTCGGGATGGGGGTAATTATCTGGGGGCGACAGTCGGTGGGTTTGATTTCGAGTTTAAATGTAAAAGTAACTTTATGTGGTTTAATTAAATAAAATATATATTTATAAACTTAGTCAACTCCTCTATTGTCTATTCCCCTTTTTCTCCTTATCTTCCCGTCAGTTTTCAAAGTGAAAAAAAAAAAAACAAATCGCGTCGCCTACCAGCCGCCACCCACCTTGCCTCCGCCACCGCCGTTCATCACCCCTGACGCCGCCCTTCTTCTTCCTTCCTCCTCCCCCTCTCCTTCTCCACCTTGCGCTCTTCCCCTGAACCCACTGCAAAACCCCCCCTCCCCGTGGATCGAAGACCGAGCGCGCCCCCCCTGTCAGAGCCGCCGGTCAGCCCTGCTTCCCCCTCCACTTACCAATTCCGAAGCCAAGAACCCCCCTCCTCGCTGAATTTTTTTTACAGTAAATCCTATTTACTCATTTTTATTATTTATTTTCTACAGAGCCGATTTTATTTTAAACCATTGAAAATATTATAAGATAGAAAGGTTCAAAATATAATTTTTATAAGATAGGAAGGTTCAAAATATAATTTTTATATGACAGGAAGGCTAAAAATATAATTTTTATTCAAGTAGTAAGTTTGAAATATAGTTTTTATATAAGTGAGAATATAAAAATACGATCTTTGTATATGTAGCGAAATAAAAATCTGATTTCCAAATACGTGGAGGACTATCTTTTGCCTCGGTTTACAAATAGAAATCCAATTTCCAAATACGTGACTTTGCGGTTTTGATTGTAGAGCCTAGTATGGCGACATAGTGGGATGGGGCACTCATGCCGTCTATGATTGAAATTGTTTTAAACACTATACACTTATTATAGTATCAAATGACTTGTTTTAAATGTATCAAGCATGCTTTGGCTATTATAAGGAAAAACCCTATCCTCCGGTTTATGTTGCATTGTGTGATGGGACCTGGGTCTTATAATAGCTTCATTGTTCTTTATTTAGCATTGCACTGTTGTTTTATGCACTGGTATTCTTGGGAGGAAACCCGTTCCATATTATATGGCGTGGTCCCTTGATTTACCGAACTTTAAAATAAAGATTAAGAACTGTTTTAGTTCTCACATCAGTACCATGACTGACCTGGAGTTTATTGTTTTCACCTAAACCCTGCGTTCCCTTATTTTGACTTGAGCAGCTAGTAGTTTTGGTTTTGCAGATTTATATTCACAGGATCCTGGTTTGCAGCTGGAATGATATCAGGAAAGCTTTGTATCATATCCGGAAAGTTTTGTATCCATATATCTCCTTCAGTTGTATTTTGTATTATTTTCCGCTGCTATGTAATTTATTGTAGTCTCTGATATTTGGTAAATGTATATTATTTGTTTATACTTTGTATATTCTTGTATTCTGATGAATTGTTATAATTAACAATGAAATGTTCTTTCTATCTGCGTTCTTTTGTGGCTTGTCCTCGACTCAATCTGGGCTTTCCCGTAAGGGGGATTTCGGGTCGTTTCATCGTGGAATCAGAGCTTTGGTTTACAAAGCTAAGAGTACAAGACACATTAGAACCATACGAAAGAATTCTTCAGATATTGGATTAGTAATATCCAATGAGAATGAATCGTTAGAGATGGGATCAGCAGTATCGTAGAACGAGTGTGAAGAGTATATTTTTGAAATATAAAAAGAAAACCAAATTTTGTTTTGAAATTTAAATCACTTATTCGTATTTGATTATTTATTTTATATTGAATTTGGACAATCCAATACATAAAGATTTTGCATATACATCTTGCAAACGTGTATTCAAAGTTTTAATGTACTGGATAGTTATAGAATCACACTCTATTTGCCCGGGGATAATTCTGGTGGCGGGGCACCATCGCCAGTATTTATTTTCGAGTTTCGAGATTTCTATATATTTCCAATTGATTGGTGTGAGAACCGAAAATAGATAGGGCTTATTGTTGTGATTTGGCATCAAAAATGTGATTTTTGACTATGTATCAAAGTTATGAATTTGAAAAGCTAATCAACTAATTGATTGATGGTTGTGTTGTTTGATTATTGGTTGATTAATCAAAATTTTGACCATATAGCCAATTTGAACCAAATAGTAAATTGTATTAAAAATTTATTGCATTTGCTTGCATATACATGTACTTACACTGAACAGGTCATAGCAAGGAGGCTAGAGCAGAAAATAAAATTTGTTTGCCCAACAAATAGGTACATGTTTATCATAATTTACTGTTTTGTTTGGGTGATGATGAACTTATGAGCCAATTGGCTAGCCGCTTGGCTTTTTCTTTTTGAGATCAGAGAGCCTGTATGACAATTTCGGGATTTTCCCGATGCTCCCGATGCAGGGGAGGTTATGGCGAAATTTTTCGAAAATTTAGGGTGTTAGCCAAATTTTTGAAAAATTTGGAAAGTTCTTAGAAACTGAAAAGTTGAAGAACTTAAGCCGTAATGAAAATAGTGAAAGTTGAGTTGATTAGTTAAGCAACTTTCGGCTTCGTTCCTTTTCGGGGACGAAAAATTTTAAGTGGGGGAGATTGTAATAACCCGGAAATCTGGGCCAATTTAAAATTTTTATTTTGGCAATTTTAGCGAATTTTGATTATTTAAAATGAATTATTTTGAATAGTAGCGAAGAAAAATTTAGTTTGAATAGAATTAGAACGTATATATTTATATACGTCGTCGTTAGAATATACATAATTATTTATATATATAAATGGAATTGAAAATGGCGCGGTAGTTCGATAATTCGATTTCAAACTTCAAATGAATGTACTGGGTGCAAAATAAAGTGGATTTTAGCGAAACCAAAAATATTAGAATCTATTTGTGAATATCTTTCCAACGAATCCGAAAAATTGATATTTCATAGCGGGACTCAAAAGATATGTCTAGTTGAAAATTCAGAATAGTCGCTATGGAATTTGGGCCCTTGAAAATGGCCATTTTGCAAACGACCTCGGATTTCGACGAAACCACTTTTGTTGGATCCGCGATGTCAAATTATTGCTAGGTTTCAATTTTTGTAATTTTTCGAATCAATATGTGAGCGTGGCAAAGGAAAACACGTTGGACCAGTTTTAGTTGATTTTAATCGACTGGAAAATAGCCATTTTTGAAACGGTCTCAGAATTCGACAAAACTAGTTTTGTTAGGATCATATCGCCAATACGAAGTTAGAAAATATTTTTTGGGAATTTTTAGAGTCCGTATGTGACCCCGGTAAATTGAAATGTACATTTAAAATAGAATATATAGAGTTATATTTCGATTTTGATGAAAACTGATCGAAACGATCGAATCAGCTTGCGATACATATCTCATTGTGTTCGGGATGGGGGTAATTAGCTAGGGGCTATAGTCGGTGGGTTTGATTTCGAGTTTAAATGAAAAAGTAACTCTATGGGGTTTAATTAAATAAAATATATATTTATAAACTTAGTCAACTCCTCTATTCTCTCTATCCCTTTTTCTCCTTATCTTCCCGTCAGTTTTCAAAGTGAAAAATGAAAAAAAAGAAGAAAAAAAACAAACCGCGTCGCCTACCAGCCGCCACCCACCTCGCCTCCGCCACCGCCGTTCATCACCCCTGCCGCCGCTCTTCTTATTCCTTCCTCCTCCCCCTCTCCTTCTCCACCTCGCGCCCTTCCCATGAACCCAACGTAAAAAACCCTCCCCGTGGATCGAAGACCGAGCGCGCCCCCCTGTCAGAACCATCGATCAGCCCTGCTTCCCCCTCCACTTACCAATTCCGACGCCAAGAACCCCCCCTCCTCGCTGAAAAAAAATACAGTAAGTCCTATTTACTCATTTTTATTATTTATTTTCTATAGATCCAATTTTATTTTAAACCATTGAAAATATTATAAGATAAGAAGGTTCAAAATATAATTTTTATAAGATAGGAAGGTTCAAAATATAATTTTTATAAGATAGGAAGGTTCAAAATATAATTTTTATAAGATAGGAAGGTTCAAAATATAATTTTTATATGATAGGAAGGCTAAAAATATAATTTTTATTCAAGTAGTAAGTTAGAAATATAGTTTTTATATAAGTAAGAATATAAAAATACGATCTTTGTTTATGTAGCGAAATAAAAATCTGATTTTTATTGTATATATGTTGAAATAGAAAAGTGATTTTTATAGCGATGATAGTAAAAATTCGATTTTTATATATTGAATAGCAACGTAAAAATTCGATTTTTATATATTGAATAATGAAGTAAAAATGTGATTTTTATATATGTAGTGGCTACGGGCAACGAAAGTGACAAAAGGTGAGAACAACGATGACTTCTACATATGAAGAGTCGAGGCATTTGATTTAGCTATTCGGTGAGAACTTCTCACTTTTAAATTTATTTTCTAGTTAAAATATATACTAGGATGCAGACGGTGTTTAGTAGCACCCGACACCCGTCGTCCACAGACCATGGACGGCTTTTATGCTTGTTTGTTTGATTTCGATGTGTAGTTGATTGTGTGATGTGATGTGCAATGAGATAAAATATTTATATAGTTGAAATAAAATATTTTATAGTGGAAATATTTTAAAGTTAAAAATAGAATTTTTAACGTACATATGAAATGAAATAAATTAATATAAACAAATCGAACGATTTGTTTATATACACACATTTGTCTGATATTGATTGGGACGATAAATTTTACACATCGCCCAACTGCACAAATAAAATCTGTGTTTGATTGTTTGAAACCCCACACAGGTATTAGGATGATATATGACATACACTAATCCCAATAATTAGTTCTATGTCGATCGATTGATTGACAGGCTGTTATGAGCGTTAAATATGTATGTTTGATGCTTATACAGTGTAGAATGCACTTTGGATGATGGTTGATTATTAGTCATTGTTGATATATACATGCGTTGTATGGAAATCGATACAAATAAAATCTATGGTAATTTATTGGGCCTCATTCCAGTTTTGAAAAATAAATTTTGAATAGAAATATTTGAAAAAGAAATATTTGAAATAAAATATTTGAAAATAGAAATATATGAAGTCGTGTTGATTAGATCGACGCCATTTTGACGTGAACGATATTTATATCGATTTTATTCATTTTATAATGAATATCGAAAGTGAATTCAAAATCTGATATTTTGAAAAGAATTGAAATTCGAATTGAAATAGAATAGAACTGAATTCGAATTGAAATTGAATTGAAAACGAACTGAAATTGAATTAGAAATCAATTTGAAATGAAATTAAAATGAATTTATAAGGAAAATTTTCAATTTTGATTTGAATTTGAAAAGAAGTTGAAATCGTTTTGAAAACGAATTTAAAACGATTTATATAATACGTTTTAAAAGGGAATTGACGAAATATATATAATATATATATATATATATATATATATATATATATATAATGGCCTGAATAGAACGCGCCGCGCCGCGGCAGTTCGTGAATTTCAACCATTGACTTCGAATGGATATTGCGGGAGATCCGACCGTCGGATTCTCCTAAAACCGGAACCGTTGGGTTCGTATCGAAAAGAGCTTTCTAATGAATATTACAGATTTGAAATCTAATGGTTGGATTTGGAATTATGTTTAAATCAAATTTGGAAAAGGTTGTTGTAAGTGCAGTTCGATGGCCGTTAATGAAAATCAACTGTACGGGCCTTGATAAAATTATTAAAAATAGTAATAATTTGTGTAAAATCATAAGAAATGATTTGGGAAGAATTAGGATGAAAAACTCCATATTTGAAAAGATAAAAATAGATTTTTATCGAAATGAACTAGTTTTGAACTAGAATTTTAATTCATTTATTTTTGAAATAAATGAAGTGAATTTGAAATGGTTTTGAAAAATAACCAGAATTTCGAATAATTGAATTGGAATGGATTTGAATCGAAATTGTCTTTGGAATATTTCGATGTTGGATTTCGTGATGATACAGATATTGTCATGGGAATTTGAAAGATATATTTATATCGTTATTTCCAATACGATATTTGTTGATTTCAGAATTTGATATTGAATATAAGCCAATATATTTTCTATTCAGAGCCTTGTATTAAATATCAAATGTGATTTTGGGTTCGTGAATGCTGTCTTCACTAACACTGTTCATAAGCCCAGTTGATAAAAAGATTAAATCTTTTTATTTAGATTTAATGAACCATACCAATTAAATAATATATAATTGGAATTGAATTATTATTGATTTTTGGGTTTATCGTGAACAGTGTTTTAAATAACACTTGTTCTTTAACCCGATAGTTAATGGAATGTGATTTTGGGTTGTCGTGAACGGTATCTTCAATAATACTATTCTTAGACCCAAAGGAGTTAAGAAAATCAGAAACTAACTGAAGATTAGTTAAGTTGAATGGTTTCTGGGGTATTGATCTGATGTTGGTTTCGGCCTTCGGGGTTAATATTTTGGGAATTGCTCACTTGCTAATTTACGGTTAGGGACTGATTGAAATGTGATGTGATTTTGAGTTTATCATGAACCGTGTTTTAAATGACATGGATTCTTTAACCCAGTAAAAGATTAAAACTAAGTGGAGTTTTGATGAATCTTTAATTAGATTGAAATGATCGAGAATGGAGTATCACCAGTTTTGCTCCAGGCGATAGTTAAATCTTTAATTAGATTTGAACGTGAAATGGTAATTGAATTTACCGATAACACCGTGGTGTTAGATATGAAGTATGACCAGCTTTACTTCTTGGGATGAATAGGTTGGGGTTGGGAAATTAAAACAAATGATTACTTCGGTATGGTTCGCTAATCCCGACTAGTTTGAATTGATATTCAAAGGAAGATTAAAGAATAAATTTAGAAGAATTTATCTTTGATAAAATTAATGGGAACCTTTCCCTAAGAGTGTGAAATTTAGAATCTAACTGGAGATTAGTTAAGTTGAATGGTTTCTTGGGTATTGATCTGATGTTGGTTTCGGCCTTCGGTGTTAATATTTGGGGATTATTCTCTTGCTAATTTACGGTTAGTGACTGATGAATTGGAATGAGGCGTATGTTGTGTTTGTGTAACACTTGTTTAATATATACGCGAGTTATTCGGAAAGACAGGGTTTATCCTATTCTGAATAACTAAAGCGACGATAAGTCGAAGATGAAGACGGTGGTCGAAGACTGGAGGTCTTCACGTCGTTTGGGTGATTACTGATGATCTTGATTGGGATGTACACCCAAGAGGAGGGAATCGGTTGGTGATGTCCAGATGTACTTGGAGATTGATGGATATGCGAGGAATAAGGTTCCTCCGGTTTCGTTCAGACCGAGAACGGACTTGTGAATGGACAGTGTGTCTGACAATGGATATCATTTTGTGTGATTGATGGATATCGGTTGCATGGAGTGGTTTGCCTGTGTGGCATGCTAAGATGCAAATGATCAAGGCTTCTGTTGAAAAGCAAAGTCTTGTGGTTGATGATCAAAGCACAGCCTATGTGGCATAGCTTTGTGTAACGTTAATTCGCGAGCCTCACCCCCCGGTAGTGAACCAAAAACGGGAGAGGAATGCAGAGAGAACATGCGTTTCCTTCTAGCTAAAAGTGGTGTCAGTGGTTTTACATGCCCTGACGAGTTTGACTTATGTGGTTGTTGCTGTTGCGAGGCGCCTCGGATATGTCGGTGACTATGTGAAGCCGATGGAGTCATTCGTTGACTCGTTGACACCCCAAAGGGTGGGGAGACGTAGTGTTCAGGATTTCGTCTAATCCACTTCGGTGGACCGGCCCTGTAGATCCAAGGGACGATGCGTTCTGTTCCTGAGGGGCGGGCGAGAGCGTCTCGAATCGGTAGAGGACTATCTTTTGCCTTGGTTCACAAACGGAAATCCAATTTCCAAATACGTGACTTTGCGGTTTTGATTGTAGGGCCTAGTATGGCGACATAGTGGGATGGGGCACTTATGCCGTCTATGATTGATATTTATGATTGAAATTATTTTAAACACTATACACTTATTATAGTATCAAATGACTTGTTTTAAACGTATCAAGCATGCTTTGGCTATTGTAAGGAAAAATCATATCCTCCAGTTTGTGTTGCATTGTGTGATGGGACCTGGGTCTTATAACAGCTTCATTGTTCTTTATTTTGCATTGCGCTGTTGTTTTATGCACTGGTAGCTTGGGAGGAAACCCGTTCCGTGTTATACGGCGTGGTGCCTTGATTTACCGAACTTTAAAATAAAGATTAATAACTGTTTTAGTTCTCACACCAGTCCCGTGACTGACCTGGAGTTTATTGTTTGCACCTAAACTTTGGGTGCCCTTATTTTGACATGAGCAGCTAGTAGTTTTGGTTTTGCAGATTTATATTCACAGGATCCTGGTTTGCAGCTGGAATGATATCCAGAAAGCTTTGTATCTGTATATCTCCTTCATTTGTGTTTTGTATTATTTTCCGCTGCTATGTAATTTATTGTAGTCTCTAATATTTGGTAAATGTATATTATTTGTTTATACTCTGTATATTCTTGTATTCTGATGAATTGTTATAATTAACAATGAAATTTTCTTTCTGTTTGCGTTCTTTTGTGGCTTGTCCTCGACTCAATCCGGGCTTTCCCGTAAGGGGGATTTCGGGTCGTTTCATTACATGATTCATACTCCAACATATATATACTTGCATATGTGATTTATGCAACATAAACTATGGTGTAAACTTGCATCTAACTCACACATGTCATAGCCTAACTTTTAGATCCAATTTACACATAAAATAGATGTCATTAAACAAGTAAGGTTGTATATGATTCTCACTAACTTGCATATGATTCATATCTAAATTAACAACTAAACTTGCATACATACATATGACTTAACATATGAATTAGTTTGTAACACCCTGGATTTTTCAATAAAGAATAACTAGTCTCAGACGTGAGATTTAAGGGAAATGGGTTGCGCCATTGTGTTCGTCTCGGAATTCTGGTTGAAATAGAGTCCGAGTTTGCGGGAAACGGGTACCGGATGAAAGAGTTATGGACGAACGAAATTTGGTGGCTAAAAGAAGAAAAAAAGGATTGCACTGGCGCACTTGGGAAGTGCGCCAGTACAAATTAACACTGGCGCACCTGCCAAGTGTCCCCACGTCGAGGCAGGAGCATGCACAGCTTTCTGCTTCAGGCTGACCCGTGTTGTTGAGTCCTTTCTGACTCTATGCTGAGTCATTAGGGCTGACTCATCACCCTATCATGATTGAATGGTTTTGATTAACACTAAGAACATCCGATGGCTTAAATTAATTCAAAACTCTATAAAAAGACCCATAGACTCAAAACCTAAATCAGAATTAAAATTGAAACTATGACCGTCATGCTGTTGTCTTGAACCCTAGAGCAGCCGCCACCAAATTAAAGATGAAGAACAGCAAACCAAGTCAAAACTATTCAACCCTAACAGTGAATCTTCATCAAAGGAGAGCTAATTCAACTCCAGAAATCAGAATTCAAAACACAAGACTGCTTTTGAGTAGTGAGTTCGATAGTTTTAACAAGATAATTAGTAATTTAGTTGGATTAAGATATAATGCGGATTGTGTTGATATGATATGAAATATTGATTGCATGTTGTGATTATGTTGTAGGATTATGATTGAAATCTCTATGACGTTATGCTGCTATCATTTGTGATGTAAATGCTAGATTTACAAGTCAATACTAGATTCAAATTAAACATCCTATAATTCATGTCGAATTTATCCAATTTGCATTTTAATGAACATGCCGTAATACATGTTCCCAATTTATGCCAATTTCCAAGTTTATAACTACATTTTAGTAAATTTCATATTTTGCATAAATCGTATTCCCATCGTTCGTATAATCGTGATTCAACCTAGATTATAAATAAATCTAGATTCGTGGATAAAAGGGAATGAACCAAAATGCCATGAAAGAATAGATATAATAACTGGCATAAGATGAAAATTCACAGGCATATAGATCTGGTAATATTACGACATGAAAAGGGTTGAATAGTATAGGTTCAAGAACATGGGTTGACCTAACATAATAGGTAAATTCCCAAGATCAAGATCCAAGGATAACTAGAAATAAAAAGTCAAGCCAAGATCCAATATAATGCCAGTTTGGGGTACAACATGGTTTTGTAACTACAGTGTCATGGGCATAAATAAAAACCGTATATCCGTAGTCATAGGCAATAAATCCTCACAGTTAATGTAACAACCCGTATTTCAATAACATGTTAAAACGAGAATCAAGGCAGAATTTAATTTTAAATTCTGAATCAAGGGAAACGGGCTATGCCATTGCGTTCGTCTCGGAAAAATACGCGAAATAGAGTCTGAGTTTTCGAGAATCGGAGTCCGTATGACCCGTTAAAGGCCCAAAGAAGATTTCTGGAAATTTGAGTTTAGGAAACAGTTTTGGAAATCAGATTTGGGGCTAGGCGGGGAGTTTCCCGCCTAGGCCATGTCGACAGGGCTGTCGACAGGCCGGTCCACTTGGGCCCAGACCAAGTCGACAGCCCTGTCGACTTGCCTGTCGACAGGGGGTGGCCGGGGCAAATAGCCTGGCGCACCTGTTTGTCTCACCTGGTCTTGTTCTTGGACTGGGTCTGGAAGCTTCCGAGATCTGATGGTCCTAATCTATCCTAGGGTTAATCTAAGGGCCTAAAACTATCCTAATCTCTATAAAAAGACCCTAAACCTAACCTAAATCCCTAAAAATCAAACCTAGCAACTAAGTGCTGCCAAAATCAATTTTGATCATGGCCTCCATCTCCAATCCCTAGAGCCTATGCACTCAAATCAAGTTCAAATCAAAAGGTGCAAGCTTGCTACACCAAATCAAGGCCAAATCAACATTGCTATGCGAGTTCCATGACGATTCTTCTACAAAGGAGGCACCTTTCTTAGCCAAGATGATTCATGCTCCTTTCCCTAGGCCTAACTAAGTAAGTTCTAGCTACTTTTGGATCAAAACGGTATTTTTAATGTTTACATGGGATAAAATGAGGCTAAACATGATTATGCGAATCTATATGAACCTTACCATGCCTCTTGTGTTCATATTTATGATTTTAGGCCATGTGAGTGACTTAATCATGCCTCTCATGCTATGCATAACCTAGTTTAACTTGCAAGTTTGGATCTTTATGCATGAAATGCTAGCATGAACCTTTAGGAACCACTTTACTTGTGAAACATTGGCTAAGACAAGATTTTGGGGCTTATGCATGTTTATGAACCCAAACCCATTATGCTAACATGCAAGTTTGTGGCCAAATCCTTTATGAGATTATGCATGCTCGTGGTCAATCCCCTCTTTTAAGTTGTGCATGTTTATGGCCAAATCCCTTTTGATAATATGCATGTTTATGGCCAATCCCTTTATGATGTTATGCATGTGGAAGCCAAGCCCTTTTTGGCATCATGCATGTTTTGAGACCAATATGTGACATAGTATCCTTACTATGTTGACTCGCTTTGCTTGGGTTGGGAAAATACGATTTTTGGGTAGTTTGATAAACATGAACATGTCGCAAAATCTTAACTTGAATATGACATGTGTTTATACTTGAAAATATGACTTGAAAGATAACATGGAGGTTGGCATGTAAGTATGCATAAAAACATGAGCTTGGGAATTTACCTATTAAGTTAGGTCTACCCTTCGGGAATTTACCTATTAAGTTAGGTCTACCCAAATGCTCGAAAGACTTGTAACGTGTTTTGGAAACATGATGAACTTAGATAATATGAGTGTGGCCAACTCGAGGTTGGGTTGAGTTTGCAACGTAAAACTACCCGGAACCGACCGGCCTAACTAGTAGTTGCAAACAATAGGACCCAATGTGAGAAGTTGGTCATGTCGCGCTTAAGACCCGAGGTTAGACTAGGTTGTGGTGTAAATCTACCCGGACCCGCCCGGCTTAACTAGTAACCACAACAAGGTCTAATGTGAGAGGTTGAGGGTGCATTAATTAAATTAATGCCACATAATAGGGTTAAGTTAATTTGATTAATGAGGCTTAACCAAATATGATATGGACAAATGGGTTAAGTAATTTGATTAGGCTAATGATACTTAACAAAACATGATAAGCTTGGGTAGGTTAAGTAACTTGATTTGCCTAATGACACTTGACCATTTTTATACGACTAGTGGACGGGATTAAGTTAACCAACACTTAATCAATCCAACACGATAACGTGATAAGGTTAAGTAATTAAGACTTAACTAACCGAACCACGGTAATTAGATGGGGTTAAGTAATCCACACTTAACTAATCTAAACATGGTAATTCGATGGGGTTAAGTTAAACACTTAACCAATTTAAACTTGGTAATTCAATGAGGTCAAGTAACCCATACTTAACCAACTTCACTTGGTAGTTTAATGGGGTTAAGTTAAACACTTAACTAATTTAACACGATGATTTGATGAGGTTAAGTGACCTATACTTAACCAATCTAACTCGTTAATTTGATGAGGTTAAGTTAATCTATACTTAACCAATCTAACGTGAAAACATGATAAGGCTAAGTCACGAATCACTTGAATACGCTTGACCGATTTGACTCGGTAATTTGACAAGGTCAAGTTAATTTATATAATTAACCAATCTAAAATGATAATTAGACGAGGTTAAGTTATGGATTGCTTAATATACTTAGCCAACTTGACACATGGTTTGTAGGGTTAAGTCTTGGACTTGGATACTTAGCCAATTTTGACATGGTTTGTAGACGGGCTAAGTTATGAACTTAAGTGACACTTAACCCATTAGATAAACCCTAATTCGGAGGATTAGGTAAATAACCATAGTTAACAAGGGTAATGGAAATAAGGCTAAGTGGTAAACCTTAGTTAAGGGAAACTAAGTAATAATTCTTAGTCAAGGAAATCTGGACCACTTCTTAGATAGATGAGTAACCCGATACGGTAGGTCATCGTTAAAGTATATGCGTAGGAGCAGGCTATCTGATTTAGATAAAGGCTCCAGCGAACTGGGTAACGAAGCAGCGGCTTCGGGGAACGTGAGGATATTCGTGGTATCCCTCTGTGAGGTCGCAGATGATCATCCTGGGCTCACAAGAGGTTGAGGTCTGCGGTAGAAGAACCAAGAATATGCCTTGGTTGCTATGCGAGCGACCTAAAGACTGGGGTGGATAGCAGTGAGTCGACGGATACATAAGGTGCCCGAGATAGCAAGTTCGCCGATCATCTACCATCTTGAGTCAAGCGTGTACGTACGGAAAGGCAGGGAACACCCAACAGACCATAATTTGCTATCTAATTATGGGTGAGGTAGGCCGTAGGATGTGGGCTGGCCGGAGTGTAGTTCTCATGCAAGATTTTCTCTTCTGTTTCCTTTCACTAGTTGAAGGAGGGGTCTCGTAGGACCATAACCACGTGTAGAAAAGCAGACCTTAGTATCTGCATCGGCAGATAAATCTAAACTATGACAGGACTCGGATGGCACGATGTGATACATGTGCATACAGTTATAGAAAAACGATTCACGATGAATGCGTGGGGAAAAGGGCGCGGTTGAGGGTTAGCGTAATCCCTAGTGGACTAAGTGGTTTAACCCAAACCGAGATACGAAAGCGTGCAATAGGTAAGCGTAATCCCTAGTGGTGCTAGGTGGCGTAAGTCCTAGTAGTTCAAACAATGATTCATATGGAGGAGCCTAGCTAGAACAAGGGTGACAGTCCAAACGATTTCAAGGATAATACGACATGAGGAAGCCCGTACGAGGTACGGCCAAGGACTGAACTTATATACATGGAAAGAAACATATGATTCGAGTAACCTATATATGCGATATTAGGTTGACATGGACCGTTACACGACTTTGAGCACGGGACACTCAGGGTTAACACATAACGCGGGTAGGGATACTAGTACGAGAGGTGCAGAGCAAATATACATGTTAGAATTAGGAAGAATATACATAATAGATACCGTGGGATGTTAGACGGGGTAGATACCTTGGGATAATGTACTCGATAGAAATCTGACGATGTGATACCTTGACTTATCATAACACCGTAGTTTATCATGATACCTTAGTTTACCTTGCCGCAGTAGTTCAACCGGCTACCCTGGTTTATCTATCTTGTAGTTATCCTTATGTTTACTTTCAGTTTATGCATGTCATGTTACCTTTACCTGTTTTTACACTGGAAGTAGATAGGACTTACTCAGTCTTTTTGACTGACCCGTTTTGTTTCGCCTCTTTTCTTCCGTTTCCCCCCCCCCCCCCCCCCGTTTCAGGGAGGAAACATTGCAGTTTAGTTCGGACTTCTTCTGGTTGAAGGTCATCATGGATGGCTTGGACCTCTCTTGGCTATGGCTACTTTACTGTTTTACTTGGGGAATAATTTATTAAAAAGTCTTTATGCTTCTTTACTATTGCAAGACAGGTTTTGATGTACTCTGATGTAAAAGGCTTTAGACCTTATTTATTCATGTTATGAAAGTTGGATTTTACTTCCGCTATTTATATATGTTCTGTCTTGTGATATTTCTGTGCATGTTTACCAATAATGCCCCTCTAAAGCTAGTGCATTCCTTTGCGAGTGACCCTAGCGGAGGCGGGGTATTACAGTTAATGAATCACAGTCATAGGCGATGTTCATAGTCAAAGGAAAATAATTCTCACAGTCATGAGTCACAGTCGTAGGCAATGTTCATAGGCAATGTTCATAGTCAAAGAGGCGTATGGTTTTAAGGTCCATAGTCACAGTCTTATTGGTCATCGAACCATAACAGTTCTTAATTAGGTCCAAGGATATAAGCACTGATTCGAACGGAAAGATTTGGCATATTCTTTTATTCCTTTAATTTCATGTCACAAATATAGAAAACGTTCAAATCCAAAAAGTAACCGACTTATAGAGATTATATTAGATTCGTAGAAAAACAGTCGTTGAAGTCGTTTGAATCTTCACTTGAATCCTAGCTTGTTTTGAATCTCCTCTTGAAAGTCTTGAGCAGCATTTCCTCGTCTTGATTTATTTTAAATATTATTTTATTTATTTATACATTTAGAGGAGGAGAAGAAGCCATGTCCACCAAGAATCTTTGCAGCATAAGGTTAGAGAAGAATTGTGAATAGAGAAGGAGACAAGGGGCTGTTTATATAGGATTAGGCGGACGAATCTAGGCAGAAAACGAGACCAGGTACATCAGAATGCACCCAGGCCCAAAAGTGGGTTTTTGCACCCAGGTCGACACCCATGTCGACTGGGCAGTCGACCTGGTCAAGGAGGGTCAACTACCCAGTCGACTCCCCAGTCGACCTGGATCCTGGGCGGGAATTTTCCCGCCCAGCCCGCTTCTGGGTTTGAATTCGAATTTCGAATTCGAATTTCGAGCTGTTTTCGATTCTGAAAATTCCTGAAACTTCGGAGGGTCATATCTCCCTCATACGGACTCCGATTCTCGCAAACTCGGACACGTTCCAAGCAGAATTCCGAGACGAACGCAATGACGCAACTCGTTTCCCTTGATTTTGAATTTAAATTTTAATTCTTCCTTGATTTGTGAATCCTAGTGTTACAGAATTACGGGGTGTTACATTCTCCACCACTTAAAAGGATTTCTTCCCTGAAATCTTCAAGTTGGGAAGAATGTTTCCTACCATCCAATCATCCATCTAATCAACCATTCAATCACAGGCATTCATTGTCCTTAAAAGTATTTCTAATGTTTTCATGTTCATATGCATAGTGTGTGTATATGTCTTTATCTAATGCAAAATCAGGCGGTCTACAGATTCAGTTGACCTCCTTAATGCGAATCATGTCAGTGCCATGTGTCCAATCATGTATGCAAGCACCCCTAGTTATGTAAATACTACATGTGTGCATAGCCATTCATCCATATGCAACATCCATATGATAACATATCAAGTTCAACTTACAAACAAATACATATCTATAAATGCAATATGAAAGCGTCTGAACTGATCAAGTGCCTAATACGTATGTATATGCATTCACGAGCAACCACTCGCAACCATTAACCATAACATGTTTCAAATACATGTTTACATCCAAAAGAGCTTCTACCTAAGGATCGAAGATACGACCTAGAGGATATACTTTGGAAAGAGAGAAACAATTATGCGTAAAGCTCCTACAAAAAAAGAAAAGAAATTAAGGATGCACCCTTAAGGAAAAGGGTATGATGCTAGTATCTAGCCTTCTTGAGCTTTACTCCACTGTAATTTAACTTCACGATTGTGAAGTTTTTGACCTCCATTTCCAAAATAAATAGATGTCAATCACGGTACCTGTGACGGCCCGCCCCGCACCAACCGACATTTACTCCAAAAGTGCGCTGTACACATGTCCAGTTAGCGTGGAACGGGTCGTCAAAAGGAAAAGGAAGAAAGAAGAGAACTAACAAGGAACCTGTAGAATGTCTCACAGCGCATAGAACAAAATATAATAATAACATACTTGACATAAAACAGGAGAAACAGTGCATAAACTGAAAACTGGAACTAACCATCATAGCAGCGGAAATTCAAAATACAGCTTATTACAACTTTCAAACTGTCTCCAAACAAAACAAGATAAAGGAGGTACACTACTAATGCCCAAGTAGCGACCACCAACGACACAGGGAGAATGTGTATATATATATCATACATGGAAGCCTCATGCCCGCCTCCGAATCAGCTACCCGCGCATCACCAGCTAACCTGTCTCTAGTCTGCTCGTGTGAGCACCCAGAGTAATAAGAGGAGACATAAAACTCTGGGTCAGACATAAAGCCTGGTATGAGCGATAAGCATCTAAAGTGAACAATAACAGGTAGACTAGAAACATACCTGAACCTGGACCTGCAACCAAAGAGTTAGCACTACATACTGTACAACACACTAAGGTACCATATCAAACGGTGTAAAGATACGGAGGTGGGGGAGGTGTGCATGTCATAGTGATGGCAAACAATCAAGCATAGCATCCATCCTCACATCTCTCACTCAGTGCGTAAAGCATACGATATTCACCACTTCGATCACCTAACATATCTTGCTACGATCACTTTGCCCCATGAAGTCATAAATGGCTTCACTGCACTGATAACGTAGCCACAAATCCTTCGCTATGTCCACTTTGCCCCATGGAGTCACAAGAACCCCACTGCACTGGCTCATAGCCTTACTAATCCTTACTATGTCCACTCTGCCCCATGGAGTCGCAATGACCCCACTGCACTGGCTCATAGTCTTACTACGCATCACCTTGCCCCTCGGGTCGTAATGACCCTACTGCACTGATAACGTAGTCATCATTCATTTTTAGTGGTGAATCGAAGTTGTGAACTTCGACAACTCCTTAGCACACGTCCCGCAGCAAAGTCCAACCGTGAAGTGAACTCATCGGTTCGCTACTGGATCCTGAGCTCTAACTTCCCATATCGGACTACCTTTGCATCTCGGGTTATTGGTCAATACAGGGTCGGGTTCCTCCTCAAGCCATCGGTTCGGGTAGGGTATCCTCCATCGATTCGGGTCGGGTCCTCTTCTGGTTCGGGTCGAATATTTCTCCTCGGGTCGGGTCGGGTGCCATCCCCCTCCAATTCGTGCTTCCGCTCCGATCCGTCTCCATGCTTCCTTCACATGCTCCTATCCGATCCATCTTCATGCTTCCGCTCTGATCCGTCTCCATGCTTCCACTCCGATCCGTCCTCCTTAATCCGATCCGATCCCAGTTCAGTTAGCGTGGCCTTTCTTTTTGCCAATTTTCCCAAGTGTCAGGTTCCGATCCGATCGAATCCCTTGCCCAGTTCAACATATCCGATCCGAGCCCCATATCCGATCCGATCCGAAACCTGCACTGTTTTTCTGAAACTGTATCAGCAAGTGTTTGCGCCATTCGACGACGTTTTCGACCATTCTAACTATTGAAACCAATCACAAAGCATTTCATACAGTGATAGCAACATGTATAGTCAACCACAAACATCAAAACATCAATACGATAGGTTAAAATGGATTAAACATACCCAAAATCCCACATTTCCCCTTAAGCATGTTTAGGTGAAACTAATGATAGGATTAGCAAAACTTAACCAAATTAACCCAAATTCATATCAGAGGTCTAAAACATCATTTAGGAATTTATGAACATTTTTCCCGAATTTTATCATGCTTAAATTCGCTAATTAGCACTAATTATCCTTAACTAGCCATAATTAGTGTAAAACTATGCAAATCACTCACCTTAGCCACAAATAAACAAAGATCTGAAATAAATCTCCGATTTGATGTGAATCTCAATGCTAAACAGCAGATCCAATATTGCTTTGGGGTAGATCTTCCTTCATTAGAGGTTGTTAAGCCAAATCTTTGACCAAAAGGTGATTTGGAGGTGATTTAGAGGTTGGAGGCCATTTTTAGGGTTCCTTGGTGATAAGTGGAGACTAGAAAACTGAAATGGAATGATTCTCTATCTCATTTCAGCCTTCCCATAACCCTAATCCCGAAATGGGTTATGGCCCTACTCACTAATCACCGGATTTGGCCCGGTTAAGCAGTTTTTCACCTTCCAAACCTTATTTCAGCCATATCTCCCAAACGGTAAGTCCGTTTGGCTATTGTGACCACTCTTTGGAAAGGTAAACCATCAAACAAATCCAATGAAAGTGGTTTCAGGTCAAAATTCCTTTCCAATCAAAAGTTATGGCCAAAACAGTACCAATTAGGGGCAAAATGGTCATTTAAAAATCGACAAAAATCATGAACATGGGAGATGACTCTAATGGATGTTTCCCAAAGTTACATGACCATATGACTTCACAAGGGAAAGAAATAAAGATTCTACAATCCTATGATGTGAAGAATACGGGTCATTACACTCTCCCCCCTTAAGAAATTTCGCCCCCGAAATTCCTTAATCAAACACACACAAAGGTCTCGCATGCCTATCAATCATAAAACAACAATCAAACATACAACCAAGCAAAACAAGTTTACCCTAGCTTGCGGAAAACTAAATTACGAAGTAAGTCTTACCAGGCAAAGAGTTCAGGATACGCCTTCCTAATGCTCTCCTCTGTCTCCCAGGTACTATCATTCTCGTTCTCATCCCACTGAACCTTGACTAGCTTCACCGCCTTCCTTCGAAGTTGCTTCGTATCGTGCCCCACAATACGAATCGGCTTGCAGTTCCCAACCGCCTCGGGTTCTACTTCGAAGTCCTCTAACTGATCAGGTGAAATAGTCATATCTGAGTCGTGAACGAACTTCCTTAGTTGGGAAACATGAAATACATTGTGAACTCCCGCCATTTTCTCTGGTGAGCCAACTTTATATGCCAAATTCCCGATTAGTTCAAGAACAGGGAATGGGCCAACAAATCTTGGTGCCAACTTGCCTCTCCTGCCAAATCGAATCACGCTCTTTAACGGAGAGATTTTGACGAACACCAAGTCACCAATGGAGAATTTCAAGTCTCTTCTCCTCTTATCGGCATAACTCTTCTGCCTATCTTGGGTAGCTTTCATTCGCTGTTGAATGATCTTGATCTTATCGGAAGTTTCTCTCACCACATATGGTCCAAGCACAAACTTCTCGCCAGTCTCTATCCAACATGATGGTGAGTTGCATGGTCTTCCGTACAAAGCTTCATATGGAGCCATACCGATACTGGATTGGTAGCTATTATTATATGCAAACTCTACTAGATGCAAATGGTCATCCCATGATCCACCAAAATCCAATATACAAGCTCTCAAGAGATCATCCAATATACGATTCACCCTCTCCGTTTGACCGTCGGTCTGAGGATGATATGCGGTACTGAGATGTAATCCTGACCCTAGAGCCTCTTGTAAGCTTTTCCAAAACCCACTAGTGAACAACGGGTCTCGGTCACTCACAATGCTTTTGGGTACTCAATGAAATCTCACTACCCGCTTCATATACAATTCTGCGAACTTAGCTGCCGTTCTGGTCGATTTAACTGGTATAAATCTTGCACTTTTAGTCAATCGATCCACAATTACCCAAATGCTATCATATCCCGATATAGTCCTTGGTAAACCATCAATGAAATCCATCGAGACTTGCTCCCATTTCCATTCGGGAATTTCTAATGGTTGCAACAATCCACTAGGCTTCTTTTGCTCAGCTTTAACTAGCGGGCAATTCAGGCATTTGGATATAAACTTCCCAACGTCTCTTTTCATCCCTTCCAAGTAGTAAGTCTGTCTCATGTCTCGATACATCTTATTACCACCGGGATGTATAGTTAGTTTTGAGTGATGACATTCTCTAAGCACTTCATCTCTCAAACCATTCACGTTGGGCACAACTAGTCTTCCATTCTTCCGAAGCCATCCATCTCGATCAAGCCCATACACATTCATCTCCTCATCGATACCCATCTCTAACTTAGAGATGATATCCAATAGGTTAGGATCGTCCCTATGACTAGAACCAATCCGCTCTATCAAAGTGGGTCTGATCGCCAAACTAGCTAGCATGACTGGATCCAATTCGCACCTTGGTCTGAAATCAAACCCCGCGATATACTACAGTTGCTTCCATTCAAGAAACATAGCCCCTAAACTGGCATGTCTCCTACTCAAGGCATCAGCTACCGCATTACCTTTCCCAGGTGTGTATCCTATATCAAAATCATACGAAGCCAAAAACTCTAACCACCTTTGCTGACGGAGATTCAAATCTTTCTGAGAGAAGAGATACTTTAACGATTTATGATCGGTAAACAACTCAAATCTTTCTCCCAAGAGATAGTGTCTCCACATTTTCAGCGCAAACACAATCGCTGCTAATTCCAAATCATGGGTAGGATACTTCTTCTCATGCGGCTTTAGCTGTCGACTAGCATAAGCTACAACCCTACCTCCTTGCATTAATACAGCACCCAGTCCAGTACCACAAGCATCCGTGTATACCGTCATCTCTTCATTCCCTTTAGGAATGACTAACACTGGCGCACGCATCAACTTCTCCTTTAGACTCTTGAAGGCATCCTCACACACTCCGTCCCAGACGAAGGACAGATTCTTCTTAGTCAATTGAGTCAACGGTGCTTCTATCTTGGAGAAGTCCTGGATAAACTTACGATAATATCCAGCTAATCCCAAGAAACTTCTTACATCCGTTGCATTCTTGGGCGTAGGCCAATCCTGTACCGTAGCCACCTTCGCAGGGTCCATGGCAATACCACTCTCGAAAACAACATGACCCAAGAATCTCACTTCCCTTCTCCAAAAATGACACTTAGAGAATTTTGCTTTCAATTGGTGTTTCCTCAACACCTCCATCACTATCCTCAAGTGTCCCTTGTGTTCCTCCTCTGTCCTTGAGTAAACAAGGATATCATCCACGTACACAAGAACAAACTTATTCAACTGATCTCTGAATACTCGATTCATAAGATCCACAAAGTAGGCTGGTGCATTGGTCAACCCAAACGGCATGATCAACCACTCATAAAATCCAGACAGTGTCCTAAATGTCGTTTTCGGAACACTCTCATCCGCTACTCGTAGCTGATGAAATCCTCTCGCGAGCTCCAACTGGGAGAACACTCTTGCTCCTTCCAGCTGATCAAACAAATCATCTATCTACGGTAGAGGATACTTATTCTTCCTCGTTACCTTATTCAACTCGCGATATTCCACACACAAACGAAGGGAACCATCTGCCTTAGTGGCAAACACAACTGGTGCTCCCCACTCGGAGACACTCCTTCTAATAAATCCCTTCTTCAAAAGATTGCTGACTTGCACCCCGAGCTCTCGTTGCTCCCTTGGTGCCATACGACGAAGTGGCATCACTATAGATCTGGCATCTTTCACTAAATCAATACGGAACTCAATCTCTCGGTTTGGTGGAAGCCCGGTCACCGCCTCGAAGACGTCCGGATAATGGCCAACCACGGGCACATCAGACAACTCATCCTGCGGAATGTCGAAGGAATTTACAAAACTAGCCATAACCCCATCACTAGGCAGACTACCAAACACTACCCTCCGCCCATCATCCGCCCTCACTGTCACCAAAAAGCCCTAACAGTCTACCACCACCCCGTATCTTTGGAGCCAATCGACTCCCAATATAATGCCATACCCAGTAAAGTCCAAAACAAAGCAATCACAAACAAACATACATCCATGACTCGATAAGACCAAATTCCTGCAAATCATACTAAGGCTAGTCGAACCACCAATCAGGTTCGTCACAACCAATGGTCTATCGACTATCTCGGGTTTCAGTCCCAACCTATCTACCAGGTCACTAGATATGAAGGAACGGGAAGCCCCAGTATCAAACAAAACTCGAACTGGTACATCATAAATAGAAAGCATACCTTGAATAACAACATTCTTTCCTTTCTCCGCCGCAGTTGGGGCATTCGACGAAGAAGGAACAACATCAATAGCATATGCTTTTACAATCTGCTTCTCCTTAAGAGGTTGCGGACACTTATCCTTATGATGTCCCACTTGACCATAGTTGTAGCACTTCCTTTCCGCTGGCTTGGACCGACATTCTTTAGCATAATGGCCCTTCTTACCACAGCTGAAGCACTCAACATCCTTCTTGCTCTTTTTCTGGCCACCTTTTGATTGGTCATGCTTCCTCTTATTCTGAGAGTTATTCTTGCCTCCACCGCCTGCTTGCGGCTTTGGCCCTTCTGCAGATGCAGCCTCAGTCTTTGACTTAGGGTAAAGACTTTCTGATCTCAAAGCCTTCCCTACAATCGATTCAAAAGTCTCATCGATTTGGTTGATAAGCCTTTCCCTAAAGTATCCATCCAAACCAGTAATGAACTTCTCATTCTTCTTCTCAGGAGTATCGATAAGAGATAGTCCATACTTCGAAAAAGTGTCGAACTCAGCAATATAATCAGAAACTGCCCTTCCGTTCTGCTTGAGTTCCAAGAACCTCTTGAACAACACTGACTTCTGGGCAGCTGGAATAAACTTCTCGCTAAAGCGAGCCTTGAACTGATCCCAAGTAAACTGAATCTCTGGAGTAGCTGTTCTAATGGCATTCCACCAATTCATCGCTCGCCCTTGTAGCTGACGAGACGCTAGCCTTCTCTTCATCGCATCCTCAAGAACCAAGTCATCGAAGATACGGTCACAGCTATCCATCCAATCTTGAACATCTGTGGCCGACTCCGTTCCGTGGAACGGCTTTCCACCAATATTAGTGTAATCCTTGCACAACTTGGCGAAATTGACCCTAGGCGCCTGCACTACTGGGCCAACACCAACTCCGGGATTGGGAACTGCCCCTTGCACCTCTCTAAGCATGTCTCTCATGAGGTTAGTAAACATCGCCCTCATGTCAGCGGCATTCCCTTGGTTGGTCCCTCTACCAGCACCCCTCGTGTCTCGGCTCATCGTCAATCTGAAAAAGGGAAACGATTAACGACCCCATAGTGGTGCTAGTGCAATGCGACTTCATCTTTATACTACTAATAGTATATATATATATATACATATATAGCTTTTGAAAACCAAAGTAATCACAAATACGCGCTCTCATATACGTATTATCTCTCGCTAGTGTCTTTCCCTAGGTTAACTACGCAACCTAGAGCTCTGATACCAAGTGTGACGGCCCGCCCCGCACCAACCGACATTTACTCCAAAAGTGCGCTGTACATATGTCCAGTTAGTGCGGAACGGGTCGTCAGAAGGAAAAGGAAGAAAGAAGCGAACTAACAAGGAACCTGTAGAATGTCTCACAGCGCATAGAAAAAAATATAATAATAACATACTTGACATAATACAGGAGAGACAGTGCATAAGCTGAAAACTAGAACTAACCATCATAGCAGCGGAAATTCAAAATATAGCTTATTACAACTTTCAAACTGTCTCAAAACAAAACAAGATAAAGGAGGTACACTACTAATGCCCAAGTAGCGACCACCAACGACACAGGGAGAATGTGTATATATATATCATACGCGGAAGCCTCCTGCCCGCCTCCGAATCAGCTACCCGCGCATCACCAGCTAACCTGTCTCTAGTCTGCTCGTGTGAGCACCCAGAGTAATAAGAGGAGACATAAAACTCTGGGTCAGACATAAAGCCTGGTATGAGCGATAAGCATCTAAAGTGAACAATAACAGGTAGACTAGAAACATACCTGAACCTGGACCTGCAAACAAAGAGATAGCACTACATACTGTACAACACTCTAAGGTACCATATCAAACGGTGTAAAGATACAGAGGTGGGGGAGGTGTGCATGTCATAGTGACGGCAAACAATCAAACATAGCATCCGTCCTCACATCTCTCACTCAGTGCGTAAAGCATACGATATTCACCACTTCGATCACCCAACATACCTTGCTACGATCACTTTGCCCCATGAAGTCAAAAATGGCTTCACTTCACTGATAACGTAGCCACAAATCCTTCGCTATGTCCACTTTGCCCCATGGAGTCACAAGAACCCCACTGCACTGGCTCATAGCCTTACTAATCCTTACTATGTCCACGCTGCCCCATAGAGTCGCAATGACCCCACTGCACTGGCTCATAGTCTTACTACGCATCACCTTGCCCCTTGGGTCGTAATGACCCTACTGCACTGATAACGTAGTCATCATTCATTTTTAGTGGTGAATCGAAGTTGTGAACGTCGACAACTCCTTAGCACACGTCCCGCAGCAAAGTCCAACCATGAAGTGAACTCATCGGTTCCCTACTGGATCCTGAGCTCTAACTTCCCATATCGGACTACCTTTGCATCTCGGGTTGTTGGTCAATACTGGGTCGGGTCGGGTTCCTCCTCAAGCCATCGGTTCGGGTCGGGTATCCTCCATCGGTTCTGGTCGGGTCCTCTTCTGGTTCGGGTCCAATATTTCTCCTCGGGTCGGGTCGGGTGCCATCCCCCTCCAATTCGTGCTTCCGCTCCGATCCGTCTCCATGCTTCCTTCACATGCTCCTATCCGATCCATCTTCATGCTTCCACTACGATCCGTCTCCATGCTTCCGCTCCGATCCGTCCTCCTTAATCCGATCCGATCCCAGTTCAGTTAGCATGGCCTTCCTTTTTGCCAATTTTCCCAAGTGTCAGGTTCCGATCCGATCGAATCCCTTGCCCAGTTCAACATATCCGATCGGAGCCCCATATCCGATCCGATCCGAAACCTGCACTGTTTTTCTGAAACTGTTCCAGCAAGTGTTTACGCTATTCGACGACGTTTTTACCATTCTAACTAATGAAACCAATCATAAAGAATTTCATACAGTCATAGCAACATGCATAGTCAACCACAAACATCAAAACATCAATACGATAGGATAAAATGGATCAAACATACCCAAAATCTCACATTTCCCCTTAAGCATGTTTAGGTGAAACTAATGATAGGATTAGCAAAACTTAACCAAATTAACCCAAATTCATATCAGAGGTCTAAAACATCATTTAGGAATTTATGAACATTTTTCCCGAATTTTATCACGCTTAAATTCGCTAATTAGCACTAATTACCCTTAACTAGCCATAATTAGTGTAAAACTATGCAAATCACTCACCTTGGCCACAAATAAACTAAGATCTAAAATAAATCTCTGATTTGATGTGAATCTCAATGATAAACAGCAGCTCCAATGTTGCTTTGGGGTAGATCTTCCTTGATTAGAGGTTGTTAAGCCAAATCCTTGACCAAAAGGTGATTTGGAGGTGTTTTAGAGGTTGGAGGCCATTTTTAGGGTTCCTTGGTGATAAGTGGAGACTAGAAAACTGAAATGGAATGATTCTCTATCTCATTTCAACCATCCCATAACCCTAATCCCGAAATGGGTTATGGGCCTACTCACTAATCACCCGATTTGGCCCGGTTAAGCAGTTTTTCACCTTCCAAACATTATTTCAGCCATATCTCCCAAACGGTAAGTCCGTTTGGCTACTGTGACCACTCTACGGAAAGGTAAACCATTAAACGAATCCAGTGGAAGTGGTTCCAGGTCAAAATTCCTTTCCAATCAAAAGTTATGGCCAAAACAGTACCAACTAGGGGCAAAATGGTCATTTAAAAATCGACAAAAATCATGAACATGGGAAATGACTCTAATGGATGTTTCCCAAAGTTACATGACCATATGACTTCACATGGAAAAGAAATAAAGATTCTACAATCCTACTATGTGTAGAATACGGGTCATTACAGTACCAAGTTTATGTACTAAGATGATTAGAGGTCTCCCTCTTATCAACCATGCCATAACTATAAGGGTCCAAAGGTCACTACGTGCTTTTTAGAGTGCCTGCCACAACTATTCATCTCTCACGCAAACCATCCTAATCGAACTCGACATTCCTCAAGTACAAGCCTCAAAGGCCTAAACCAATATCAGACAAGCACCCAAGGAATATCTCCTCCGAATTTAGACGATCTACGTGAGATGATATAAGCAAACTCGATAGCTATTTTGAAATCCCTACTAATCAAAAATAAACTGGTCGGACCACCAATTGGATTCGAGACTCTAGTGGGATCTTTCTACTATACAAGTACTATGGTGCAGAGACTCAACTATGGAAATGGATATGAACGAATGTGAAGAGCTAAAACCAAAGGAAAGAGTACTAACAGCAAAACTAGACTCTTCCAATAGAACTTTACTACCTTTCTCCTAGGTACGCTTGGTGGCGAAAGTAGGTACTTGCCCTTTTGAAAATCTTGCCTTTGCACTTAATTACATGCCCTATTACACCATAGTAAAGATACTTCCTCTTGTCTTAGGTTTTATAATTCCTTCCTCCTTCGTAAGCTAAATCTACATCTATGAATTCCTCATCCTCTTCCGTGTGTAGTCATGTTGACAAATCTCTCGAAAGCTGCTTCCATCGTACAGAAAACCCTATAAGCTTGAATGAAAACTGGCCGTAGGTGAAACAACTATGGCTATGGATGGAAGCCCGGCACTACTTCGCCCATCGATGAGGTTACCTCCCAGAAAGCCAGGAGCCCCAGAGACTCAAGAAAGAAGGAGACAAGAATTCAAACAGAGGAAGAGAAGATAGTGTGTATGGCTTTGGGGAATATGCCTTTTTAAACAAATCTTTTCTTTTGAAAATGCTTCTTTTAAAACCGTTTTGAAATTTTTTTTCAAATCCTTTATCTGATCTAGTAACCTTCAGCTCTGATACCAAGTGTAACACCCCACATCCGTTAGTGTCACTCACAAAGGGAATGCACTAAGTTCTGTGGAGCATTTTAAGGTAAAAGATGCAGATGATTTACAAGATAGACAAAAATTAAAACAGTGGAAAATAAAACTTTGCTTTATTGATAAAATAGTTTGTACAACGATTTCATTACAATATCAGAGTATCATCTGTCCTACAAAATAAAGAAGCATAAAACAACATTTATATTCCCCAATGTAGCAAGAGCCAGCCATAGCATCTGAAAAGAGAATCCAAGCAAAACTTTGACAAATCATCAAGCTGGGAAAGAGTGACAGTCCAACTTAACCTGAGCTATACTACTCCCTCCTTTACTACCTGAGGGGGGGGTGAACGGAAGAAAAGAAGACGAAAGAAAAACAGAGTCAGACATAAAGCCTGAGTAAGTTCAGTTACTTCTAGCATGTGAACATAGAAAAACAAAACGACATGAATTAACTGAATACAAGATAACACCATGATGATAGGGTCAGCAAGATTAGACAAGATTAACACATGATATGCTAAGATAAGATAAACTGGATATGCTCTAATACTTTCGCCGCTTCGCTATTTCCTTATTATACTGGTTTCTATATATCTGCACCACCTAACTAGTGTCCCAACTAGTAACGTGATCCCAATCCCGGTAATTTCGGTTGCCTTCAGGCATACATTTATTATCTATTACCTAGATCTAATCTAGGGTTTTCTATTGAGTGCTTCCTAGATTCAACTAGGGTTTACGCGACTTGTCTAATGCTTTACAGATTCAGGGTTTATGCCACCTAGTTTCACTAGGGATTACGCTACCTGTCGAACGATGCCCCTAGTCTAGGACACACTACCTAGAGTGGTATATGTTCCTAGACTTTCCCCACGTATGTGTCGCGAATCGTTTATCGCTGTCTAGATGCACATGTCCTGAAATGTGCGACCCGAGTCCCGTGGCAGGGCTACTCTAGAAACACCGAACTCGGTCGGGAGCTTTTCAGATATCTGCCGTTGTAGATGCTATGGTCTGTTTTTCTACCAGTGGTTATGGTCCCACGTGACCCCTCCCTCAACTAATGAAAGGCAATCCAAGCAAATCAAGTGCGAGAACTGTACTTTTGCCACCCTATGCCCTACTTTCCTATTGGCCAGCCTCACCCATAACTAGATAGCAAGTATATGGTCTGTTGGGAGTTCTCTGCCTTTCTGCATATGTACAACGATTGACTAAAGATGGTAGGTAGACGACGAGTTGCTATCACAGGGCTACTGGTCTCGCCGAATCCCGCTGGTCCATCCTAGTCTTTAGGTTGCCTTGTATTGCAACCAAGGCGTAACCTTGGTTCTTCTACCGCAGACCTTAACCTCTGTGAGCCCAGGAGGATCATCTGCCACCTCACAGAGGGATACCAAGTGTACCCTCACGTCCCCTCGAAGCCTCGTGCTTCGTAACCCAATTCGTTGGAGCCTTCTTTTTAATCAGACGGACGTTCGCTCCTTCCCGTGTTATACTAAGAATTACTACTTAGTTTTGCTAACTAAGGTTTACCACTTAGTTTCCAGAATCGTTGTTTTCATAACTAAGGTTTACTACTTAGCTCCTTTTTAACTAAGGTTTACTACTTAGTTCTCTTCTCGTCAATTTGGATTGGTTAAGTGTCATTAGTCAGTTCAAGCTAACTTAATCCTCTTCATTTATCCTGTTAAACTGGTTAAGTGTTATCAGTAATTCATGTTGACTTAACCCTACCACAAACCAAGTTATATTGGTTAGGTATTTCTTATTACTTAACCCTATTCATTCATCCTGTATTGGTTAGGTGTTCCTTTTTTAACTTAACCTTGCCCATCTGTTTTTAACTAACATTTTATTAATGGTTAAGTATTATCCCTTCATGTTTTAGACTTAACCCTATTCATTTATCACAATCTGATGGTTAAGTGTTCAAGTTTACTTAACCCTATGGTCTAGTCCAGCTAACATATCAAATTGGCTAAGTGTATTAAATTTTACCTAACCCTAACCTCTAGTCTAGTTAACATGTTATTTTGGCTAAGTGTATTAACTTTACTTAACCCCACCTTCTAGTCTAGTTAACATGTTAATTTGGATAAGTGTTATCTTAGTTACTTAACCCCTACAAATCTTGTCTTGTTACGATGTTAAGTTTGGTTAAGCGTCCCTATAGACTTAACCCTCCCATTCTAGCTTAACAGTGTTAAGTGTCTGTATGAACCTAACCCCACCCATCAGTTTGGTTATCATGTTGAATTGGTTAAGTGTCTTAGTTAACTTAACCCTACTACTATTGTTATAGCTTTAACTAAATAAATTAAAGCCGCAACCACTCACATTAGACAGTTATTGTTGCGATTATTGGATGTGTCGGTTGGCTCCGGGCAGGTTTACATCGCAACTCAGTCTAACCTCGGGTTAGGCATATTCGTGTTTTCTAAGTTCAAAGGGTTTTGATTAATTTTCAAATCAGGTTTTGAAAGTAACCATCCCGTCCTTTGGATCAGTTAGCGATAGCCAGGGAGAGCAAGAAATTTGTATTTTCCAAACCCAAGCCTAGACACTATCCTCTCTGTCACCCTAGAACTTTCTGGTGTGTTATTAAAAGAGATGTCGTTAATAAACCTTTAATTTGTCTAAATTTACATTTTCTCATTTAGGACAAATTCTATAAGTAAATTATTCCTAATTTACTTATTTCATAATTACTCTTTTAATGTAAATTGTCAACATTTATTATTATGGCCCATTTTACCCTCTATATCATATTTATGCTTTTTGGTATGTAAACTATACCAAATTAAGTGTCACTAACCATGATTTTGCTAAACATGACAATTACTCACAATTGTGGCCAATTTCAAATTTATGCCAATATACTTATTATGCCAAATTAGCTAATCCAATTCTGATTTAACATTCTAATTACAGTTCATGTCAAATTAGACTTATTATTCTAGTTCACAGTTCATGTAAATGCTAGATTTACAAGTCAATACTAGATTCAAATTACACATCCTATAATTCATGTCAAATTTATCCAATTTGCATTTTTATGAACATGCCATAATACATGTTCCAAATTTATGCCAATTTCCAAGTTTATAACTACATTTTAGTAAATTTCATATTTTGCCTCAATCGTATTCCCATCGTTCGTATAATCGTGATTCAACCTAGATTATAAATAAATCTAGATTCGTGTATAAAAGGGAATGAACAAAAATGCCATGAAAGAATAGATATAATAACTGGTATAAGATGATAATTCACAGGCATATAGATCTGGTAATATTACGACATGAAAAGGGTTGAATAGTATAGGTTCAGGAACATGGGTAGACCTAACTAAATAGGTAAATTCCCAAGATCAAGATCCAAGGGTAACTAGAAATAGAAAGTCAAGCCTAGATCCAATATAATGCCAGTTTAAGGTACAACATGGTTTTGTAACTACAGTGTCATGGGTATAAATAAAAAACCTTATATCCATAGTCATAGGCAATAAATCCTCACAGTTAATGAATCACAGTCATAGGCTGTAACAACCCGTATTTTTGAATAACATGTTATAACATAAATGGAGGCAGAATTAAACTGTAAAATCTGAATCAAGGGAAATGGGCTGTGCCATTGCGTTCGACGCGGAAAAATACGCGAAATAGAGTCCGAGTTTTCGAAAATCGGAGTCTGTATGACCAAGATATGGCCTCGCGAAGTTTCACGAAAATTCACAAATTAAATATACTTAATTAAGTGAAATGGGTTGCGCAGAGAAATATATAAATATATATATATATATATTGATATATATATATATATATATATATATATAATTGAAAATTAAATAAATAAATATGCAAAAAATTTCAAAACAGCGAATTGGGAGAGGGGAATAACCGAACCGGCCGATTTTTGAGGTCGACCCTAGCTCGCTGGGTCGACTAGGGGTTAATCCAGGGTGTTTGGCTGTCAACTCGTGGGCCGATTCGCTCAAATGCAGATTTTGCATTTGAATGGTTCTCATGGTTCTGCTTTAATCTAAAGTCCCTAGATGGTTCCTACACTAGACTTCTTCCCCAAGACATGCTTTGATGGCTTGGATTGAATCTAGGGTTAATCCTATGGCTAATACTATCCTAATCCTCTATAAAAAGACCCCTAAAGCTAGCCTAAATCATCATTATTCATTCCTACAACTAAACTATGCCAAATTTGTTCCTCTCATGGCCTCCACTCTCATGCTAAAATTCCTAAGTCTATCTATATGAGAGATTTTGAGTACATACAAGTATTTTCAAGCTTGTATGAGTGTTCTTAGTTTGCATTCAAGTCAAGTTGCAACATTTCTCTTTCAAAGCAAGAGTTTTTATTGATTTGGCTCAAGGGTTTTTCATTTGGAGCTTGCATATTTGGGTTTTGCATAAGGGCTTCGTCTCAATCTTTATAATAACTATTTATTTGTGTCTTCATAGCATTGTAAGCCCTTTTCTACTTTCTTTCTTGAACTCTAAAGTTAAATGAATGATGTAAGTTTGGGGTTGATCATTATGATATGCAAGTTTGGTTGATCATTATGATATGCAAGTTTGGTTGATCATTATATGCAAGTTTGGTTGATCATTATATGCAAGTTTGGATTATCATTATGCAAGTTGGGTTAATCATTATGTATGACACATGTTGCTATGTTATGCAAGTTTGGGTTGATCATGTTATCATGTTATGCAAGTTAAACTTGATGTTGTGAGCATAAAGCTCCAAGCTTTATGTTGAAGGTTGCATTTTGGAAACATGGAAGTTATCATATCCCTTATGATAACTTGCATGTGAGGCTAAATGCGAACTTCTAGCAACTTCTACATGTCATTTATCACCATGTATCACTCATATGCTAAGTTTGGTTTTATGCATGCTTTTGAAGCCTAATGATGCAATATGCAAGTATATGAATATATGTACATTCCATATGCCACCATGATAAACCTGTGGCTTCAACACCTTTTTGTCATGATTATGCCAGGTTCCCTGTTTTATCCTTTATGCGTTGTTGTGAGTATGTAAACGATGGGATTACGTTGGGGTTGGGTAAAATTATGACATGAACATGATTTTTATAACATGATGTGATATGTTAACTTGTAATTATGTTTTGGAAACATAATGGACATGACACTTAGAAAATATGAGTGTGGCCAACTCGAGGTTGGGTTGAGTTTGTAGCATAAATCTACCCGGACCCGCCCGGGTTAACTAGTGGCTACAAACAATAAGACCCAATGTGAGAAGTTGGTCATGTTGTGCTCGAACCCGAGGTTAGACCTAGTTGTGGTGTAAAGCTACCCGGACCCGCCCGGCTTAACTAGTAACCACAACAAAGTCTAATGTGAGAGGTTAAAGCGCATTAAGTTAATTAATGCCTCCTGATTAGGGTTAAGTCATGGTACACTTAATACTTAACCAATTTGGGCTTGATGGATTAATCGAGGTTAAGTTAGGAGCCTTGGGTACTCTTAACCGATTTAATCCACGTTTGGATCGGGTTAACCACATTTAACCCGTTAAGAAACCCTAGTTGCGTGGTCCTTTTTAGCAGTAACCTTCTAGATGTATCATAAGACCCTAGGACTAGGCTAGGGTGGGGCACGATTACTGGGCTGATTGTAAGAGACCAAAAGAGACGGCTGAATGATGCCCCGGTTGTTCAGGCTGACCATGGTCGTGCACATCAAGTCCAGAGTTGAACACGGGCACCGGTAGGTTTAGACTGTGCATCATGGTATGGTGTCTGAGGGTTACACCGTAGGGCCAGATACACCCTAGGGTGGACCCTGCACAGTCAACTACATTACATGATTAGGCCGTATGACACCGACACTTGACGAGTTAGGCTTATAGGGAGCCGATCGACTAGACCGTGTAGTTGGACCTTGATTTAGGTCACCTCATGATGTTGGGCCAAGCTTGGGCCAAGGGATCAATTCTTGTTTTTACTTGACATGTTAGAATGCTACTACACCCGTGGCGCAAAACTTAACCTTGATTATGCGATGACACCTTTATCTATCTTGTTAGTTAATCACCATGCCAGTATGTTGTTATCCTTATGTTCATCTCAGCTTCTCACGACAGTTAACTTTACTAGTTCATAGACAGATAGTAGTAGGGCTTACCAGTCTTTTTGACTGACCTATTTTCTTTCGCCTCTTTTCTTCCGTTTCCCCCCCCCCCCCTCAGGTTCTCAGGGTGGGAACATTGGAGCTTAGCTTGGATCTTTACAACTTGCTTACTGGATTTGCTCATGTACGGTTTTGGACATTGAGCTAGCTATGGTTTATCACTTCATTTTAGGGATAGTACTTTATGTATTTCAGTTTTTCAGTTTATGCTTTTATCTAGACTTTGTTGTTGGAAAATAATGACCAAGTACTTTGTTGTAACATGACTGTGGTTTTGAAATGCTAAGTTTTATCCGCTGCTTTACTACTCTGTTTTACTTATATGTTCTGTCTTGTGATATCTGCATGCATGTTTACCTTGTTTAACGCCCCTCCAAAGCTAATGTCCTTTCAAGAGTGGCATTGGCGGAGGTGGGGTGTTACATTTGGTATCAGAGCATAAGGTTTACAAGATTGGAGCAAAAGGTTTTTAAAACTTAACTTTTGAAAAACTATTTTTAAAACCAATTAAGTATTTTCCAAGAAAAAGTCTAGTTTATTTTAAAAGGCTATTCCCCAAAAGCCATAGCACTATCCTTCGTTTCTTCGTTCTGAATCTATCCTTTTCTTCGTTTTAGTATAGCCGATCGCTTTAACATCCCGGAAGGCGTGCAAGTACCGGTCTGGTTCCGGAGATTTATGGAGGCAAGGGCGAATGAAGCCGGCCCCGCAAACATTCCTCCTCCTTCCCCCGTCGCTAACATCTCTCCTCCTCGCGTAGCTGAGGTTCCGCCTCCCCCTCAGCATACACAAGTGAATTTCGCGGAGCTTTGCAAAGAATTTAAGGCGATGGGTTGCAAGAATTTTGTCAGAACGGAGACTTCTGTGGAGGCAAGAAACTGGTTAAAGGAAACTGAAGACCTCTTTGATATCTTGGATGTGGAAGATCGTAGGAAAGTTCTGTTGGCGGTATGGCTATTGAAAGGGGAAGCCGCTTATTGGTGGGTAGTCACCACCACTACTAGACCAATTGAGACTTGGGATGACTTTAGGAGAAGGTTTGGACTAAAGTTCCTATCATCGACAGAAGAGAATCTTCAGATGGAGAAGTTCCTATCTCTAAAGCAAGGGGACATAACAGTTAGGGAATATGTGGATATGTTTAATCAACTTGCTCAGTTCGGTCTAGAATTGGTAAACACAGCTCGGAAGAAGGTCCTACACTTTGCTCTAGGATTGAATGAGCCATTGCGCGGTTTGGCCATGTCTCATATACCCCTGGGGGCAACTTTCGAGAGTTTGGTGAATATGGCCCTGCTTCAAGAGGGAGATAACAGTGGCAAGAAGGAGGTCAAGGCAAATGAGTCTCAAGGCGAGAAGGTAGATTCCGGAAAAGGAGGCAAGAACAACAATAGCAAGAACAACAAGTCAAGAGAAAGGAGGAAGTGCAACTTCTGTGGGATTACTGGGCACATAGCCAAAGACTATAGGAAGAAGAAGAGGAAGTTGGGCGAATTCTTTCACTGTGGAGAGCCTGGACATCTTAGCAAGGATTGCCCCAAGAAGCAAGGACAAGGGCAAGGACAAACTTGGCAAGTAAGACCCTCTGGAGGGCAATTGCTGGCTCTCCTCGCTCTTCCAGCTTTTGATCGAGGTAGAGTTTTTATAGAAATTAATGTTTACATTTCTGATTTTCCTGTTCGCACCTTATTTGATTCTGGCGCATCGCATAGTTTTATCTCTTCTGGTATTGTTGAAAGTTTGCACTTAAGTACTAGCTTAGTTGAGGATCCCGTTTGTGTTTCAAATCCAATTGGTGGATCCGCCCATCTACCTGTGGTTTGTATGGATTTGAAAATCTCTATCTTGAGCATAGAATTCATGTGTAATGTTTAGGTTCTCGGATTTGTGGGATACGGGTTGATTTTGGAGGTGGATTGGTTGTCCAGTTATGGAGCCATTCTTGACTGTGAGCATAGGGTAGTGAGGCTCATGACTCGCCTCGGTAATCCCCTAGAAATTTCTTGAAACCCTAGAGGTCCCGTCATGTTATGTTATCTTGAATCTCTCGACTCGTCCATTGATGATCTGCAATCTGTAAGGGTGGTCCGAGACTATCCCGATGTCTTTGAAGAAGTTAAGGGGTTACCCCCTAAACGAGAGATAGATTTCCGCATTTATCTAGTTGATAATGCCAAGCCAGTATCATTGCCAGTTAGGCACATGGCTCCACGTGAGAGAGGGGAGCTCAGTAAGCAAATCAAGGAGTTGATTGAGAAGAATTTTATTAGGCGAAGCATTTCTGAATGGGGTGCTCCGGTGGTATTCGCCACTAAGGCGGATGGTTCGCTTCGTCTATGTGTTGATTATCGAGAGTTGAACAAGCTGACAAAGAAGAGTAGGCACCCTTTACCGAGGATTGATGATCTCTTTGACCAGTTGGTAGGTGCTTCTGTTTTCTCTCAGCTCGATCTAGCCACCGAATTCCATCAGCTTAGAGTAGCTGAGGATAGTATTGATAAGACTGCGTTTAGGACTCCAGATGGATTCTTTGAATGGCTTGTCATGCCATTCGGTTTGACTAATGCACCTGCCTACTTCGTAGATTTGATGAGTAGGGTGTTCAGAGAGTTCCTTAACAAGTTTGTGGTTGTCTTCGTGGATGATATTCTGATCTTATCAAAGGATGAGGAAGAGCATGCTAGGCATCTCAAGGAAGTGATGGATACGCTTAGAGCGCATTAGTTGAAAGCCAAGTTCTCCAAATGTCATTTCTGGAGAAGGGAAGTTCGGTTTCTTGGACATATAGTTTCTAAGCAAGGCATAGCGGTGGATCCCGCGAAAGTGGTTGTGGTTCTAGACTGGAAGACTCCGAGGAATGCAACCGAAGTAAGAAGCATTCTCGGTCTGGCAGGCTACTATAGGAAGTTCATCAGGGACTTCACTAAGATTTCGGCCCCTCTTACTAAGTTGACGAAGAAGAACTTAGTCTTTGCATGGGACTTGGAGTGTGAGCTTGCTTTTCAAAGGCTCAAGAGAGCCCTTACCCCAGCTCTAGTTTGGCAACGTGGATTGGCACTGTTTTCAAGAGATAGTTTTCTGCGTGGGATACCGTATAATATGTAAACGAGAACCAAGATTCACTAACGAATCTTGGAAAGCTTGCACGAAACCATGAGCACGCAGTTATGTTTAAGCCAAGTATTTTAGGCAAAGAATAAGTGGAAGTGGAACGAGAGGCAACGGTGAAATGAGTTTTAACTCATATTTTGGGAACAAGAATTAAGAACTACGGAATTGCGAAGTTAAAAGACGGTCAGGGCATGATGGGATTAAGCACAAGAAAATGCGGCTTAGAAGATCGAAGACTAGATACGCGCATTTAATCTCTTTCTAAGAGTATATCCTTGATCCCTATTGTTCCGTAGAGCTTACTCGCATGCTATCTTTTAAGTGTATCCTCTCGGCCCTATCCTCAATCTTAGATCTATTGCAAACCCCCTAAGAAGTATGACTAGCCTATTTGTGATATATGGTTGGGGTGAAGAAGTTCGTCACCAAACTATTTGGGCTTTATGGGATATGGGTAATAATTGATAGACTTACGAAGAGAACCCATTTTTCCGGTGAAAAGCAAGAGCACCGTATCATGGCTAGCATCTGTTTATCCTCGAGAGATAGTATGGTTGCATGGAGTTCCTTCTAGCATAGTTAGCGATCGTGACCCAATTTTCACTAGCCAGTTCTGGAACAGTTTACAAGAGGCGATGGGTACGCGATTGAATTTGAGTACAGCCTATCACCCCCAGACGGATGGCCAAACCGAAAGGGCGAATAGAGTGCTAGAAGATCTCTTGAGGCTTTGTGTTCTCGACTTCGGTGGTACTTGGGAAACCACCTTCCTCTCATAGAGTTTGCTTATAATAATAACTATCAAGCCAGCATAGGGATGGCACCATTTGAAGCTTTGTATGGGAGGCCGTGTAGGTCACCATCTTGTTGGTGGGAGACAACAGATAGACTTATACTTGGGACCGACATGATAAGGGACACAACCAAGAAAGTTGAATTAGTGAGAAGAAGGATGAAAGCGGCCCAAGATAGACAGAAATCCTATGCTGACAGGCGAAGGGCAGATTTGGAATTCGAAGTGGGAGACATGGTTTTCATAAAGGTTTCTCCTTTAAGTAATGTGGTTCATTTTGGGACAGTGGGGAAGCTGGCACCATGGTTCGTAGGACCTTTCCCTATCACAGAGAGAATTGGAAAGATGGCCTATAAGGTGGAATTGCCCGAAAAGCTAGCCGGAATGCATAATGTCTTTCATGTCTCGCATCTCCGAAAGTGCCTTCATGAGTCCGCTGAGGTGGTTGAACCAAACATTCTTGAAGACATTGAGGTAGAGAAAGAAGCAACCTTGAGAAAAGCTCTGATTCGTATCTTGGGAACAAAGATCAAGAAACTGAGGAATCGAGAAGTCAAATTGGTGAAAGTTCAGTGGGGTGAAGCCGACGAAGATGCAACTTGGGAAACCGAGGAGAAGATGCCTGGGCTTTATCCATTTCTTTTCGAGGGTACATTCTCGACCTCTTTCCTAATTAGCATATCTTTCTGTTTATCCGCGTTTATCCTGTTTATCTTGTCATCTCGTTAATCATGTTATGAGGACCTTAGGTAGAAACCCTTTGGATGAAACATGTATTTGAAACATGTTATGCTTGATGGTTGCAAGTGGTTGCAAGTGTTTGCACGTGGATACTCGTGGATGCATGATACACATTAGGCACTAAGATCGGCTCACACACTTTCATACCGCATATGCATGAGTGTTTATGCTTATTCATGGATGAAACTTGTTATGCTATCACGTGGATGTTGCATATGGATGAATGTTATGTGCACTCATGTAGAGACTATGAGTTATGTTAGGAATTTGCATACATATGGACTCATTTCACTAACATGCTTTGCATTAAGGAGGTTTACTGAATCAGTAACCGCTTGATTTTTGCATTAGATAAGTACATATACACACACCTTTGCATATGATCATACAACATTTAGAATCCTTTAAGGACAATGACTGCACGTTGATGATGTTTTGAGTAGATGGGTGATGGATGGTAGGATACGTTCTTCCTAACTTGGAGATTTCGGGGACGAAATCCTTTAAGGAGGGGAGAATGTAACAACCAGTATTTTTGAATAACATGTCATAACATAAATGGAGGCAGAATTAAACTGTAAAATCTGAATCAAGGGAAACGGACTGTGCCATTGCGTTCGTCTCGGAAAAATACGCGAAATAGAGTCCAAGTTTTCGAAAATCGGAGTCCGTATGACCAAGATATGGCCTTGCGAAGTTTCACGAAAAATTCACAAATTAAAGTATACTTAATTAAGTGAAATGGGTTGCGCAGAGAAATATATATATTGATATATATATATATACATATATAATTGAAAATTAAATAAAAAAATATTCAAAAATGTTCAAAACAGCGAATTGGGAGAGGAGAATAACCGAACCGGCCGATTTTAGAGGTCGACCCGAGCTCCCTGGGTCGACTAGGGGTTAATCCAGGGTGTTTGGCTGTCAACCCGTGGGCCGATTCGCTCAAATGCAGATTTTTCTTTTGAATGGTTCTCATGGTTCAGCTTTAATCTAAAGGCCCTAGATGGTTCCTACACTTGACTTCTTCCCCAAGACATGCTTTGATGGCTTGGATTGAATCTAGGGTTAATCCTATGGCTAATACTATCCTAATCCTCTATAAAAGGACCCCTAAACCTAGCCTAAATCATCATTATTCATTCATACAACTAAACTATGCCAAATTTGTTCCTCTCATGGCCTCCACTCTCATGCTAAAATTCCTAAGTCTATCTATATGAGAGATTTTGAGTGCATACAAGTATTTTCAAGCTTGTATGAGTGTTCTTAGTTTGCATTCAAGTCAAGTTGCAACATTTCTCTTTCAAAGCAAGAGTTTTTATTGATTTGGCTCAAGGGTTTTTCATTTGGAGCTTGCATATTTGGGTTTTGCATAAGGGCTTCGTCTCAATCTTTATAATAACTATTTATTTGTGTCTTCATAGCATTGTAAGCCCTTTTCTACTTTCTTTCTTAAACTCTAAAGTTAAATGAATGATGCAAGTTTGGGGTTGATCATTATGATATGCAAGTTTGGTTGATCATTATGATATGCAAGTTTGGTTGATCATTATATGCAAGTTTGGTTGATCATTATATGCAAGTTTGGTTGATCATTATATGCAAGTTTTGTAACACCCCGTATTTTCTGTAAACATAAGAGTTAAAAATCAAGGTATAATTAATTTTTAGGAGAAGAAATAAGGGAAACGGGTTGCGCCATTGTGTTCGTCTCGGAAAAATACGCGAAATAGAGTCCGAATTTGCGTAAATCGGAGTCCGTATGAAGAAGATATGGACGAACGAAGTTAGGCAGAAAAACCGGAAACAGGCCAGAATACACTGGCGCACTTGTGAAGTGCGCCAGTACAAAAATACACTGGCGCACCTGCCAAGTGCGCCCATACAAATCCAGCACCGAATTCTGGAGTGTTCTGAGGTGACGTGTCTTCTTTTGAGTGGCTGGATGATGTGTATTCGAGCTGTGCGATTCTAATGACTTCTGGACTGATCTGAAGGCTCTAAATCACCCTATCCTCCTATAAATACATCCCTAACCTAAACCTTGGTTTCTTACACAATTCTCTAGCCTCCATTGCTCTCTTCTTCTAATTAAAAATAAAAATGGCATCGCTACTCTGCTAGAATCAAAACTAGAAGCCAATCAACATCATCCTAAATTCAAATTTGAGATAAAAGCTTCTGCAACAATTCTGTAACAACTAAAGTTCTTTCTTTAATCCAATCAAGGCAAGTACAGTTATTTTCTGCTGTAAACATTAATTATAATTCTGATATGCTTTTAAATCTGAATCTGAGATTGTATATCTGTCAGATCTGTTTTTCTGTGACTGTTCTGTATCCCTTTCTGCTTCCTTTCTGTTTCTATAGCCAGGCTACCACGAGCCTGTGCCTAATCTCATAAGAGATTAACGTATGAACGCAAATTTTGGGATAAATAATGAATGATGCGAAATTTGACGAGACTGAGTTGAACATATGACTTTAGATCTGAGGCATAAAATATATTGACATATGACTTGGGATTGGATGCATGAATTTGACTGTAAACATATAATTTATATATGTTGTATGCATAGTGTACATTGTAATCTAGATCTGTAACTAATTAGAGAAATGAACATATGTTATTTAGATATGTAATTAATTAGAGAAATAAGCATATGTTATAAACTAGTTTTAGACCTATGCATATTCTGTGATAAAAGAAGAAGAGGAACCACTGTAAGATTACATATGATTTGAGACTTTGGACAAAATGCATATAAAAGTCAAGATCTGATTTTTAGAAGATATGATTTAAAGATTTAGATTGTTGGGTATAGTTTGCATAATGATTCATGACTTAAAAAGAAGAAGATATGGAAACTTAGGTGTAAAGATTTACATTAATTAGGATATCTATTATTGTGATTACACCTAAATAGGGATTTTTGGATATATGGCATGCATTGAAATTAATGGTTATATTTGGTATAATTTATATGTGAATCTGCTGTAAAATGCTAGTTTAACAAAAATTGGAACATATGTTATATGGCAAATTATGTCCATATTCTGCGCTTATGCAAACATGGAGTATATGTTGTGAATCATGACAATTATGTAGGCATATGAATTTAGGCCAATTTATGATTAGGCAAGGCATGTAAATAGAACCTTTAGAAATATTAAATTTGCTAAATCTGCTAATTTGCCAAGTTGCCTAAACTGCTAGTTTTTTTATATTGCCTAGACTGCTAATTAGATTGAAGTGCCTAATCTGTTAAATTTGTCGGTTGAAATGCCTAACATGTTATATGCCAAAATCTGCTAAGTTGCTAAATCTGTTAAATCCGTTAAGTCATATAAAATCTGTTATCTGCTAAAATCTGTTATCTGCTGTGTCGATATAATCATCCTGTTATTGATATAATCTGAATTGGCATATATATTAGGCGTGCGCATAAACGGTAAATTATTAATTAATTGGCCGCAAAGATAAACGTGACTAACTCGAGGTTAGAATGAGTTTGCGGCGTAATTCTGCCCGGAACCGCCCGGCACATCCAGTGGCCGCAAACAATAGGTTCTAATGTGGGAAGTTAGTCATAACCTGCTTAAGACACGAGGTTAGGTCTGGCTTGTGGCAGAAGTCTGCCCGGAACCGCCCGGCCCATCCAGCAGCCAAAAGCTAGCGACCTAATGTGAGAGGTCTGGGCATTAATAATTAATTAATGAAAATCTAAGATAAGAATGACGTCTAAAACGTATTGGGGGAAAATAGGGTTAAACAAACTGGATTAATAGGTGTAGTAAACCCGTCCATGAATCTGTAGGCCCAATACAAAGTTAGACAAATCTGAAAAATCTGTACATCTGATCTGTTAGTCTGAAAACTTGTTAACTTAATCTGTGAACTAGTAAATCTGAATTATGTATGTCTGAACTTGTAAACAAGTTAATCTGAGATCTTTTAGTCTGGGGACACAAGCTTAGGAGGGGAATTACTTGTGTCATCTGTTGTTTGGGACCCATATTAGTCAGTAACCCTTTCTGGTATCAAAACTTTGACCCAACAATAGGTAGGGTCCGGGCACGCTTACTGAACTAATTATAAGTGGTTCATTCTGATAATGGCGAGGGGTGTTGATGGTGCGCTCCAACCGGGTCATGTGCGTGCATGGATCCCGGTCTGCCTCTGAGGATGTAAGACGCCGTGACATCTGTAAATAGGTCTGTGCCAATTGGTTGTCACTTTAGGGAGTGATACACCCTACTGTGGGGCCGACACAGGATATTTATGTATTAGGGAGCCGATCGCTTGGGGTAGGGTTTTAGGGTACGCTTAATTCTGTCTATTTCTGTTGGTACCGTCTGTTTCTGTTGGGTGGTAACACCCGTCTGTTTCTGTGTGGTACCATCTGTTCGGGTGGTAAAGGCCCATTACTGGTGTACACCTAATTCTACATTCTATTTCTGTAGGGATAAATCTATTTCTGCTTCTGTCTGTTTCTGATCGGGTAGTAAAGGCCCATTATTAGCATTCTGTTTCTGTTAAAGTATTCTGTACCCGTTCCTACTTCAATTTAGACATTAGGATGACACCTAATTCTGTTATACTAGTATTAGTGCAGAGAAGTGTAAAACAATAGTTTATGTCATTCTGTTTTTCTGTTATATCTGCTACACCTGTTACAGTTATCTCACATCCAGTTTTATGTTCATATCATATTATTATTATCTGTTCATATGCTGAAAGTCACTGGACTTGCCATACTTTTTGTCTGACCCTTGTTGTTTCGCCTCCTTTCTTCCGTTTCCCCCCCAGGTTATCCAAGGAGGGAATACTTTAGTTTGATCCGGATTTCTCTTTGCTTGAAGTGCTTAAAGTATGGCTTGGCTCTGTATAGCTTCCGTTCCATAGGGATTATGATTTTAAACCATGCATTTTGAAGGCTTTTGTACAAGGCTGATATTTTGTACTTGAATTCTGAAATTTGAAAGGATGTAACCATATTAATTTATGTTTCCGCTGTAATAAAGTTAAAATTTTTCAAGTACTATTTTATCTGTCTTGTAAGTTTCTGTTCCGTTTACTAAAATGCTCCACCAAAGTTAAGGCATTCCCTTTGTGAGTGACCTTAACGGAGGTGGGGTGTTACACTTGGTATCAGAGCTGAAGGTTACCAGATTGGGTAAAGTTTTTGAAAACTATTTTCAAAAAGGTTTTGGAAGGAAGTATTTTCAAAAATAAAGCTTATTTTGAAAAACATGATCCCCAAGAGCCATATATCTTTCTTTCAGTCCTTTTTATATTGAACCTTTCCTTTTTCGTTCCAGCATGTCTGAAGCATCTGAGATACCAGAGGGTGTTCATGTACCCGGTTGGTTTCGTCAATATCTTGAGGCTAGGACCGCCGCTGCAGGTCCAGCAAATGATCCCCCTCCTCCACTCCCTCCTCGTGCAATTGCTTTCTCAAAGATCTGTAGAGATTTTAGGGCCATGGGTGGGAAGGATTTCAAAGGAACTGAATCATTCGTAGAAGCAAGGAATTGGCTCAAAGAAACTGAGGATCTATTCGTTATCTTCGAGGTGGACGATAGGCAGAAGGTACAGTTGGCAGTATGGCTGCTCAAAGACGAAGCTTCCTACTGGTGGGAAGTCACTAACGCCGAGAGGCCAGTTGAGACATGGATGGATTTCAGAACAAGGTTTGAGACAAAATTCCTCTTGCAAGCTGAACGAAGTTTACAATTGGAAAAGTTCTTATCTCTTAAGCAAGGAAGTATGACGGTCAAGGAATACGTCAACCAGTTCAACTAACTAGCAAGATTCGGATTGGATTTAGTCAACACTCAGCATAAAAAGGCTCTCCGCTTTGTTAAAGGATTGAATGAGCCACTGCACAGCCTAGCCATGACCCATGTACCCATGGGAGCAACTTACGAGAAATTGGTGGATATGGCACTACTGCACGAGGAAGACAAGGGCCCGAAAGAGACAAAGAAGGAAGAACCACAGAATAAGAAAGCGGGGCCCAAAAAGGAAACACAAAAGAAGGATGAGAAGTTTGAAGATAAGAAGGGGAAAAAGTGCTTTACTTGTGGGAGCTCGACTCATCTGAACAAGGATTGCAGAAAAAGGAAGGGCGCTTGCTTCAACTGTGGGGAGATGGGACACTTCACTAGGGACTGCCCGAAGAGACGAGGACAAGGAGGGCAGGCGAACACTCTTGAGGCTAGTGGCTAGGATAGAATTAGGAAAATTTCTATAGCAGGTTTAATTTATTTATCTGATTATGAAGTTAAGACTTTTTCTGATTCTGGTATTTTGATTTTGTAATCGATACTCTGCACTATAATACTAGTATTATTTCTGAATTCCGCTGTAGACTCAGACCCATAAGGGTTATGGATCATCTGTTTGAGATTGGGGTTTGAGGGATATCTGTGTTAGGCGTCAAGTATGACGCATACATTCTGAGTTTTCGTGGGGTATGATTTTATCATGCTTAGCTTCCTAAGAATCATTAGGGAACCTGATCTGTACCAGTAGTCTGTAAATATCTAAATACTTTTGATAGGATTTCCAGTTTTGACATTGTCTAAAGAAGGTAATCCTCTGGGTGTCAATTTGATGTTGGTTTCGGTCTTTGGGGCCGATACTTAGGACCCATGTCTAATGGGAACCAAATTTTCGTTCTATCCGTACTCGCTTCCATCATTCGACTGTATCCTATCGATCGAATCTTCGAACTTTAGGTAGAAACTAATGGGTGTAAACATGTGTTTGAGACATGTTATGTTTGATGGTTGCAAGTGGATGCAAGTGGTTGCTAGTGGTTGCCTGTGGATGCATATACACACACACTAGGCACTAGATCGGCTCGAAAACACTCTCATACTGCATATGGATGTTGTAACACCCCACCTCCGCTAGGGTCACTCTTTCGGGGGCACTAGCTTCTGGGGGGCGTTAGAACTGGTTAAGCATGCATAATGATATAACAAGGCAGAACAGGAACATAAATATATATGTAAAACAGAGTAGGTGAGAATAAAACAGCGGAATATCTCAAACCATCAAAACAAGTCTAGTACATCATAAAGTCATCTGCCAAAATAAATATGTCTAGTACAACATAAACAGAAATACTGAAATACATAGTGCTATCCCCAAAAATAAAAGTGATAAACCATAGCGAGCTCAATGTCCAGACATACATGAGCTATCCAGCGAACAAGCAAGCGATCCAAGCTAAGCACCACTGTTCCCTCCCTGAGAACCTGGGGGGGGGGGGGGGAAACGGAAGAAAAGAAGCGAAAGAAAACAGGACAGTCAAAAAGACTGGTAAGCCCTACTACGATCAGTCTATAAACTAATAAAGCTAACATCATGATGGAAACTGAGATGAATATACTGGCAATAGATAAAGGTGTCATCACATAAAGGAGATTAAGCTTTGCACCACAGTGTACTAGCAAACTAACATAACAGGTATTGATCCCTCAGCCAAAACTTTGGCCCAATAGCATGAGGTGACCTAAATGCAAGGTCCAGCCCAACGGTCTAGTCGATCGGCTCCCTATAAACCTAACACGTCAAGTGTTGGTGTCCATACGGCGCACATATGGTTGTAGTCAGACTGTGCTGGGTCCACCTTTGGGTGTATCAAGCCCTCGGGTGTCAACCCTAGACACCTAAGCAATAATGCACAGTCTAAACCTACTGGTACCCGTGCCTCGAGTTTGTCCAACACCGGACTACGTGCACGTCCGTAGCCCGCCTGGACCCGCACCGCTGTACCACTCAGCCGTCGCTTTGGTCGCTTACATCAGTCCAGTAATCGTGCCCCGCCCTAGCCTAGCCTCTAGGGTTGTGAATGATACCAAACTGGGATTACTGCTGGAACAGACCACGTTGCTAGGGTTTTCTAAGAGGGTTAAGTGTGGTTTAACCCCTCACTAATCATGGATTAAATTAGCTAAGTGTAACCAACAGTTCACCACTTAACCCCATTTAATCCCTCGTATCCCCAAAATTGGTTAAGTATTAGTGGGCCATGACTTAACCCTAATCATGAGGCATTAATATAATTGTACCTTAACCTCTCACATTAGACTTTGTTGCGGTTACTAGTTAAGCCGGGCGGGTCCGGGTAGCTTTACACCACAACTTGGTCTAACCTCGGGTCCCAGGTACACATGACCAACTTCTCACATTGGGTCCTATTGTTTGTAGCAACTAGTTAAGCCGGTCGGTTCCGGGTAGGTTTACGCTACAAACTCAACCCAACCTCGAGTTGGCCACACATGTTTTCTAAGTGTCATGTCCACTTTATTTCAAACCATAATTACAAGTTTAACAAATACTTGGGTAGACCTAACTTAATAGGTAAATTCCCAATCTTATATTTTCATGTATTTTAAGTTTTACCCAAAAACCCTTCCAACGTCATTCTATCGCTTACATATTCGTCATAACGCATAAAGGATAGAAAGAGGGAACTTGGCACAACATACATGATAAATCTTACATATCATAATAAGCATGCATAACATGTTGGACTTGCATAACTTAGCATAGTGAACTTGCATAAACATGCATAACTTGTTAAACTTGCAAATCATGGCATAGTGAACTTGCACAAACATGCATAGCTTGTTAAACTTGCAAATCATGACTTAGTGAACTTGCATAAACATGCATAACTTATCAAACATGTGTAACATAGCATAGTGAACTCACATAAGCATGCATAACTCATTAAACATGCATAACATAGGATAGTGAACTCACATAAGCATGCATAACTCATTAAACATGCATAACATAGCATAGTGAACTCGCATAAGCATGCATAACTTATTAAACATGTATAAATCCCAACTTTCATCACATATTAACTTTAGAGTTTCTAAAATGAAGGTAAGAGGGCTTACAAATATTATGAAGACACAAATCTACTAATAAAGATTGAGAAGCCCTTTTATGCAAGCATATAAGAACCCAAAACAAAGCTCCGATTAACAAAAATCCCAAAACTCTAGCTTAGCAAATAAAGCTTGCAACTTGATGATGTATGCAAGCTAATGATCATTCATACAACTTAGAAAAGCTTGTATGAACATCAAAATCTTCTTAGAATTGATTTTTGAAGAGGGTGGAGGCTAGGGTTCTTAGGTGGAGGCCATTTGAGAATTCAATTTGACATAGTTTGGTTGCTAGAGTGAATAATGAGGTTTTAGGGTAGGATTAGGGGCTTATTTATAGAAGATTAGAGTGTTTTTAGCCCGAGGATTAACCCTAGGTTAGTTTAGGTCCGTCAGATTTAGGAATTCTCTAGAACCAAGCCACAAGACCAAGCCCAAATCAAAATGGTGCGCCAGGCAAAACTGCCTGGCCACCCCGTGTCGACAGGGCTGTCGACAGGGCAGTCGACACCCTTGGACCCCTGTCGACATGGCTGTCGACATGGGGGTCCTGGCGGGAATTTTCCCTCCTGACACCAACTAGCCCTAATCCTTGTTTTTAATTTGAAATTTAAATCTGTTTTTAGCATAGAAATTTCTGAAAACTTCAATGGGCCTTAACTGGGTCATACGGACTCCGATTTTCGAAAACTCGGACTCTATTTCACGTATTTTTCCGAGACGAACGCAATGGCATAGCCCGTTTCCCTTGATTCAGATTTTTGAATTAAATTCTGCCTCGATTTATGTTATAACAGGTTATTGAAAATACGGGTTGTTACATTCTCCCCTTCTTAAAGGATTTCGTCCCCGAAATCTTCAAGTTAGGAAGAACGTATCCTACCATCCAATCATCCATCTACTCAAAGCATCATCCACGAGCAATCATTGTCCTTAAAAGATTCTAAATACTGTATGAACATATGCAAAAGTGTGTGTATATGTACTTATCTAATGCAAAGATCAATGCAAAATATGTTAGTGAAATGTATCCATATGTATGCAAATCCCTAACATAATGTATAATATCTACATGCGTGCTCAATCATACATCCATATGCAACATCTATGTGATTGCATACAAATTTCATCCATGAATAAGCATAAACACTCATGCACATGCAATATGAGGAGTGTGTCAGCCGATCTAGTGCCTAATGTGTATCATGCATCCACGAGTAACCACTTGCAAACACTTGCAACCACTTGCAACCATCGAACATAACATGTCTCAAACACATGTTTCATCCAAAGGGTTTCTATCTAAGGTTCTCATGACAAGATTAGCACGATAACTAGATAAACATGGATAGCAAAGAGAAAGATATACTAACAAAGGAAAGAGATTGAGAGTGTACCCTCAAAAAGGAATGGATAAAGCCCACGCATCTTCTCCTCGGTTTCCCAAGTTGCGTCTTCTTCGGCTTCACCCCATTGGACCTTTACCAGCCTAACCTCTCGATTCCTTAGCTTCTTGGTCTCCGTCCCCAAGATACGAATCGGAGCTCTCCTCAAAGTTGCCTCCTTCTCTACTTCCACATCTTCAAGAATGCTAGGTTCAACTACCTCAGCGGACTCATGTATGCACTTTCGGAGATGCGAGACATGAAAGACATTATGCACTCCGGACAGTTTCTCGGGCAATTGCACTTTATAAGCCATCTTCCCAATTCTCTCTATGATAGGGAAGGGTCCAACAAATCTCGGTGCCAACTTCCCAACAGCTCCAAATCGGACCACATTCCGCAAAGGAGAAACCTTTACGAAAACCATGTCCCCAACCTCAAACTCCAAATCGGATCTCCGCTTATCAGCATAGGATTTCTGTCGGTCTTGGGCCACCTTCATCCGTCTTCTAATCAACTCGACCTTCTCGGATGTATCTCTAATCATGTCGGGTCCAAGAATAAGCTTATCTGTAGTCTCCCACCAACATGTAGGTGACTTGCACGGCCTCCCATATAAAGCTTCAAATGGTGCCATCCCTTTGCTTGCTTGATAACTGTTATTATATGCAAACTCAACAAGAGGAAGATGGTCTTCCCAAGCACCACCAAAATCCAGAATGCAAAGCCTCAACAAGTCCTCAAGTACCCTATTCACCCTTTCTGTTTGGCCGTCTGTTTGTGGGTGATAGGCCGTACTTAGGTTCAACCTTGTGCCCATAGCTTCCTGCAAACTGTTCCAGAACTGACTAGTAAAAATGGGGTCTCGGTCACTGACTATGCTAGAAGGGACTCCATGTAGTCGTACTATCTCACGAAGATATACTGATGCTAGTCCAGATGCGGTCCTTTTGCTCTTCACCGGAATGAAATGAGCACTCTTCGTAAGCCTATCTACAATGACCCATATGCTCGTATTCCCTCTCCTTGACCTTGGAAGCCCATCAATAAAGTCCATAGAAATACTTTCCCACTTCCATAGCGGGACCTCTAGAGGATGCAATAGCCCACCGGGCTTCTTCGACTCAGCTTTTACTCTCTGACAAATAACACATCTCGAGACAAACTCGGCCACATCCTTCTTCATTCCAGGCCAGAAGAAAATGCGCTTCATATCTTTATACATCTTATCACCGCCTGGATGTATAGTCAACTTGGAGCAATGTGCTTCATCAAGAACTTTCCTCACCAAATCTTCTACCATCGGAACACAAAGCCTTCCGTCTCTCCTCAGCCAACCCTTATCATCTATAGAATATCGAGCAAGGTGACTAGATGTCTCCCCTCGAATCAGCTTCTCCATAATCTCAGTTATCTGAGGGTCTTCCTTCTGCGAAGCCCCAACCTGATCCAGAAGGGTAGGCCTGAGCTCAAGAGATGCTAAAGAACCGGTCATTGACTCAACCGTCAAAGAGAAATCAAAGGTTGCCAAGAACTCTAAATTCTTCATCTCAACAAATAGAGGACTTAGCGTCAACCTTTTTCTACTCAACGCATCCGCTACAACATTCCCCTTGCCAGGGGTATAGGCTATATCAAAATCATAGGACGCCAAGAATTCCATCCATCTCTGCTGCCTCAAGTTCAGATCCTTCTGCGAAAAGAGATACTTCAAAGACTTATGATCAGTATACAGTTCGAATCCCTCTCCCAGAAGATAATGACGCCAAGCCTTGAGTGCATATACAATCGCTGCCAGCTCTAGATCATGAGTGGGATAATTCTTCTCATGCACCTTAAGTTGCCTCCCACCAAAACATATAACTCTGCCCTCTTGCATCAGAACGGCGCCCAATCCCGTGCCACAAGCATCAGTGTACACGGTAAATATCTTACCACCATCGGGTAAAGCTAGAACTGGTGCTGAGGTAAGGGCTCTCTTGAGTCTTTGAAAAGCAAGCTCACAGTCCATATCCCAAGCAAAAACTAAGTTCTTCTTCGTCAACTTAGTAAGAGGAGCGGATATCTTCGCGAAGTCCTTGATGAACTTCTGGTAAAAACCCGCAAGACCCAGAAAGCTTCTCACCTCGGTTGCATTCCTTGGAGTCTTCCAATACTGAACTGCAACCACCTTAGCGGGATCCACCGCTAAGCCTTGCTTGGATACGATATGCCCAAGGAATCTAACTTCCCTTCTCCAAAAGTGGCACTTGGAGAACTTGGCCTTTAACTGGTGTGCTCTGAGCGTATCCATCACCCCTACAAGATGCCTCGCGTGCTCTTCTTCATCCTTGGAGAAAACCAAAATATCATCCACAAAGACCATGACAAACTTGTTCAAGAACTCCCGAAACACCCTACTCATCAGGTCCACGAAGTACGCGGGTGCATTCGTCAAACCGAACGGCATAACAAGCCATTCAAAGAATCCATCTGGAGTACTGAATGTAGTCTTGTCTATACTATCTTCAGCCACTCTGAGCTGATGAAATCCAGTAGCAAGATCAAGCTGAGAGAAAACAGAAGCACCAACAAGCTGGTCAAAGAGATCATCGATCCTCGGTAACGGGTGTCTGTTCTTCTTAGTCAGCTTATTCAATTCTCTATAATCCACACAGAGTCGAAGAGAACCATCTGCCTTAGTAGCAAACACCACAGGCGCTCCGCATTCGGATATACTTCGTCTGATGAAGTTCTTTTCAAGCAACTCTTTCACTTGCTTGCTCAGCTCCCGTCTCTCACGCAGAGCCATGTGCCGAACGGGCAAAGAAACAGGCTTAGCATTATCCACCAGATAAATGCGAAAATCAATCTCTCGTTTCGGGGGCAACCCCTTAACTTCTTCAAAAACATCTGGATAATCTCGGACCACCCTTACAGACTGAAGGGTTTCCTCTGACGAGTCGAGAGATTCAAGATAGCACAACATGACGGGATCCTTCGGATTGCATGAAATCTCTAAGGTGTTGCCAAGGCGAGTCACAAGCGTCACAACCCTATGCTCACAATCAAGAATGGCTCCATATCGGGACAGCCAATCCATGCCCAATATCAATCCGTATCCCCTAAAACCAAGAACATATGCACTACACAAGAACTCTACACTGAGTATAGAGATCCTCAGATCCTCACATATCATAGATAGATGAGCAGAACCCCCAATGGGATTCGAAACACAAACGGGATCATCCACTAAGCTAGTACTAAGGTGCAAGCTATCAACAAGATCAGATGAAATAAAGCTATGTGATGCACCCGAATCAAACAAGGTACGAACTGGAATATCAGAAACATAAACAAGGTTCTCAACAGAAATACTACCTCGATCGGGAACTGGAGCGGTATTGAGAGCATGAACTTGCCCTCCTGAAGGTCCAGCCTGTCCTTTCTTCTTTGGGCATTCTTCGCTGAAGTGTCCAGTCTCACCACAGGAAAAACATCCACCACTAAGCTTCCTTTTCTTCTTCCTACAATCCTTAGCAAAGTGTCCAGGCACACCACAGTAATTGCACTTTCCCTTGCCTTTGTTGTTGTTCCCCTTCTTGTTCTTACTCTAATTCCCCTGACTGCTTTGACCACCTTGATTGCCTTTGCCTTGAGACTCAGTCTTCTTTGCTTGAGTATCACTCGACTTGATCTCTTTCTTTCCATCTCCTTGAAGCAGAGCCATATTGACCAAACTCTCAAAAGTAGCCCCATGCGGAATATGTGACATCGCCAAACCCTGCAGCGACTCATTCAACCCTCTAGCAAATCGAAGAGCCTTCTTCTCAGGAGTGTTCACCATATCCAAACCAAAACGGGCCAGCTGATTAAACTTGTTCACATACTCCTTGACCGACATATCACCTTGCTTTAATGCAATGAACTTCTCCATCGGTAAATTCGCCTCAGCAGAAGATAGAAACTTGGCCACAAATCTAGCCCTCAAATCGGCCCAAGTCTCAACGGGCCTCGTCCCATTGGTGACTTTCCACCAATAGGCTGCTTCATCCTTCAAAAGCCACACTGTCAATAAGATCTTCCTCTCGTCATCAATCCCAAAGATAGCAAACAAGTCCTCAGTGTCTTTCAGCCAATTCCTAGCTTCAACAAAAGATTCCGTGCCTAGGAAATTCTTGCCTCCCATTGCCTTGAAGTCTTTACAAACCTTCGTGAACTCAACCTGAGGATGCTGAGGGGGAGGAGGATGAAGAGGAGCCTCAGCAACAGGAGGGGGAGGAACATTAACAACGGGAGGAGGAATATTAACTGCTGGAGGAGGGTGAACAGGAACCACCGGAGGAGGGACATTAGGGGGAGGATTCTCAACTACAGGAGGAGGAGTGGGAGTAGGGTTTGCGGGGCCGGCTGCCGCCCTAGCTTCTAGAAGTCTCCTATACCAGAGTGGTACGTTTACTCCATCCGGGACGGCAAGATCCTCAGCCATACTGAAACGAAAGATAAGATAAGTTTAGGTCAAGGGAACGAAGGATAACGCTAATGGCTTTTTGGGGAATAGCCCTTTTTAAAATACTAGACTTTTCTTTGGAAAATACTTTATACTTGTTTTGAAAATAGTTTTTCATAAGTCTTTTTAGAAACTTTTTGTTCTTTCTCGTAAACCATATGCTCTGATACCAAATTTGTAACACCCCACCTCCGCTAGGGTCACTCTTTCGGGGGCACTAGCTTCTGGGGGGCGTTAGAACTGGGTAAGCATGCATAATGATATATCAAGGCAGAACAGGAACATAAATATATATGTAAAACAGAGTAAGTGAGAATAAAACAGCGGAATATCTCAAACCATCAAAACAAGTCTAGTACATCATAAAGTCATCTGCCAAAATAAATATGTCTAGTACAACATAAACAGAAATACTGAAATACATAGTGCTATCCCCAAAAATAAAAGTGATAAACCATAGCGAGCTCAATGTCCAGACATACATGAGCTATCCAGCAAACAAGCAAGCGATCCAAGCTAAGCACCACTGTTCCCTCCCTGAGAACCTGGGTGGGGGGGGGGGAACGGAAGAAAAGAAGCGAAAGAAAACAGGTCAGTCAAAAAGACTGGTAAGCCCTACTACGATCAGTCTATAAACTAATAAAGCTAACATCATGATGGAAACTGAGATGAATATACTGGCAATAGATAAAGGTGTCATCACATAAAGGAGATTAAGCTTTGCACCACAGTGTACTAGCAAACTAACATAACAGGTATTGATCCCTCAGCCCAAACTTTGGCCCAATAACATGAGGTGACCTAAATGCAAGGTCCAGCCCAACGGTCTAGTCGATCGGCTCCCTATAAACCTAACACGTCAAGTGTTGGTGTCCATACGGCCCACATATGGTTGTAGTCAGACTGTGCTGGGTCCACCTTTGAGTGTATCAAGCCCTCGGGTGTCAACCCCAGACACCTAAGCAATAATGCACAGTCTAAACCTACTGGTACCCGTGCCTCGAGTTTGTCCAACACCGGACTACGTGCACGTCCGTAGCCCGCCTGGACCCGCACTGCTGTACCACTCAGCCGTCGCTTTGGTCGCTTACATCAGTCCAGTAATCGTGCCCCGCCCTAGCCTAACCTCTAGGGTTGTGAATGATACCAAACTGGGATTACTGCTGGAACAGACCACGTTGCTAGGGTTTGCTAAGAGGGTTAAGTGTGGTTTAACCCCTCACTAATCATGGATTAAATTAGCTAAGTGTAACCAACAGTTCACCACTTAACCCCATTTAATCCCTCGTATCCCCAAAATTGGTTAAGTATTAGTGGGCCATGACTTAACCCTAATCATGAGGCATTAATTTAATTGTACCTTAACCTCTCACATTAGACTTTCTTGCAGTTACTAGTTAAGCCGGGCGGGTCCGGGTAGCTTTACACCACAACTTGGTCTAACCTCGGGTCCCAGGTACACATGACCAACTTCTCACATTGGGTCCTATTGTTTGTAGCAACTAGTTAAGCCGGTCGGTTCCGGGTAGGTTTACGCTACAAACTCAACCCAACCTCGAGTTGGCCACACATGTTTTCTAAGTGTCATGTCCACTTTATTTCAAACCATAATTACAAGTTTAACAAATACTTGGGTAGACCTAACTTAATAGGTAAATTCCCAATCTTATATTTTCATGTATTTTATGTTTTACCCAAAAACCCTCCCAACGTCATTCTATCGCTTACATATTCGTCATAACGCATAAAGGATAGAAAGAGGGAACTTGGCACAACATACATGATAAATCTTACAAATCATAATAAGAATGCATAACATGTTGGACTTGCATAACTTAGCATAGTGAACTTGCATAAACATGCATAACTTGTTAAACTTGCAAATCATGGCATAGTGAACTTGCACAAACATGCATAACTTGTTAAACTTGCAAATCATGACTTAGTGAACTTGCATAATCATGCATAACTTATCAAACATGTGTAACATAGCATAGTGAACTCACATAAGCATGCATAACTCATTAAACATGCATAACATCGGATAGTGAACTCACATAAGCATGCATAACTCATTAAACATGCATAACATAGCATAGTGAACTCGCATAAGCATGCATAACTTATTAAACATGTATAAATCCCAACTTTCATCACATATTAAATTTAGAGTTTCTAAAATGAAGGTAAGAGGGCTTACAAATATTATGAAGACACAAATCTACTAATAAAGATTGAGAAGCCCTTTTATGCAAGCATATAAGAACCCAAAACAAAGCTACGATTAACAAAAATCCCAAAACTCTAGCTTAGCAAATAAAGCTTGCAACTTGATGATGTATGCAAGCTAATGATCATTCATACAACTTAGAAAAGCTTGTATGAACATCAAAATCTTCTTAGAATTGATTTTTGAAGAGGGTGGAGGCTAGGGTTCTTAGGTGTAGGCCATTTGAGAATTCAATTTGACATAGTTTGGTTGCTAGAGTGAATAATGAGGTTTTAGGGTAGGATTAGGGGCTTATTTATAGAAGATTAGAGTGTTTTTAGCCCTAGGATTAACCCTAGGTTAGTTTAGGTCCGTCAGATTTAGGAATTCTCTAGAACCAAGCCACAAGACCAAGCCCAAATCAAAATGGTGCGCCAGGCAAAACTGCCTGGCCACCCCGTGTCGACAGGGCTGTCGACAGGGCAGTCGACACCCTTGGACCCCTGTCGACATGCGTGTCGACATGGGGGTCCTGGCGGGAATTTTCCCGCCTGACACCAACTAGCCCTAATCCTTGTTTTTAATTTGAAATTTAAATTTGTTTTTAGCATAGAAATTTCTGAAAACTTCAATGGGCCTTAACTGGGTCATACGGACTCCGATTTTCGAAAACTCGGACTCTATTTCGCGTATTTTTCCGAGATGAACGCAATGGCATAGCCCGTTTCCCTTGATTCAGATTTTTGAATTAAATTCTGCCTCGATTTATGTTATAACAGGTTATTGAAAATACGGGTTGTTACAGATGCGTGAGCATTTTTCAATTCCTGTGGATGCAAAATGGTTGATTCAGCACATGGATGTTGCATTTGAGTGAATAATTGTGCACTCATATAGAAATAATATATATCATTAAGATTCTATTGCATACATGTTGGACTCATGGCACTGACATAATTCGCATTAAGGAGATCAACTGAATCAGTAGACCGCCTGATCTTTGCATTAGATAAGGAACATATACACACACTTTTGCATATGTTCATACAACATTAGAAGTTTTCTAAGGACAATGGATGCTTGTGGATGATGGTTGAGTAGATGGGTGATTGGATGGTAGGACACATTCTTCTTAACTTGAAGATTTCGGGGACGAAATCCTCTAAGGAGGGGAGAATGTAACACCCCGTATTTTCTGTAAACATAAGAGTTAAAAATCAAGGTATAATTAATTTTTAGGAGAAGAAATAAGGGAAACGGGTTGCGCCATTGTGTTCGTATCGGAAAAATACGCGAAATAGAGTTCGAATTTGCGTAAATCGGAGTCCGTATGAAGAAGATATGGACGAACGAAGTTAGGTAGAAAAACCGTAAACAGGCCAGAATACACTGGCGCACTTGTGAAGTGCGCCAGTACAAAAATACACTGGCGCACCTGCCAAGTGCGCCCATACAAATCCAGCACCGAATTCTGGAGTGTTCTGAGGTGACGTGTCTTCTTTTGAGTGGCTGGATGATGTGTATTCGAGCTGTGCGATTCTGATGACTTCTGGACTGATCTGAAGGCTCTAAATCACCCTATCCTCCTATAAATACATCCATAACCTAAACCTTGGTTTCTTACACAATTCTCTAGCCTCCATTGCTCTCTTCTTCTAATTAAAAATAAAAATGGCATCGCTACTCTGCTAGAATCAAAACTAGAAGCCAATCAACATCATCCTAAATTCAAATTTGAGATAAAAGCTTCTGCAACAATTCTGTAACAACTAAAGTTCTTTCTTTAATCCAATCAAGGAAAGTACAGTTATTTTCTGCTGTAAACATTAATTATAATTCTGATATGCTTTTAAATCTGAATCTGAGATTGTATATCTATCAGATCTGTTTTTCTGTGACTGTTCTGTATCCCTTTCTGCTTCCTTTCTGTTTCTATAGTCAGGCTACCACGAGCCTGTGCCTAATCTCATAAGAGATTAACGTATGAACGCAAATTTTGGGATAAATAATGAATGATGCGAAATTTGATGAGACTGAATTGAACATATGACTTTAGATCTGAGGCATAAAATATATTGACATATGACTTGGGATTGGATGCATGAATTTGACTGTAAACATATAATTTATATATGTTGTATGCATAGTGTACATTGTAATCTAGATCTGTAACTAATTAGAGAAATGAACATATGTTATTTAGATATGTAATTAATTAGAAAAATAAGCATATGTTATAAACTAGTTTTAGACCTATGCATATTCTGTGATAAAAGAAGAAGAGGAACCACTGTACGATTACATATGATTTGAGACTTTGGACAAAATGCATATAAAAGTCAAGATCTGATTTTTAGAAGATATGATTTAAAGATTTAGATTGTTGGGTATAGTTTGCATAATGATTCATGACTTAAAAAGAAGAAGATATGGAAACTTAGGTGTAAAGATTTACATTAATTAGGATATCTATTATTGTGATTACACCTAAATAGGGATTTTTGGATATATGGCATGCATTGAAATTAATGGTTATATTTGGTATAATTTATATGTGAATCTGCTGTAAAATGCTAGTTTAACAAAAATTGGAACATATGTTATATGGCAAATTATGTCCATATTCTGCGCTTATGCAAACATGGAGTATATGTGTAACAACCCGAAAATCTGGGCCAGTTTAAAATTTTTATTTTGGCAATTTTAGCGAATTTTGATTATTTGAAATGAATTATTTTAAATAATAATCGACGATAAATTTATTTTGAATAGAATTCGAACGTATATATTATACGCGTCGTCGTTAGAATATAAATATTTATATATAATTATAAATAGAATTGAAATTGGCGCGGTAGTTCGATAATTCGATTTCAAACTTCAATTGAATGTACCGGGTGCAAAACAATCCGGATTTTAGTGAAACCAAAAATGATAGGATCTATTTGATAATATCTTTCCAACGAATCCGAAAAATCAAGATTTCATAGCGGGAATCAAAAGATATGTCCAGTTGAAAATTCTGAATAGTCGCTATGGAATTCAGGCCCTTAAAAATGGACATTTTGCAAATGACCTCGGATTTCGACGAAACCAGTTTTGTTGGGTCCGTGGTGTCAAGTTATTGCTAGGTTTCAAATTTCATAATTTTTCAATTCAATATGTGAGCGTGGCAAAGGAAAACGCGTTTGACCAGTTTCAGTTGATTTTAATCGACTGGAAAATGGCCATTTTTCAAACGGTCTCAGAATTCAACGAAACTAGTTTTGTTAGGACCGTATCGTCAATACGAAGCTAGAAAATATTTTTATGGAATTTATAGAGTTAGTATGTGACCCCGGTAATTTGAAATGTACGTTTAAAATTCAATATAATGATTTAAATGTAAATTCAACGGAAATCGATTGTAACAGCCGAATCAGCCTACAATACATATCCTAGTGTGTTCGGAATAGGGGTAAAACGCTATGGACGACGGGCGGTGGGCCTCGTTTTGAGGTCAAAAATAAAAGTTGCTTTTTGATGGAAAATAAAATAATTAAATAATTATAAAATAAAATTCTTCTCTCTCCCCTTCCCTTATACGTTGCCCCCCCCCCCCCCCCCCCCCCACGTTCAAAAGCAAATTCAGAATAAAAGGAAAAAAATGGGGATCGACGATCGCATCCACCGCCGTGTTCACCATCGACCTCCGCCCATGACTACGGCCTTCCCCTTCACCTCCGGCGAACCCCCACGCCTTCTTCTCTTCCTTCTCCTCCTCTTCGCCTGCTAACCGACGCAGCCTCCCAATCGACCAAAACCCTAGAAGCCGCGCCTCCTCCTGCTGGCCCGCCGCCGATGATCCAAACGTCCCTCCCCTTGCTCCGCCTCCGGTAGCGCAGAAACCCCCCCTTCTTCCTCCGATACAGTGAGTTTTCTGCTTACGTTACTTTATTTCTTATTATTATTGTTTTTATCTTGTGTAATTTATGTAATGAATTTAATAGTTAAACACTGTTTTATAATGAAATTGAAGTTATAGATATATGATTTTCAAGATAATAAACATGATTTTTAAAATAGAAAATCTGAAATTATAAAGGAAGAGAAAATGTATACCATTGTTTTGAATAACATCGAAATAAAAATATGATTTTTATATGTTGAACTTTGAAATAAAAATATGATTTTTATATGTTGAACTTCGAAATAAAAATATGATTTTTATATGTTGAACTTCGAAATAAAAATATGATTTTTATATGTTGAACTTCGAAATAAAAATATGATTTTTATATGTTGAACTTCGAAATAAAAATATGATTTTTATATGTTGAACCTCGAAATAAAAATATGATTTTTATATGTTGAACTTCGAAATAAAAATATGATTTTTATATGTTGAACTTCGAAATAAAAATATGATTTTTATATGTTGAACTTCGAAATAAAAATATGATTTTTATATATTGAATAGCGAAGTAAAAATTCGATTTTTACATAGGTAGTGAAAGCAGGCAACGAAGGTAACAAAAAGGCGAGAACGAAGAAGATTTATATTAAAGAAGAGTCAAGATGATTGGATAGCTATCGGTGAGAATTTCTCACCTTTCAATTTCTTTTTCTAGTTATATATATATACTAGGATGCAGACGGTGTTTAGTAGCATCCGACACAATCGTCCACAGACCATGGACTTGTTTGTTTGGTTGCATAGATTAGTTATATGATGTGATTTGAATTTGGTTGTTTGGTGATTTTGATTGATGTGTGAATGACGTGGGCCTTCACTAGACCGGGGATAAGACTAGGCCTTGTCCCGTTTCTAGTATCGTGCCGTTATGCCGCCGAAATTTTCTAAAATAAGTTAGAAAAATAAAAATATCATTTTATTTAAAGAATGACCTGAATAGAAATTCATATGTTGGAATAAAATGTTTTGTCGTTAAAAATATAATTTTTAACGTGAATGTGAATAAATAAATATTCATTTACAAACCAGACGGTTTGTTTATGTACACCTATTTGAAGGACATTGATTGGGTCGATAAATTTTACACATCGCCCAACTGCACAAATAAAATATGCGTTTGATTGTTTGAAGCCCCACACGGGTGTTGGGATGAAATTTGAAGTTCACTCATCCTGATTGATTAAATATGTCGATCGATTGATTGACAGGCTGTTATAAGCGTTAGATATCTATATTTGATGCTTATACAGTGTAGTGCACTTTGGTTGATGGTTGATTATTTTTCAATGCTATTATATGTGTGTAATGTATGAAAATCCATGTAATTAACTTTATATGGTAATTGATTGGGCCTCATTCCAATTTGAAAAATAAAGAATATTATAAAATAAAAGTTCATGTGTTGACAGTACTCATCCATTGAGATTGGTCATGTGTTGAACGGAATATTTTAGTAACAAAATTTACATCTTTATCGATATAAAATAAAAGTTCATGTGTTGACAGTACTCATCCATTGAGATTGGTCATGTGTTGAACGAAATATTTTGATAATAACAACTATTTTGAAAAGAGAAATATTTGAAATAGAATATTTGAAAATAGAAATTTATGAAGCCGTGTTGATTAGATTGACGCCATTTTGACGTGAACGATATTTATATCGATTTTAAACGATTTCGAAATGAATTGAATTGAAAACGATTTCGAAATGAATTGAATTGAAAACGATTTCGAAATGAATTGAATTGAAAACGATTTCGAAATGAATTGAATTGAGAACGATTTCGAAATGAATTGAATTGAAAACGATTTCGAAATGAATTGAATTGAAAACGAATTCAAATTGAAATGAAAGCAAATTGAAATGAATTCAAATTGAATTGAAATTTGAATTGAATAGAAATGAATTTTAAAACGAATTTATAAAAAAAGAATTCAACTTTGATTTAAATTGAAAAGGAAGTTGAAATTGCTTTTGAAACGAATTTTTAAAACTATTTATATAATTCATTTTAAATAGAAATCGACGAAATATATATTATATATATAATATAATGGCCTGAATAGAACGCGCCGCGCCGCGACAGTTCGCGAATTTCGACCATTTATTTCAAACAGACATTTCAATAGATCCGACCGTCAGATCCTCCTAAAACCGGAACCGTTGGGTTCGTATCGAAAAGAGCTTTCTAATGAATATTAGAAATTTGAAATCTAATGGTTGGATTTGGAATTATGTCCAAATCAAATTTGAAAAAGGTCGATGTAAGTGCAGTTCGATGGCCATTGATGGAAATCAACTGTACAGGCCTTGATAAAATTATTAAAAATAGTAATAATTTGTGTAAAATCATAAGAAATGATTTGTGAAGATTTGGGATGAAAAAATCCATATTTTAAAAGATAAAAATAGATTTTTATCGAAATGAACTAGTTTTGAACTAGAAATATAATTCTATTTATTTTTAAATAAATAAATTGAATTTGAAAAGGGTTTCAAAAATAACCAGAATTTCCAATGATTGCATTGGAGTGGATTTGAATCGAAATTGTCTTCGGAATATTTCGATGTTGGAATTCGGGATTATACAGATGTTGTTATGGAAATTTGAAAGATGAAGATATTTATATCGTTATTTCCAATACGACATTTGTTAATCATAGAATTTGATATTGAATATAAGCCGATATATTTTCTATTCAGAGCCTTATATTGAATATCAAATGTGATTTGGGTTTGTCGTGAATGGTGTCTTCACTAACACTGTTCTTGAACCCAGTTGAGAAAAGATTAAATCTTTTTATTTAGATTTAATGAAGTGTACCAATTAAATAATATTTAATTGGAATTGAATTGATATTGATTTTTGGGTTTATCGTGAACAGTGTTTTAAACAACACTCGTTCTTTAACCCGATAATTAATGAATGTGATTTTGGGTTTATCGTGAACTGTGTTTTTAAATGACACGGATTCTTTAACCCAGTTAACGATTAAAACTAAGTGGAGTTTTAATGAATCTTTAATTAGATTGAAATGATCGAGAATGGAGTATCACCAGTTTTGCTCCAGACGATAGTTAAATCTTTAATTAGATTTGAACGTGAAATGGTAATTGAATTTACCGATAACACCGTGGTGTTAGATATGAAGTACTACCAGTTTTACTTCATGGGATGAATAGGTTGGGATTGGGAAATTAAAACAAATGATTACTTCGGTAAGGTTCGCTAATCCCGACTAGTTTTGAATTAATATTCAAAAATAGATTAAAGAATAAATTCAAGAAATTTATCTTGGATAAAATTAATGGGAACCTTTCCCTATGAATGTGAAATTTAGAAACTAACTGTCGGTTAGCTAAGCAGAACGTTTTTCTGGATATTGATCTGATGTTGGTTTCGGCCTTCGGGGTTAATATTTGGGGAATTATTCTCTTGATTAATTTACGGTTAGTGACTGATGAATTGGAATGAGGCGTATGTTGTGTTTGTGTAACACTTATTTAAAATATACGCGAGTTATTCGGAAAGACCGGGTTTATCCCATTCTGAATAAATGATACGACGATAAGTCGAAGATGAAGACGGTGGTCGTAGACCAGAAGTCTTCACGTCGTTTGGGTGATTACTGATGATCTTGATTGGGCTGTACACCCAAGAAGATGGAAACAGTTGGTGATCGTCCAGACGTACTTGGAGATCGATGGATATGCGGGGTACTAGGTGCCTCCGGTTTCGTTCAGACCCAGAACGGACTTGTAAATGGACTGTGTGTCTGACATTGGATTTTAGTCCGTGTGATTGATCTCTATTAAATATATATCTGTTTGGCGGTGGAGAATTTATTCTCTTGCTTAACGCCCTTCTCTGAGACGTACGAGCTCAGGGGTTATATATTGATGGATATCAAACGCATGGGGTGAATTGCCTATGTGGCATGCCTAAGTGGCAATTGATCGAGGCTTCTGTTGAAAAGCAAAGTCTTGTGGTGATGATCAAAGCACGGCCTTTGTGGCGTAGCTTTGTGTAACGTTTACTTCGCGTGTCTCACACCCGGTATGAACCAAAAACGTGAGAGGACCTCAGGGAGGGCATGCGTTTCTTTCTAGTTAGAAGTGGCGTCAGTGGTTTTACACGCCCTGACGAGTTTGACTTATGTGGTTGTTGCTGTTGCGAGGCGCCTCGGATTGATCGGTCGTTCTCGAACCGATGGAGTCATTTAGTTGGCTCATTTACGCCCCAAAGGGCGGGGAAACGTATTGTTCAGGCACTATAATCCACATCGGTGGACCGGCCCTGTCTCTCCATGGGGCAGTTGCGGCTGTTCCTGAGGCTCGGGCTAGAGAGTCTCGAATCGGTTGAGGACGATCCCTGGCCTCGGTTCATAGACGGAAATCCAATTTCCAAATACGTGACATTTGCGGTTTTATTTGTAAACCTATATATGGCGACATAGTGGCATGGGACGCTCATGCCGCCTATGATTGATACTTATGATTTGAAGTTGTTTTATACACTATGCACTTATAATAGTATCAAATGATTTGTTTTAACCGTATCAAGCATTCTTTGGCTGTTATAAGGGAAAACCCTATCCTCGGCTGCGTTGCATTGTGTGATGGGACCTAGGTCTTATAACAGCTTCATTTTTCTTTATTTAGCATTGCGCTGTTTGTTTTATGCACTGGTATTCTTGGGAGGAAACCCGTTCCGTGTTATACGGCGTGGTCCCTTGATTTACCTAACTTAAAAATAAAGATTAATAATTGTTTTAGTTCTCACACCAGTCACATGACTGACCTGGAGTTTATTGTTTTAACCTAAACTCTGGATGCCCCTATTTTGACACGGGCAGCTAGTAGTTTTGGTTTTGCAGATTTATATTCACAGGATCCTGGTTTACAGCTGGAATGATATCCGGAAAGCTTTGTATCCGTATATCTACTTCTAGTTGTGTATTGTATTATTTTCCGCTGCTATGTATTTAAATGTAATTTAAATCTCTGATATTTCTGTGTAATATTCATTTTTACTCTGTATATTCTTGTAATCTGATGCATTGTTGTAATATACAATGAAATGTTCTTCTGTTTGTGTTCTGATTTGTCCTGTTCTCAAACGATCATGGATTTCGAACGGTTTAGATCGGTTTAACGACAGATTCGGATCGAGCGAAATTCCCGGCCGTCACAATATGTTGTGAATTATGACAATTATGTAGGCATATGAATTTAGGCCAATTTATGATTAGGCAAGGCATGTAAATAGAACCTTTAGAAATATTAAATTTGCTAAATCTGCTAATTTGCCAAGTTGCCTAAACTGCTAGTTTTTTTATATTGCCTAGACTGCTAATTAGATTGAAGTGCCTAATCTGTTAAATTTGTCGGTTGAAATGCCTAACCTGTTATATGCCAAAATCTACTAAGTTGCTAAATCTGTTAAATCCGTTAAGTCATATAAAATCTGTTATCTGCTAAAATCTGTTATCTGCTGTGTCGATATAATCATCCTGTTATTGATATAATCTGAATTGGCATATATATTAGGCGTGCGCATAAACCGTAAATTATTAATTAATTGGCCGCAAACATAAACGTGACTAACTCGAGGTTAGAATGAGTTTGCGGCGTAATTCTGCCCGGAACCGCCCGGCACATCCAGTGGCCGCAAACAATAGGTTCTAATGTGGGAAGTTAGTCATAACCTACTTAAGACACGTGGTTAGGTCTGGCTTGTGGCAGAAGTCTGCCCGGAACCGCCCGGCCCATCCAGCAGCCACAAGCTAGCGACCTAATGTGAGAGGTCTGGGCATTAATAATTAATTAATGCAAATCTAAGATAAGAATGACGTCTAAAACGTATTGGGGGAAAATAGGGTTAAACCAACTGGATTAATAGGTGTAGTAAACCCGTCCATGAATCTGTAGGCCCAATACAAAGTTAGACAAATCTGAAAAATCTGTACATCTGATCTGTTAGTCTGAAAACTTGTTAACTTAATCTGTGAACTAGTAAATCTGAATTATGTATGTCTGAACTTGTAAACAAGTTAATCTGAGATCTGTTAGTCTGGGGACACAAGGTTAGGAGGGGAATTACTTATGTCATCTATTGTTTGGGACCCATATTAGTCAGTAACCCTTTCTGGTATCAAAAATTTGACCCAACAGTAGGTAGGGTCCGGGCACGCTTACTGAACTAATTATAAGTGGTTCATTCTGATAATGGCGAGGGGTGTTGATGGTGCGTTCCAACCGGGTCATGTGCGTGCATAGATCCCGGTCTGCCTCTGAGGATGTAAGACGCTGTGACATCTGTAAATTGGTCTGTGCCAATTGGTTGTCACTTTAGGGAGTGATACACCCTACTGTGGGGCCGACACAGGATATTTATGTATTAGGGAGCCGATCGCTTGGGGTAGGGTTTTAGGGTACGCTTAGTTCTGTCTATTTCTGTTGGTACCGTCTGTTTCTGTTGGGTGGTAACACCCGTCTGTTTCTGTGTGGTACCGTCTGTTCGGGTGGTAAAGGCCCATTACTAGTGTACACCTAATTCTACATTCTGTTTCCGTAGGGATAAATCTATTTCTGCTTCTGTCTGTTTCTGATCGGGTAGTAAAGGCCCATTATTAGCATTCTGTTTCTGTTAAAGTATTCTGTACCCGTTCCTGCTTCAATTTAGACATTAGGGTGACACCTAATTCTGTTATACTAGTATTAGTGCAGAGAAGTGTAAAACAATAGTTTATGTCACTCTGTTTTTCTGTTATATCTGCTACACCTGTTACAATTATCTCACATCCAATTTTATGTTCATATCATATTATTATTATCTGTTCATATGCTGAAAGTCACTGGACTTGCCCGACTTTTTGTCTGACCCTTGTTGTTTCGCCTCCTTTCTTCCGTTTCCCCCAGGTTATCCAAGGAGGGAATACTTTAGTTTGATCCGGATTTCTCTTTGCTTGAAGTGCTTAAAGTATGGCTTGGCTCTGTATAGCTTCCGTTCCATGGGGATTATGATTTTAAACCATGCATTTTGAAGGCTTTTGTACAAGACTGATATTTTGTACTTGAATTCTGAAATTTGAAAGGATGTAACCATATTAATTTATGTTTCCGCTGTAATAAAGTTAAAAATTTTCAAGTACTGTTTTATCTGTCTTGTAAGTTTCTGTTCTGTTTACTAAAATGCTCCACCAAAGTTAAGGCATTCCCTTTGTGAGTGACCTTAACGGAGGTGGGGTGTTACAAGTTTGGATGATCATTATGCAAGCTGGGTTAATCATTATGTATGACACATGTTGCTATGTTATGCAAGTTTGGGTTGATCATGTTATGCAAGTCAAACTTGATGTTGTGAGCATAAAGCTCCAATCTTTATGTTGAAGGTTGCATTTTGGCAACATGGAAGTTATCATATCCCTTATGATAACTTGCATGTGAGGCTAAATGCGAACTTCTAGCAACTTCTACATGTCATTTATCACCATGTATCACTCATATGCTAAGTTTGGTTTTATGCATGCTTTTGAAGCCTAATGTTGCAATATGCAAGTATATGAATATATGTACATTCCATAAGCCACCATGATAAACCTGTGGCTTCAACACCTTTTTGTCATGATTATGCCAAGTTCCCTATTTTATCGTTTATGCGTTGTTGCGAGTATGTAAACGATGGGATTACGTTGGGGTTGGGTAAAATTATGACATGAACATGATTTTTATAACATGACGTGATATGTTAACTTGTAATTATGTTTTGGAAACATAATGGACATGACACTTAGAAAATATGAGTGTGGCCAACTCGAGGTTGGGTTGAGTTTGTAGCATAAATCTACCCGGACCCGCCCGGCTTAACTAGTGGCTACAAACAATAAGACCCAATGTGAGAAGTTGGTCATGTTGTGCTCGAACCCGAGGTTAGACCTAGTTGTGGTGTAAAGCTACCCGGACCCGCCCGGCTTAACTAGTAACCACAACAAAGTCTAATGTGAGAGGTTAAAGCGCATTAAGTTAATTAATGCCTCCTGATTAGGGTTAAGTCATGGTCCACTTAATACTTAACCAATTTGGGCTTGATGGATTAATCGAGGTTAAGTCAGGAGCCTTGGGTACTCTTAACCGATTTAATCCACGTTTGGATCGGGTTAACCACATTTAACCCATTAAGAAACCCTAGTTGCGTGGTCCTTTTTAGCAGTAACCTTCTAGATGTATCATAAGACCCTAGGACTAGGCTAGGGTGGGGCACGATTACTGGGCTGATTGTAAGAGACCAAAAGAGACGGCTGAATGATGCCCCGGTTGTTCAGGCGGACCATGGTCGTGCACATCAAGTCCGGAGTTGAACACGGGCACCGGTAGGTTTGGACGGTGCATCAAGGTATGGTGTTTGAGGGTTACACCGTAGGGACAGATACACCCTAGGGTGGACCCTGCACAGTCAACTACATTACATGATTAGGCCGTATGACACCGACACTTGACGAGTTAGGCTTATAGGGAGCCGATCGACTAGACCGTGTAGTTGGACCTTGATTTAGGTCACCTCATGATGTTGGGCCAAGCTTGGGCCAAGGGATCAATTCTTGTTTTTACTTGACATGTTAGAATGCTAGTACACCCGTGGTGCAAAACTTAACCTTGATTACGCGATGACACCTTTATCTATCTTGTTAGTTAATCACCATGCCAGTATGTTGTTATCCTTATGTTCATCTCAGCTTCTCAGGACAGTTAACTTTATTAGTTCATAGACAGATAGTAGTAGGGCTTACCAGTCTATTTGACTGACCTGTTTTCTTTCGCCTCTTTTCTTCCGTTTCCCCCCCCCCCCCTCAGGTTCTCAGGGTGGGAACATTGGAGCTTAGCTTGGATCTTTACAGCTTGCTTACTGGATTTGCTCATGTACGGTTTTGGACATTGAGCTAGCTATGGTTTATCACTTCATTTTGGGGATAGTACTTTATGTATTTCAGTTTTTCAGTTTATGCTTTTATCTAGACTTTGTTGTTGGAAAATAATGACCAAGTACTTTGTTGTAACATGACTGTGGTTTTGAAATGCTAAGTTTTATCCGCTGCTTTACTACTCTGTTTTACTTATATGTTCTGTCTTGTGATATCTGCATGCATGTTTACCTTGTTTAACGCCCCTCCAAAGCTAATGTCCTTGCAAGAGTGGCATTGGCGGAGGTGGGGTGTTACATAGGCGATGTTCATTGTCAAAGGAAAATAATTCTCACAGTCATGAGTCACAGTCGTAGGCAATGTTCATAGGCAATGTTCATAGTCAAAGAGGCATATGGTTTTAAGGTCCATAGTCACAGTCTTATTGGTCATCGAACCTTAACAGTTCTTAATTAGGTCCAAGGATATAAGCACTGATTCGAACAGAAAGATTTGGCATATTCTTTTATTCCTTTAATTTCATGTCACGAATAGAGAAAACGTTCAAATCTAAAATGTAACCGACTTACAGAGATTATATTAGATTCGTAGAAAAACAGTCGATTGAATCTTCACTTGAATCCTAGCTTGTTTTGAATCTCCTCTTGAAAGTCTGGAGCAGCATTTCCTCGTCTTGATTTATTTTACATATTTTTTTATTTATTTATACATTTAGAGGAGGAGAAGAAGCCATGTCCACCAAGAATCTTTGCAGCATAAGGTTAGAGAAGAATTGTGAATAGAGAAGTAGACTAGGGGCTATTTATATATGATTAGGCGGACGAATCTAGGCAGAAAACGAGACCAGGTACATCAGAATGCACCCAGGCCCAAAATTGGGGTTTTGCACCCAGGTCGACACCCATGTCGACTGGGCAGTCGACCGGGTTTAGGGGGGGGTCGACTACCCAGTCGACTCCCCAGTCGACCTGGGTCCTGGGCGGGAATTTTCCCGCCCAGCCCGCTTCTGGATTTGAATTCGAATTTCTAATTCGGATTTCAAGCTGTTTTCGATTCTGAAAATTCCTGATACTTCGGAGGGTCATATCTCCCTCATACGGACTCCGATTCTCGCAAACTCGGACTCGTTTCCAAGCAGAATTTCGAGATGAACGTAATGGCGCAACTCGTTTCCCTTGATTTTGATATTAAAATTTAATTCAGCCTTGATTTGTGAATCCTAGTGTTACAGAATTATGGGGTGTTACAACGGGGCTTAGTAGCTCCTGACACCGTCGTCCACAGACCATGGACGACTTGTTTGATTGTATTGTGTTGCGAAAATTGATTGTGTTTGTAATGTGAAATGGATAATAAATTATTCATGTGTTGAAATAAATATTTTATCGTTAAAAATATAATTTTTAACGTGTATGTGAATAAAATAAATATTCAGATACATATCAGGCGATTTGTTTATGTACACCCATTTGACTGATATGGATTGGGACGATAAATTTTACACATCTCCCAACGGTACAAATAATGTTTAGTATGCGTTGTTTGAAAACCCCACATGGGTATTAAGATGATATTTGACATACACTAATCCCGATATTTAGTTGTATGTTAATCGATGAGTTGACAGGCTATGATGAGTGTAAATTATTTATTTTTAATGCTTGTACAGTTGTAAATTGCACTCTGGATGATGGTTGATTGTGTATGATTATGGTTGCGTACACGTGTGTATGAAATCCACATAAATAAAATTATATTGTAATTGACTGTGTCTGATTCCAATTCAGAATGAACGAATATTTTAAATTAACGAATTGTTTGAAATGACGAGTAATGAATATTTTAAAATAACTAATATTTAGAATAATATTCAGTAATGGATCAAAATACGATTTTGATGTCTGATTTGGGATGGACAGGAAAATATTGGAAAATATGAAGATGTGTTGATTAGATCAACGCCATTATGACGTGAACGATATTTATCTCGATTTTGTTCATTTTTGTAATGAATATCGAAAAGGAAGATATTTTAGAATCTAATGTTTCGAAAATATTATCATTTATATATTAATGATATGGAATGTTCAATTTTGATTTAAAATTGAATATGAAGTTGAAATCGTTTTTAAAACGAATTTAAAATGATTTATAAAATACGTTTTAAATGGAAATCTACGAAATATACATAATATATTATATATATTTAATGACCTGAATAGAACGCGTCGCGCCGTGGTAGTTTGCGAATTTCGACCACTGACTTCGAATGGACATTACGGGAGATCCGACCTTCGGATTCTCCAAAAATCGGAACTATTGGATTCGTTTCGAAAAGAGCTTTCCAATAAATATAAGAGATTCGAAATTTAATGGCTGGATTTAGAATTATGTCCAAATCAAATTTGGAAAAGGTCGTTGTAAGCGCAGTTCGATGAGCGTTTATGGAAATCGACTGTACGGACTTGATAAAATAATTAAAAATATCAATAATTTGTGTAAAATCATAATAAATGATTTTGAAAGAGTTGGGACGAAAAGTTCCATATTTGAAAAGATAAATAATATATTTTTATCAAAATGAACTAGTTATGACCTAGAATTGAAATCCAATAATTTTTAAATAAAATAAATTGGATTGGTGAATGGTTTTAAAATAACCAGAAATTTCCAATGAACAAATTGGAATGGATTTGAATGGAAATAATCTTCGAAATATTTCGATATTGGATTCCGTGATTATACGGATATTGTTATGGGAATTCAGAAGATATATATATATATCGTTATTCCCAAAATGATATTTGTTGGTTTAAGAATTTGAAATTGAATATAAGCCGATATAATTTGTATTCAGAGCCTTATATTCGATATAAAATTGGATTATGGGCTTGTTGAAAATGGTGTTTTCAGTAACACTGTTCATAAACCCTATTGAAAAGAATAAATCTTTTAGTTAAGATTATTAGAGTTTCCAGTTACATTTGGTAATTGGAATAAAATGGAATGTGAATCAGGTTTATCATGAATTGTGTTTTTAACGACATTCTTTCTTTAACTCAATTAACAGTGAAAAACGATTTGGAATTTATAAATCTTTTAATTAAGATTCAGGGGAATTTTCCAAAGTAAAGTTTTCCAATTTAATAAAATAAATTGAAGTGGAATTGGAGTTGGTAATAATCAAAGTGAACTTTGTGGAGGAAGACTATTACTATATATGGAATTTAGAAGTCATTGTCGTTATTCCATTTATATTATCGGTGGGATATGGATGTTTATATCGATTATATATATTGATATGTTTTCCGTGAAGATTCCATTGTTAATGGAATAGGATTTCGGGTTTATCGTGAACTGTGTTTTAAATGACCTGAGTTCTTTAACCCAATTAAAGATAAAATTAATTTGTTAACTTTGAATAAAATCATTAATTAATGATTTTTGGAGATTAAATCTTAATTAGAGTTTTATTGAATCTTTTATCTAGATTTAAATGTGAATCTGATAAATAAAATTATCAAATTCAAGAAATGGTCGAGAATGGAGCATCACCAGTTTTGCTCCAACCGATAGTTAAATCTTTAATTATATTTGAAGATGAAATGGTAATTAATTTTACGATGGCACCGTGGTGTTAAATATGAAGTAAAACCAATTTTTCTTCATGGGATGAATAAGTTTGGATTGGGAAATATAATAAATGATTACTTCAGTAAGGTTCGCTGATCCCAACTAGTTTGGATAAACCTTAATTTGGTTAGAATTGAAATCCAATGGAAGATTAAAGAATAAATTTAAAGAATTTATTTTTGATAAAATTAATGGGAACCTTTCCCAAAAGAGATGAATATTTAAATAAAAGAATATCCAGAATTGGAATTAGGCGTATGTTGTGTTTTCATAGCACTTGTTTATTATATTAGCTAGTTATTCGTAAAGGCCGGGTTACACCCATTCTGAATAAATGATTCGACAATAAATCGACGATGAAGATGGTGCTTGAAGACCGGAGGTCTTCACATTGTTTGGATGATTACTGATGTCTTGATTGGGCTGTACATTCAAGATGAGGTAATAAGTGGTGATCATCCAGATGTACTTGGAGATCGATCGGATATGCGAGGGCCTCTCTCTTGTATTGGACATATGGGACGAGGAATAAGGTGCCTCCGGTTTCGTTCAAACCCTGAACGAACTTGTAAATGGATGTGTATCTGACATTGGATTTCGGTCCATGTTGATTGATCTTTATGAAATATATATCTGTTTGGTGGCGGAGTGTAACAACCCGGAAATCTGAACCAGTTTAAAAGTTTTATTTTGGCAATTTTGATGAATTTTCTATTTTTAAAATGAATTATTTTAAATAATAACAACGAGAAATTTATTTTTAATAGAATTCGAACGTATATTTATATAGATCGTCGTTAGAATATAAATATTTATTTATATATATAAAAGGAATTGAAAACGGCGCGGTAGTTCGATAATTCAATTTCAAATTTCAAATGAACATACCGGGTGCAAAATAAACCGGATTTTGGAGAAACCAAAAATATTTAAATCTAATTGAGAATATCATTCCAATGACACCGAAAAATTGAAATTTCATAGCGGGAATCAAAAGATACGCCCAGTTGAAAATTCAGAGTAGTCGTTATGGAATTTCGGCCCTTAAAAATAGTCAATTTGCAAACGACCTCGGAATTTGACAAAACCACTTATGTTCGATCCATGATGTCTAGTTATTGCTAGGTTTCAAATTTCGTAATTTTTCGAATCAGTATGTGAGCGTGGCAAAGGAAAACACGTTTGACCAGTTTTAGTTGATTTTAAGCGACTGGGAAACGGTCATTTTTCCAACGTTCTCGGAATTTGACGAAACTAGTTTTATTAGGACCGTATCGTCGATACGGAGCTAGAAAATATTTTTCGGGAATTTTTAGATCTAGTATGTGGCCCCGGTAAATTGAAGTGCGCGTTCAGATTCAATATAGGGAGTTATATGTTCGTTTTGATGAAAACTGATCGAAATGATCAAATCAGCTGACGATACATATCCCATTGTATTCGGAATGTGGGTAATTAGCTATGGACGACAGGCGGTGGGCTTGATTTCGAGTTCGAAAATAAAAGCTACTTTTTGGATTAAAAGAAAATAAAAATATATTAGTATATATTGGCCCCCCTTTATCTCTCTCTTCCATCGTTCACAATCGAAAAAAAGGAAGGAGCTGTCGTCCCTCCACCGAAGACCGCCGCAGCCTCGTCGATCGCCGCCCCCTCTTCCATCGCGCCCCCCTTCCTCCTCCCGATCCCCTCTCTCTCCTCTTCAGTGCGGTGAAGCCGCGCCCCCTTATATCCCCAAAACCCGATGCAAACCGCCTCCCGCTGGAAGCCCGACCACCGCTGCCTGCACTGCCCGGCGTGCGCCTCCCCCATTGTCCAGCGACGACATGGAACCCCCCACCTTCAACAGTATATGTGAGTTTACTTTCATGATTTCGTTTATCTTCTTTTTGTAATTTCGTTTATTTTCTTCGATGAAAGAAAATCTAATTTTCTTTAATAGAAAAGAAATGAGTTTTTTTTAATAAGCATTGTATTGTTTATTTCCAATTTTAATTAACATAACATTGTTTAAAATTTCTGGTTTCTTTTTATAATAGAATAACATGGTTCAAAAATGGAGTTGTTATATGTAAAGCATAGAAAAGATGAGATGTATAAATGTGGAAAAGATTATACTTTTAGTCATGAAAAGAAAAGATCTTTGGTTTGTATAAAAAATATGATTTTTATATTATAGAAAGAATAAAAATATGATTTTTATATTATAGAAAGAATAAAAAATATGATTTTTATATTATAGAAAGAATAAAAATATCATTTTTGTAACACCCCACCTCCGTTAAGGTCACTCACAAAGGAAATGCCTTAATTTTGGTGGAGCATTTTAGTAAACAGAGCAGAAACTTACAAGACAGATAAAACAGTACTTGATAAATTTATAACTTTATTACAACAGAAACTGAAATAAGCTTGGTTACATCCTTTCAAATCACAATATCAGAATTCAAGTACAAAATATCAGTCTCGTACAAAAGCCTTCATAATGCATAATTAAAATCATAATCCCCACGGAAGAAGACAAGCCATACTTTAAGCACGTCAAGCGAAAGAAATCTGGATCAGGCTGGAGTACTCCCTTCTACAAAACCTGGGGGGAAACGGAAGAAAGGAGGAGAAACAACAAGGGTCAGACAAAAAGTCTGGCAAGTCCAGTGATTTTCAGTTATGAACAGATAATAATAACATGACATGAAAATAAAACTGGATGAGAGATAACAGTAACAGGTGTAGCGGATATTACAGAAGAATAGAATGACATAAGCTATTTCTTTACACTTCTCTGCACTACTACTAGTATAACAGAATTAGGTGTCACCCTAATGTCTAAACTGAAACAGAAACGGGTACAGAATAATCTCCACATAAGAGAGTGCTAGTAATGGGCCTTTACCACCCGAATAGAAATAGACAGAAGCAGAAACAGATTAATCCCTACGGAAACAGAATGTAGAATTAGGTGTACACTAGTAATGGGCCTTTACCACCCCAACAGATGGTACTATGCAGAAACAGACAGGTGTTACCACCCAACAGAAACAGACAGTACCAACAGAAACAGGCAGAACTAAGCGTTCCCTAAAACCCTACCCCAAGCGATCGGCCCCCTAATACATAAATACCCTGTGTCGGCCCCACAGTAGGGTGTAACACTCCCTAAAGTGACAACCAATTGGCACAGACCTATTTACAGATGTCACGGCGTTTTACATCCTCAGAGGCAGACCGGGATCCATGCACGCACATGACCCGGTTGGAACGCACCATCAATACCCCTCGCCATTATCAGAATGAACTGCTTATAATTAGTTCAGTAAGCGTGCCCTGACCCTACCTACTGTTGGGTCAATGTTTTAATACCAGAAAGGGTTACTGACTAATATGGGTCCCAAACAACAGTTGAAACAAGTAAATTCCCTCCTAACCTTGTGTCCCCAGACTAACAGATTTCAGATTAACTTGCTTACAAGTTCAGACATACAGAGATCAGATTTACTAGTTCATAGATCAGAAAATCAAATCAACAAGTTTTCATACTAACAGACCAGAAGTATAGATTTAACATAATTTCAGATTTGTCTAACTTTGTATTGGGCCTACAGATTCATGAACGGGTTTATTATATATAAATATATATATATATATATATATATATATATTAGTGCAGTTTGTTTAACCCTATCCACCCAACATGTTTTGGACATCATTTTTATCTCAGATTTGCATTAATTAGTTATTAATGCACAGACCTCTCACATTAGGTCGCTAGCTTGTGGCCGTTGGATGGGCCGGGCAGTTCCGGGCAGACTTCTGCCATAAGCCAGACCTAACCTCGTGTCTAAGCAAATTATGACTATCTTCTCACATTAGAACCTATTGTTTGTGGCCACTGGATGTGCCGGGCGGTTCCGGGCAGGATTACCACGCAAACTCATTCTAACCTAGAGTTAGCCATGTTCATCTTTGCGGCCAATTAATTAATAATTTACCATTTATGCCCACGCCTAATATACATGTCAATTATTCATAACTATAGCCAATTCAGATTATGCCAATAATAGACTAATTATATCAACTCAACAGATATAGCAGATAACAGATTTTGCAGATTAGGCGACTTAACGGATTTAGCAGATTAAGCAAACTAGCAGATTTAGCAGATAACAGATTAGACATCTCAACAGATTTAGCAGTTTAGGCATCTCAACAGATTTAGCAGTTTAGGCATCTCAACAGATTTAGTTTAGCAGATTTGGAATTTTCAACAGACTTAGCAGATGACAGATTTAGCAGATTTAATATTTCTAAAGGTTCTATTAACATGCCTTGCTTAATCATAAATTAGGCCTAAATAATTATCATGATTCACAAAATGATCATATACCCCATGTTTGCATAAATTTACATAACACAGAATATGGACATAATTTAACATATAACATATGTTCCCATTTTGGTTAAACTAGCATTGTACAACAGATTCATCTATAAATTATACCAAATATTACAATGCATGCTATATATCCAAAAATCCCTATTTAGGTGTATTCACACTTAATAGTCCTCAAATCTTATTATAGATTTTAATTTCTACTCCTAAGTCACATATCTTTCCCTTCTTAAAATGTGCCACAAATCTAGGTTTTAATCATGTATCATATTCTTAAAATCAGATATTGAATTATGTCCCCAAATCACAGATTATCATACATAGCTTGCTCAGATCCAGATCTAGTTTACAACATGTAATATGTATCTAAACTAATTACATGCCTATGGCCCAATTTATGCCCCAATTCCTAAGTCATATGTCTAGTGTAAATTTTATGCCTTAACTTCTCAAGTCGTATGTTCAATATTCTTTATGCCACAAAACTCAACTCATAGGTTCAATTATATGCCTTAGATTTATGTCCTAAGTTCCAAGTTCAACCTATGTTCTTTCCTCAAATCAGTCATATATCGGTCATGCCCATTTCATGCATTATTCATTTTATTGTCCCAAATATTTTAGCGTATGTTAACCTCTTATGAGATTGGCTCAGGCTCGTGGTAGCCTGGCTATAGAACAGAAAGCGAAAAGAAATACAGAATAAGGTAGATCTAAACAGAACAGAATGGACATAATCTCAGATTCAGATTTACAATTCATGTCACAATCAGAATTTATGTTTATATAGGAAAATAACTGTACTTACCTTGATTGGATTACAAAAGAAAGATAGTTGTAGCGACGTTAGTTGATCTTCTTTAACCGTTGTTGAAGTTTCAAGCTTGAATTGAGTTGCTTAGTTGATTAGCTTCTAGTTTTGATTCCAGTAGAGTAGCGACGCCATTTTTATTTTTATTTAGAACAGAGGCAGAGTAGAATCAGAATAGAATTGTGTGTAGAGAAGGCTAGGTTTGGGGATGTTTAAATAGGTTTAGGAAGACGAATCTAGGCAGAAAACGAGACCAGATACATAAGAATGGCAGATGAATCTAGGCAGAAAACGAGACCAGATACATAAGAATGCACCCAGGCCGAAAACCAGGTTCGGTGACCAGGTCGACCCCCAGGTAGACTGCTCAGTCGACCTGGTCGGGGGGGGGGGGTCGACTGCCCAGTCGACTCCCTAGTCGACCTGGGTAATGGGTGGGAAATTTCCCGCCCAATCTGTTCTGGGTTTTGAATTCGAAATTTGAATTCGAATTCGAGCAGTTTTGAACTCTGAAAATTCCTGAAACTTTGGAGGGCCATAACTTGGTCATACGGACTCCGATTCTCGCAAACTCGGACTCGTTTTCAAGCAGAATTCTGAGACAAACGCAATGGCGCAACCTGTTTCCCTTGATTCTTATTTTAAAAATTAATTATTCTCTGATTTATTACTTATACGTTCACAGAAAGTACGGGGTGTTACATTCTACCCTCCTTAAAGGATTTCGTCCCCGAAATCCTCAAGTTAAGAAGAATGTGTCCTACCATCCAACATCCATCTAATCAATCATCAATCATTGGCGTCCATTGTCCTTAGAAACTTCTAATGTTGTATGAACATATGCAAAAGTGTGTGTATATGTTCCTTATCTAATGCAAAGATCAGGCGGTCCACTAATTCAGTTGACCTACTTAATGCGAATTATGCCAGTGCCATGAGTCCAACATGTATGCAAATTTTCCTATTTGATACATATCATTTCTATATGAGTGCACAACCATTCAGTCATATGCAACATCCATATGCTGAGTCAATCATTTTGCATCCACAAAAATTTAAAATGCTCACACATCCATATGTAGTACGAGAGTGTTTTCGAGCCGATCTAGTGCCCAGTGTGTGTGTATGCATCCACGAGCAACCACTAGCAACTACTTGCATCCACTTGCAACCATCAAACATAACACGTCTCAAACACATGTTTACACCCATTAGTTTCTACCTAAAGTTCGAAGATTCGATCGATAGGATACAATCGAATGATGGAAGCGAGTACATATAAAACAAAAACTTGGTTCCCATTAGACATAGGTCCTAAGTATCGGCCCCGAAGACCGAAACCAACATCAAATTGACACCCAGAGGATTACCCTCATTAGATAATGTCAAAACTGGAAATCTTAACATTATCGGAAGTATTCAGATATTTACAGATTACTGGTATAGATCAGGTTACCGAACTAAGCATGATAAAACCCAGAATGTATGCGTCCTACTTGACGCCTAACACAGATATCTCTCAAACCCCAATCTCTCACAAACAGATGAGTCATAACCCTTATGGGTTTGAGTCTACAGCGGAATCAGAAACAATACTAGTATTAATGTGCAGAGTATCGATTACAGAATTAAAATGCCAGAATCAGAAAGAGTTTTAACTCGACAATCAGATAAGAAAATTAAAACTTCTACTTAAATTTTCTGATTTCTACCCTATCTACCAGTCCCTTGAGCATTCGCTTGTCCTCCAGAAGTGGGTTCTGCCCTCTGCCCTAGCCCTCGTTTCTTCGGGCAGTCCCTAGTGAAGTGTCCCATCTCACCACAGTTGAAGCAAGTGCCCTTCCTTTTTCTGCAATCCTTGTTCAGATGAGTGGAGCTTCCACAAGTAAAGCACTTTTTCCCCTTTTTATCTTCAGACTTCTCATCCTTCTTTTGTGTTTACGTTTTGGGCCATGCTTTCTTATTCTGTGGTTCTTCCTTCTTTGTCTCTTTCGGGCCCTTGTCTTCTTCGTGCAGTAGTGCCATGTCCACCAATTTCTCGTAAGTCGCTCCCATGGGTACATGGGTCATGGCTAGGCTGTGCAGTGGCTCGTTCAATCCTTTAACGAAGCGGAAAGCCTTTTTATGCTGATTGTTGACTAAATCCAATCCGAACCTAGCCAGTTGGTTGAACTGGTTGACGTATTCCTTGATCGTCATACTTCCATGCTTAAGAGATAAGAATTTTTCCAGTTGTAGACTTCGTTCAGCTTGGGAGAGGAATTTTGTCTCAAACCTTGTTCTGAAATCCATCCATGTCTCAACCGGCCTCTCGGCATTAGTGACTTCCCACCAATAGGAAGCTTCGACTTTGAGTAGCCATACCGCCAACTTTACCTTCTACCTATCGTCCATCTCAAAGATAACGAATAGATCCTCAGTTTCTTTGAGCCAGTTCCTTGCTTCTACGAATGATTCAGTTACCTTGAAATCCTTCCCACCCATAGCCCTAAAATCTCCACAGATCTTTGAGCAAGCAATTGCATGAGGAGGGGGTGGAGGTGCTGGACCTGCGGTGGCGGTCCTAGCCTCAAGATATTGACGAAACCAACCGGGTACATGAACACCCTCTGGTATCTCAGATGCTTCAGACATGCTGAAACGAAAAAGGAAAGATTCAATTACAAAAAGGACTGAAGGTAAGATATATGGCTCTTGGGGATTATGTTTTTCAAAAATTGGCTTTACTTTCGAAAATACTTCCTTTTAAAACCTTTTGGAAAATAGTTTTCAAAAACTTTACCCAATCTGTTAACCTTCAGCTCTGATATCAAGTGTAACACCCCACCTCCGTTAAGGTCACTCACAAAGGGAATGCCTTAACTTTGGTGGAGCATTTTAGTAAACAGAACAGAAACTTACAAGACAAATAAAACAGTACTTGAAAATTTTACAACTTTATTACAACAGAAACTGAAATAAGCTTGGTTGCATCCTTTCAAATCACAATATCAGAATTCAAGTACAAAATATCAGTCTCGTACAAAAGCCTTCAGAATGCACAGTTAAAATCATAATCCTCACAGAAGAAGACAAGCCATACTTTAAGCACTTCAAGCGGAAGAAATCTGGATCAGGCTAGAGTACTCCCTTCCACAAAACCTGGGGGGGAACGGAAGAAAGGAGGCGAAACAACAAGGGTCAGACAAAAAGTCTGGCAAGTCCAGTGATTTTCAGTTATGAACAGATAATAATAACATGACATGAAAATAAAACTGGATGAGTGATAACAGTAACAGGTGTAGCGGATATTACAGAAGAATAGAATGACATAAGCTATTTCTTTACACTTCTCTGCACTAATACTAGTATAGCAGAATTAGGTGTCACCCTAATGTCTAAACTGAAACAAAAACGGGTACAGAATAATTTCCATGGAAGAGAGTGCTAGTAATGGGCCTTTACCACCCGAACAGAAACAGACAGAAGCAGAAACAGAATGTAGAATTAGGTGTACACTAGTAATGGGCCTTTACCACCCCAACAGATGGTACCACGCAGAAACAAACAGGTGTTACCACCCAACAGAAACAGACGGTACCAACAGAAACAGACAGAACTAAGTGTACCCTAAAACCCTACCCCAAATGTAACACCCCACTTCCATTAAGGACACTCACAAAGGGAATGCCTTAACTTTGGTTTTGCATTTTAGTAAACAGAATAGAAACTTACAAGACAGATAAAACAGTACTTGAAAATTTTATAACTTTATTACAATAGAAACCGAAATAAACTTGGTTACATCCTTTCAAATCATAATATCAGAATTCAAGTACAAAATATCAGTCTTGTATAAAAGCCTTCAGAATGCATAGTTTAAAATCATAATCCCCACAGAAGAAGACAAGCCATACTTTAAGCACTTCAAGCAGAAGGAATCCGGATCAAGGTAAAGTATTCCCTCCTTGGATAACCTGGGGGGAAACGGAAGAAAGAGGGGCGAAAACAAGCAAGGTCATACATAAAGTCTGGCAAGTCCAATGATTTTCAGTTATGAACAAATAATAATAACATGACATGAAAATAAAACTGGATGAGAGATAACAGTAACAGGTGTAGCGGATATAACAGAAGAACAGAATAATATAAGCAATTACTTTACACTTCTCTGCACTAATACTAGTATAACAGAATTAGGTGTCACCCTAATGTATAAACTGAAACAGAAAAGGTACAGAATAATTTCCACAGAAGAGAGTGCTAGTAATGGGCCTTTACCACCCGAACAGAAACAGACAGAAGCAGAAACAGATTAATCCCTATGGAAACAGAATGTAGAATTAGGTGTACACTAGTAATGGGCCTTTACCACCCCCAACAGATGGTACCACGCAGAAACAGACAGGTGTTACCACCCAACAGAAACAGACGGTACCAACAGAAACAGATAGAACTAAGTGTACCCTAAAACCCTACCCCAAGCGATCGGCTCCCTAATACATAAATACCCTATGTCGGCCCCACAGTAGTGTGTATCATTCCCTAAAGTGACAACCAATTGGCACAGACCTATTTACAGATGTCACGGCGTCTTACATCCTCAGAGGCAGACTGAGATCCATGCACGCACATGACCCGGTTGGAACGCACCATCAACACCCCTCGCCATTGTCGGAATGAACCGCTTATAATTAGTTCAGTAAGCGTGCCTGGACCCTACCTACTGTTGGGTCAAATTTTTGATACCAGAAAGGGTTACTGACTAATATGGGTCCCAAACAACAGATGACACAAGTAATTCCCTTCCTATCCTTTTGTCCCCAGACTAACAGATTTCAGATTAACTTGTTTACAAGTTCAGACATACAAAATTCAGATCAACTAGTTCACAGATAAGTTTTCAGACTAACGGATCAGATATACAGATTTAACAGACTTACCGATTAACCTGTTACATATTGACAGACTTACAGATTTGTCTAACTTTGTAATTGGGCCTACAGATTCACGGAACAGATTTATTATATTCATCAGTCTAGTGGGTTTAACCCTATCCGCCCAACACGTTTTAGACATCATATTTATCTTAGATTTTCATTAATTAAATATTAATGCCCAGACCTCTCACATTAGACTGACAGTTTGCGGCTACTCGTTAGGCCGGTTGGTTCCGGGCAGATTTCTGCCGCAAACTGAGTCTAACCTCGGGTTTCAAGCACGTTATGACTAACTTCTCACATTAGAACCTATTGTTTGCGGCCACTGGATGTGCCGGGTGGTTCCGGGCAGAATTATGTCGCAAACTCATTCAAACCTCGAGTCAGCCATGTTTATCTTTGCGGCCAATTAATTAATAATTTACCATTTATGCCCACGCCTAATGTCAATTATTCATAACTATAGAAAACTCATATTATTTCAATAATAGACTAAATATATCAACTCAACAGATATAGCAGATAACATATTTCGCAGATTAGGCGACTTGACGGATTCAGCAGATTAAGCAATTTAGCAGATTTAGCATATAACAGATTAGGCATTTTTAGCAGACTTAGCAGATGACAGATTTGGTAGATGAACAGATCTAGCAGATTAGGCAATATAGCAGAACTAGCAGATTAAGCAATATAACAGAACTAGCAGATTAGGCAATATAACAGAACTAGCAGATTAGGCAATATAACAGAACTAGCAGATTAGGCAATATAACCGAACTAGCAGATTAGGCAATATAACAGATTGAATCATTCCTTAAAGTTTCATAAACATATGCTGCCTAAGTAGTTGTCATGATTCACAATATGGTCCTATACCCCACATTTGCATTGAATTTACATGGCACGGATTATGGTCATTATTTACCATATAACACATGTCCCAAAATCTAGTTAAACTTGCCTAGTACAAAAGATTCACATACAAATTATACCAAATAGAGCCATCGATTTCAATGCATGTCATATATTCAAAAATTTCCCACTTAGGTGTTATTCACATTTAATAGTTATCAAATCTTAATATAGACCTTCACACCAAAGTCATATCCTCTTTTTATCCCAAATCATGAATTGTTATATAAACAATATGCCCAACAATCTAGAACTTTATATTATAACAAATCTTTAATTTAGAAATATGCGTTATGTCCAAAGTCTCAAGTCACATGTTAACATACAATGGTTCCTCTTCTTCCAATTCACAGAATATGCATAGATCTAAGTCCAGTTTACAACATGTGTCCTTTTGGTTACCGATTAGCCATATCCAATTATGCCACATTCATTATTTGCCCCAAACATTTTAGCGTTCGTGCGTTAATCTCTTATGAGATTTGGCGCAGGCTCGGAGTAGCCTGGCTATAGAATAGAAGGAAGAAAGAGATACAGAATAAAATAGATCAGAACAGAACATACACATCCTCATATTCAGATTTACAATCGTGTCACAATTATGATTAAAGTTTATATCGGAAAATAACTATACTTGCCTTGATTGGATTCTAAAAGAAAGATAGTTGTACCGACGTTAGTTGATCTTCTTTAACCGTTGTTGAAGTTTCAAGCTTGAATTGAGTTGCTTAGGTTGATGTTGATTAGCTTCTAGTTTTGATTCCAGCAGAGTAGCGACGCCATTTTTATTTTTATTTAGAACAGAGGCAGAGTAGAAGTAGAATAGAATTGTGTGTAGAGAAGGCTAGGTTTGGGGCTATTTAAATAGGTTTAGGCAGATGAATCTAGGCAGAAAATGAGACCAGATACATAGGAATGCACCCAGGCCCAAAACCAGGTTCGGGGACCAGGTCGACCCCCAGGTCGACTGCCCAGTCGACCTGTTCGGGGGGGGGGAGGGGGTCGACTGCCCAGTCGACTCCCCAGTCGACCTGGGTACTGGGTGGGAAATTTCCCGCCCAATCTGTTTTGGGTTTTGAATTTGAAATTTGAATTCGAATTCGAGCTGTTTTGAACTCTGAAAATTCCTGAAACTTTGGAGGGCCATAACTTGGTCATACGGACTCCGATTCTCGCAAACTCGGACTTGTTTTCAAGCAGAATTCCGAGGCGAACGCAATGACGCAACCCGTTTCCCTAGATTCTTATTTTAAAAATTAATTATTCTCTAATTTATTACTTATACGTTCACAGAAAGTACAGGGTGTTACACCAAGCGATCGGCTCCCAAATACATAAATACCCTGTGTCAGCCCCACAGTAGGGTGTATCACACCCTAAAGTGACAACCAATTGGCACAGACCTATTTACAGATATCACGGCGTCTTACATCCTCAGAGGCAGACCGGGATCCATGCACGCACATGACCCGGTTGGAACGCACCATCAACACCCCTCGCCTTTTTCAGAATGAACCGCTTATAATTAGTTCAGTAAGCGTGCCCGGACCCTACCTACTGTTGGGTCAAAGTTTAGATACCAGAAAGGGTTACTGACTAATATGGGTCCCAAACAACAGATGACACAAGTAAATTCCCTCCTAACCTTGTGTCCCCAGACTAACAGATTTCAGATTAACTTGTTTACAAGTTCAGACATACAGAGATCATATTTACTAGTTCACAGATCAGAAAATCAAAACAACAAGTTTTCAGACTAACGGACCAGATGTATAGATTTAACAGAATTTCAGATTTGTCTAACTTTGTATTGGGCCTACAGATTCATGAACGGGTTTATTATATATATATTAGTCCAGTTGGTTTAACCCTATCCACCCAACACGTTTTGGACATCATTTTTATCTCAGATTTGCATTAATTAATTATTAATGCACAGACCTCTCACATTAGGTCGCTAGCTTGTGGCCGCTGGATGGGCCGGGCGGTTCCTGGCAGACTTCTGCCACAAGCCAGACCTAACCTCGTGTCTAAGCATATTATGACTAACTTCTCACATTAGAACCTATTGTTTGCAGCCACTGGATGTGCCGGGCAGTTCCGGGTAGGATTACACCGCAAACTCATTCTAACCTCGAGTTAGCCATGTTCATCTTTGCGGCCAATTAATTAATAATTTACCATTTATGCCCATGCCTAATATACATGTCAATTATTCATAACTATAGCCAATTCAGATTATGCCAATAACAGACTAATTATATCAACTCAACAGATATAGCAGATAACAGATTTAGCAGATTAGGAGACTTAACGGATTTAGCAGATTAAGCAAACTAACAGATTTAGCAGATAACCGATTAGGCATCTCAACAGATTTAGCAGTTTAGGCATCTCAACAAATTTAGCAGTTTAGGCATCTCAACAGATTTAGTTTAGTAGATTTGGAATTTTCAACAGACTTAGCAGATGACAGATTTAGCAGATTTAATATTTCTAAAGATTATATTTACATGCCTTGCTTAATCATAAATTAGGCCTAAATAATTATCATGATTCACAATATGATCCTATACCCCATGTCTGCATAAATTTACATAACACAGAATATGGACATAATTTACCATATAACATATGTTACCATTTTGGTTAAACTAGCATTGTACAGCAAATTCATCTATAAATTATACCAAATATGACAATACATGCCATATATCCAAAAATCCCAATTTAGGTGTGTTCCCACTTAATAGTCCTCAAATCTTACTATAGATTTTAATTTCTACACCTAAGTCACACATCTTCCCCTTCTTAAAATGTGCCACAAATCTAGGTTTTAATCATGTATCATATTCTTAAAATCAGATATTGAATTATGTCCCCAAATCATAGATTATCATACATAGCTTGCTCAGATCCAGATCTAGTTTACAACATGTAATATGTATCTAAACTAATTACATGCCTATGGTCAAATTTATGCCCCAATTCCTAAGTCATATGTCCAATGTAAATTTTATGCCTCAACTTCTCAAGTCGTATGTTCAATATTCTTTATGCCACAAAACTCAAGTCATAGGTTCAATTATATGCCTTAGATTTATGTCCTTAGTTCCAAGTTCAACCTATGTTCTTTCCTCAAATCAGTCACATATCGGTCTTGCCCATTTCATGTATTATTCATTTTATTATCCCAAATATTTTAGCGTATGTTAACCTCTTATGAGATTGGATCAGGCTCGTGGTAGCCTGGCTATAGAACAGAAAGCGGAAAGAAATACAGAATAAGGTAGATCTAAACAGAACATAACAGACATAATCTCAGATTCAGACTTACAATTCATGTCACAATCAGAATTAACGTTTATATCAGAAAATAAATGTACTTGCCTTGATTGGATTCTAAAAGACAGATAGTTGTAGCGACACTAGTTGATCTTCTTTAACCGTTGTTGAATTTTCAAGCTTGAATTGAGTTGCTTAGGTTGATGTTGATTAGCTTCTAGTTTTGATTCCAGCAGAGTAGCGACGCCATTTTTATTTTTATTTAGAACAGAGGCAGAGTAGAAGCAGAATAGAATTGTGTGTAGAGAAGGCTAGGTTTGGGGCTGTTTAAATAGGTTTAGGCAGAGGAATCTAGGCAGAAAATGAGACCAGATACATAAGAATGCACCCAGGCCCAAAACCAGGTTCGGTGACCTGGTCGACCCCCAGGTCGACTGCCCAGTCGACCTGGTCGGGGAGGGGGGGTCGACTGCCCAGTCGACTCCCTAGTCGACCTGGGTACTGGGCGGGAAATTTCCTGCCCAGTCTATTCTGGGTTTTGAATTCGAAATTTGAATTCGAATTCGAGCTGTTTTGATCTCTGAAAATTCCTGAAACTTTGGAGGGCTATAACTTGGTCATATGGACTCCTATTCTTGCAAACTCGGACTCGTTTTCAAGCAGAATTCCGAGTCGAACGCAATGGCGCATCCCGTTTCCCTTGATTCTTATTTTAAAAATTAATTATTCTCTGATTTATTACTTATACGTTCACAGAAAGTATGGGGTGTAACAATTTTTATCATATGTGAAATATAAAAATATGATTTTTATAAAGTAGAAGTATTAAAAATATGATTTTTATATTTTAGAAAGAATAAAAATTCGATCTTTATATAAGAAGTAGAAATATAAAAATATATAATTTTTATATAGAATGAAGCGTTGTAAGAATATATAAAGTAGAAATAAAAATAGGATTTTCATTTATTGAAATGAAAGCAATAAAAATATAATTTTTATTTGAACATCGTGAAAAGGACTGCAGAAGAATTTCAAGCAGATTCAAACGATTCAGCAGTTCTACAGCAAAGCACGGCGGAGTGGAACCCTCTGTGAGAATTTCTCACTTTAAATTTTCTTTTATAGTTATATAAATATATACTAGGATGCAGAAGGTGCTTAGTAGTACCTGACACCCGTCGTCCACAGACCATGGACGGCTTGTTTGTTTAGTTAATTGTTGGTGATTGATTAATTTGTTTGGTTGATAAATTTGATTGAGTTGATGGTGTAATGTGAAATAAAATATTTTATAGTGGAAAATATTTTATAGTTAAAAATATATTAAAGTGTATATAAAATAAATATTTATAAACAAATCGGATGATTTGTTTATATACACTGATTTGACCGATATTGATTGGGACGATAAATTTTACACATCGCCCAACTGCACAAATAAAATCTATGTTTGATTGTTTGAAACCCCACACGGGTATTGGGGTGATATTTGGCGTATACTAATCCGAATTATTTAGCTGTATGTCGATCGATTGATCGACAAACTGTGTAAGCGTTAATTATTTACATTTGATGCTTATGCAGTTGTGTGGTGCACTTTGGATGATGGTTGATTATTTATCATCACTATCATATACATGTGTTGTATGGAATCCATATAATTAACATTATATGGTAATTGATTGGGCCTTATTCCAATTGGGAAAATAAAGAACATTATAAATAAAGGTTCATGTGTTGATATTACTCATCCGTTGAGATTAGTCATGTGTTGAACGAAATATTTTAACAATAAAATTTACATCTTTATCATATATAAAATTAGAAACTAACTGGAAAATAGATAAGATGAGTGGTCTCCTGGATATTGATCTGATGTTGGTTTCGGCCTTCGGGGTTAATATTTAGGGAATCGTTGTCTTACTAATTAACGGTTAGTGACTGATGAATTGGAATGAGGCGTATGTTGTGTTTGTGTAACACTTGTTTATTACATACGCAAGTTATTCAGAAAGACCGTATTTATCCCATTCTGAATAACTGATCCGACGTGGTGTCGAAGATGAAGACGGTGGTTGAAGACCAGAGGTCTTCAAGTCGTTTGGATAACTATTGGTGATCTTGATTGGGTCGTACAACCAAGAGGAGGAAATCAGTTGGTGGTCATCCAGACGTACTTGGAGATCGATGGATATGCGGGGTACTAGGTGCCTCCGGTTTCGTTCAGACCCAGAACGAACTTGTAAATGGACTGTGTGTCTGACATTGGATTTCAGTCTGTGTGATTGATTTCTATCAAATATGTATCTGTTTTGCGGCGGAGAATTTATTCTCTTGCTTAACGCCCTTCTCTGAGACGTACGAGCTCAGGGGTTATATATTGATGGATATCCATCGCATGGAGTGAATTACCTGTGTGGCATGCCTAAGTGGCAAATGATCAAGGCTTCTGTTGAAAAGCAAAGTCTTGTGGTTGATGATCAAAGAACGGCTTGTGTGGCATAGCTTTGTGTAGCGTGGATTCGCGAGCTCACACCCCGCTGTGAACCAAAAACGGGAGAAGGACCTCAGGGAGGACATGCGTTTCTTTCTAGTTAAAAGTGGCATCAGTTGTTTTACACGCCCTGACGAGTTTGGCTTATGTGGTTGTTGCTGTTGCGAGGCGCCTCGGATATATCGGTGACTATGGGATGCCGATGGAGTCATTCGTTGGCTCATTTACGCACCAAAGGGCGGGGAAACGCAGTGTTCAGGCATTTTAATCCACATCGGTGGACCGGCCCTTACGATCCAAGGGTCGATGCGCTCTGACCCTGAGGCTCGGGCTAGAGAGTCTCGAAGCCGGTGAGGACTATCTTTTGCATCGTTTCACAGATGGAAATCCAACTTCCAATATGTGACGTTTCGATTTTAGTTGTAATCCTATATATGGCGACATTGTGGGATGGGGCGCTTATGCCGTCTATGATTGATACTTAAGATTTGAAATTGTTTTGACACTATACACTTATAGTAATAATAAAAGATGAAATTTCACGTACCAAGCATTCTTGGCTATTATATGGTAAAAACCATATCCTCCGGCTTGCGTTCCATTGTGTGATGGTAACTGGGTCTTATAATAGCTTCATTTTTCTTTATTTAGCATTGCGCTGTTTGTTTTATGCACTGGTATTCTCGGGAGGAAACCCGTTCTAGGTTATACGGCGTGGTCCCTTGATTTGCCTAACTTTAAAAATAAAGATTAATAACTGTTTTAGTTCTCACACCAGTCCCATGACTGACCTGGAGTTTATTGTTTTAACCTAAACTCTGGGTGTCCCTGTTTTCGATACGGGCAGCTGGTAGTTTTGGTTTTGCAGATTTATATTCACAGGATCCTGATTTACAGCTGGAACGATGCTCGGAAAGCACTGTATCCGTGTATTACTTTCAGTTGTGTTTTATATTTTTTTCCGCTGCAATACTGTATTTAAATCTCTGATATTCTTTGTTGTATAATATTTTTTCATACTCTGTATATTCTTGTATTCTGATGGAATTGTTGTAATAAACAATGAAATGTTCTTCTGTCTGCGTTCTATTTTGTCGTGTTCTCAAGGTAATCCGTGCTTTCCTCACCGGGGAAGTTCGGGTCGCTATAGTTGGTTTCAGAGCTTTGGTTTACAAATCTCGAGAACAAGACACATTACAACCATATGAATGAATTCATTAGATATTGGATCAGTAATATCCAATTAGAATAACTCGTTAGAGATGGGATCAGTAGTATCCTAGAACGAGTGTGAAGAGTATAATTTTCAAATGAAAACAATATTGTTTTGAAAGTTTAAACCATTTTATATGTATTTGAATATTTTATTTTTATTGAATTTGGACAATCTAGTATATAAAGATTTTGAATATACGCGTCATGAACGTATATTCGAAGTTTTAATATACTGGATAGATATTGAATCACATTCCAAACACCCGAAGATGGTTCTAATGATTGATCGATCATCATCAGAATTAATGTTCGAGCTTCGATGGTGTGATATCTATATATTTCCATTAGACTGGTGTGAGAACCAAAATATAGCTAGAATACATTGTTGTTAATTGACATCAAAAACATGATTTTCTAAATATATATCAAATTATGAATTTGAAACATTAATCCACTAATTGATTGCTGGTTGTGTTGTTTGTTTATTTGTTTGATAATTTTGAACCGCTATGTCAAATTGAACCTCGTAGTGAGTGTATTGAAAATTAGTTGAAAATGCAGGCATATACACGTACTTAAATTGAACAGTCATAGCAAGAAGGCAAGAGCAGAAGAATAAAATTGTTTGCCCGACAAATAGGTACATATTTTCCATAATTTACTGTTTTTTTTGGGTGATGTTGATTTTATGAGCCTCTTGGCTTTTTCTTTTTCTTTTTGACAGAAGAAAGCCATGGGAGGCTATATGAAATATCCAGAAGTCCCCGGTGCAGGGGAGGTTATGGCGATTTTTTTCGAAAATTTAGGGTGTTAGCCAAATTTTTGAAAAATTTGAAAGGTTCTTAGAAACTGAAAAGTTGAAGAACTTAAGCCGTAACGAAAACAATGAAAGTTGAGTTGATTTGTTAAACAACTTTCGGCTTCGTTCCTTTTCGGGGACGAAAAGTTTTAAGTGGGGGAGATTGTAACAACCCGGAAATCTGAACCAGTTTAAAATTTTTGTTTTGGCAATTTTGATGAATTTTCTATATTTAAAATGAATTATTTTAAATAATAACAACGAGAAATTTATTTTGAATAGAATTTGAATGTATATTTATATAGATCGTCATTAGAATATAAATATTTATTTATATATATAAAAGGAATTGAAAATCCCGCAGTAGTTCGATAATTCGATTTCAAATTTCAATTGAATATACCGGGTGCAAAATAAACCGGATTTTGGCGATACCAAAAATATTTGAATCTAATTGATAATATCTTTCCAACGATTCCGAAAAATTGAAATTTCATAGCGGGAATCAAAAGATACGCCCAGTTGAAAATTCAGAGTGGTCGCTATGGAATTTCGGCCCTTAAAAATAGTCATTTTGCAAACGACCTCGGAATTCGACGAAACCACTTTTGTTGGATCCGTGATATCTAGTTATTACTAGGTTTCAAAATCGTAATTTTTCGAATCAGTATGTTAGCGTGGCAAAGGAAAACGCGTTTGACCAGTTTCAGTTGATTTTAATCGACTGGGAAATGGCCATTTTTCCAACGGTCTCAGAATTTGACGAAACTAGTTTTGTTAGGACCGTATCATCAATACGAAGCTTGAAAATATTTTTCGGGAATTTTTAGAGTTAGTATGTTGCCCCGGTAAATTGAAATGCGCGTTCAAATTCAATATATGAAGTTATATGTTGCTTATGACGAAAACTGATCGAAATGATCAAATCAGCTTACGATACATATCCCATTGTATTCGGAAGGGCGGTAATTAGCTATGGACGACAGGCGGTGGGATTGATTTCGAGTTCGAAAATAAAATCTACTTTTTTGGATTAAAAGAAAATAAAAAAAACAGAAGAAGAAGAAAAGGGAGGAGCTGTCGCCCCCCCCCCCCCCCCACCGAAGACCGCCGTAGCCTCTTCGATCGCCACCCCCTCTTCCATCACGCCCCCTTCCTCCTTCCTCCTCTCGATCCCCTCTCTCTCCTCTTCAGTGCGATGGAGCCGCGCCCCCTTATGTCCCCAAAACCCGACGCAAACCGCCTCCCCCTGGAAGCCCGACCACCGCCGCCTGCACTGCCCAGCGTGTGCCTCCCCCACTATCCAGCGACGACATGGAAGCCCCCCTCCTTCAACAGTATATGTGAGTTTACTTTCATGATTTCGTTTATCTCTTTTTGTAATTTCGTTTATTTTCTTCAATGAAAGAAAATCTGATTTTCTTTAACAGAAAAGAAATGAGTTTTTTTTAATAAGCATTGTATTGTTTTTTTCGGATTTTAATTAATATAACATTGTTTAAAATTTCTGGTTTCTTTTTATAATAGAATAACATGGTTCAAAAATGGAGTTGTTATATGTAAAGCATAGAAAAGATGAGATGTATAAATGTGGAAAAGATTATACTTTTAGTCATGAAAAGAAAAAAACTTTGGTTTGTATAAAAAATATCATTTTCATATTATAGAAATAATAATAAAATATGATTTTTATATTATAGAAAGAATAAAAATATGATTTTTATCATATGTGAAATATAAAAATATGATTTTTATAAAGTAGAAGTATTAAAAATATGATTTTTATATTTTAGAAAGAATAAAAATTCGATCTTTATATAAGAAGTAGAAATATAAAAATATATAATTTTTATATAGAATGAAGCGTTGTAAGAATATATAAAGTAGAAATAAAAATAGGATTTTTATTTATTGAAATGAAAGCAATAAAAATATAATTTTTATTTGAACAGCGTGAAAAGGACTGCAGAAGAATTTCAAGCAGATCCAAACGGTTCATCAGTTCAACAACAAAGCAAGGAGGAATGGAACCCTCTGTGAGAACTTCTCACTTTAAATTTTCTTTTCTAGTTATATAAATATATACTAGGATGCAGACGGTGCTTAGTAGCACCCGACACCCGTCATCCACAGACCATGGACGGCTTGTTTGTTTAGTCAATTGTTGGTGATTGATTTATTTGTATGGTTGATAAATTTGATTGAATTGATTGTGTGATGTGAAATGAAATAAAATATTTTATAGTGGAAAATATTTTATAGTTAAAAATATAATTTTTAACTATAAAATATTTTAGCGTGTATATAAAATAAATATTTATAAACAAATCGGATTATTTGTTTATATGCACTGATTTGACCGATATTGATTGGGACGATAAATTTTACACATCGCCCAACTGCATAAATAAAATCTATGTTTGATTGTTTGAAACCCCACACGGGTATTGGGATGATATTTGGCGTACACTAATCCTAATTATTTAGCTATATGTCGATCGATTGGTCGACATGCTGTGTAAGCGTTAATTATTTACATTTGATGCTTATGCAGTTGTGTGGTGCACTTTGGATGATGGTTGATTATTTATCGTCGCTATCATATACATGTGTTGTATGGAATCCATATAATTAACATTATATGGTAATTGATTGGGCCTCATTCCAATTGGGAAAATAAAGAACATTATAAAATAAAGGTTCATATGTTGACAGTGCTCATCCGTTGAGATTAGTCATATGTTGAATGAAATATTTTAACAATAAAATTTACATCTTTATCATATATAAAATTAGAAACTAACTGGAAAATAGATAAGATGAGTGGTCTCCTGGATATTGATCTGATGTTGGTTTCGGCCTTCGGGGTTAATATTTAGGGAATCGTTGTCTTACTAATTTACGGTTAGTGACTGATGAATTGGAATGAGGCGTATGTTGTGTTTGTGTAACACTTGTTTATTGCATATGCGAGTTATTGAGAAAGACCTAGTGTATCACATTCTGAATAACTGATTCAACGTGGTGTCGAAGATGAAGATGGTGGTTGAAAACCGGAGGTCTTCACGTCGTTTGGATAATTACTGGTGATCTTGATTGGGCCGTACACCCAAGAGGAGGGAATCAGTTGGTTGTCGTCCAGACGTACTTGGAGATCGATGGATATGCGGGGTACTAGGTGTAACACCCCACATCCGTTAGTGTCACTCACAAAGGGAATGCACTAAGTTCTGCGAAGCATTTTAAGGTAAAAGATGCAGATGAATTACAAGACAGACAAAAATTAAAACAGCAGAAAATAAAACTTTGCTTTATTGATAAAATAGTTTGTACAACGATTTCTTTATAATACCAGAGTATAATCTGTCCTACAAAATAAAGAAGCATAAAACAACATTTATATTCCCCAATGTAGCAAAAGCCAGCCATAGCATCTGAAAAGAGAATCCAAGCAAAACTTCGACAAATCTCCAAGCTGGGAAAGAGTGACGGTCCAACTTAACCTGACCTATACTATTCCCTCCTTTACTACCTGGGGGGGGGGGGGGGACGGAAGAAAAGAAGACGAAAGAAAACTGGGTCGGACATAAAGTCTGGTAAGTTCTTCTAGCATATGAACAGGGCAAACAAAACGACATGAATTAACTGAATACAAGATAATACCATGATGACAGGATCAACAAGATAAGATAAGATTAACACAAGATATGCTAAGACAAGATAAACTGGATATTCTCTAATACTTTCGCCGCTTCGTTATTTCCTTGTTATACTGGTTTCTATATCTCTGCACCACCTAACTAGTGTCCCAACTAGTAATGATAATGTGATCCCAATCCCAGTAATTTCGGTTGCCTTCAGGCATACATTTTTTATTTATTACCTAGATCTAATCTAGGGTTTCCTATCAAGTGCTTCCTAGATTCAACCATGGTTTATGCTATCTACTAAACGTTTCTCGAATTCAGGGTTTATGCCACCTAGGTCCAACTAGGGATTATGCTACCTGTCGAACGATGCCCTCTAGTTTAAGACACACTACCTAGAGTGGTATATGTTCCTAGACTTTCCACACGTATGTATCGCGAATCGTTATCGCTTGTCTAGATGCACATGTTCTGTAATGTGCGACCCGAGTCCCGTGGCAGGGCTACTCTAGAAACACAGAACTCGGTCGGGTGCTTTTCAGATATCTACCGGTGCAGATGCTAAGGTTTGTTTTTCTACCAGTGGTTATGGTCCCATGTGACCCCTCCCTCAACTAATGAAAGGCAATCCAAGAAAATCAAGCGCGAGAATTGTACTTTTGCCGCCCTATGCCCTACTTTCCTATTGGCCAGCCTCACCCATAACTAGATAGCAAGTATATGGTCTGTTGGGAGTTCTCTGTCTTTCCGCATACATACAATGATTGACTAAAGATGGTAGGTATACGACGAGTTGCTATCACAGGGCAAAAACTAGTCTCGCCGAATCACGCTGATCCACCCTAGTCTTTAGGTTGCCATATATTGCAACCAAGGCATACCCTTGGTTCTTCTAACACAGACCTTAACCTCTGTGAGCCCAGGAGGATCATCTGCCACCTCACAGAGGGATACCAAGAGTACCCTCACGTCCCCTCGAAGCCTCGGGCTTCGTAACCCAATTCGTTGGAGGCCTCTTTAAGATCAGATGGACGTTCGCTCCTACTTGTGATATACTAAAGATTACTACTTAGTTTTCTAACTAAGGTTTACCACTTAGTTTGTTGAATCATAGCTTTCTTAACTAAGGTTTACGACTTAGTTCATATTAACTAAGGTTTACTACTTAGTTCTTGTTCTTGTCAAGTTGAGTTGGTTAAGTGTCATTGGTCAATTCGAGTCAACTTAACCCTTTCGTTTGTCATATAAAACTGGTTAAGTATTATCAGTAGTTCATGTTGACTTAACCCCTACTACAAACCGAGTTATACTGGTTAAGTATTTTCTTATTACTTAACCCTACCCATTCATCTTGTATTGGTAAAATGTTCCCTTTAACCTAACCTTGCCCATCTGTTTTAACTGACATGTTATAGCGGTTAAGTGTTCCCTTAGCTAACTTAACCCTAACATCTGTTTAATTAACATGTTCTAATGGTTAAGTATTGTCCTTTCATGTTTTTAACTTAACCCTGTCCATTTATCCTGCTATGATAACTAAGTGTTCCAAGTTTACTTAACCCCACCTTCTAGTCTCAGTTAACATGTTAAATTGGCTAAGTGTATTAAACTTACTTAACCCCACCTTCTAGTCTAGTTAACATGTTAAACTTGCTAAGTGTATTAAATTTACTTAACCCCTACAAGTCTTGTCTTGTTAACATGTTAAGTGGTTAAGTGTCCAAATTAGCCTAACCCCACTCATCGGATTTAGTTAACATGTTGAGTTGGTTAAGTGTTTTAGTTAACTTAACCCTACCATTCTTGTTCTAGCTTTAATTAATAAATTAAAGCCGTGACCACTCACATTAGACAGATATTGTTGTGATTACTGGATGTGTCGGTTGGTTCTGGGCAGGTTTATATCGCAACTCAGTCTAACCTCGGGTTAGGCATATTCGTGTTTTCTAAGTTCAAAGGGTTTTGATTAATTTTCAAATCAGGTCTTGAAAGTAATCATCCCGTCCGTCGGATCAGTTAGGGATAGCCAGGGAGAGCAGGAAACTTGTATTTTCCAAACCCAAGCCTAGACACTATCCTCTCTGTCACCCTAGAACTTTCTGGTGTATGTATTATTAAAAGAGATGTCATTAATAAACCTTTCTTTTGTATATATATAAATTGTTAACAATTTATCCTCAAAGTTTAACCATTTATCCTCAAAGTCCATTTTCCCTTTTTAAATAAATTTGGCCTATACCATATTCATTTGCCATGCCCACTAATGGACTTATATTCTAGGCCCAAATCTTGATTTGCCTATCTTACAGCTTATAACAATTTAGATCCAACATCCTCATTTACAGTTCAGGCCAAAACTGGATTTTATATTCTAGTTTACAGTTTATGCCAAACTAGATTTCATATTCTAGTTCACCGTTTATGCCCAAAACTTTATTTGCATACCAACTACCTACTTTGTGGCCCATTTAACCATTTACCATTTACGCCCAATGTATGTAAATTATTCACAATTATGCTAATATACTTATCATGCTTAATTTAGCCACCCAATTCTGAATTAATATTCTAATTTCAGTTAATGTCAAAACTAGACTTGTTATTCTAATTTTCATCTTAATAGTCATGCTATAACGCATGTTACCAAATTATGCCAATTTCCAAGTTTAGTCAATTTCATGTTTATCCCAAAACGTATTCCCATCGTTCGTATATTCGAGATTCAACCTAGATTATAAATAAATCAAGATTCGTGGATAAAAGGGAATGAACCAAAATACCATGAAAGAATAGACATAATAACTGGCATAAGATGATAATTCATAGGCATATAGATCTGGTAATATTACGACATGAAAAGGGTTGAATAGTATAGGTTCAAGAACATGGGTAGACCTAACTTAATAGGTAAATTCCCAAGATCAAGATCTAAGGATAACTAAGAATAAACTAAAATGGAAAGTCAAGCCTTGATCCAATATAATGCCAGTTTTGGGTACATTTTGGTTTTGTAACTACAGTGTCATGGACATAAATAATAATCTTATATCCATAGTCATAGGCAATATATCCTCACAGTTAATGAATCACAGTCATAGGCGATGTTCATAGTCAAAGGAAAATAATTCTCACAGTCATGAGTCACAGTCATAGGCAATGTTCATAGGAAATGTTCATAGTCAAAAAGGCATATGGTTTTAAGGTCCCTAGTTTCATAGTCACAGTCTAATTGGTCATCGAATCATAACATTTCTTAATTAGGTCCAAAGATATATGCACTGATTCGAATAGAAAGATTTGGCATATTCTTTTATTCCTTTAATTTCATGTCACGAATAGAGAAAGCGTTCAAATCTAAAAAGTAACCGACTTAAAGAGATTATATTAGATTCGTAGAAAAACAGTCGTTGAAGTCGTTTGATTCTTCACTTGAATCCTAACTTGTTTTGAATCTCCTCTTGAAAGTCTTGAGCAGCATTTCCTCGTCTTGATTTATTTTATATATTATTTTATTTACTATTTAATTTATTAGAGGAGAAGAAGCCATGTCCACCAAGAATCATTGCAGCATAAGGTTAGAGAAGAATTGTGAATAGTGAAGGAGACTAGGGGCTATTTATATAGGATTAGGCGGACGAATCTAGGCAGAAAACGAGACCAGGTACATCAGAATGCACCCAGGCCCAAAAGTGGGTTTTGAACCCAGGTCGACACCCAGGTCGACTATAGTGTCGACCTGGCCCTGGGAGGTCGACTACCCAGTCGACCACCCAGTCGACCTGGGTCCTAGGCGGGATATTTCCCGCCCAGCCCGCTTCTGGGTTTGAATTCGAATTCGAATTTCGTGTTGTTTTCTATTCTGAAAATTCCTGAAACTTCGGGGAGTCATAACTTCTTCATACGGACTCCAATTTATGCAAACTCGGACTCGTTTTCAAGAAGAATTACCAGAAAAACGCAATGGCGCCACCCGTTTCCCTTAATTCTTTGATTTTGAATTAATTATACCTTGATTTGTGAATCTTAGTGTTACAGAATTACGGGGTGTTACATTTTCCCCCACTTAAAAGGATTTCGTCCCTGAAATCTTCAAAATAGGAAGAATGTGTCCTACGATCCAATCACCCATCTACTCAACCATTCAATCACAGGCATTCATTGTCCTTAAAAGATTTCTAATTCTTTCATGTTCATATGCATAGTGTGTGTATATGTCTTTATCTAGTGCAAGATCAGGCAGTCTACTGATTCAGTTGACCTCCTTAATGCGAATCATGTCGGTGCCATGTGTCCAATAATGTATGCAAGCACCCCTAGTTATGTAAATACTACATGTGTGCATAGCCATTCATCCATATGAAACATCCATATAATAACATATCAAGTTCAACTTACAAACAAATACATATCTCTAAATGCAATATGAAAGCGTCCGAACTGATCTAGTGCCTAATACGTATGTATAAGCATTCACGAGCAACCATTAGCAACCACTCGCAACCATCAACCATAACATGTTTCAAATACATGTTTATATCCAAAAGAGTTTCTAGCTAAGGATCGAAGATACGACCTAGAGGATATACTTTGGAAAGAGAGGAACAAGTATGCGTAAGGTTTCTACAAAAAAAGAAATCAAGGATGCACCCTTAAGAAAAAGGGTATGATGCTTGTATCCAGTTTTCTTGAGCTTTACTTTACTGTATCTTAACTAATTTAACTTCACGATTGCGAAGTTTCTTGACTTCCATCTCCAAAATAAACAAATGTCAGCCATGATACCAAGTGTATATACTAGGATGATTAGAGGTCTCCCTCTTATCCATCATGCCATAATTATAAGGATCAAAAGGTCACTACGTGCTTTTTTTTAGAGCGCCTGCCACAACTATTCATCTCTCACGCAAACTATCCTAGTCGAACTCGACATTCCTCAAGTACAAGTCCCAAAGTCCTAAACCAAAATCAGACAAGCACCCAAGGAATACCTCCTCCGAATTTAGACGATCTACGTGAGATGATATAAGCAAACTCGATAGCTATTCTCAAATCCCTACTAACCAAAAATAAACGGGCCGAGTCACCAATTTTATTTGAGACTAATTGGGATCTTTCACTATGCAAGTACTAAGGTGTAGAGACTCAACTATGGAAGCAAATATGAACAAATGCGAAGGGCTAAAAACGAAAGAGTACGAACAGAAAAACTAGACTCTTCCAACAGAACTTTACTACCTTTCTCCTAGGTACGCTTAGTGGTGAAAGTATGTACTTGCCCTTCTGAAAATCTTGTTCCTCGTTCTTGCCCTTGTTCTTAATTATATGCCCTATTATACCCTAGTAAAGATACTTCCTCTTGTCTTAGGTTTTATTATTCCTTCCTCCTTCGTGAGCTAAATCTACATCCATGAATTCCTCATCCTTGGGTTATGCTCCTTAGCCAAACTCCTCATCCCCTTCCGTTTGTAACCATGTTGACAAATCTCTTGAAAGTTGCCCCCATCGTACGGAAAACCCTATAAGCTTTGAAAGAAAACTGGCCGTAAGTGAAACAACTACAGCTATAGATGGAAGTCGGGCACTACTTCGCCCTTCGATGAGGTTACATCCCAGAAAGCCAGGATCCCCAGAGGCTCAAGAAAGAAGGAAACAAGGACTCAACAGAGAATCAAAAGATGGTGCATATGGCTTTGGGGAGTTTGCCTTTAAAACAAATCTTTTCTCTTGAAAATGCTTCTTTTAAAACCGGTTTGAAAATAATTTTTCAAATCCTTTATCTGATCTGGTAACCTTCAGCTCTGATACCACGTGTAACACCCCACATCCGTTAGTGTCACTCAGAAAGCGAATGCACTAAGTTCTGTGGGGGCATTTTAAGGTAAAAGATGTAGATGAATTACAAGACAGACAAAAATTAAAACAGCAGAAAATAAAACTTTGCTTTATTGATAAAATAGTTTGTACAACGATTTCTTTACAATATCAGAGTATCATCTGTCCTACAAAATAAAGAAGCATAAAACAACATTTATATTCCCCAATGTAGCAAGAGCCAGCCATAGCATCTGAAAAGAGAATCCAAGCAAAACTTCGACAAATCTTCAAGCTGGGAAAGAGTGACAGTCCAACTTAACCTGAGCTATACTACTCCCTCCTTTACTACCTGGGGGGGGGGGACGAAAGAAAACTGGGTCAGACATAAAGTCTGGTAAGTTCAGTTACTTCTAGCATATGAACAGGGCAAACAAAACGACATGAATTAACTGAATACAAGATAATATCATGATGACAGGATCAACAAGATAAGATAAGATTAACACAAGATATGCTAAGACAAGATAAACTGGATATGCTCTAATACTCTCACCGCTTCGCTATTTCCTTGTTATACTGGTTTCTATATCTCTGCACCACCTAACCAGTATCCCAACTAGTAATGATAACGTGATCCCAATCCTGGTAATTTCGGTTGCCTTCAGGCATACATTTATTATTTATTACCTAGATCTAATCTAGGGTTTTCTATCAAGTGCTTCCTACATTCAACCAGGGTTTATGCTATCTACTAAACGTTTTTCGAATTCAGTATTTATGCCACCTAGGTCCAACTAGGGATTATGCAACCTGTCGAACGATGCCCTCTAGTCTAGGACACACTACCTAGAGTGGTATTGTTGTATATAACGTAGTTGTATATAACAATTATATGATTTTTGTTTGATGATAACAAACAAGTATATATTATCTTAAATGTGTTTGTCACTGTACTGTTTTATATTCACATCAAACAAGAATATAATATTTATATTTAAGTGAAATACTACTGTACAGACATTCAAATATTAACACAGTATTTTATTTAAATATAATATTTTATTTCAATATTCAAACAGTACAAATTTTTTATAACTCCACTATTTGTACATCTCTGCATTACATATCAAATACAATTTCATATACAGCTCCTTTACTACAGAATCACTGCAACACTCATACATTCATTCAGTTTACATTTCATATATATCTATTTTCACTTGTATATACAGACTCATACATTCATTGACACCACACACTGTCTTCTTATCTTCAGCTTGTCAGTCCTGTCATCACAGTCAGTCCAGTCATCCCAGCTTACCTGTCACACATGAAACACACACACACAGTACACTGCAATAGAAATAAAACAGAATACATGCAAATTTAAATTTTATTTTAAAATTTTATTTGCCTTAGATTTCTGGTGTGTTTCTCATCATTTTTCATGACTTGATCTGAATTATAAAACCATCAATCTGTGCCTAGACAGCTTGTGATATTCACAGTGATACACTGTAAATACCACAAGGCAGACAATGTATATATATATATCAATGCAGGGACAGGAAATCTCTTTTGATGGCTGCATATACACACGTGTATAAATACACGTGTGCATTGCCTCGCCAATCAGTGTGCAGCTGAGGAGTAGTCACGTGGACCTGCTCGACTCAGTGCACAAGCAAGGACATGGAGCCAAAAATACAAAAAGTCAAATCAGCAAGTCCATGAATCAAACAAAATGCCAAGCAAGATGATACAAGTGCTAGTGGTCGAGCTCAGAAAGCTAAACAGCAAAGCAAAATGGATAAGCAAAAGTTCAGCAATAACAAGGCAGTACAAAATGGTGGAGCCAGGATATGAACACATCAAGGGTCGAGCTAGTATGCATTTCAACATAAACTGGTGGCAACATATTAAAATGGTCGAGCTATCAGTGACATGGTGCACAAATCAAACAAATCAGTACAAAGAGAATGGTCGAAGCAACAACAATGCCAAACTACATTTCAATGCATATCAAAGCAGCAAGAAGTAAACAGGTGTATTATGTGCATATACAAATACATGGTGAAACAAAACAGTGCACAAAAATGTCTGCATGGTTCAATACAGCATGATAAACATGCACAAATACAAAGCTGCATGTTTACTTCATGTACATGGAGTATTTTTTTTTCAAGTTGACATTAACCAGATCAAGTGTGTTTGCATGGGTAGTGCAAAATGGAGCAGTTTTTAAAATGGATATAGCAAGCTAAGTGATCAAGCCCTAAGTGATACATCATGTGTTCAGAGTACAAGTAAATAAACATATGCAGGGGATTTAATGAATTCATCAAGTGAAGATTTTAGACTTGAAATCTTTCATGATTAATCATACATGTCATTTACTGGAAGGTAACATCAATTTGGTTAACAATTTCAAGTACACGAGCACTGCATGTGTAATGTGATTTCAAGAATAGCCAAAAGACAATTAAAATTGAATCCAGAAATTTACAGTTCAGTTTTTTTTTGGCAAGTGCTTAATCACTATCATATTTTTTTGAAAATCTGTTTCCAGTTTTAGACAAAATCTTTTGGCAAGTTTTTAATGCATTCCTGAAATCATAGTGAAAGTTTGTATTTGGTTTAAGGCAAGAAATCTTCTAAGGGAAATTACAAAAATTACAGAAAAGGGAGGTTTGCGACTTGTGATGACAAATTGGTTCTTTCCAGAAAATCAGAGAGTTCTTTTTTGAATAATATTCTTTTTTGGCAAGAAATTTTCAAAAGCATTTTTTTGGAAAGCATTATTATATGTTTCCAGAATTTATCAATCAAGGAGTATTCATGATGCAAGTTTTCAAAACCATGCAAGAATATTTTTTTTAATGCTCATACAGTGTCAAAGAAATCCGAATTTCATTTCCAGAAATGCACAAACTTGGCAAGAAATCAATCTGTGTTAAGTGCAAGAGTTTTTCCAGGTTTCACTATATAATTCAGTGGTCAAATTAAGGAAATTTCTCAAGGGGACAAAATCAATATTTTCCAAATCAGTGCAAGGAAATCACGCATTTCTTTTTCAGTCGAAGAATATCAAAAGGGGGATTCACGGCACAAAATCAGATCGAGCCAATTTATTGTGAAATCAGAGATTTTTTCTAGGATTTTTATTTTATCCTATTTATACACGCACATCAATCACACAATTTAACACAAGAGGAAATCAAGAGCCATCAAAGCCGAGAATATATATTTCAAAATCAAAAGGGGAAACCACAAGGCAAATCAGTCAAGGCATACAATGAAATCAGAGCAATAATAGGATTTTCTAATCCTATTTTAACAACTAGTTCATCACAGGCATTGATTATCGAAAATATAAAAAACAATAATCCATCGAAAAACCACAAATCATCTCGAGAGCAAATAGGTTCAAATCAGATTTTACTTACAAGGTTTTCGATCTATAGAATCCCAAATCAGTGAAGCAGGAAGCATCGCAAATCAACCTACATCATCAAAGTGAAGCAATCAGAGAACCACGAACTCATTCTCTTTAAACATCGATTCGGATTTGGAGAAGAACAAGAGAAACCCTAGTTTTTTTTTGTTCAGAGCCGCCGCCATTTTTGAGTTTCAGAACAAAAAGGAGATCGGGCAAAAGCAAAGGAAAGGGGCCGACCTAATGGGCTTAAAACCTAGCCAAGTGATTTAATAAAGGGATGACCCTTTTGTTTTAAATCCTTAAGGGTTTAATTCCTTTTATTTTGTTTTCTTGTTTTTTTTTATTCGTGTTGTAAAAAATCAAACGAACAGGTGTCTAGTCCTGTGAAGTCTAGGTAAAACAGTCAGGGTGTTGACTGTCAGTTTCAGAGTCTGTAAAATTCTGGGATACGGATTACGGGGTTGTAATTCGGAAAATCTGATCGAGGGGATATCGATCAGTCTACGGTTTTGAGCGTAGGGTTAGAATAGGAGCAGGGTTTGCGAGTGTACATGATCTTGTATGCGGGAACTGTTCTATCACCTAGTAGAAACCTTAGAAATGCAGCAGTAGGCAGGGTTTTGCCGAAGCTGGGTATATCTGTGTGTGATTTATTTTCTGCATTTCAGTTTCTGCTATTTTCTGTGATCAGTTTATTATTATATATCTCGTTAGGTTTTTAATTCAGTTAAAAACTGTGAAAAACCCTATTCACCCCGCCCCCCCTCTAGGGTTATTCTAGATCCAACAAGTGGTATCAGAGCGGGTTTTCTTTAACTCTAGAGAAATGGTGAATCCTTGTTGTCAGTCGATAGAGAGTCAGTCCAGTTCATCTCCAACTATTTTCACTGGAACAGATTTTTTAAACTGGAAATCCAGAATGGAATTTTATTTAAAATCTGTCAATATTAAATGTTGGGATGTTGTTATAAATGGGTACGATATGGTAGATAAAGTTTTTAATTCTCGTGCTACACATATTCTATATTCTTATCTTGACGATGATCAATACAGGCTGATCTCCCATTGTTTAACTGCGCAGGAAATCTGGATAGCTCTCAATACGAAGTATGGACAAATTGACAACTGCAGCTCAAAATCAGAGAAAGTCAACTCAGATTCAGAAGTCTGTTTAACAGGGTTTACAAATGAAAATTCAGAAGGACCAGATGATGAAGAATCAACAGATGCTGAAGTTGAAAATTTCTCATACGAAGATTTGGTTTATATGTGTGTTGATTTAACTAAATCTATTGATAAACTCAAATCTAAAAACAAATCTCTGAAATCTAGGAATTCTGAGTTGACCAGCAAAATGGATTATTTGCAATCACAGCTTGAATACTTTAAAAATTCTTCAAATTTAGTTTGCAAAAATTGTCTGAAATTGAAAACCAATCTTGTTCATTTCAATAAAAATATTGAAAAGTTTGAAAATGAAATTTTGATCTTAAATGAGAACAAGGCTGAGTTATCAAATTTGAATAATCTTTTGCAAAAGGAACTTGAAAGTTTTAAGACTGATATATATTCCAAACTTGAAATAGCTGAAAAGGAGAATTTGTTGAAATCCGATTTGATTTTGAAAGAACTGGAAAACGAGATTGAAAAATCCAAGAAATTTGGGTTTGAAAAACAAAAACTTTTTGAGTCTGAGATTGCTGAGTCCCAAACCAAAATTAATCTGCTTAAAAATGAAAATTTGGTTTTGAAATCTAATTTTGAAAGATGTAAGATCACTAAAAATAATTGTTCAGATTTATTGAAAGAAAATGGTGATCTTAAAACTAAAATTCAACAACTTGAAACAACCCTGGCAAAATTTTCAAATGATGAGAAATCTTTAAATATGTTGTTGAAAAATCAATTTTCATTGGGAAATAGAAGTGGACTTGGTTTTGGGAAATCTGAGTTTTCTGAAAGGAGAAGCCCAAACGATTTTAAAAATCCTTCAACTTTCTTTGAAAAGGATCGTCTTGCTAATTTGAACTTTGTTAATTCCAAAGGATTTTTTCAAAAACAAAATTTGAATTTGTTTTGTAATAATTCATCTAAACAATCCTGGATCCCAAAAGGAGATAAAACAAACCTCGTTAAATTCAAACAGATTTGGGTTCCGAAGGGTACAAAGGTAAATTCGGATGGATTGTTATATAAACAGGTCTGGGTACCAAAACGTATGAATTCAACTGTGAGTGGTTTTACAAATTTTGGTAGACCACTCGATTCTCTAAACTGTTAGGTACCTGAAGTGGCTGAGAAACAACTGTGCTGAAAAGAGAAAACAATTCAAACTGCTTCATGTCATTGAATCATTCAATGTTTCTTAGCCAAGTCCAATAAGTTAGAAATTTTGTTTCTCATCATATGTCAGGTATGATTTCTAACTTCATCCTTGTAAATATTTTTTTTCTTTGTTTATTTCTCCTTCTTCTACCCCTTCTATTTTATTTTTCTTCTGGTTGTTTTTTTTCTTTGATTGGTCACTACCATATCTCTTTGTTTATTTTGTGTTTATTAAACTTCCAATTGCAGTTCTCATGACCTTCTGGAAATTCATTTTATTTGAATAAAACTCTCTTGTTTATAATCATTTCCAGATTCTGAATTTAATCTTGTAATTATCTGCAATTGTTTAGAAGTTTATTCTTGAATTCATAACAGTGCTGAAGCATTCATGTCATATCTTGAACACTGTTAATTTGAATTCTAAATTTTTTTTTGAAGATCTGAATATTTAATGAAATTTCACACACCTTTGCTGTTCTGAGTTTATTCTAATTCATTTTTGGAAAAGCTGAAAATATTATACTCATTACAGAACTCTATTATTTATCAGTTGTGATAATTTCATTGATTTTCGGATTGGCTTGAATCAGTGATACATCTTGGAGTTCATTTTTATTCATGATCATTATATTGAAATATGTTTATTTGAAATCATTTGAAATTCTAGATATTTTGAATATCACACACCTCTTATTTTTGAAATTGTCAATCTTGTGTGACTGTTTCATTGTATCCCGAAACTTTACATTGATTCATGTGATTTCAAACAAATTATCCCGATCATGAATACTTTCAAACTTGATGTAAATGACCTGAAATTTCTCTTGGGCTTGTCAGAAATAGTTTTGAGAAATTCATGAAAATGTTCTTTTTGAAAATGGTCTTTGAAAATCATTGTTATTTCATGATTATTTGATTTGAATATATGTTTGTTTAAAATCATTTGAAATTACTGATTTATTGGATCTCACACATATCTTGAATCTGAAATATAACCTGGTGTGATTGATTCATTAAATCCTAATACTTTCACATTTCTTTAAATGATTTAAAATAGAGTATATTTGCAAATCTTGGATCATGAACCACCTTATGTGACCAACATCTTGACAAGTCTGTTGTGATACTGATTTCTTTGTGCTGCTCTGATATTGTTTTTGAAAAATGTTTGTTTTGGAATCATGCTGCTCTGATTATAAGAAATTGATGTGTAAATATTTTTGAGGACTGTTTGATTTGGTATCAAAGATTTATCGTGCTCCGATAAATGAAATTTGCGTGCTTGAGTTGCTTGCTTTGTAATTAAGTCTTTTCTGTTGACTGAGGTACCATTGTTAGCAACCGGGGTGTGATTAAAATCCTCGAGAGCGAGATAACAAGTGGCATCAGAAGTGCCTATATTTGTTCCACCCATCTGTACTGAGATTCAAATTTTTCACCTTGTATAGATCCACACATATTTTTTTGCCTTATTCAAATAAATGTGCTAAATTTGTCTGGCTGAATTTGTGTTTAAATTTCTCTGGTCTGAGATGTCCATGATAGTCCATCAGGGTGTAATTAAATTTCTCAATAAGGGAGACTACAATTGGTATCAGTTTTTTTTCATCCATCTGTTCTGAATTTTCACTTTGTAGAGACACCATGTGGTATCAGTTTAAAAGTGCTGCACATTTTTTTGCTGTTTATATTTTTTTCCCTCTGGTCATGTATAGATCAGCATATTACTCTTGTAATTGATCTTCAACTTTAAAATTATTTATTGATTATTCATTCAGAAATTGAAATCAATATTCAAATTGAACTGCATTTAGAATTCATCAAAATTATTATCAGATTTTGAAATTGTGATGAATTGTGACTGCAATATATTTCACAACAAGAGGAAATTTTATTTGGATTTTTCATGATGGTTTAATATTTATTATAATATCTTTGAACTGGTAATTATTTCACGACCACCTCCTTTATCTATCATCTTTCTGCCATCCATCATGTTTTTTTATTAATGTGGAGAGTTTAATATTTGTTAAAAATCTCTTTGAATAAACAGTGGAAATATTCGTGATGGAAATGTGACTGTGTTACTATTCAGAATTAGTGATAATTGAATTTTTTTTTATAATCCCGGTACAGTTGGTCATATTTCATAATATAATTAATTTAGAAACTTATTTCACAATCCATTTCTGTATCCATCACATTTTCTATCATCCATATATTGGTTTTATACCGAGGAGTTTTTTTTTAAAGCTGAAATGATAAACATATATAAATATATATATATATATATATAAGTGTGTCTCTAACCTCATTTAAAAATCCAAGTTCTGGTCATGCATGGTTAAGAGACAACTTATAATTTAAGCTGGGACTGACCTCATTTAAAAATCCAAGCTCTGGTTATGCGTGGTCAGTGTGCTCTTAAATAAAAGATTAAAAAAAAAATGCTAAAAATTGAAATTAATCTGAAATTCTCCTCAGTGTATAAAAACCAGACTATCAATCCATCTTTCTAATCTGTGAAATGTGTTGAAATATTATGATGTATTATGATTTGTTGATTGATAGATATTGGGATTTGAGATTATTTGACCTTGTCACTTAAGTTGAATTTATAATTATAGTCAAAATCCATCACTGTTTTGTGCCTCAATTTCTTAAAATCCGTTTTTGAAAATAATTGAAAATGAATTGTTTTTTTTTTAAAAAAAAAACTCTCTCCATTTTATATAAAATTCATTGTATATCCGTCATTCTCTACAATGTGAAATATGCCACATGTTCTCAGAATATTATGATTTTTGTTTGACTGATTGTGATTTATGATGATTGTTCTTCCTCTTATGCTGATATTATATTTCTAGTCACTATTCATCTATATTTTAAAATTCTGAATCCTTTTGATGATAACAAAAGGGGGAGAATGGATTGAGATTTTGATTTATGAGTGAATATTTTATAAATATTTTTAATTTTGGAAATTTATTAAATTCGTTTGTTTCACTCATACACAGTTCTAGGGGGAGTTTAGTTGTAGGGGGAGCATTCAAATAGGGGGAGTTTCACTATTCACGAACAAACACATTTATTATATTCAAAATCTTTTCATTTGTTTGTCATCATCAAAAGGGGTAGATTGTTGTATATAACGTAGTTGTATATAACAATTATATGATTTTTGTTTGATGATAACAAACAAGTATATATTATCTTAAATGTGTTTGTCACTGTACTGTTTTATATTCACATCAAACAAGAATATAATATTTATATTTAAGTGAAATACTACTGTACAGACATTCAAATATTAACACAGTATTTTATTTAAATATAATATTTTATTTCAATATTCAAACAGTACAAATTTTTTATAACTCCACTATTTGTACATCTCTGCATTACATATCAAATACAATTTCATATACAGCTCCTTTACTACAGAATCACTGCAACACTCATACATTCATTCAGTTTACATTTCATATATATCTATTTTCACTTGTATATACAGACTCATACATTCATTGACACCACACACTGTCTTCTTATCTTCAGCTTGTCAGTCCTGTCATCACAGTCAGTCCAGTCATCCCAGCTTACCTGTCACACATGAAACACACACACACAGTACACTGCAATAGAAATAAAACAGAATACATGCAAATTTAAATTTTATTTTAAAATTTTATTTGCCTCAGATTTCTGGTGTGTTTCTCATCATTTTTCATGACTTGATCTGAATTATAAAACCATCAATCTGTGCCTAGACAGCTTGTGATATTCACAGTGATACACTGTAAATACCACAAGGCAGACAATGTATATATATATATATATATCAATGCAGGGAAAGGAAATCTCTTTTGATGGCTGCATATACACACGTGTATAAATACACGTGTGCATTGCCTCGCCAATCAGTGTGCAGCTGAGGAGTAGTCACGTGGACCTGCTCGACTCAGTGCACAAGCAAGGACATGGAGCCAAAAATACAAAAAGTCAAATCAGCAAGTCCATGAATCAAACAAAATGCCAAGCAAGATGATACAAGTGCTAGTGGTCGAGCTCAGAAAGCTAAACAGCAAAGCAAAATGGATAAGCAAAAGTTCAGCAATAACAAGGCAGTACAAAATGGTGGAGCCAGGATATGAACACATCAAGGGTCGAGCTAGTATGCATTTCAACATAAACTGGTGGCAACATATTAAAATGGTCAAGCTATCAGTGACATGGTGCACAAATCAAACAAATCAGTACAAAGAGAATGGTCGAAGCAACAACAATGCCAAACTACATTTCAATGCATATCAAAGCAGCAAGAAGTAAACAGGTGTATTATGTGCATATACAAATACATGGTGAAACAAAACAGTGCACAAAAATGTCTGCATGGTTCAATACACCATGATAAACATGCACAAATACAAAGCTGCATATTTACTTCATGTACATGGAGTATTTTTTTTTCAAGTTGACATTAACCAGATCAAGTGTGTTTGCAAGGGTAGTGCAAAATGGAGCAGTTTTTAAAATGGATATAGCAAGCTAAGTGATCAAGCCCTAAGTGATACATCATGTGTTCAGAGTACAAGTAAATAAACATATGCAGGGGATTTAATGAATTCATCAAGTAAAGATTTTAGACTTGAAATCTTTCATGATTAATCATACATGTCATTTACTGGAAGGTAACATCAATTTGGTTAACAATTTCAAGTACACGAGCACTGCATGGGTAATGTGATTTCAAGAATAGCCAAAAGACAATTAAAATTGAATCCAGAAATTTACAGTTCAGTTTTTTTTTGGCAAGTGCTTAATCACTATCATATTTTTTTGAAAATCTGTTTCCAGTTTTAGACAAAATCTTTTGGCAAGTTTTTAATGCATTCCTGAAATCATAGTGAAAGTTTGTATTTGGTTTAAGGCAAGAAATCTTCTAAGGGAAATTACAAAAATTACAGAAAAGGGAGGTTTGCGACTTGTGATGACAAATTGGTTCTTTCCAGAAAATCAGAGAGTTCTTTTTTGAATAATATTCTTTTTTGGCAAGAAATTTTCAAAAGCATTTTTTTGGAAAGCATTATTATATGTTTCCAGAATTTATCAATCAAGGAGTATTCATGATGCAAGTTTTCAAAACCATGCAAGAATATTTTTTTTAATGCTCATACAGTGTCAAAGAAATCCGAATTTCATTTCCAGAAATGCACAAACTTGGCAAGAAATCAATCTGTGTTAAGTGCAAGAGTTTTTCCAGGTTTCACTATATAATTCAGTGGTCAAATTAAGGAAATTTCTCAAGGGGACAAAATCAATATTTTCCAAATCAGTGCAAGGAAATCACGCATTTCTTTTTCAGTCGAAGAATATCAAAAGGGGGATTCACGGCACAAAATCAGATCGAGCCAATTTATTGTGAAATCAGAGATTTTTTCTAGGATTTTTATTTTATCCTATTTATACACGCACATCAATCACACAATTTAACACAAGAGGAAATCAAGAGCCATCAAAGCCGAGAATATATATTTCAAAATCAAAAGGGGAAACCACAAGGCAAATCAGTCAAGGCATACAATGAAATCAGAGCAATAATAGGATTTTCTAATCCTATTTTAACAACTAGTTCATCACAGGCATTGATTATCGAAAATATAAAAAACAATAATCCATCGAAAAACCACAAATCATCTCGAGAGCAAATAGGTTCAAATCAGATTTTACTTACAAGGTTTTCGATCTATAGAATCCCAAATCAGTGAAGCAGGAAGCATCGCAAATCAACCTACATCATCAAAGTGAAGCAATCAGAGAACCACGAACTCATTCTCTTTAAACATCGATTCGGATTTGGAGAAGAACAAGAGAAACCCTAGTTTTTTTTTGTTCAGAGCCGCCGCCATTTTTGAGTTTCAGAACAAAAAGGAGATCGGGCAAAAGCAAAGGAAAGGGGCCGACCTAATGGGCTTAAAACCTAGCCAAGTGATTTAATAAAGGGATGACCCTTTTGTTTTAAATCCTTAAGGGTTTAATTCCTTTTATTTTGTTTTCTTGTTTTTTTTTATTCGTGTTGTAAAAAATCAAACGAACAGGTGTCTAGTCCTGTGAAGTCTAGGTAAAACAGTCAGGGTGTTGACTGTCAGTTTCAGAGTCTGTAAAATTCTGGGATACGGATTACGGGGTTGTAATTCGGCAAATCTGATCGAGGGGATATCGATCAGTCTACGGTTTTGAGCGTAGGGTTAGAATAGGAGCAGGGTTTGCGAGTGTACATGATCTTGTATGCGGGAACTGTTCTATCACCTAGTAGAAACCTTAGAAATGCAGCAGTAGGCAGGGTTTTGCCGAAGCTGGGTATATCTGTGTGTGATTTATTTTCTGCATTTCAGTTTCTGCTATTTTCTGTGATCAGTTTATTATTATATATCTCGTTAGGTTTTTAATTCAGTTAAAAACTGTGAAAAACCCTATTCACCCCCCCCCCCCTCTAGGGTTATTCTAGATCCAACAGGTATATGTTCCTAGACTTTCCCCACGTATGTATCGCGAATCGTTATCGCTTGTCTAGATGCACATGTCCTGTAATGTGCGACCCGTGTCCCGTGGCAGGGCTACTCTTGAAACACGAAACTCGGTTGGGAGCTTTTCAGATATCTGCCGGTGCAGATGCTAAGGTCTGTTTTTCTACCAGTGGTTATGGTCCCACGTGACCCCTCCCTCAACTAATGAAAGGCAATCCAAGAAAATCAAGCGCGAGAACTGTACTTTTGCCGCCCTAACCCATACATTCTTATTGGCCAGCCTCACCCATAATTAGATAGCAAATATATGGTCTGTTGGGAGTTCTCTGCCTTTCCGCATACGGACAACGATTGACTAAAGATGGTAGGTAGACGACTAGTTGCTATCACAGGGCAAAAAATAGTCTCGCCGAATCACGCTGATCCACACTGGTTGCCATATATTGCAACCAAGCCATACCCTTGGTTCTTCTAACGTAGACCTTAACCTCTGTGAGCCCAGAAGGATCATCTGCCACCTCACAGAGGGATACCAAGAGTACCCTCACGTCCCCTTGAAGCCTCGGGCTTCGTAACCCAATTCGTTAGAGGCCTCTTTAAGATCAGATGGACGTTCGCTCCTACTTGTGATATACTAAGGATTACTACTTAGTTTTCTAACTCAGGTTTACCACTTAGTTTGTTGAATCATCGTTTTCTTAACTAAGGTTTACGACTTAGTTCATATTAACTAAGGTTTACTACTTAGTTCTTGTTCTTGTCAAGTTGGGTTGGTTAAATGTCATTAGTCAATTCGAGTCAACTTAACCCTTTCGTTTGCCATATAAAACTGGTTAAGTGTTATCAGTAGTTCATGTTGACTTAACCCCTACCACAAACCGAGTTATATTGGTTAAGTATTTTCTTATTACTTAACCCTACCCATTCATCTTGTATTGGTTAAACGTTCCCTTTAACCTAACCTTGCCCATCTATTTTAACTGACATGTTATAGCGGTTAAGTGTTCCCTTAGCTAACATAACCCTAACATCTGTTTAATTAACATGTTCTAATGGTTAAGTATTGTCTTTTCATGTTTTTAACTTAACCCTGTTCATTTATCCTGCTATGATGACTAAGTGTTCCAAGTTTACTTAACCCCACCTTCTAGTCTTAGTTAACATGTTAAATTGGCTAAATGTATTGAACTTACTTAACCCCACCATCTAGGCTAGTTAACATGCTAAACTTGCTAAGTGTATTAAATTTACTTAACCCCTACAGGTCTTGTCTTGTTAACATGTTAAGTGGTTAAGTGTCCAAATTAGCTAACCCCACTCATCGGATTTAGTTAACATGTTGAGTTGGTTAAGTGTTTTAGTTAACTTAACCCTACCATTCTTGTTCTAGCTTTAATTAATAAATTAAAGCCGTGACCACTCACATTAGATAGATATTGTTGCGATTACTGGATGTGCCGGTTGGTTCCGGGCAGGTTTATATCGCAACTCAGTCTAAGCTCGGGTTAGGCATATTCGTGTTTTCTAAGTTAAAAGGGTTTTTATTAATTTTCAATTCAGGTTTTGAAAGTAACCATCCTGTCCGTCGGATCAGTTAGGGATAGCCTGGGAGAGCAGGAAACTTGTATTTTCCAAACCCTAGCCTAGACACTACCCTCTCTGTCACCCTAGAACTTTCTGGTGTATGTATTATTAAAAGAGATGTCATTAATAAACCTTTCTTTTGTATATATATAAATTGTTAACAATTTATACTCAAAGTTTAACAATTTATCCTCAAAGTCCATTTTCCCTTTTTAAATAAATTTGGCCTGTACCATATTCACTTGCCATGCCCACTAATGGACTTATATTCTAGGCCCAAATCTTGATTTGCCTATCTTACAGCTTATAGCAATTTAGATCCAACATCCTCATTTACAGTTCATGCCAAAACTAGATTTTATATTCTAGTTTATAGTTTATGCCAAACTAGATTTCATATTCTAGTTCACCGTTTATGCTCAAAACTTAATTTGCATACCAACTACCTACTTTGTGGCCTATTTAACCATTTACCATTTACGCCCAATGTATGTAAATTATTCACAATTATGTTAATATACTTATCATGCTTAATTTAGCCACCCAATTCTGATTTAATATTCTAATTTCAGTTCATGTCAAAACTAGACTTTTTGTTCTAATTTTCATCTTAATAGTCATGCTATAATGCATGTTCCCAAATTATGCCAATTTCCAAGTTTAGTCAATTTCATGTTTTTCCCAAAATGTATTCCCATCGTTCGTATAATCGTGATTCAACCTAGATTATAAATAAATCTAGATTCGTGGATAAAAGGGAATGAACCAAAATGCCATGAAAGAATAGACATAATAACTGGCATAAGATGATAATTCACAGGCATATAGATCTGGTAAAATTACGACATGAAAAGGGTTGAATAGTATAGGTTCAAGAACATGGGTAGACCTAACTTAATAGGTAAATTCCTAAGATCAAGATCCAAGGATAACTAAGAATAAACTGAAATAGAATGTCAAGCCTAGATCCAATATAATGCCAGTTTGGGGTACAACATGGTTTTGTAACTACAGTGTCATGGACATAAATAATAATCTTATATCCATAGTCATAGGCCATAAATCCTCACAGTTAATGAATCACATTCATAGGCGATGTTCATAGTCAAAGGAAAATAATTCTCACAGTCATGAGTCACAGTCATAGGCAATGTTCATAGTCAAAAAGGCATATGGTTTTAAGGTCCTTAGTTTCATAGTCACAGTCTTATTGGTCATCGAATCATAACGGTTCTTAATTAGGTCCAAAGATATAAGCACTAATTCGAATAGAAAGATTTGGCATCTTCTTTTATTCCTTTAATTTCATGTCACGAATAGAGAAAACGTTCAAATCTAAAAAGTAACCGAATTACATAGATTATATTAGATTCGTAGAAAAACAGTCGTTGAAGTCGTTTGAATCTTCACTTGAATCCTAACTTGTTTTGAATCTCCTATTGAAATTCTTGAGCAGCATTTCCTCGTCTTGATTTATATTATATATTATTTTATTTATTATTTAATTTAGTGGAGGAGAAGAAGCCATGTCCACCAAGAATCTTTACAGCATAAGGTTAGAGAAGAATTGTCAATAGTGAAGGAGACTAGGGGCTGTTTATATAGGATTAGGCGGACGAATCTTGGCAGAAAACGAGACAAGGTACATCAGAATGCACCCAGGCCCAAAAGTGGGTTTTGCACCCAGGTCGACACCCAGGTCGACTATAGTGTCGACCTGGCCCTGGGAGGTCGACTACCCAGTCGACCACCCAGTCGACCTGGTTCCTGGGCGGGAAATTTCCCACCCAGCCCGCTTCTGGGTTTGAATTCGAATTTCGTGCTGTTTTTTGTTCTGAAAATTCCTGAAATTTCGGAGAGTCATAACTTCTTCATACAGACTCCGATTTATGCAAACTCGGACTCGTTTTCAAGAAGAATTTTGAGACGGACGCAATGGCGCCACCCGTTTCCCTTAATTCTTTCATTTTGAATTAATTATACCTTGATTTGTGAATCTTAGGGTTACAGAATTACGGGTTGTTATACTAGGTGCCTTCGGTTTCGTTCAGACCCAGAACGAACTTCTAAATGGACTGTGTATCTGACATTGGATTTCAGTCTGTGTGATCGATTTTTATCAAATATATATCTGTTTGGTGGAGGAGAATTTATTCTCTTGCTTAACGCCCTTCTCTGAGACGTACGAGCTCAGGGGTTATATATTGATGGATATCCATCACATGGAGTGAATTACCTATGTGGCATGCCTAAGTGGCAAATGATCAAGGCTTCTGTTGAAAAGCAAAGTCTTGTGGTTGATGATCAAAGCACGGCCTGTGTGGCATAGCTTTGTGTAGCGTGGATTCACGAGCCTCACACCCCGCTGTGAACCAAAAAGGGACAAGGACCTCAGGGAGGACATGCGTTTCTTTCTAGTTAAAAGTGGCGTCAGTGGTTTTACACGCCCTGACGAGTTTGACTTATGTGGTTGTTGCTGTTGCAAGGCGCCTCGGATATATCGGTGACTATGGGAAGCCGATGGAGTCATTCGTTGGCTCATTTACGCCCCAAGGGCGGGGAAACGCAGTGTTCAGGCATTTTAATCCACATCGGTGGACCCGCCCTGACGATCCAAGGGTCGCTGCACTCTGACCCTGATGCTCGGTCTAAAGAGTCTCGAAGCCGGTGAGGACTATCTTTTACCACGGTTCACAGATGGAAATCCAACTTCCAATACGTGACGTTTCGATTTTAGTTGTAATCCTATATATGGCGACATAATGGGATGGGGCGCTTATGCCGTCTATTATTGATACTTATGATTTGAAATTGTTTTGACACTATACACTTATAGTAATAATAAAAGGTGAAATTTCACTTACCAAGCATTCTTGGCTATTATAAGGTAAAAAATCTATCCTCCGGCTTGTGTTGCATTGTGTGATGGGAACTGGGTCTTATAATAGCTTCATTTTTCTTTATTTAGCATTGCACTGTTTGTTTTATACACTGGTATTCTCGGGAGGAAACCCGTTCCGTGTTATACGACGTGGTCCCTTGATTTTCCTAACTTTAAAAGTAAAGATTAATAACTGTTTTAGTTCTCACACCAGTCCCATGACTGACCTGGAGTTTATTGTTTTAACCTAAACTCTGGGTGCCCCTATTTTCGACACGGGCAGCTAGTAGTTTTGGTTTTGCAGATTTATATTCACAGGATCCTGATTTACAGCTGGAACGATGCTCGGAAAGCTCTGTATCCGTGTATTACTTTCAGTTGTGTTTTATATTGTTTCTCTGCTGCAATACTGTATTTAAATCTCTGATATTCTTTGTTGTATAATATTTTTTCATACTCTATATATTCTTGTATTCTGATGGAATTGTTGTAATAAACAATGAAATGTTCTTCAGTCTGCATTCTATTTTGTCGTGTTCTCAAGGTAATCCATGCTTTCCTCACCAGGGAAGTTCGGGTCGCTACATGGAGAATTTATTCTCTTGCTTAGCACCCTTCTCTGAGAAGTACGAGCTCATAGTTTATATATCGACAGACATCAGTCGCACGGCTACAATTTCCAGTGTGGCATGATAAGATGCAAATGATCAAGGCTTCTATTGAAAAGCAGAGTCTTATGGTTGATGATCAAAGCACGGCTTTAATATAGCATAGCTTTTTGTATAGAATTAATTCGCGAGCCACACACCCAGTGTGAACCAGAAACGGGAGAGGACCTTGGGGAGGACAAGCGTTTCCTTCTAGCTAGGAGTGGTGTTAGGGTTTTGCCAGCCCAAACGTTTTACTTATGTGGATGATGGATAGCGAGGTGCCTCGGATATATCGGTTACTATGGAGCCAATGGATATTGAGTCATCTGGATTATTTACACCCATAGGGCAGGAAACGTATTGTTTAGGCATTTTGATCCACATCATGTGGACTGACCCTGACGATCCAAAGGCCCACCTGAGTCTGTGTCCTGAGACATGGGCTAGATTGTCTTGAAGCTGTAAGGACGATCCCTTGCCTTGGTTCACAAATGGAAATCCAACTTCCAATACGACATTTTACGATTTTGGTTGTATATTATTGGTGACATAGTGGCGTGGGACGCTAATGCCGTCTATGATCGATACATTTATATTTGAAGTGATTTTGAACACTATGCACTTATAATAATATCAAAGTGATTTGTTTTAAATGTAACAAGCATGTTTGCTATTATAAGGTAAAACTCTATCCTCCTACTTGCGTTGCATTATGTGATGGGACCTGAGTCTTATAATAGCTTCATTTTCCCAAAAAGCATTGCGTTGTTTTGTTATATGCACTAGTATTCTTGGGAGAAAACCCGTTCCGTGTTATACGGCGTGGTCCTTTGATATATCTGATTTTAAAGTAAAGTTTTAAATAACTGTTTTAGTTCTCACACCAGTCAAATGAATGACCTAGACTTTATTGTTTTAACCTTATCTAGGTGCCCCTATTTTCCACATGGGCATCTAGTAGTTTTGGTTTTGCAGATAATAAACTCATAGGATCCTGGTCTACAGTTGGAGCAATATTTGGAATGCTTTGTATCCATATATTCCCTTCAATGTGTTATGTATTTTTATGTATTATTTTTATGCTGATATATGATGTATTTTAAATCTATGATATTTTACAATGTGTAATATTTATTCATACTCTGTTATTCTTGTACTCTGATGGAAACTGTCGTAATAAGCAATGAAATGTTCTTCTGATTATTTTCTGATTTGTCGTGTTCTCAACTCAATCCGGGCTTTCCTTTATAGGGAAGTTCAGGTCGTTATATTTGGTATTAGAGCTTTGGTTTACAGAGCTCGAGAATAAGGCACGTTAGAACCAAACGAAAGAATTCATCAGAGATTGTATTAGTAATATCCAAGGAGAATGACTCGTTAGAGTTAGGATCAGTAGTATCCTAAAATGACACCAAAGAGTGTTGTTTAAAAAAAAAATCAAATTAGTTTTAAAATTTTACATCAACTATTCGTATTCGAATATTTATTTTAAATTGAATTTGGACAATCGAGTATATGAAGATATTGAATATAAGCATAATTAACGTGTATTCAAAGCCTCAAATATACTGGATAGATGTGGAATCACACTCTAGTTGCCCGGGCAGAATTCTGATGATGGCACGCCCAAACTAGATAGGGTTATTTGTTGTGATTTGGCATCAAAAAATGGATTTTTAGTACATGTGAAAAGTTATCTGTTTGAAACGATAATCAACTAATTAATTGTTGATTGTGTTGTTTGATTTTTGGTTGATTAATTAAAATTTTGAACCATTAAGCCAAATAGAATCAAAATTTGAACTGGAATTGAAATTCTTTGGAATTGCACGCATATACATGTATATACATTGAACAGGTCATAGCAGGGAAGCTAAGAAGAGGAATAAAACTGTACGCCCGACAAATAGGTACATGTTTACTAGTTTTGGTGATTTTATGAGCCGCTTGGCTTTTTCTTTTTCTTTTTAGATGATGAGGGCCCTGCGTGGCTAATTGCGGTTTTAAATGTCTCCCCGTACAAAGGAGGTTATGGAGTAATTTTTCGAAAAATAGGATGTTAGCCAAATTTTTGAAAAATTAGAAATTCTTAGAAACTGAAAAGTTGAAGAATGAAAGCCAAACTGAAAGTTGAGTTGATTAGTTAAACAAATTTCAGCCCCCTTCCTTTTCGAGGGCGAAAAGATTTTAAGTGGGGGAGACTGTAACAACCCGGAAAATCAGAACCAATTTAAAAAAAAATCTTTTGGTAGTTTTAATGAATTTTGAATAATTAAAATGATTTATTTTATACAATAACGACTAGAAATTCATTTTGGATAGAACTAGAACGTATAAATTTATTTAAATTGAAGTTAGAATATAAGTATTTTTTTAATTATGAAAGGAATTAGAAATGGCGCGGTAGTTTGAAAATTCAATTTCAAATTTCAAATGAATGTACAAGATTCAAAATAAACCGAATTTTGGTGAAACCAAAAATATTTGAATCTGTTTGAAAATATCTTTCCAACGAATATGAAAAATCTAGATTTCATAGTGGGAATAAAATGTTATGTCCAGTTGAATATTAATAATAGTCGCTATGGAATTTATATAATATATAGCCCTTAAAAATAAATATTTTGCAAACGGCCTCCGTTTTTGACGAGACCACATTTGTTGGATCCGGAATGTCAATTTATTGTTAGATTCCAATTTTCATAATTTTTGGAATCAATATGTAAGCGTAGTGAATTTAAACGTGTTTGGTTAATTCAGTTTGAATTTAATCGACTGGAAAGTGGCCGTTTTTCAAACTGTCTCCAAATTCAATGAAATTAATTTTGTTAGGACCGAATCATCAAAACATGGCTATCTTTATTTTTATGGAATTTTTGGAGTCAGTATGTGGCCCGAGTAAATTAAAATGTACGTTTGAATTTAAAATATACGGATTTATATTTTAATTTTGATAAAAACTTATTGAAACAGTCGAATTAGCCCACAAAACATATCCCATTGTATTCAAAATGGGGTATTTAGCTAGTGGCAATAGTCGTTGGGTTTGGTTTGGTGTTAGAATCGATAAACAAGATATTTGTGAATTAAATATATTATTAAATAATTATATATACCTATCTCTAAGTTAGAACCCTAAATTTCTAAAACCCGATCGGCTCAGAAAATCCGTCCGCTCCTTCATGATAAACGGCAGATACAGGTTCGTTTCTTCTTCATGTTTTTCTTTTAATCCACATAGAATTGGATCATGGTTATTAAGAAAAAATTGGAGAGTGGACTTCGATCTTCAAATCCATATTTTTTTTGAAATTATTTATGAAGAAATCAGAGGGGAATCGGCCCTCAATGTGCTCGACTTTCGAGAGGGATTTCAGGGGACTGGTGGCGCTGGACGTCGGGGCTCTTCTTGCTATGGCGGAGGGAACGACGGCACTCTGTGTGGCGGGGGCTGATGGGCTCCAAATCGACCGTAGTGGCGGCACGGGGTGGGTTTTCAGATCGACGGCTTCTAGGATTTGAACGAGGGAATTAAGGTTTTGATTTTTTTTCTTATGCAAATTACATTGTTTAAATTTCAGTTTTAAAAAAAATGCATTGTTTAAATTTCAGTTTTAAATAAAATTGTTTTAAAATGTAAATAAAATCATTTTAAAAAACATAAATATATATTATTTTAAAAATATAAACATATTTTGTTTTATAAATATAAAAGTTGGTTTTAAAAATAAGATAGCTGAATAAAAATGTATTGTTTTTAAAATAAAATTTACATTGTTTTAAAAAAATAAAATTTACATCGTTTTAAGAAAATAAAATTAGCATTTGTTTTAAAATATAAAAATAGCATTAGTTTAAAATATAAAAAATAAAATTTACATTGTTTTAAAAAAAATTAGCATTTGTTTTAAAATATAAAAATAGCGTTAGTTTAAAATATAAAAATGGCATTATTGCTTTATAGTTTTAAAAATAAAAATGGCATTGTTTCTTTTTAGTTTTAAAAATAAAAATAGCATTGTTTCTTTTAGTTTTAAAAATAAGACATAAACATAGTATGAAAATATGATTTATATATATATATATATATATACATATATTAGCTAGAGAAAAATATGATTTTTGTATTGAAAGTGAACAAATAAAAATATGATTTTTATATTGAAAGTGAACAAATAAAAATATGATTTTTATATTGAAAGTGAACAAATAAAAATATGATTTTTATATTGAAAGTAAACAAGTAAAAAAATATGATTTTTATATTGAAAGTGAACAAATAAAAATATGATTTTTGTATTGAAAGTGAACAAATAAAAAATAGGATTTTTATATTGAAAGTGAACAAATAAAAATATGATTTTTATATTGAAAGTTAACAAATAAAAATATGATTTTTATATAAAAAACTGAGTTATAAAAATATGATTTTTATAAAATAAACATCAGTATAAAAATTTAAATTTTGTTTTATGAATAACGTAAGAAAAATGAAATTTTTATAGCGTTGAAAAAAATACGTGACTTTTAATATAAAATCGTGTGAAACAGATTGCGATGGAATCGACTGGAATCAAATCCAAATCCGAACCGTTCAGAAATAAAGAATGGAGGAGTGGATCCCAAAGGTGAGAACTTTTCACTCTAATTTGGTTTTCTAGTTAAGTATATACTTGGTTGTAGATGGGGCTTAGTAGCTCTTGACACCGTCGTCTACAGACCATGGATGACTTGTTTGATTGTATTGTGTTGTGGATGTTGATTGTGTATGTAACACCCCACACCCACTAAGGTCACTCACTAAGGGAATGCCTTAACTTCGGTGGAGTATTTTAAGTGAATATAGAACAGAAAAATTACAACAAGACAGATATAAATAATACTTGTTAACTAAAACATCATTTCATTGCAGCAGAAGGTAAACATGTTTGGTTACAATAACAAAACCATGGAACAAGAGTCAAGTACTAAATATCCATCCTGATAAAACATAAGTACATAATCCCACTACATAACTAACAGCCATAATAGAAAAGAGAAGCTGAGCTTTACATCACGGTCCAAGCTCCAAAAGATAGATAAAGCAATCTGATCAAAGCCCACTAGTTCTAGGCCCACTCTGAGAACCTGAGGGTTGGGAAAAAGATAAAAACAACGGAGTCAGACATAAGTCCGAGTGAGCCCTATAACTTTAACAATACAATCATTAAAGTAATTAGGCTATGATATAAACTTGGTACGGTGACGACTGGGGATAAATGACTACACTAAGCAGCCAACTAGACATAGGAAGAACTAAGATATCGGTAAAGACGCATCTACCCACCCAAGGGTAATTACTACACTGCACCACACCAGTCATTCCTACTCAAAGGTTGATCCCACTCATGGACTTAGAAAATATAACTAGTAGTTTCGTGTACCCCTAGCCGACCACATAGGTGCCGTCTGACCCTATCTCCACTAGGTGAACCCACTACTCCCCAAGCGATTGGCTCCCTAACGTAGATACACGTGCTGGTCCCACAGTGGGGTGTATCATTCCCCAAAGTGGCAACCCGATACCAACACTGATGCACGACTTATACCTACACGATGCAACAACATCTTACCTACCAGCCCGGGTCCACACACGCATATGAAACCCGTTGGACTTGCGTTGCCACAGCTAACCCGTTTTGGCCTCTTATAGTCAAACCCAGTATGCGTGTCCCGTCCTCGACTTGGGTCGAGCCCACAAAGATACGTTTTGGGTTACTGGTTAAAATGGCCCCCCACAAACTACCCACCTAGGCTTGTCCCTTTTCTAGTGCATCCCACTTAACCCTTTCATCATGTTTAATTACATGTTTCCACTTGGTTAAGTATTCTAATCGTATTTTCTATTGCCACCCAAGGCAACCCACTAGATTTCAACATGCCACCCAAGGCATTTACTTGATTTCCACATGCCACCCAAGGCACCCACTTAACCCCTCATGCCCCACTACATGCTTATCTGGTTAAGTGTTTCTTAATTGATTAAGACCGTAACCTTTGCAAAGACCTCTCACATTAGACTATCTTTTATGGCTGCTGGATTTGTCGGTCGGGTCCGGGCATCCTTACGCCATAACCGAGTCTAACCTCGTATCTTTACACTTGTCACGTATTTAGTTTATGCCTAAGACCTCTCACATTGGGCCAATCATTTGTAGCCGCTGGATTTGCCGGTCGGGTCCGGGCAGTCTTATGCTACAAAAGGATCCAACCTCGTGTCTTAGTCGATTAATTACACCAAATTAATCACCCCCATATTTTGAATAAATTTTCCCTAATTAATTCCAATTTAATGATGTACATAATTGACTCAATTATGTCCATCCACTCATGGTATGCAACATCATACCAATTTCACCACAATTTTGTTAACATGAATATTAACCCCATCGTTCCCCACGTAATACGCTAACATGACATACTTAAAAGGGAAGATTCATCACAAATACAGCGGGTTCAACTTAGCATAACATTATCATCACATGGGTTTTAAAGGTGTCAACTTGCATATATGAACATAGCATCAAACCCAACTAGCATAAATAATCAACCCAAACTTGCATGAATCACATATGTCATAAAGAGGGTAACTTGCATAGATGTTCATGTCATAGACCTATCATAAAGGGATAAACTTGCATACTTGTCATAGGTCTAAAAAGGGATGAACTTGCATATGTTACTCACATCATAAAAAGAGGTAAACATGCATATGTATGCATGACATACAAAGGGGTAAACTTGCACATGTATGCATATCATACAAAGGTGTAAACTTGCACATGTTACTTGCATATAATCAGACACCAAACTTGCATAACATGTCATATATGAACTTGCATATAATCATACACCAAACTTGCATAACATGTCATATATGAACTTGCATATAATCAAAGACCAAACTTGCATAACATGTCATATATGAACTTGCATATAATCAAACACCAAACTTGCATAACATGTCATATATGAACTTGCATATAATCAAACACCAAACTTGCATAACATGGTGTCATAATGGATCAATGTTTATCATAGTGATTTGCATAACTAGCATCATGAACATATAGCATAAAACTTGCATAACTAGCATCATGAACATATAGCATAAAACTTGCATAACTAGCATAACTAGCATCATGAACACATAGCATATGATAACATAACTTGCATTGATCCACATTCATAACCATAGCCTCATTATATGCTATCATAATTAGTTTAGCGATTGCTTGCTAAAGGCATAGAAACTCACAACTTGTTGATTAGCACTCCTATGAAGAAGATTAAGTTGCTAGAGTTGATTAGAAGTTGATTTGAGAAGCTATCTTCCTCTTTAATTTGTTGGTGGCTCCTTCTAGTTGCATTTCGACGGCATAACGACGTTGTCTGCAATTTTAGTATGAATTAGGGTAGTCTTAGGGTGTATTTATAGATTAGTTAAGTGTTTTAGGCCATTAGATTAACACTAAATCAGATTAGAGCCGTCAGATCTCGTCACTAGCCACCAAAACACAGTCCAAATCCCAAATCAGTGAACCCAGGTCACCTGGGCTCGACCAGGGAGGTCGACCCCCAGGTCGACACCCATGTCGACCTGGTGGGCAGGTCGACCCCCAGGTCGACTCCTAGGTCGACCTGGTCTGGGCGGGAATTTTCCCGCCAAGCCCATATTCTGCATTTTTGAAATCTGTTTCGTTTTCTGATTTTTCGTGAAACTTCGCAAGGCCATATCTCAGTCGTACAGACTCCAATTCACGAAATTTTAGACTCTATTTCACGTATTTTTCCGAGACGAACGCAACCGCGAAACCCGTTTCCCTTAATTCTCACGTCTGAGATTAATTATTCATTAATTTATGAACATCACTGTTGTTAGAAATACGTGGTGTTACATTCTCCCCTACTTAAAGGATTTCGTCCCCGAAATCTCTAAGTCAAGAAGAACGTATCCTACCAACCAAACAACCATCTACTAAACCATCAAACACGGGTATCCATTGTCCTTAAAGTTTCTAATGTTGTATGAACATGTGCAAGAAGTGTGTGTATATGTTCCCTATCTAATGCAAAATCAGGCGGTCTACTGATTCAGTTGACCTCCTTAATGCAAACCATGATAGTGCCATGCATCCAATATGTATGCGAAAGAACCCTATCGACACATACTATTTCTACATGTGTGCACAACCATACACCAAAATGCATCATCCATATGATAATGCAACCATTATACATCCATTAATACAGCTACCTACACACAATTATATGCAATATGCAATATGAAGTGACTGAGCCGATCTAGTGTCTAAAGTGTGTGTATATGCATCCACGAGCAACCACTAGCAAACACTTGCATCCACACGCATCCATCAATCATAACATGTCTCAAACACATGTTTCAACCATAGGTTTACCCTATCTAAAGGTCAAAGGTACTAACGAGAGGACATACTAAAGATAAGATAAGTACTAGACAAACGATAAAGGAGAAGTTAAAAGACAAACCCTCAAAAAGAAATGGGTACAGTGAACGCATCTTCGCTTCTGTCTCCCAAGTAGCATTGCTTTCATCATCTCCCCATTGCACTTTGACTAGTTGAACCTCTCTGTTTCTCAACTTCCTAATCTCTGACACAAGGATGCGAGTAGGAGCTCGTCGAATCGTCGCATCACGCTCTACCTCCACTTCTCTAAGCAAGCTCGACTCTACCACCTCTGCGGTCTCATGTAGGCACTTCCTCAAATGTGACATATGGAATACATCATGTACTCCACTAAGTCTCTCGGGAAACTCTACTCTATATGCCATCTGTCCAATCCTTTCCTTAATAGGAAACGGTCCTACAAACCTTGGTGCTAACTTCCCAACGGACCCAAAGCGAACCACATTCCGTAATGGAGATACTTTGACAAAGACCATGTCCCCAACATTAAACTCAAGATCCGTTCTCCTCTTATCCGCGTAAGATTTTTTGTTGTCCTGCGCCGCTTTCATCCTTCTTCTAATCAAATCAATCTTTTCCGAAGTCTCTCTAACCATATCAGGCCCAAGCAAGATCTTATCCGTAGATTCCCACCAACATGTAGGTGACCGACAAGGCCTTCCATAAAGAGCTTCGAAAGGAGCCATACCAATACTAGACTGAAAGCTGTTGTTATACGCGAACTCCACCAATGGAAGATGCTCTTCCCATGTACCTCCAAAATCTAAGATACATAGCCTCAAAAGGTCTTCTAGAACACGATTCACCCTCTCGGTCTGGCCGTCCGTCTGAGGATGATATGCGGTGCTCAAACACAACTGAGTCCCTACCGCCTCTTGCAAACTTTTCCAAAACTCGCTAGTGAAGATAGGATCTTGATCGCTCACTATGCTAAAAGGTACACCATGCAACCGAACTATCTCTCGAAGGTAAACTGAAGCTAGCCATGGAGCAGTCCTTTTGCTCTTCACGGGTATGAAATGGGCGCTCTTAGTAAGTCTGTCTACCACAACCCAAATTCCCGTATTACCCTTCCTCGATCTCGGTAACCCATCAATAAAATCCATCGAGACGTTATCCCACTTCCATTGCGGAACTTCCAATGGGTGAAGCAACCCACCGGGTTTCTTTTGCTCCGCTTTCACATGTTGGCACACCAAGCATCTAGCGATATACTCGGCCACATCTTTCTTCATACCGGCCCAAAAGAAAACTCGCTTCATGTCTTGGTACATCTTGTCACCACCAGGATGAATGGTCATCTTTGAACGATGTGCATCATCCAGAATAGCCTTCCTCAAACCCTCATCTTGCGTTACACAAAGTCTACCGTCTCTACGCAACCACCCCCTATCGTCTAGGTTCTACCTACTCAAATGGCTGGACGACTCCCCCATTATGAGCCTCTCTACCAACTCAACCAACTGTGGGTCGTCCCGCTGTGCCTCACCAATCCGTCCCAAAAGAGTAGGTCTGACTTTTAAGGATGCTAGCAAACCGGGTACAAAGTCAACGGAAGGTCTAAAATCAAACATCGAGATAAATTCCAAGCTTCGTCGTTCCACGAACAATGGACTCAAGGACAACCTTTTTCTTCTTAAGGCGTCCGCCACCACGTTACCCTTGCCAGGGGTATACACTATCTCGAAATCATAGGATGCTAAGAACTCCATCCACCTTTGCTGTCTTAAGTTCAAATCCTTTTGAGAAAACAAGTACTTCAATGATTTGTGGTCAGTGAACAATTCGAACCTCTCGCCAAGAAGATAATGGCGCCAAGACTTAAGCGCAAAAACAATATCGGCCAACTCTAGATCATGGGTAGGGTAATTTTTCTCATGCTTTCTCAACTGCCTTCCCCCGTAGGCTATTACCCTTCCCTCTTGCATTTAGACTGCGCCTAGTCCTGTCCTACAAGCATCGGTATAAACAACAAATGGCTTACTCCCATCTGGCAACACTAAGACTGGAGCTATGGTTAAAGCTCTCTTTAACCGTTGGAACGCATCATCACAATCTACGTCCCATGTGAAGACTAGATTCTTCTTCGTCAAGCGAGTTAATAGGGCTGATATCTTCGCGAAGTCCTTGATAAACTTCCTATAGTAGCCAGCCAACCCCAAGAAACTCCTCACCTCGGTAGCATTCTTCGGAACCTTCCAATCTTGGATGGACAGTACCTTCGCGGGATCCACAGCTATCCCCTCCTTAGAGACCACGTGCCCAAAGAACCTCACTTCCTTCCTCCAAAAGTGACATTTAGAGAATTTAGCCTTAAGGCCATGCGCTCGAAGAGTCTCCAACACTTCCCTAAGATGTAGGGCATGCTCTTCTTCACTCTTAGAAAAGACTAAGATGTCATCCACAAAGACCACCACGAACTTATTAAGGTATTCCCTGAACACCCTACTCATCAAATCAACAAAGTATGCGGGGGCGTTCTTCAAACCAAATGGCATCACCAGCCACTCATAGAAACCATCTGGAGTCCTAAAGGCAGTCTTGTCTATGCTATCCTCGGCCACTCTCAACTGATGAAACCCCGTGGCTACGTCCAACTGTGAAAACACTGAGGCGCCAACCAACTGGTCAAAGAGATCATCAATTCTCGGCAATGGTTGTCTATTCTTCTTTGTGAGCTTGTTGAGTTCTCTATAGTCTACACAAAGTCTGAGGGACCCATCCGCCTTCGTGGCAAAAACTACTAGAGCACCCCACTCCGATATACTTCGTCTTATGAACCCCTTCTCAAGCAACTCCCCTACTTGCTTATGGAGTTCCCTCCTCTCACGAGGAGCCATGTGGCGCACTGGCAAAGATACTGGTTTAACATTGTCTACCAGATATACTCGGAAGTCGATCTCCCGCTTCGGAGGTAAACCCTTCACCTCCTCAAACACATCCGAGTATTCCCGGACCACTTTAACAGATTGCAAACTCTCGACTGAAGCGTCAAGCGATTCAAGATAACTTAGCATAACAGAATCCATGGGATTACAAGAGATCTCGAGAGTGTTCCCCAAGCGGGTCATGAGCCTAACAACTCTCCTTTCACAATCAAGAACGGCACCATTACTGGATAACCAGTCCATGCCCAAAATCAACCCATAGACCGTAAAGCCCAAAACAAAAGCATCACATCTGAACTCAACGCTAAGTATAGAAATCCTCAAACCCAAACATATCATGGACAAATAAGTGGAGCCCCCAATTGGGTTTGAGACGACCAAGGGATCTTCTACTAGACTGGTGTCTAAGTGCAGTGACTCAACTAATGATGATGAGATAAACGAATGCGATGCGCCAGAGTCAAATAAAGTATGGCAGGATGATCAAATAGAAAAACCAGACTTTCAACGGAAATAGTTCTACCTCTTTCCTGAATCGGTGGAACCGCGAGAGCCTGAACTTGCCCCCTTGCCTGACTTGGTGCCATAAGAGCTTGCACCTGTCCTCCTGAGGTAGATCTCGTCCTTTGCCCCTTCTTAGGGCAGTCCTTCACTAGATGCCCTGCTTCGCCACAGTGGAAGCAGCCAGTCTTCTTCTTCTTCCGACAATCTTTGCTTAGGTGGCCTGGTGTCCCACAATTGAAACACTTCTTCTTTCCCTTGCCACCGTTGCCTTTCCCACCCTTGTTTTGTTGTTGCTGTTGAGGTCTCTTCTGATCTCCTTTCTTCTCGGGTGCCTTATTAGCATTGGGACCCTTCTCTTCCTCATGCATAAGTGCCATGTATACTAGCTTCTCAAAGGTGGACCCCATAGGGATGTGAGTCATAGCCAACCCATGCATCGGTTCATTCAAGCCCTTAACGAACCTCAAAGCCTTCTTCTCCGGTGTATTCACCATGTCTATGCCAAACCTTGCCAACTGATTAAACTTGTTGACATATTCCTTCACTGATAAGTTTCCTTGCTTTAGTGTCAAGAACCTTTCCATATACAGATTCTCTTCCGCCCTTGAGAGAAACTTTGCCACAAACCTTTGTCTGAAATCCGCCCAAGAGTCAACTAGGCGTTCTCCATTAGTGACCTCCCACCAGAACGAGGCCTCTCCCTTCATTAACCAAGCAGCTAACTTGACTTTCTTTCCTTCTTCCATCTCAAAGATGTCTATCAATTCTTCCACCTCTTTAGCCAATCCCTAGCTTCCACAAAAGTTTCTGATCCTTGAAAAGGTTTCCCTCCCATAGCCTTAAATTCCTTGCAAGTCTTAGCAAAAGTATCCGCGCGAGGAGGAGGAGGTGGAGGAAGATCGGGTGCTACTGTTGGTGGAGGAACATTTGCTGGACCCGCAGTGGCGGCCCTAGCCTCCATCAACCTCCTATACCATACTGGTATCGCTACACCCTCCGGAAAGTTAAGATCTTCAGCCATGCTGAAACGATGAAGGAAAGATTCAAAACGGAGAATTCGAAAGATAAAGATATGGCTATTGGGGATTATGCTTTTCTTTCAAAAACTTTTCTCTTAAAAGACATGTTTTTGAAAATACTCCTTCAAAAATGTTTTTAGAAAAATAGTTTTTCTAAAAAATTTATCTGTTCTGGTAACCTGGCTCTAATACCACGTGTAACACCCCACACCCGCTAAGGTCACTCACTAAGGGAATGCCTTAACTTCGGTGGAGTATTTTAAGTGAATATAGAACAGAAAAATTACAACAAGATAGATATAAATAATACTTGTTAACTAAAACATCATTTCATTGCAGCAGAAGGTAAACATGTTTAGTTACAATAACAAAACCATGGAACAAGAGTCAAGTACTAAATATCCATCCTGATAAAACATAAGTACATAATCCCACTACATAACTAATATCCATAATAGAAAAGATAAGTTGAGCTTTACATCACGGTCAAAGCTCCAAAAGGTAGATAAAGCAATCTGATCAAAGCCCACTAGTGCTAGGCCCACTCTGAGAACCTGAGGGTTGGGAAAAAGATAAAAACAACGGGGTCAGACATAAGTCTGAGTGAGCCCTATAACTTTAACAATACAATCATTAAAGTAATTAGGGTATGATATAAACTTGGTACAGTGACGACTGGGGATAAATGACTACACTAAGCAGCCAACTAGACATAGGAAGAACTAAGATATCGGTAAAGACGCATCTACCCACCCAAGGGTAATTACTACACTGCACCACACCAGTCATTCCTACTCAAAGGTTGATCCCACTCATGGACTTAGAAAATATAACTAGTAGTTTCGTGTACCCCTAGCTGACCACATAGGTGTCGTCTGCCCCTATCTCTTCTAGGTCTACCCACTACTCCCCAAGCGATCGGCTCCCTAACGTAGATACCCGTGCTGGTCCCACAATGGGGTGTATCATTCCCCAAAGTGGCAACCCGATACCAACACTGATGCACAACTTATACCTACATGATGCAACAACGTCTTACCTACCAGCCCGGGTCAACACACGCATATGAAACCCGTTGGACTTGCGTTGCCACCGCTAACCCGTTTTGGCCTCTTATAGTCAAACCCAGTATGCGTGTCCCGTCCTCGACTTGGGTCGAGCCCACAAAGATACGTTTTGGGTTACTGGTTGAAATGGGCCCCCACAAGCTACCCACCTAGGCTTGTCCCTTTTCTAGTGCATCCCACTTAACCCTTTAATCATGTTTAATTACATGTTTCCACTTAGTTAAGTATTCTAATCGTATTTTCTATTGCCACCCAAGGCAACCCACTAGATTTCCACATGCCACCCAAGGCATTTACTTGATTTCCACATGCCACCTAAGGCACCCACTTAACCCCTCATGCCCCACTACATGCTTATCTGGTTAAGTGTTTCTTAATTGATTAAGACCGTAACCTTTGCATAGACCTCTCACATTAGACTATCTTTTATGGCTGCTGGATTTGCCGGTCGGGTCCGGGCAGCCTTACGCCATAACCGAGTCTAACCTCATGTCTTTACACTTGTCACATATTTAATTTATGCCTAAGACCTCTCACATTGGGCCAATCATTTGTAGCCGCTGGATTTGCCGGTCGGGTCCGGGCAGTCTTATGCTACAAAAGGGTCCAACCTCGTGTCTTAGTCGATTAATTACACCTAATTAATCACCCCCATATTTTGAATAAACTTTCCCTAATTAATTCCAATTTAATGATGTACATAATTGACTCAATTATGTCCATCCACTCATGGTATGCAACATCATACCAATTTCACCACAATTTTTTTAACATGAATATTAACCCCATCGTTCCCCACGTAATACGCTAACATGACATACTTAAAAGGGAAGATTCATCACAAATACAATGGGTTCAACTTAGCATAACATTAGCATCACATGGGTTTTAAAGTTGTCAACTTGCATATATGACCATAGCATCAAACCCAACTAGCATAAATAATCAACCCAAACTTGCATGAATCACATATGTCATAAAGAGGGTAACTTGCATAGATGTTCATGTCATAGACCTATCATAAAGGGATAAACTTGCATAATTGTCATAGGTCTAAAAAGGGATGAACTTGCATATGTTACTCACATCATAAAAAGGGGTAAACATGCATATGTATGCATGACATACAAAGGGGTAAACTTGCACATGTATGCATATCATACAAAGGTGTAAACATGCACATGTTACTTTCATATAATCAAACACCAAACTTGCATAACATGTCATATATGAACTTGCATATAATCAAACACCAAACTTGCATAACATGTCATATATGAACTTGCATATAATCAAACACCAAACTTGCATAACATGTCATATATGAACTTGCATATAATCAAACACCAAACTTGCATAACATGGTGTCATAATGGATCAATGTTTATCATAGTGATTTGCATAACTAACATCATGAACATATAGCATAAAACTTGCATAACTAGCATCATGAACATATAGCATAAAACTTGCATAACTAGCATCATGAACACATAGCATATGATAACATAACTTGCATTGATCCACATTCATAACCATAGCCTCATTATATCCTATCATAATTAGTTTAGCAATTGCTTGCTAAAGGCATAGAAACTCACAACTTTTTGATTAGCACTCCTATGAATAAGATTAAGTTGCTAGAGTTGATTAGAAGTTGATTTGAGAAGCTATCTTCCTCTTTAATTTGTTGGTGGCTCCTTCTAGTTGCATTTTGACGGCATAACGACGTTGTCTCCAATTTTAGTATGAATTAGGGTAGTCTTAGGGTGTATTTATAGATTAGTTAATTGTTTTAGGCCATTAGATTAACCCTAAATCAGATTAGAGCGGTCAGATCTCGTCACTAGCCACCAATACACAGTCCAAATCCCAAATCAGTGCACCCAGGTCACCTGGGCTCGACCAGGGAGGTCGACCCCCAGGTCGACACTAGGGTCGACACCCATGTCGACCTGGTGGGCAGGTCGACCCCCAGGTCGACCTGGTCTGGGCGGGAATTTTCCCGCCTAGCCCATATTCTGCATTTTTGAAATCTGTTTCGTTTTCTGATTTTTCGTGAAACTTCTCAAGGCCATATCTCAGTCATACGGACTCCGATTCACGAAATTTCGGACTCTATTTCACGTATTTTTCCGAGACGAACGCAACCGCGATACCTGTTTCCCTTAATTCTCATGTCTGAGATTAATTATTCATTAATTTATGAACATCACTGTTGTTAGAAATACGCGGTGTTACAGTGTATGTAATGTGAAATGGATTATAAATTATTCATGTGTTAAAATAAATATTTTATCGTTATAAAAATATTTTTAACGTGTATACAAATAAAATGAATATTCAGATACAAATCGGACAATTTGTTTATGTACACCCATTTGATTGATATTGATTGGGACGATAAATTTTACACATCACCCAACGACACAAATAATGTTCAGTGTGTGTTGTATTGAAACCCCACATGGGTATTGAAATGATATTTGACATACACTAATCCCGATATTTAGTTGTATTCCAATCAATGAGTTGACTGGCTATGATGAGCGTTAATTATTTATTTTTAACGCTTGTACAGTAGTAAACTGCACCCTGGATGATGGTTGACTGTGTATGATTATGGTTGCGTACATGTGTGTATGAAATCCATGTAAATAAAATTATATGCTAACTGACTGTGCCTGATTCCAATTCGGAAAGAACGAATATTTTAAATTAATGAATAACTTGAAATGACGAATAATGAATATTTTAAAAAATATTTTAAAATAACTAATATTTTAAAATAATATTCAGTAATGTATCAAAATATGATTTTGATGTCCAATTTGGGATGGACACGAAAATATTGAAAAATATGAAGCCGTGTTGATTAGATTAACGCCATTTTGACGTGAACGATATTTATATCGATTTTATTCATTTTTATAATAAATATAAAAAGGAAGAGATTTCGAAATCTAATGTTTTGAATATATTATCATTTATGTATTAATGATATGGAATATTCAATTTTGATTTAAAATTGAATATGAAGTTGAAACTGTTTTCAAAACGAATTTAAAATGTTTTATAAAAGACATTTTGAATGGAAATCGATGAAATATATATATATATATATATATATTTAATGGCCTGAATAGAATGCCCCACGCCGTAGTAGTTCGCGAATTTCGACAATTGACTTCAAATGGACATTGCGGGCGATTCGACCATCATATTCACCTAAAACTAGAACCGTTGGGTCCATATCGAAAAGATCTTTCCAAGAATATAAGATATTTGAAATCTAACAGTTGGATTTGGAATTATGTCCAAATCAAATTTGGAAAAGATCGCTGTAAGTGCAGTTCGATGACCGTTTATGGAATTCGACTGTACGGGCCTTGATTAAACTATTAAAAATATCAATAACTTGTTCAAAATCATAATAAATGATTTAGAAAGAATTGTGATGAAAACTTCCATATTTGAAAAAATAAAAATATATTTTTATCAAAATGAACTAGTTATTAACTAGAATTGAAATCCAATAATTTTGAAATAAAATAAATTGGATTGGTGAATTATTTTAAAATAACCAGAAATTTACAATGAACAAATTGTAATATATTTGAATGGAAATCATTTTCAAAATAATTCGATATTGGATTCCGTGATTATACAGATATTGTTATGGGAATTTGGAAGATATATATAGTTATTCCCAAAACGATATTTGTTGGTTTCAGAATTTGATATTGAATATAATCCGATAAAATTTCTATTCAGAGCCTTGTATTCGATATCAAATTGGATTTTGGGTTTATCGTGAATGGTGTTTTTAGTAACACTATTCTTAAAACCTATTGAAAAGAATGGTTGTTTTAATTAAGGTTATTAGAGTTTCGAGTTACATTGGGTAATTGGAATGAAATGGAATGTGATTCAGGTTTATCGTGAACTGTGTTTTTAATGACATTCGTTCTTTAACCTGATTAACAGTGAAATATGATTTTGCATTTATAAATCTTTTAATTAAGATTTAGGGGAATTTTTCCAAAGTAAAGTTTTCCAATTTAATAAAATAAATTGGAATGGAATGGAGTTCGAGTTGGTAAAAATCGAAGTGAATTTCTCTGGAGGAAGACTGTTACTTTGTATGGAATTTAAAAGGCTTTGTCGTTATTCCACTTATATTAACAATTGGATATTGTAACACCCCGTAATTCTGTAACACTAGGATTCACAAATCAGGGCAGAATTAAAAGTTAAAACCAAAATCAAGGGAAATGGGCTACGCCATTGCGTTCGTCTCGGAATTCTGCATGAAAACGAGTCCGAGTTTGCGTAAATCGGAGTCCGTATGAGGAAGATATGGCCTCCGGAAGATTCAGCGAAGTTCAAATTTCAAATCGGACCCAGATTGGGCTGGGCGGGAATTTTCCCACCCAAGGCACCCAGGTCGACTGGGTAGTCGACCTGGGGGTCGACCCCCCCTGCTTTTTCCTGTTTTCTGCACCTGGTTCGTTCTTCTGTATTCGGACGCCATCCTGACCAGATTCGTTGACTTCTACACTATATAAATAGCCCTAGACTCCTTCTCTATTCACAATTCTTCTCTACCCTTATGCTGCAAAGATTCTTAGTGAACATGTCTTCCTCTCCTCCTCTTAATTAAATAATAAATAAAATAATATATATAAAATAAATCAAGACGAGAAGGTGCTGCTCAAAGACTTTCAAAGAGGAGATTCAAGCTAGAATTCAAGTGAAGATTAGAACGACTACAACGACTGTTTTTCTATGAATCATAGCAACGCCATCTTTATATTCTAATCTAATCCCTGTAAGTCAGTTATTTCTAGATTTGAACGTTTTTCTCTTTTGGTGATATGAAATTAAAGGAATAAAGGAATATGCCAAATCTCTCTCTCTCTCTATTCGAATCAGTGCCTATACTCTTGAATCTAATTAAGAACTATTATGATTCCAGGACAAATAAGACCGTGACTATGAAACTATGGACCTTAAAACCATTGCCTATGACTATGGACATTGCCTATGACTGTGACTGTGGCTATGAGGATTATTTCCTTGACTAAACCTATGCCTTTGATTAGAAAACATAAACTATTGCCTATGACATAACAAGGACATCTGTGATTAAACATCTATGATTTATGACTAGGAAAGTGTTGCTTAAGTTTTGTGATTATGAGATTAAACCCGATTATTTATTCTGCCTGTCCTTGGTTTTCTTTGGTTTTAGACCTTGGGAATTTACCTATTAAGTTAGGTCTACCCATGTTCTTGAACCTATGTCTCTATTCGGTCTATCCTTGGTTTTAGACCTTGGGAATTTACCTATTAAGTTAGGTCTACCCATGTTCTTGAACCTACGTCGTTATTCAAACCTTTTATGCCAGTTATTATGTCCATCCTTTTTCGTAGCGTCTTTGGTTCATTCCCTATTTTCTACGAGTCTAGATTTATCCATAATCTAGATTTAATCGCAATTATACGAACGGTGGGAATACGATTTGAGCATAATGTGAAATGTACTAAAAACATAGTTATAAACTTGGAATCTAGCATAAATTGGGATTATGAATTATGGCATGTTCATAGAAATACAAATTGGATAAATTTAACATGAATTATAGGATGTGTAATTGGAATCTAGTATTGACTTGTAAATCTAGCATTTACATGAGTTATGAACTAGAATAATAAGATTAGTTTGACATGAACTGTAATTAGAATGTTAAATCAGGATTGGATTAGATAATTTGGCGTAATAAGTATATTGGTATAAATTTGAGATTGGCCATAATTCGGATAACCGTCAGGTTTAGCAAAATCATGGTTAGTGACACTTAATTGGGATAGTTTACATACCAAAAGGCATAAATATGATATAGAGGGGAAAATGGGCCATAGAAATAAATGTAGACAATTTACATTAAAAGAGTAATTAGGAAATAAGTAAATTAGGATTAATCTACTTATAGAATTTGTCCTAAATGAGGAAATGTTAATTTAGACAAATTAAAAGTTGGTTAACGACATCTCTTTTAATAATAAACCAGAAAGTTCTAGGGTGACAGAGAGGATAGTGTCTAGGCTTGGGTTTGGAAAATACAAGTTTCCTGCTCTCCCTGGCTATCCCTAACTGATCCGACGGACGGGATGGTTACTTTCAAAACCTGATTTGAAAATTAATCAAAAACCTTTGAACTTAGAAAACACGAATATGCCTAACCCGAGGTTAGACTGAGTTGTGATGTAAACCTGCTCGTAACCAACCGGCACATCCAGTATTCGCAACAATATCTGTCTAATGTGAGTGGTCTTGGCTTTAATCTATTTAATTAAAGCTAGAACAAGAATGGTAGGGTTAAGTTAACTAAGACACTTAACCAATTCAACAAGATAACCAAACCGATGGGTGGGGTTAGGTTCAGACTGACACTTAACACAGTTAAGCTAGAATGGGAGGGTTAATTCCATAGAAACACTTAACCAACTTAACACAGTCAAGCTTGAATGGGAGGGCTAAGTCCATAGGGACACTTAACCAAACTTATGGTAACAAGACCATACTTGTAGGGGTTAAGTAAAGTTAATACACTTAGCCAAATTAATATGTTAACTAGACTAGAGGTTGGGGTTAAGTAAAATCTAATACACTTAGCCAAATTGATATGTTAGCTGGGCTAGACCGTAGGGTTAAGTAAACCTGGACACTTAACCATCAGGTTGTGATAAAGGAATGGGGTTAAGTCTAAAACATGAAGGGATAATACTTAACCATTAATAACATGTTAGTTAAAACAGACGGGCAAGGTTAAGTTAAAAAGGAACACTTAACCAATACAGGATGAACGGGTAGGGTTAAGTAATAAGAAATACTTAACCAATATAACTTGGTTTGTGGTAGGGTTAAGTCCTCATGAATCACTGATAACACTTAACCGGTTAAACAGGACGAATGAAGAGGGTTAAGTTGGCTCGAATCGACTAATGACGCTTAACCAATCCAAATTGATGAGAAAGAGAACTAAGTAGTAAATCTTAGTTAAAAGGAGCTAAGTAGTAAACCATAGTTAAGAAAACAACGATTCTGGAAACTAAGTGGTAAACCTTAGTTGACAAAACTAAGTAGTCTTAGTATAACACGAGGAGGAGCGAACGTCCGTCTAATTAAAAAGAAGGCTCCAACGAATTGGGTTACGAAGCCCGAGGCTTCGAGGGGACGTGAGGGTACTCTTGGTATCCCTCTGTGAGGCTGCAGATGATCCTCCTGGGCTCACGGAGGTTAAGGTCTGCGTAGAAGAACCAGGGGCATGCCTTGGTTGCAATATATGGCAACCTAAAGACTAGGATGGACCGGCGTGATTCGGCGAGAAAACGGTAGCCCTATGATAGCAACTCGTCGTCTACCATCCATCTTCAGTCAATCGAGATACGTGAAGCGGAAAGGCGGAGAACTCCAAAAGACCATATACTTGCTATCTAGTTATGGGTGAGGATGGCCATAGGATAGTGGGGCACCGGGGGCCGGCGTATAGTTCTCATTTTACAAGGTGTGCCTTTCATTAGTTGAGGGGGGGGGGGGGGTCAAGTGGGACCATAGCCACTGGAATAAAAACAGACCTTAGCATCTACATCGGCAGATATCTGAAAGCTCCCGGTCGAGTTCTGTATTCCTTGATTTGCCCTGACACAGGACTTGGACCGCACATTACAGGACATGTGCATCAAGATAAGCGATAGCGATTCGCGATACATGCGTGGGGAGGTGTAGGAACATATAACACTCTAGGTAGTGTGTCCTAGACTTGGGGGCATCGTTCGACAGGTAGCATAATACCTAGTTGGAATAGGTGGCATAAACCCTGAATCCGAGAAGCGTTCAGCATATAGCGTAAACTCTAGTTGAAACTAGAAAGCACTTGATAGAAAACCCTAGATTAAATCTAGTTAATAAACAATAAATGTATGCCTGAAGGCGATGGAGAATACAGGGATTGGGATCACGTTATCGTTACTAGTTGGGACATTAGTTAGGTGGTGCAGAGATAATGAGAAATCTGTATAACAAGGAAATAGGGAAGCGGCAAAAATATTAGAGCATATCCAGTTTATCTTAGCTTAGCATATCTTGTGTTAATCTTGTCAAAATCTTGCCAACCCTATCATCATGGTGTTATCTTGTATTCTGTTAATTCATGTCGTTCTGTTTTCCATGTTCACATGCTAGAAGTTACTGAACTTACTCAGGCTTTATGTCTAACTCTGTTTTTCTTTCGTCTCCTTTTCTTCTGTTCCCCCCCCCCCCAAGGTAGTAAAGGAGGGAATAGTATAGCTCAGGTTAAGTTGGACTGTCACTCTTTCCCAGCTTGAAGATTTGTCGAAGTTTTGCTTGGACTCTCTTTTCAGATGCTATGGCTGGCTCTTGCTAAAACTGGGGGATATAAATATTGTTTTATGCTTCTTTATTTTGTAAGACAGATGATACTCTGATATTGTAAAGAAATCTTTGTACAAACTATTTTATCAATAAAGCAAAGTTTTATTTTCCGCTGTTTAATTTTCGTCTGTCTTGTAATTTATCTGCATCTTTTACCCTAAATGCTCCACAGAACTTTGTGCATTCCCTTTGTGAGTGACACTAACGGTCGTGGGGTGTTACACGTGGTATAAGAACTGAAGGTTACCAGATCAGATAAAGGATTTGAAAAATTACTTTCAAAACGGTTTTTAAAGAAGCATTTTCAAGAGAAAAGATTTGTTTTAAAAGGCATATTCCCCAAAGCCATACGCATTATCTTCTCTTCCTCTGTTTGAATTCTTGTCTCCTTCTTTCTTGAGTCTCTGGGGCTCCTGGCTTTCTGTGAGATAACCTCATCGAAGGGCGAAGTAGTGCCCAACTTCCATCTATAACCATAGTAGTTTCATCTGCGGTTAGTTTTCTTCCAAGCTTAGTTGGGTTTTCTGTACGATGGAAGCAGCTTTCAAGAGATTTGTCAACATGGTTACACACGGAAGGGGATGAGGAGTTTGGAAAAGGAGCATAACCCTAGGATGAGGAATTCATGGATGTAGATTTAGCTCGCGAAGGAGGAAGAAATTATAAAACCTAAGACAAGAGGAAGTATCTTTACTAGGGAATGATAGGGCATATAAGTAAGGACAAGGGCAAGAATGAGGAACAAGATTTTTAGAAGGGCAAGTACATACTTTCAACACCAAGCGTACCTAGGAGTAAGGCAGTAAAGTTCTGTTGGAAGAGTCTAGTCTTGTTGTTCGTACTCTTTCGGTTTTAACGCTTCGCATTTGTTCGTATCCACTTCCATAGTTGAGTCTCTGCACCATAGTACTTTTATAGTAGAAAGATCCCACTGGAGTCTCAAATCCAATTGGTGGTCCGACCAGTTTATTATTGGTTAGTAGGGATTTGAGAATAGCTATCGAGTTTGCTTATATCATCTCACGCAGATCATCTAAATTCGGGGGAGATATTCCTTGGGTTCTTGTCTAATATTGGTTTAGGCCTTTGGGGCTTGTACTTGAGGAATGTCGATTTGGTTTGGATGGTTTGCGGGAGAGATGAATAGTTGTGGCAGGCACTCCAAAGAGCACGTAGTGACCTTTCGACTCTTATAGCTATGGCATGGCGGATAAGAGGGAAATCTCTAATCATCTTAGTACGTATACCTGGTACCGTGATTGACATCTGTTTATTTTGAAATGGAGATTCGGAACTTCACAATCGTGAAGTTAAATTAGTTAAGATACAGTGGAGTAAAGCTCAAGAAGACTAGATACTAGCATCATGCCCTTTTCCTTGAGGGTGCATCCTTGATTTCTTTGTTTTAGGAGCTTTACGCATAATTGTTTCTCTCTTTCCGAAGTATATCACCTAGGTCGTATCTTCAATCCTTAGGTAGAAGCCAATGGATGTAAACATGTATTTGAAACATGTTATGGTTGATGGTTGCAAGTGGTTGCTAATGGTTGCTTGTGAATGCATATGCATACATATTAGGCACTAGATCAGTTCAGACGCTTTCATATTGCGTTTACAGATATGTATTTATTTGTAAATTGAACTTGATATGTTATCATATGGGTGTTTCATATGGATTAATAGCTGTGCAGACATGTAGTATTTACATAACTAGGGATGCTTGCATACATGGTTGGACGCATGGCACTGACATGATTTGCATTAAGGAGGTCAACTGAATCAGTAGACCGCCTGATTTTACAGTAGATAAAGACATATACACACACTATGCATATGAACGTGCAAGCATTAGAAATCTTTTAAGGACAATGGATGCCTGTGAGTGAATGGTTGAGTAGATGGGTGATTGGATGGTAGGACACATTCTTCCTAACTTGAAGATTTCGGGGACGAAATTCTTTTAAGTGGGGGAGAATGTAACACACCGTAATTCCGTAACACTAGGATTCACAAATCAGGGCAGAATTAAAAGTTAAAACCAAAATCAAGGGAAACGGGCTGCGCCATTGCGTTCGTCTCAGAATTCTGCATGAAAACGAGTCCGAGTTTGCGTAAATCGGAGTCCGTACGAGGAAGATATGGCCTCCGGAAGATTCAGCCAAGTTCAAATTTCAAATCGGACCCAGATTGGGCTGGGCGGGAATTTTCCTGCCCAAGTCACCTAGGTCGACTGGCTAGTCGACCTGGGTCACCCAGGTCGACTGGGTAGTCGACCTGGGGGTCGACCCCCCCTGCTTTTTCCTGTTTTCTGCACCTGGTTCGTTCTTCTGTATTCGGACGCCATCCTGACCAGATTCGTTGACTTCTACACTATATAAACAGCCCTAGACTCCTTCTCTATTCACAATTCTTCTCTACCCTTATGCTGCAAAGATTCTTAGTGAACATGGCTTCCTCTCCTCCTCTTAATTAAATAATAAATAAAATAATATATATAAAATAAATCAAGACGAGGAGGTGCTACTCAAAGACTTTCAAAGAGGAGATTCAAGCTAGAATTCAAGTGAAGATTAGAACGACTACAACGACTGTTTTTCTATGAATCATAGCAACGCCATCTTTCTATTCTAATCTAATCCCTGTAAGTCAGTTATTTCTAGATTTGAACGTTTTTCTCTGTTCATGACATGAAATTAAAGGAATAAAGGAATATGCCAAATCTCTCTCTTTATTCGAATCAGTGCCTATACTCTTGAATCTAATTAAGAACTGTTATGATTCGAGGACAAATAAGACCATGACTATGAAACTATGGACCTTAAAACCATTTCCTATGACTATGGACATTGCCTATGACTACGAACATTGCCTATGACTGTGACTATGGCTATGAGGATTATTTCCTTGACTAAACCTATGCCTTTGATTAGAAAACATAAACTATTGCCTATGACATAACAAGGACTTCTGTGATTAAACACTTATGATTTATGACTAGGAAAGTGTTGCTTAAGTTCTGTGATTATGAGATTAAACCCGATTATTTATTCTGCCTGTCCTTGGTTTTCTTTGGTTTTAGACCTTGGGAATTTACCTATTAAGTTAGGTCTACCCATGTTCTTGAGCCTGTGTCTCTATTCGGTCTATCCTTGGTTTTAGACCTTGGGAATTTACCTATTAAGTTAGGTCTACCCATGTTCTTGAACCTACGTTGTTATTCAAACCTTTTATGCCAGTTATTATGTCCATCCTTTTTCGTAGCATCTTTGGTTCATTCCCCATTTTCTACGAGTCTAGATTTATCCATAATCTAGATTTAATTGCAATTATACGAACGGTGGGAATACGATTTGGGCATAATGTGAAATGTACTAAAAACATAGTTATAAACTTGGAATCTGACATAAATTGGGAACATGAATTATGGCATGTTCATAGAAATACAAATTGGATAAATTTAACATGAATTATAGGTTGTGTAATTGGAATCTAGTATTGACTTGTAAATCTAGCATTTACATGAGTTATGAACTAGAATAAATAAAATTAGTTTGACATGAACTGTAATTAGAATGTTAAATCAGGATTGGATTAGATAATTTGGCGTAATAAGTATATTGGTATAAATTTGAGATTGGCCATAATTGGGAATAACTGCCCGGTTTAGCAAAATCATGGTTAGTGACACTTAATTGGTGTAGTTTACATACCAAAAGGCATAAATATGATATAGAGGGGGAAATGGGCCATAGAAATAAATGTAGACAATTTACATTAAAAGAGTAATTAGGAAATAAGTAAATTAGGATTAATTTACTTATAGAATTTGTCCTAAATGAGGAAATGTTAATTTAGACAAATTAAAGGTTGGTTAACGACATCTCTTTTAATAATAAACCAGAAAGTTCTAGGGTGACAGAGTGGATAGTGTCTAGGCTTGGGTTTGGAAAATACAAGTTTCCTGCTCTCCCTGGCTATCCCTAACTGATCCGACGGACGGGGTGGTTACTTTCAAAACCTGATTTGAAAATTAATCAAAACCCTTTGAACTTAGAAAACACGAATATGCCTAACCCGAGGTTAGACTGAGTTGTGATGTAAACCTGCCCGGAACCAACCGGCACATCTAGTATTCGCAACAATATCTGTCTAATGTGAGCGGTCTTGGCTTTAATCTATTTAATTAAAGCTAGAACAAGAATGGTAGGGTTAAGTTAACTAAGACACTTAACCAATTCAACAAGATAACCAAACCGATGGGTGGGATTAGGTTCAAACTGACACTTAACACAGTTAAGCTAGAATGGGAGGGTTAAGTCCATAGAAACACTTAACCAACTTAACACAGTCAAGCTAGAATGGGAGGGCTAAGTCCATAGGGACACTTAACCAAACTTATGGTAACAAGACCAGACTTGTAGGGGTTAAGTAAAGTTAATACACTTAGCCAAATTAATATGTTAACTAGAATAGAGGTTGGGGTTAAGTAAAATCTAATACACTTAGCCAATTTGATATGTTAGCTGGGATAGACCGTAGGGTTAAGTAAATCTGGACACTTAACCATCAGGTTGTGATAAAGGAATGGGGTTAAGTCTAAAACATGAAGGGATAATACTTAACCATTAATAACATGTTAGTTAAAACAGACGGGCAAGGTTAAGTTAAAAAGGAACACTTAACCAATACAGGATGAACGGGTAGGGTTAAGTAATAAGAAATACTTAACCAATATAACTTGGTTTGTGGTAGGGTTAAGTCCTCATGAATCACTGATAACACTTAACTGGTTAAACATGACGAATGAAGAGGGTTAATTTGGCTCGAATTGACTAATGACACTTAACCAATCCAAATTGACGGGAAAGAGAACTAAGTAGTAAACCTTAGTTAAAAGGAGCTAAGTAGTAAACCTTAGTTAAGAAAACAACGATTCTGGAAACTAAGTGGTAAACCTTAGTTGACAAAACTAAGTAGTAATTCTTAGTATAACACGAGGAGGAGCAAACGTCCGTCTAATTAAAAAGAAGGGTCCAACGAATTGGGTTACGAAGCCCGAGGCTTCGAGGGGACGTGAGGGTACTCTTGGTATCCCTCTGTGAGGCTGCAGATGATCCTCCTGGGCTCACAGAGGTTAAGGTCTGCGTAGAAGAACCAGGGGTATGCCTTGGTTGTAATATATGGCAACCTAAAGACTAGGATGGACCGGCGTGATTCGGCGAGAAAACGGTAGCCCTGTGATAGCAACTCGTCGTCTACCATCCATCTTCAGTCAATCGAGATACGTGAAGCGGAAAGGCGGAGAAATCCAAAAGACCATATACTTGCTATCTAGTTATGGGTGAGGATGGCCATAGGAAAGTGGGGCACCGGGGGCCGGCTTATATTTCTCATTTTACAAGGTGTGCCTTTCATTAGTTGAGGGAGGGGTCAAGTGGGACCATAGCCACTGGAATAAAAACAGACCTTAGCATCTGCATCGGCAGATATCTGAAAGCTCCCGACCGAGTTCTGTATTCCTTGATTTGCCCTGACACAGGACTCGGACCGCACATTACAGGACATGTGCATCTAAATAAGCAATAGCGATTCGCGATACATGCGTGGGGAGGTGTAGGAACATATACAACTCTAGGTAGTGTGTCGTAGACTTGGGGGCATCGTTCGACAGGTAGCATAATCCCTAGTTGGACTAGGTGGCATAAACCCTGAATCCGAGAAGCGTTCAGCAGATAGCGTAAACTCTAGTTGAAACTAGAAAGCACTTTATAGAAAACCCTAGATTAAATCTAGGTAATAAACAATAAATGTATGCCTGAAGGCGATGGAGAATACAGGGATTGGGATCACGTTATCGTTACTAGTTGGGACATTAGTTAGGTGGTGCAGAGATAATGAGAAATCTGTATAACAAGGAAATAGCGAAGCGGTGAAAATATTAGAGCATATTCAGTTTATCTTAGCTAAGCATATCTTGTGTTAATCTTGTCAAATCTTGCCAACCCTATCATCATGGTGTTATCTTGTATTCTGTTAATTCATGTCGTTTTGTTTTCCATGTTCACATGTTAGAAGTTACTGAACTTACTCAGGCTTTATGTCTGACTCTGTTTTTCTTTGGTCTCCTTTTCTTCCGTTCCCCCCCCCCAGGTAGTAAAGGAGGGAATAGTATAGCTCAGGTTAAGTTGGACTGTCACTCTTTCCCAGCTTGAAGATTTGTCGAAGTTTTGCTTGGACTCTCTTTTCAGATGCTATGGCTGGCTCTTGCTAAAACTGGGGGATATAAATATTGTTTTATGCTTCTTTATTTTGTAAGACAGACGATACTCCGATATTGTAAAGAAATCTTTGTACAAACTATTTTATCAATAAAGAAAAGTTTTATTTTCCGCTGTTTAATTTCTGTCTGTCTTGTAATTTATCTGCATCTTTTACCCTAAATGCTCCACAGAACTTAGTGCATTCCCTTTGTGAGTGACACTAACGGACGTGGGGTGTTACAGATATGGAAGTTTATATTGATTATATATATTAATCTATTTTCTGTGAAGATTCCATTGTTAATGGAATGAGATTTTGGGTTTATCGTGATTTGTTTTTAAATGACACTAGTTCTTTAACGCAGTTAAAGTTAAGATTAATTTCTTAAATTTGAATAAAATCATTAAGTAATGATTTTTGGAGATTAAAACTGAATTAGAGTTTTAATGAATCTTTAATTAATTTAAATGTGAATCTGATAACTAAGATTATCAAATTCAAGAAATGATCGAGAATGGAGCATCACCAGTTTTGCTCCAAGCGATAGTTAAATCTTTAATTAGATTTGAACTTGAAATGTTAATTAGTTTTACCTATGATACAATGGTGTTAAATATGAAGTATTTCTAGTTTTGCTTCATGGAATGAATAGGCTGGGATTGGGAAATATAATAAATGATTACTACGGTATGGTTCGCTAATCCCGACTAGTTTGGATAAACCTAAATTTGGTTTGAATTGATATCCAATGGAAGATTAAAGAATAAATTTAAAGAATTTATCTTTAAAAAAATTAATTGGAACCTTTCCCAAAAGAGATGATTATTTAAATATAAGAATATGCAGAATTGGAATGAGGCGTATGTTGTGTTTTCATGGCGCTTGTTTATTATGTACGCTAGTTATTCGGAAATGTCGGGATTATACCCATTCTGAATAACTGATTCGATAATATGTCGACGATGAAGATGGTGGTTGAAGACCGGAGGGCTTCACATCGTTTGGATGATTACTAATGTCCTGATAGGGCTATACAGCCAAGACGAGGTAATAAGTGGTAATCATCCAGACGTATTTGGAGATCGAACGGATATGCGAGTGCCTCTCTCCGGTATTGGACATATGGGACGAGGAATAAGGTGCCTCCGGTTTCGTTCGGACCCAGAATGAACTTGTAAATGGATGTGTGTCTGACATCGGATTTCATTCCATGTTGATTGACCTCTATTAAATATATATATGTTTGGTGGGGGATAGTTTATTCTCTTGCTTAACACCCTTCTCTGAGACGTACAAGCTCAGAAGTTATATATCGATAGACATCAGTCGCACGCCGTGAATTGTCAGTATGGCATGCTGAGATGCAAATGATCAAGGCTTTTGTTGAAAGGTAGAGTCTTGTGGTTGATGATCAAAGCACGGCTTTAACATAGCATAGCTTTGTGTATAGCGTTAATTTGCTAGCCTTAGACCCCGGTGTGAACCAAAAACATGAGAGAACCTTGAGGAGGACATGCGTTTCCTTCTAGCTAGGAGTAGTGTCAGGGTTTTGCAAGCCCAGACATTTTACTTATGTGGATGATGGATAGCGAGGCGCCTTGGATATATCAGTTACTATGGAGCCATTGGATATTGAGCCATCTGGATCATTCACGCCCCATAGTGCAGGGAAACGTATTGTTCGGCCATTTTAATCCACTTCGTGTGGACCGGCCTTGACGATTCAAGGGCCCACCTGAGTCTGGGCCCTGAAAAATGGTCTAGACTGTCTCAAAGCGTTAAGGACGATCCATTGTCTTCGTTCATAGATGGAAATCCAACTTCTAAATTGACATTTTACGATTTTAGATGTATACTATTGGCGACATAGTGGCATGGGACGCTAATGCCATCTATGATTGATACATTTATATTTGAAGTGATTTTATACACTATGCACTTATAATAATATCAAAGTGATTTGTCTTAAACGTACCAAGCATGTTTGGCTATTATAATGTTAAACTCTATCCTCCGGCTTGCATTGCATTGTGTGATAAGGCCTGAGTCTCATAATAGCTTCATTTTCCCCAAAAGCATTGCGTTGTTTTGTTATATGCATTGGTATTCTTTAGAGGAAACCCATTCCATGTTATACGGCGTGGTTCCTTGATATATCTGATTTGAAAGTAAAGTTTTAAATAACTGTTTTAGTTCTCACACCAGTCACATGACTGACATGGAGTTTATTGTTTTAACCTAAACTTTGGGTGCCCCTATTTTCCACACGTGCAGCTAGTAGTTTTGGTTTTGCAGATATTATATTCACAGGATCCTGGTTTACAGCTGGAGCTATATTCGGAATGCTCTACATCCGTATATTCTCTTCAGTTGTGTTATGTATTATTATGTATTATTTTTCGACTGTTACACGATGTATTTTAAATCTCTGATATTTTACAATGTGTAATATTTATTCATACTCTGTTATTCTTGTACTCTGATGGAAATTGTTGTAATAAGCAACGAAATGCTGTTCTAGTTGTGTTCTAATTTGTCGTTTTCTCAACTCAATCCGGGCTTCCTTTACGGGGAAGTTCGCGTCATTATAATGGATTTCCTTGGTAAGGTACCTCTCCGACAATGTACCTCTGATGATGAATACATTGGGGTTCAACCAGAACATCTTGCAACCCAGGCTGAAACATGACTGGCCCCTCACTTCGCTTAAGAGTACCGAATATATCATTACCACGGTTGGGGGCCGGTCAACCGAACCGATAGCATAAATATAAAATAAAGGGGCAGCGAAGGCATTTCATTTCTCTTGAATAGGTAATCAATATACCCTTTTGATGGGTGCGACCCATATAGCCATGCGACCTACCCGATTTTAACCATTTCCCGGTTGATGAGGCTTGAAGGCTAAATTAATTAATTAATTAATTAATTAGTCTATTTATTATTTTTATTTCTATTTTAGAACATCTAGTTTATCCTTCAAAATAGCACATCTTAATTCACTTTGAATCCCACATCGTCATATCCGATGGATATCACTAATTGACATCCTAAAAAATACTCAAGTTGATAAGCTAAGTGAAGTGCCCCTCTCCGCCACCAACTATAGTATGTTTGAAGAAATCAACGTACGTGATCCCTTTGGAAATAATTTGTCAGACATCGTTCCATACAAGTTATCTAGGAACAAGATGAACCAAAGGCAATCTTCTAATGCATCCTTGATTACCATTTGGATCAGTAGCGAGTAGCTCATGCAATCCATAAATTCTCAACCATGACCGAATCACGTCAGGATACCTCTGGTTGACATTCCAAAGAATATTCGACAAGTAATCCTTCCGCTTACGAAGATCCACGGTCTTCAATTGCTCCACCTTGAATCAGCATCTTCACACATTTGTTGGTTTCGAATGGTTTTCAAATATAAATTCAATCCCAGTCTTTCCGTACCAACAATCGTATGGTCAGATTTGATAGTCGGTTATTTAACTATGAAATAAACAAAATAAAATAAAATGGGTTCATTGGTTCAGTACTTGACATTACTTGGCCTCCTAAATTAAAAACAATTAACGAATGTAAATTTGAATCTCTTTAAACATTTCGATATTACAAATATAGCTTTTCACTTCTTATTTAACATAAGATTATTTCCAAACTATTTTCATATCATTTCTCATTATCTATAATTGAAAATAATAATTCAACTTATCCTTCATAAAATAATATTACGAATCTCTTTTGTTTTATTACTTGAAACTATGTCCACTCTTATTCTTACAGAATAAACTCATTTCAAAATTCAACCTTTCATTTCCTTTTACATTGAAAATATTGTTCTATTTTCACAAATCTTCTTTTATTTTTGTTACTTTGGGAATCTCATACCAAATGTAGCGACTACCTTCTGACTTCTACCTACTTACCCTCTTCGTTACAAGTCGTTACGTAAATCACTGCTCATTTGTTTATCAATTTTAGTATATAAGAATTAGCTTTATAAATTATTTAATAATTAAGATGATGCACGTGCTTCGCACACGTACAGATCCGTTGCTTTGGAAATCTCATTATACATTTCAATTCCATTCATTTCACTTGATTTCATTTTTAAGTATCATCAACTTAAACTCAACATTATAACTTCACATCTCTTTTATAAACAATGTTTATAACTCAGATTTAATATAAATCCATTTTAGATCGATTTCCTTTTTTTTTTATTCAAATATTAAGTAAACATTCATTTTTAAACCATTGGATTCGCTTGAAAATATCTTTTGTGACTTCTTTATAAAAAACCAGGATTAGATATAAATCCCATTTATAAGCTCTTTTCAAAACGCAACTATATCCCTTTTCAAAATCGATTACTTATACTTAAATGGATTTTCATTTAAGAAAAGTAATCCTTAAATTATTAATTAAATTAAAAATCTGCTTTCTCACTTACTAGAAAAATATTAAATTTCTTATATTTGTTAAATCATTTCATTAAAATAGATTACTCTAATAGCGAATTTCAACGAAACAGTCGACTTAACCGTTGGGTTAATTTATGTTCGTTTGCCTATAAATTTCCTTAACATAAGCATTTGCTTTATAAAATCAATTAATAATTAATTATAAATTAAATAATAAATATTCAATATTTATTTCCCTTTTAATAAACTTTTATTCAAATAATATATTTTAAAAACCTATCTAAGTTATAAAATAAATTTTATAACTTCGTTTCATTGGTTCACCTGACGGTAAATCGATATTTAGAAACTGATTGAATCATAGGCCATATACTGCCAATTAATCAAGCAATATTTCCTATTGGTTTAAACAAAACAAATGTTGAGTTTCAGGTCAACGTTCAACAACCAAATCAATCATTCGATCAGAAAAGTTCATATGATGATAATATGAAAATAACTAACTTCTAATATATTTGAGGAATCCGGTTGGATCCCTCCTACCCGTTCTTCCCTATATTCATATGGATTATCTCAGATAAAATCAATCAATTTAATATATCAATATAAATTCAACAGTCAACCAATTTATTTCACACAACAATAATAATTCAAACAATTCATTAAATTAAACATGTTTATTTTATAAACGTGACTAACAAGGTAAGTTACCTTCATTATATCGAATCGTTAGAATAACGATTTGGTGTTTTACTGAAACTAAACAACGTTTAATTTCATTGCTTAATAAATATATCAATATATATTTAACAAACAATCAACCATTATCAACCATAGCACAAAATTATAATACCCGATTTATATAAAATATAAGTGGGAAATACTGAGTGAGTTTAACTTACCTTGGGTTTCCATTCGTCGTCAAACTGTTTGTTTAATTAAATTAAACAAGTGTTTAATTTATTAAAACTTTCAGTTGTGCTCCATTCTGTCCAAACTAGCTTTATACAATCGTGCTTGTCGATATGGCTCCAACATCATCGGTTTTTTCTGATTCTATCAATATATGAGCACATTATTAATGTTATAAGTTATCACAATGTAACTGGAGTTTCGTCAATAAGTTCATTACGATGTTTTTAAATTAAATGATATTTTAATTGATTTAACAAGTTATGTATTACTTAAGGATCGTCCAATTAACAACAGGATTATATTACGAATGTGAGTAAACTTAGCGATCACTATTATTTTGATAATATTTTACACGAAATATATAGGATTTAACAATAAACCTTATATTTATTTTATTGTCATATTATCAAAATAAAACTTTTAAAAAGAATTTGTGTACGGTTTTAATAGAATACATCACTTTATAAAATGGAACACCTAAAACATGTAACTAGGCACAACTTGTTGCTAACACGTCCATACAGGCATATTATAATAACTTAACACATATACATAGTCAACCTAGGATTAGACATGGTTAACAAACAATTAGGCACTATATAAACTGGTTTGGTCCTGAACTAGAATGGGTGACTTAATTTAAGGTACGTAAATTGTAACACCCCACATCCGTTAGTGTCACTCACAAAGGGAATGCACTAAGTTCTGTGGAGCATTTAGGGTAAAAGATGCAGATAAATTACAAGACAGACAGAAATTAAACAGCGGAAAATAAAACTTTGCTTTATTGATAAAATAGTTTGTACAATAATTTCTTTACAATATCAGAGTATCATCTGTCTTACAAAATAAAGAAGCATGAAACAAACATTTATATTCCCCAAATTTTTTAGCAAGAGCCAGTCATAGCATCTGAAAAGAGAGTCCAAGCAAAACTTCGACAAATCTTCAAGTTGGGAAAGAGTGACGGTCCAACTTAACCTGAGCTATACTGTTCCCTCCTTTACTACCTGGGGGGGGGGGGGGGACGGAAGAAAAGAAGACGAGAGAAAAACAGAGTCAGACATAAAGCCTGAGTAAGTTCAGTAACTTCTAGCATGTGAACATGGAAAACAAAACGACATGAATTAACTGAATACAAGATAACACCATGATGATAGGGTCAGCAAGATTAGACAAGGTAACACAAGATATGCTAAGATAAGATTAACTGGATATGCTCTAATACTTTCGCCGCTTCGCTATTTCCTTGTTATACTGGCTTCTATATCTCTGCACCACCTAACTAATGTCCCAATTAGTAACGATAACGTGATCCCAATCCCTGTGTTTTCCATCGCCTTCAGGCATACATTTATTATTTGTTACCTAGATTTAATCTAGGGTTTTCCACCAAGTGCCTTCTAGATTTAACTAGAGTTTACGTTATCTGCTGAATGCTTCTCCGATTCAGGGTTTATGCCACCTAGTCCAACTAGTGCGACCTGTCAAACGATGCTCCCAAGTCTAGGACACACTACCTAGAGTGGTATATGTTCCTATACTTCCCCACGCATGTATCGCGAATCGATATCGCTTGTCTAGATGCACATGTCCTGTAATGTGCGGCCCGAGTCCTGTGGCAGGGCAAATCAAGGAATACAGAACTCGGTCGGGAGCTTTCAGATATCTGCCGATGCAGATGCTAAGGTCATTTTTTATTCCAGTGGCTATGGTCCCACTTGACCCCTCCCTCAACTAATGAAAGGCACACCTTGAAAAATGAGAACTATACGCAGGCCCCCGGTGTAACAACCCGCCCCGCACCAGTCGTCACTTCCATAGAATATGCCCAGCTAGTACGAGATGGATCATTGGGAAGAAAGAAAAGAAGAGAATGAACTAACAAAGGAACCTATAGAATGTCTCAAAACGCATGGAATAAAATATAATAATAACATAACTTTGACATAAAACAGGCGAGACAGTGCATAAGCTGAAAACTAAATCATGTCTAACATGGTAGTGGAAATCCAAAATACAGCTTATGATCCAAACCATCATTATTACAACTTTAAAACTGTCTCTAAAGCAGAAGAAACCAAAAGAAGAGGTACACTACTAATACCCAAGCAGTGACCTTCAACAACACAGGGAGAATATATATATATATATCATACGTGGAAGCCTCCTACTCGTCTCCAGTACAGCAACTCGTGCATCCACCTAACCTGTCTCTAGTCTGCTCGTGTGAGCACCCAGAGTAATAAGAAGAGACATAAAACTCTGGGTCAGACAAAAAGTCTGGCGTGAGCGATAAGCAGCTAAATAAAACAGAACAATAACAGGTATAATCCAATCATACCTGAGTCGGAACCTGCAACCAAAGAGTTAGCACTACATACTGTACAATACTCTAAGGTGACACTAACATATGGTGTAAAGAATACGGGGGAGGGGGTGTGCATGTCATAGTGATGACAAACAATCAAGCATAGCAACCATCCTCACAACTCTCACTCAGTGCGTAAAGCATACAATATCCACTACATGGTCACCTAATCTTTGGGCTATGACGGAGTCTAACCCCGTATAACTATCACTACAAGCCCCTAATCCATCTCTCAGTGGTGAACCAAAATTATAGATATCGATAACCCCTTTGCACACGTCCCGCAGTAAAGTCCAATCGTGAAGTTAACTCGATGGTTCCCATCTGGATCCTGAGTTCTAACTTCTCATTTGAACTACCTTTGCATCTCGTCTTTTATTCTTCTTTGGATCGGTCTTCATTCGGTTCGTAGCTCCAAGCTTCCATTCATGTCCATACATCAGTTCAGATGTGCACGGTTCGTCACCTTCCCTCACGGTCGCTGTGTGCGGATCGTGGTCATCCTCACGCTTCAGGTGTGCGGATCGTGGTCATTCCTCACGCTTCAGGTGTGCGGATCGTGGTAATTCCTCACGCTTCAGGTGTGCGGATCGTGCTCCATCTTCACGCTCCAAGTGTGGGGATCGTGGTCCTTCCCCACGGTCCGAGTGTGGGGATCGTGGTTCTACCCCACGGTCCGAGTGTGGGATCGTGGTCATACCCCACGGTCCGAGTGTGGGGATCGTGGTTCTACCCCACGGTCCGAGTGTGGGGGTGCGATCCGATCCCAGGGGTTGTGGTGTGGGGATGCGATCCGATCCTAGGGGTCGTGGTGTGGGGATGCGATCCGATCCAGTCCAAATCCCTGCAACTTTTCCAGCGAGCTATTTACGCCATACGACGACGTTTTCGACCAATCTAACTTTTCTAAACAATCACAAAACATTCCAAACAGTCATAGCAACATATAAAATCGACCATAAACACCAAAACAGCAATATAACATGTCAAAATGGATCAAACATAGCCAAAACCCCATATTTTCCTTTAAACATGTTTAAGCAAAACTAATGATAAGATTAGCAAAACTTAACCAAATCAGCCAATTTTTCTAACAGAGGTCTAAAATAATATTTCAGAATTTATAAATATTTTTTCAGAATTTATTAATGTATAAATTCGCTAATTAACACTAATTACCTCTAATTAAATGTAATTAGTGAGAAAACAAAGCAAATCACTCACCTTTGCCACAATTAAACTTTCAGAACTAAAACTCCTCTGATACAGATCCAATCTTTATGTGTTCCAGCAGCTCTATTCCAAATCTTATGCTAATTCGCCTTGATTTGATGTAGTTTTGCTTAATCTTTGTTTAGAAAGTGATTAGAGGTGATTTGGAGTGAAATTAGAAGGTGGAGGCCATGGCTAGACTTGAAGGAATGTCTTAGGCGGCTGGAGAATGAAGAAAAAACCGAAATACTAACCCTAACAGCCTTTAAATACTGCTAAACCCGAAATCCCCCATTGGGCCTAGCTGCTAATCACCCGGTTAAGCCCAATTAGCTGTTTTTAACCATCTAAACCTTAATTCAGCCATATCTCCCAAACGGTAAGTCCGTTTGGCTATTATGACAACTCTACGAAAAGAGAAACCATCATCCGGAGCTAATGGAAGTGATTTCAGGTCGAAACTCCTTGCCAATCAAAAGTTATGGACGAAACAAGATTAACTAAGGGCAAAACGGTCATTTAAAAATCGATAAAAACCATGAATACGGGAAATGACCCTACTAGTCATTCCCCAAAAGTACACGACCATATGACTTCATATGAAAATGAAATAAATATTCTACGATCCTAGATGCGTAGAATGCGGGTTGTTACATTCATCCCCACTTAAGAAATTTCGCCCCCGAAATTCCTTAACTAAGAAACAAACAATGGGTCCCGCATGCCTATCAACCAATTTCAAACAATCTAACATACATGATAGTGCAACAAGCCTATCCTAGCATGCGGTTTTCTAACAAAGGAAGAATCATCGCCCCTTGGACTCTCACTAATTTCGCCGTCTCCCTTCGTAGTTGCTTCGTATCATCCTCGACAATGCGAATCGGTCTCGCGGTTCCCAACCGCCTTGGGTTCTATTCGATATGGTCCAACTGGTTTGGCGAAATAGCCAAATCAAAATCATGCATGAACTTCCTTAATTGAGAAACATGAAATATATCATGTACTGCTGTCATCTTTTTAGGTAATCCAACCCTATCCGTCAAATTACCAACTACATTCTAAATGTCCTTTCAAGTCTAACTCGAATCTTGCCCACATCCATACTGCACGTCCAACGTATATTCACCTCCTAGAGGCAAACTAGATCCATCCAATGACCCTAGGCACTACATCTATATCCGTACTGTACGTCTAACGTACATTCACCTTCTAAAGGTGAACAAGACTCATCCAATGAATCTAGGTTACCCTACCAATATCTGTACTGCACGTCCAACGTACATTCACCTCCCAAAGGTGAACTAGACTCATCCAATGAATCTAGGTATTCTACCTATGAGTCCAAGTCCAACTTGAAGCTCCTATATCTGCTGAATCTCCAAGATCAACGGATGCTCCACAATGCCCAAACATACTTCAAGTCTAACGTAAAGTATCTTACACCCGTCATATCACCATGATCAACAAACTTATCCTATTTCCATGTAACAGGATCCTATAGGTGATAGTCTACCCAAGAGAAGAAAGGTAGGAACAAACATAGCAACCATAGCATCCATCAAACAAATCCTATCTATCACCCGCTAAAGCCGTGAATACATCGATACCTATATGTCTGGTCCAACCAACATCAATAACTAATGGAAGCCCAGCCTCCAAACGGACTACCGTACGTCCAACGCACGTTTATCCTCCAAGGATAACTAGATCACATCCAACGGATCCAAGGTAACGGGCGTCCCCATTTACCCCTGCTTTTAGTCCGCCTGGAACACTCGAGTCCCACCCAAGTCCATCGATTATCTTGCTGCCCTCTCGAGTCCAACCCGAGCCAATCCGATTCCTTGCAGCCTTCTCGAGTCCAACTCGAGTCAATATATAACTCAGACCCAGTCTTGAGTACCCATTACAGACAAACTCTAGTTCAACGTGAGTCGTTTCCCTAATCGTTGCATCTCTAAGATCAATCGAACATCTATTTTCTTTTACGAGTTCAAGTTCAACTTGAATCGTCCTAGCCTTCGTTGCATCTTCCATGACCAACGGACACATCCTATTCTTTCAAAAAGAACATCAACATAGGGTCCTAAACAATCCATTACTTTGCAACTTTCTCGAGTCCCACTCAAGTCATCTCATAACTCTATTGAGTCTAACTCGGGGCAGTCCTTACCATCGAATAGTCTTATCCTGTTACAGTTGCCCGTCACTCTTCGAGTAAACCAAGATATCATCCAATGAAAATCACAACAACCACTTATCTCTCACGCAGTCCATCCTAGTCGACCTCGACATTCCCCGAGCACAAGCCCCAAAGGCCTAAACCAATATCAGACAAGCACCCAAGGAACATCTCCTCCGAGTTCAGACAACCTACGTGAGATGGTATGAGCAAAACATCCAAACACTCAAGCATCCATACTGACTTTGGCTATCCTCGCCAATCTTGCTTGAAACTATCGTCGGTCACTTGACCAAGTCCTGACCGAACTACTGTACATCCAATGTACATTTGCTTCTCTAACTCCCGTTATCATCTTCGTCATAAGGTAGGCGATCCAATACCACCCTTCGTCCATCATCCACTCTAACGGTCGTCAAAGGCTCTCCACAATCTACTATCACTCTATACCTATGGAGTCAATCGGCTCCCAAAATAAAGCCAGACCTAGTAAAGCTCGAAATAAAGCAATCATAACAAACATACATCCATGACTCGATAAGACCGAATTTACAACAAATCCTACAAAGGCTGGTCAAACCACCTATCGGGTTTGTCACTACTAAAGGTCTATCGGCTAATTCGGGTTCCAATTCCAACCTATCTACCAAGTCACCAGATACAAAGGAATGGGAAGCTCCGACATCAAACAAAACTAGAACAGGAACATCATAAATAGAAAGCATACCTCGAATAACAACACCCTTTCCCTTTTCCGCAGCAGTTGGGGCATTCGCCGAAGAAGGAACAACGCTGATAGCATATGCTTTCACGATCTGCTTCTCCCTAGGAGGTTGTGGACATTCATTCTTGTGATGTCCCGCCTGGCCGCAATTAAAGCACTTCCTTTCTCCAGGCTTTTCTCGACAATCTCTGGCATAGTGGCCCTTCTTGCCACAACTAAAGAACTCGCCATCTTTCTTATTTTTCTTACTCTTACCATCCATGTTTTGGTCTTGTTTCCTCTTATTCTGGGAATTATTCTTGCCTCCACCGCCTGCTTGCGGCTTTGGCTCCTCTACAGATGGAATAGTAACCTCAGTCTTTGGCTTAGGGTAAAGACTCTCTGACCTTAATGCTTTTCCCATAATCGATTCAAACGTCTCATCGATGTGGTTTATAAGTCTTTCCCCCAAGTACCCATCTAAACCAGTTATGAACTTCTCGTTTTTCTTCTCGGCAGTATCTATAAGGGATAATCCATATTTCGATAGAGTATCAAATTCAGCAATATATTCCGAGATAGTTCTACCATCTTGCTTAAGCTCCAAGAACTTCCTAAATAATTCTGATTTCTGAGCAGCTGGCATAAACTTATCACTGAAACGAGTTCTAAACTGATTCCAAGTGATCTGATCCTCAGGGGTAGCTGCCTTAATAGCATTCCAGCAATTCATTGCCCGTCCTTGCAGTTGACGGGATGCTAGCCTTCTCTTCATAGCATCTTCAATACCCAAGTCTTCGAAGTTACGCTCACAGCTATCCAACCAATCCTGAACATCTGTAGCCGACTCCGTTCCGTGGAACGGCTTCCCACCAAGACTAGTATAATCCTTGTTAAGCTTGGCGAAATTGGTCCTAGGCACCTGTACCTCTGCACCACCACCACCATTAGCAGCATTGGGGACTGCACTCTGAACATCCCTAAGCATCTCCCTCATAAAGTTGGTGAACATCATCCTCATGTTAGGGCCATTCCTATCATTAACCCTTGGCCCCATGTTCCACAAGTTTCGACTCATCTTCTTATCTGTAAAGGAAACGATTAATTATCTCCATAGTGGTGTTAGGGCAGTGCGATTCTATCCTTATATGCTAACAGTCTATATATATATATATATATATATATATAGCTTTGAAAATCAGTTTTGAAAATCAAAATATCACAAATACGCACTCTCTTATACGTATACTATCTCTCCCTGATGTTTTTCCCTAGGTTAACTACGAAACATAGAGCTGTGATACAACTGTAACAACCCGCCCCGCACCAGCCGTCACTTCCATAGAATATGCCCAGCTAGTACGAGACGGATCATTGGGAAGAAAGAAAAGAAGAGAATGAACTAACAAAGGAACCTATAGAATGTCTCAAAACGCCTGGAATAAAATATAATAATAACATAACTTTGACATAAAACAGGCGAGACAGTGCATAAGCTGAAAACTAATTCATGTCTAACATGGCAGCGGAAATCCAAAATACAGCTTGTGATCCAAACCATCATTATTAAAACTTTAAAACTGTCTCTAAAGCAAAAGAAAGCAAAAGAAGAGGTACATTACTAATACCCAAGCAGTGACCTTCAACAACACAGGGAGAATATGTAACACCCCACCTCCGTTAAGGTCACTCACAAAGGGAATGCCTTAACTTTGGTGGAGCATTTTAGTAAACAGAACAGAAACTTACAAGACAGATAAAATAGTACTTGAAATTTTTTAACTTTATTACAGCGGAAACAGAAATCAATATGGTTACATCCTTTCAAATCTCAGAATTCAAGTACAAAATATCAGTCTTGTACAAAAGCCTTCAAAATGCATGGTTTAAAATCATAATCCCCATGGAACGGAAGCTATACAGAGCCAAGCCATACTTTAAGCACTTCAAGCAAAGAGAAATCCGGATCAAGCTAAAGTATTCCCTCCTTGGATAACCTGGGGGGAAACGGAAGAAAGGAGGCGAAACAACAAGGGTCAGACAAAAAGTCTGGCAAGTCCAGTGAATTTCAGCATATGAACAGATAATAATAATAATATGACATGAACATAAAACTGGATGAGGGATAACTATAACAGGTGTAGCAGATATAACAGAAGAACAGAATGACATAAACTACTGCTTTACACTTCTCTGCACTAATACTAGTATAACAGAATTGGGTGTCACCCTAATGTCTAAACTGAAGCAGGAACGGGTACAGAATAATTTAACAGAAACAGAATGCTAATAATGGGCCTTTACTACCCGATCAGAAACAGACAGAAGCAGAAACAGATTAATCCCTACGGAAACAGAATGTAGAATTAGGTGTACACTGGTAATGGGCCTTTACTACCCGATCAGACGGTACCAAACAGAAACAGACATGTGTTACCACCCAACAGAAACAGACGGTACCAACAGAAACAGACAGAACTAAGTGTACCCTAAAACCCTACCCCAAGCGATCGGCTCCCTAATACATAAATATCCTGTGTCGGCCCCACAGTAGGGTGTATCACTCCCTAAAGTGACAACCAATTGGCACAGACCTATTTACAGATGTCACGGCGTCTTACATCCTCAGAGGCAGACCGGGATCCATGCACGCACATGACCTGGTTGGAACGCACCATCAACACCCCTCGCCATTATCAGAATGAACCGCTTATAATTAGTTCAATAAGCGTGCCCGGACCCTACCTACTGTTGGGTCAAAGTTTTGATACCAGAAAGGGTTACTGACTAATATGGGTCCCAAACAACAGATGACACAAGTGATTCCCCTCCTAACCTTGTGTCCCCAGACTAACATATTTCAGCTTAACTTGTCTACAAGTTTCAGACATACAAAATTTAGATTAACTAGTTCACAGATCAGACAAATCAAGTTAACAGGTTTTCAGACTAACAGATCAGATGTTCGGATTAACAGGCTTCAGATTAACTTGTTATAGATTAACAGACTTACAGATTAACTGGTTACAGATTATCTAACTTTGTATTGGTCCTACGGATTCACGAAACGGGTTTATCAGATTCATTGGTCCAATTGGTTTAACCTTACCCAACACGTTTTAGACATCATAATTATCTCAGATTTTCATTAATTAAGTATTAATGCCCAAATCTCTCACATTAGCCTGACAGTTTGCGGGTACTGGTTAGGCCGGTTGGTCCCGGGCAGGTTTCTATCGCAAACTGAGTCTAACCTCGGGTTTCAAGCACGTTATGACTAACTACTCACATTAGAACCTATTGTTTGCGACCACTGGAATATGCCGGGCGGTTCCGGGCAGAATTATGCCGCAAACTCATTCTAACCTCGAGTTAGCCATGTTTATCTTTGCGGCCAATTAATTAATGATTTCCCATTTATACCCATGCCTAATATACATGTCAATTATTCATAACTATAGCCATTTCAGATTATGTCAATAGCGGACTAATTATATCAACTCAACAGATATAGCAGATAACAGATTTCTCAGACTAGGCGACTTAGTAGATTAAGCAAACTAGCAGATTTAGCATTTTCAACAGACTTAGCAGATAGCAGATGAACAAATCTAGCAGACTAGATAGTAGAGCAGAACTAGCAGATTAAGGAATATAACAGAACTAGCAGATTAGGCAATGTAACAAAACTAACAAATTAGGCAAATATAACAGGTTTACTCACTTCTTAAAGTTTCACAAATATATCTTGCCTAATTATAATTCTTGCCTAAGTTCACATGCATAAATAATAGTCGTGATGCACAATATAATCGTATACCCCATGTTTGCATTACATTTACATAGCATTGATTATGGTCATAATTTACCATATATCATATGTTTCAATTTTTATTAAACTTGCATAATGCAGAAGATCCATATATAAATTATACCAAACATAGCCATAGATTACTATGCATGTCATATATTCAAAAATCTCCTACTTAGGTGTTATTCACACTTGATAGTTATCAAATCTTAATATGGATCTTCACACCTAAGTCATAATCCGTTATAAAATATGCCCAAGGATCTAGATCTAACATATGATATGTGTTTTAGTTCAGATCTTAATATTCCATATTTGCAAGTTATGTATTATCATATGATAATCCCAACAGTCATATATGCACAGATCTAGATCTAGTTTACATACTCAAATCAGTCACAGATCAGTCCAATTATGCCTTAGATTTATGTTCTAAGTTCCAAGTCCAACCTATGTTCTTTCCTCAAATCAATCACATATCGGTCATGCCCAATTTATGCACATTCATTTGATTGTCCCAAACATTTTAGCGTATGTTGATCTCTTATGAGATTGGCTCAGGCTCGTGGTAGCCTGGCTATAGAATAGAAAGAGGAAAGAGATACAAAATAAGATAGATCCGAACAGAACAGAACAGATATAACCTAAGATTCATATTTATAATTCATGTCACAATCAGAATTAATGTCTATAGCGGAGAATAACTGTACTTGCCTTAATTGGATTAAAGAAAGAACTCTAGTTGTTGTAGAACCGTTGCAGAAGCTCTAATCTCTAATTGAATTTAGGTTGATGTTGATTGTCTTCTAGTTTTGATTCCAGCAGAGTAGCAACGCCATTTTTATTTTTAATTTAGAACAGAGGCAGAGTAGAAGCAGAATAGAATTGTGTGCAGAGAAGGCTGGGTTTGGGGCTGTTTAAATAGGTTTAGGCAGACGAATCTAGACAGAAAACGAGACCAGATACATCAGAACGCACCCAGGCAGAAAAGCAGATTCGGGAGGCAGGTCGACCCCCAGGTCGACAATAGGGTCGACACTAGGGTCGACCCCCTGGGGGTAGGTCGACTCCAGGGTCGACTCTAGGGTCGACCCCCTAGGGGCAGGTCGACTCTAGGGTCGACCCCCTGGGGGCAGGTCGACTCTAGGGTCGACTCCCCAGTCGACCTGGTCTGTGCTGTTTAATTTTTTTCTGAACTTTGGAAGGCCATAACTTGGTCATACGGACTCCGATTTACGAAATTTCAGACTCTATTTCGCGTATTTTTCCGAGACGAACGCAATGGCACAGCCAGTTTCCCTTGATTCTGATTTTATATTTTAATTATACTCAGATTTGTAATTCTTAAGTTCACAGAAAATACGGGGTGTTACATTCTCCCCTCCTTAAAGGATTTCGTCCCCGAAATCTTCAAGTTAAGAAGAATGTGTCCTACCATCCAATCACTCATCTACTCAGTCATCATCCACAAGCATCCATTGTCCTTAGATATTTCTAGTGCTGTATGAACATTTGCAAAAGAGTGTGTATATGTTCCTTATCTAATGCAAAGATCAGGCGGTCTACTGATTCAGTTGACCTCCTTAATGTGAATTATGTCAGTGCCATGAGTCCAATATGTATGCAATTTTCCTATTTGATAAATATCATTTCTATATGAGTGCACAACCATCCACTCATATGCAACATCCATGTGCTGATTCAACCATTTTGCATCCATAAAAATTTAAAATGCACACATCCATATGCAATATGAGAGTGTTTTCGAGCCGATCTAGTGCCTAGTGTGTGTATATGCGTCCACGAGCAACCACTTGCAACCATCAAACATAACATATCTCAAACACATGTTTACACCCATTAAGATTCCTATCTATAAGTTGAACACTCGATCGATAGGATACAGTTGAGTGATGGAAGCGAGTACAGATAAAACAAAGACTTGATTCCTATCAGACATTGGTTGAGAAAATAATTCCCCTAAGTGTCAACCCTGAAGACCGAAATCAACATCAGATTGACACCCAGAGGGTTACCCTCTTTAAACAATGTCAAAACTGGAAATCTTATTAGAAGTATTCAGATATTTACAGACTACTTGTACAGATCAGGTTCCCTAATGATTCTTCGGATGCTAAGCATGATAAAATCATATCCCACAAAAACTCAGAATATATGCATCATATTTGACGCCTAACACAGATATCCCTCAAACCTTAACTTAAAACAGATGAGTCATACCCTTTATGGGTCTGAGTCTACAGCAGAATCAGAAACAATACTAGTATTCAAGTGCAGAGTATCAAGTACAGAATTAGAAAGAGTCTTAATTCCATAACCAGATAAGAAAATTAAACCTTCTACATAAATTTTCCCTATTTCTATCCTATCCACTAGCCTTGAGAGTGTTTGCCTGCCCTCCAGAAGTTGGTCCTATCCTCTGTCCTTGCCTTCGTTTCTTCGGGGAGTCCCTAGTAAAGTGCCCCATCTCACCACAGTTGAAGCAAGCACCCTCCCCTTCCTCTTTCGGTAATCCTTATTCAGACGAGTCGAGCTTCCATAAGTAAAACACTTTCCTCCTCCTTATCTTCAAACTTTCCTTACTTCTTTTGTGTTTCCCTTTTGCCTCTATTGTGAACTAAGTCTATATGAGTTTCTCACCTTGGGTTGTGCTCCTTAGCCAAACCTCATCATTCTCATCTTTACTATCCTTGTGTAACACGTTGACCAATCCCTCGAAAGCTGCCTCCATCGCCCAGAAAAATCCTTCAAAGTTCTAAAGAAAACTAGCCGCAGGTGAAACTACTACAGCTATCGATGGAAGTCGGGCACTACTTTGCCCTTCGACGAGGTTACCTCCCAGAAAGCCGGGAACCCCAGAGACTCAAGAAAGAAGGAAACAAGGATTCAAGCAGAGGATCAAAAGATAGATATATGGCTTAGGGGACTATGTTTTTCAAAATAAGCTTTACTTTTGAAAATACTTCCTTTTCAAAACCTTTTTGAAAATAGTTTTCAAAAATTCTTTATCAAATCCGGTAACCTTCAGCTCTGATACCAAGTGTAACACCCCACCTCCGTTAAGGTCACTCACAAAGGGAATGCCTTAACTTTGGTGGAGCATTTTAGTAAACAGAACAGAAACTTACAAGATAGATAAAACAGTATTTGAAAATTTTTAACTTTATTACAGCGGAAACAGAAATCAATATGGTTACATCCTTTCAAATCTCAGAATTCAAGTACAAAATATCAGTCTTGTACAGAAGCCTTCAAAATGCATGGTTTAAAATCATAATCCCCATGGAACGGAAGCTATACAGAGCCAAGCCATACTTTAAGCACTTCAACAAAGAGAAATCCGGATCAAGCTAAAGTATTCCCTCCTTGGATAACCTGGGGGGGAACGGAAGAAAGGAGGCGAAACAACAAGGGTCAGACAAAAAGTCTGGCAAGTCCAGTGACTTTCAGCATATGAACAGATAATAATAATAATATGACATGAACATAAAACTGGATGAGGGATAACTGTAACAGGTGTAGCAGATATAACAGAAGAACAGAATGACATAAACTATTGCTTTACACTTCTCTGCACTAATACTAGTATAACAGAATTGGGTGTCACCCTAATGTCTAAACTGAAGCAGGAACGGGTACAGAATAATTTAACAGAAACATAATGCTAATAATGGGCCTTTACTACCCGATCAGAAACAGACAGAAGCAGAAACAGATTAATCCCTATGGAAACAGAATGTAGAATTAGGTGTACACTAGTAATGGGCCCTTACTACCCGATCAGACGGTACAACACAGAAACAGACAGGTGTTACCACCCAACAGAAACAGACGGTACCAACAGAAATAGACAGAACTAAGTGTACCCTAAAACCCTATCCCAAGCGATCGGCTCCCTAATACATAAATATCCTGTGTCGCCCCCATAGTAGGGTGTATCACTCCCTAAAGTGACAACCAATTGGCACAGACCTATTTACAGATGTCACGGCGTCTTACATCCTCAGAGGCAGACCGGGATCCATGCACGCACATGACCCGGTTGGAACGCACCATCAACACCCCTCGCCATTATCAGAATGAACCACTTATAATTAGTTTAGTAAGCGTGCCCAGACCCTACCTACTGTTGGGTCAAAGTTTTGATACCAGAAAGGGTTACTGACTAATATGGGTCCCAAACAACAGATGACACAAGTGATTCCCCTCCTAATCTTGTGTCCCCAGACTAACAGATTCCAGTTTAACTTGTCTACAAGTTTCAGACATACAAAATTTAGATTAACTAGTTCACAGATCAGACAAATCAAGTTAACAGGTTTTCAGACTAATGGATCAGATGTTCGGATTAACAGGCTTCAGATTAACTTGTTACAGATTAACAGACTTACAGATTAACTGGTTACAGATTATCTAACTTTTTATTGGGCCTACGGATTCACGAAACGGGTTTATCAGATTCATTGGTCCAATTGGTTTAACCTTACCCAACACGTTTTAGACATCATAATTATCTCAGATTTTCATTAATTAAGTATTAATGCCCAAACCTCTCACATTAGACTGACAGTTTGCGGCTACTGGTTAGGCCGGTTGGTCCCGGGCAGGTTTCTATCGCAAACTGAGTCTAATCTCGGGTTTCAAGCACGTTATGACTAACTTCTCACATTAGAACCTATTATTTGTGACCACTGGAATATGCCGTGCGGTTCCGGGCAGAATTACGCCGCAAACTCATTCTAACCTCGAGTTAGCCACGTTTATCTTTGCGGCCAATTAATTAATGATTTCCCATTTATACCCATGCCTAATATACATGTCAATTATTCATAACTATAGCCAATTCAGATTATGTCAATAGTGGACTAATTATATCAACTCAACAGATATAGCAGATAACAGATTTCTCAGACTAGGCGACTTAGTAGATTAAGCAAACTAGCAGATTTAGCATTTTCAACAGACTTAGCAGATGGCAAATGAACAAATCTAGCAGACTAGATAGTAGAGCAGAACTAGCAGATTAAGCAATATAACAGAACTAGCAGATTAGGCAATGTAACAAAACTAACAAATTAGGCAAATATAACAGGTTTACTCACTTCTTAAAGTTTCACAAATATATCTTGCCTAATTATAAATCTTGCCTAAGTTCACATGCATAAATAATAGTCGTGATGCACAATATAATCGTATACCCCATGTTTGCATTACATTTCCATAGCATAGATTATGGTCATAATTTACCATATATCATATGTTTCAATTTTTATTAAACTTGCGTAATGCAGAAGATCCATATATAAATTATACCAAATATAGCCATAGATTACTATGCATGTCATATATTCAAAAATCTCCTACTTAGGTGTTATTCACACTTGATAGTTATCAAATCTTAATATGGATCTTCACACCTAAGTCATAACCCGTTATAAAATATGCCCAAGGTTCTAGATCTAACATATGATATGTGTTTTAGTTCAGATCTTAATATTCCAGATTTGCAAGTTATGTATTATCATATTATAATCCCAAACAGTCATATATGCACAGATCTAGATCTAGTTTATATACTCAAATCAGTCACAGATCAGTCCAATTATGCCTTAGATTCATGTTCTAAGTTCCAAGTCCAACCTATGTTCTTTCCTCAAATCAATCACATATCGGTCATGCCCAATTTATGCACATTCATTTGATTGTCCCAAACATTTTAGCGTATGTTGATCTCTTATGAGATTGGCTCAGGCTCGTGGTAGCCTGGCTATAGAACAGAAAGAGGAAAGAGATAAAAATAAGATAGATACGAACAGAACAGAATAGATATAACCTCAGATTCAGATTTATAATTCATGTCACAATCAGAATTAACGTTTATAGCAGAGAATAACTGTACCTGCCTTAATTGGATTAAAGAAAGAACTCTAGTTGTTGTAGAACCGTTGCAGAAGCTCTAATCTCTAATTGAATTTAGGTTGATGTTGATTGTCTTCTAGTTTTGATTCCAGCAGAGTAGCAACGCCATTTTTATTTTTAATTTAGAACAGAGGCAGAGTAGAAGAAGAATAGAATTGTGTGCAGAGAAGGCTGGGTTTGGGGTTGTTTAAATAGGTTTAGGCAGACGAATCTAGACAGAAAACGAGACCAGATACATCAGAACGCACCCAGGCAGAAAAGCAGATTCGGGAGGCAGGTCGACCCCCAGGTCGACACTAGGGTCGACCCCCTGGGGACAGGTCGACTCCAGGGTCGACTCTAGGGTCGACCCCCTGGGGGCAGGTCGACTCTAGGGTCGACTCCCCAGTCGACCTGGTCTGTGCTGTTTAATTTTTTTCTGAACTTTGGAAGGCCATAACTTGGTCATACGAACTCCGATTTACGAAATTTCGGACTCTATTTCGCGTATTTTTCCGAGACGAATGCAATGGCACAGCCCGTTTCCCTTGATTCTAATTGTATATTTTAATTATACTCAGATTTGTAATTCTTAAGTTCACAGAAAATACGGGGTGTTACAAAATATCTATATATATATGTATATATATATATATATCGTACGTGGAAGCCTCCTACTCGTCTCCAGTACAGCAACTCATGCATCCACCTAACCTGTCTCTAGTCTACTCGTGTGAGCACCCAGAGTAATAAGAAGAGACATAAAACTCTGGGTCAGACAAAAAGTTTGTTGTGAGCGATAAGCAGCTAAACAAAACAGAACAATAACAGGTATAATCCAATAATACCTGAGCCTGAACCTACAACCAAAGAGTTAGCACTACATACTGTACAATACTCTAAGGTGACACTAACATATGGTGTAAAGAATACGGGGGAAGGGGTGTGCATGTCATAGTGATGACAAATCAACAAGCATAGCAACCATCTTCACAACTCTCACTCGGTGAGTAAAGCATACGATATCCACTACATGGTCACCTAATCTTTGGGCTATGACGGAGTCAAACCCCGTATAACTATCACTACAAGCCCCTAATCCATCTCTCAGTGGTGAACCAAAAATATAGATATCGATAACCCCTTTGCACATGTCCCGTAGCAAAGTCCAATCGTGAAGTTAACTCGATGGTTCCCATCTGGATCCTGAGTTCTAACTTCTCATTTGAACTACCTTTGCATCTCGGCTTTTATTCTTCTTTGGATCGGTCTTCATTCGGTTCGTAGCTCCAAGCTTCCGTTCATGTCCATACTTCAGTTCAGATGTGCACGGTTCGTCATCTTCCCTCACGGTCGCGGTGTGCGGATCGTGGTCATCCTCACGCTTCAGGTGTGCGGATCGTGGTCATTCCTCACGCTTCAGGTGTGCGGATCGTGCTCCATCTTCACGCTCCAAGTGTGGGGATCGTGGTCCTTCCCCACGGTCCGAGTGTGGGGATCGTGGTTCTACCCGACGGTCCGAGTGTGGGATCGTGGTCATACCCCACGGTCCGAGTGTGGGATCGTGGTCATAGCCCACGGTCCGAGTGTGGGGATCATGGTTCTACCCCATGGTCCGAGTGTGGGGGTGCGATCCGATCCCAGGGGTCGTGGTGTGGGGATGCGATCCGATCCTAGGGGTCGTGGTGTGGGGATGCGATCCGATCCGGTCCAAATCCCTACAACTTTTCCAGCGAGCTATTTACGCCATACGACGACGTTTTCGACCAATCTAACTTTTCTAAACAATCACAAAACATTCCAAACAGTCATAGAAACATATAAAATCGACCATAAACACCAAAACAGCAATATAACATGTCAAAATGGATCAAACATAGCCAAAACCCCATATTTTCCTTTAAGCATGTTTAAGCAAAACTAATGATAAGATTAGCAAAACTTAACCAAATCAGCCAATTTTTCTAACAGAGGTCTAAAATAATATTTCAGAATTTATAAATATTTTTTTCTGAATTTATTAATGTATAAATTCGCTAATTAACACTAATTACCCCTAATTAACTGTAATTAGTGAGAAAACAAAGCAAATCACTCACCTTTGCCACGATTAAACTTTCAGAACATAAACCCCTCTGATATAGATCCAATCTTTATGTGTTCCAGCAGCTCTATTCCAAATCTTATGCTAATTCGCCTTGATTTGATGTAGTTTTGCTTAATCTTTGATTAGAAAGTGATTAGAGGTGATTTGGAGTGAAATTAGAAGGTGGAGGCCATGGCTAGACTTGAAGGAATGTCTTAGGCGGCTGGATATTGAAGAAAAACCGAAATACTAACCCTAATAGCCTTTAAATACTGCTAAACCCGAAATCCCCCATTGGGCCTAGCTGCTAATCACCCGGTTAAGCCCAATTAGCTGTTTTTAACCATCTAAACCTTAATTCAGCCATATCTCCCAAACGGTAAGTCCATTTGGCTATTATGACCACTCTACGAAAAGAGAAACCATCATCCTAAGCTAACGGAAGTGGTTTTAGGTCAAAACTCCTTGCCAATCAAAAGTTATGGACGAAACAAGATCAACTAGGGGCAAAACGGTCATTTAAAAATCGACAAAAATCATGAACATGAGAAATGATCGTACTAGTCGTTCCCCAAAAGTACACGACCATATGACTTCATATGAAAATGAAATAAATATTCTACGATCCTAGATGCGTAGAATGTGGGTTGTTACACCCGGTGCCACACTATCCTATGGCCATCCTCACCCATAACTAGATAGCAAGTATATGGTCTTTCGGAGTTCTCCGCCTTTCCGCTTCACGTATCTCGATTGATTGAAGATGGACGGTAGACGACGATTTGCTATCACAGGGCTACCGTTTTCTCGCTGAATCATACTGGTCCATCCTAGTCTTTAGGTTGCCATATTTTGCAACCAAGGCATACCCCTAGTTCTTCTACGCAGACTGTGACGGCCCGCCTCGCACCAGTCTGCATTTCCTCCGAAAGTGCGCTGTACACATGCCCAACTAGCACGGGACGGTCGTCAGGAGGAAGGAAAGAAGAGAATGAACTAATCAAGGAACCTGTAGAATGTCTCACAGCGCATGGGGTAAAATATAATAATAACATACTTGACATAAAACAGGCGAGACAGTGCATAAGCTGACAACTAAAATCAACATCAATCATCAGAGCAGCGGAAATCCATATACAGCTTATTACAACTTTTCAAAATCTACTGTCTCTAAGCAAAAGAAAGATAAAGTAGAAGATACACCAACAATGCCCAAGCAGTGATCTTCAACAACACAGGGAGAATACTATATATGTATATTACGTGGAAGCCTCCTGCTCGTCTCTGGATCGTCTACCCGTGCGCCACCGGCTAACCTGTCTCTAGTCTGAACCTGGACCTGCAACCAAAGAGTTAGTACCACATACCGTACAATACTCCAAGGTGCCATAATAAATAGTGTAAGAATACGGGGGTGGGGTGTGTATTTCACAATGATAGCAAACAAATCATCCATAGCAACCATCCTCACATCTCTCACTCAGTCCGTAAAGCGTACGACATCTACCACTTTGGAACACTAGACAAAACTGAGGCAACGACGAATCCCGACTTGTAGAAACCCTGCTATGACCAAGCCAAACACTTGGGGTCATGACCAAACATTTCAATGACCCACTTCATTGGTCATAGCCCTTGGTTCTACCAATGCCATAATGGCCCTGAATCCGCCTTCGTACCCCCTACCATAGTGGCCCAAAGCTACAGACGTCGATAACTCCTTAGCACGCGTCCCGCAGCAAAGCCCAACCATGAAGTGAACTCGTTGATTCCCATCTGAATCTTAAGCTCTAACTTCTCATTTGTACATCCTTTGCATCTCGGGTTTGGTCGAATGGGAGTTGGTCTTCAGAAGAGTTGTCGCGCAATAGCAGCTCTAGAATTCGGTCCGGGTCGGTAGTCGTTATCCTCGTCGGTTCGGGTCGGTCCTCCTTGTCATCTTCCCATTCGGTTCGGGTCGGGTTCTTCACTTCGGGTCGGGTCGGTGTCCTCCTCCGGGTCGGGTCGGGTTGCTGCTTTCCTTCGAGTTCATGCTCCTCCTTCGATCAGCTTCCTCGTTTCCCATCTACTCCGATCCGATCCGATCCCTTCGTCTTGCTCCAGTCGTAGCCTCCCATTCGTGAGTCGATCCGGTCTGGCCTCTATTATGCTTCCGATCCGATCCGCTCCCTCCTACTCCGATCCGATCCTGCTCCATAGTTCCGATCCGATCTTCTGTCCAACTCCAACTCTAAGCAATGGCCTTCCTTCCTGCCAAGCTCCTTCCAGTGGCGAGTCCCCATCCAGTTCGGATTCCCTTGGTCAGTTCCCTAGTCCGATCCGACCCCTTCTCTCCGATCCGAACCGGTTCGGAACCTGCACACTTCTGCAACTTTCCAGCGAGCTTTCTACGCCATTCGACGACGTTTTCGAGCAATTTAACTATTCTAATCAATCATGAAACATACCATAGAGTCATAGCAACATGTAATAGCAACCACAAACAGCAAACAACAAATCAAATGAACCAAAATGGATCAAAAAGTGGCTAAAACCTCACATTTGCCTATAATCCCTCTTAATCATGTTTAAGCATACGATTAGCAAAACACATCGAAATTAACCCAAATTTCTAACAGAGCCTTAAAACATTGTTTTAGAATTTTAAGAATTTTTCCAGAATTTATTTATGTATAAATTCGCTAATCTTCACTAATTACCCTTAACTAACTGTAATTAGTGTCAAAATGATGCTATCACTCACCTTGGCCACAAATGAAATTCTCAGAACTGAAACTCCTCTGATTTGGGGCGAATACTGATGTCTAACAGCAGTTCCAACCTTGCTTTGGTGCTTTTTCTCCTTAATTTGGTGTCGCTAAGCCTAATCTTCAATTAGAGAGTGATTTTGGGTGTTTTAGATGTAGGAAGCCATTACTAAGGTCTCAAGGAGGTTTGTGGCGGCTCACAACTGAAATGAAAGTGATAACCTAACCCTAATCAGTCTTCCTATACCTCTAAACCCGAAATTCCCCTTGGGCCTAGCTGCTAATTACCCGGTTAAGCCCAATTAAGCTGTCTTTCACCATCTGAAACTTGTTTCAGCCATATCTCCCAAACGGTGAGTCCGTTTGGCTAATGTGACCACTCTACGGAAAGAGAAACCATCATCCGAAGCCAATGGAAGTGGTTTCAGGTCAAAATTCATTCCCAGTCAAAAGTTATGGCCAAAACAGTGCCAACTAGGGGTAAAATGGTCATTTAAAAATCGGGAAAAATCATGAACATGGGAAATGACCCCAATAGTCGTCTCCCAAAGTTACATGACCATACGACCTCGTATGTGAAAGAAATAAATATCCTACGATCCTATGATGCGTAGAATACGGGTCGTTACACTCTTCCCCCCTTAAGAAATTTCGCCCCCGAAATTCCTTAACTCAAAACATACAAAGGATCCCGCATGCCTAACAACCATATACAACAATCAAACGTGCAAAACAAGCAAACAAGCCTATCCTAGCATGCGGAAAAACTAAATCGAAGTCAAAATCTTACCAGGCAAAGAGTTCTGGATACTTCCTCCTTATGTCCTCCTCTGTTTCCCAAGTACAATCACTCTCGTCCTCGCTCCACTGTACCTTGACTAGCTTCACCGCCTTCCTTCGAAGTTGCTTCATGTCGTACTCGACAATACGGGCCGGCTTGCGGTTCCCAACCGCCTCGGGTTCTACTTCGAAGTCCTCTAGCTGATCAGGTGAAATAGTCATATCTGAGTCGTGAACGAACTTCCTTAGTTGGGAAACATGAAATACGTTATGAACTCCCGCCATCTTCTCTGGTAAGTCAATCCTATATGCCAAATTCCCGACTAGTTCAAGAACAGGGAACGGGCCAACAAATCTTGGTGCCAACTTGCCTCTCCTGCCAAATCGTATTACGCTCTTCAATGGAGAAATCTTGACAAACACCAAGTCACCAACGGAGAATTTTAAGTCTCTTCGCCTCTTATCAGCATAACTCTTCTGCCTATCTTGGGCTGCCTTCATTCGTTGCTGAATGATCTTGATCTTATCTGAAGTTTCCCTCACCACATCTGGTCCAAGCATAAACTTCTCGCCAGTCTCTATCCAACATGATGGTGAGTTACACGGCCTTCCGTACAAAGCTTCAAATGGAGCCATACCGATACTGGACTGGTAACTATTATTATATGCAAACTCTACTAGATGCAAATGGTCATCCCATGATCCACCAAAATCCAATATGCATGCTCTCAAGAGATCTTCCAAGATACGATTCACCCTCTCCGTCTGACCGTCGGTCTGAGGATGATATGCGGTACTGAGATGTAACTCTGACCCTAGAGCCTCTTGTAAGCTCTTCCAAAACCCACTAGTAAACAACGGGTCTCGGTCGCTCACAATGCTTTTAGGTACCCCATGAAATCTCACTACCCACTTCATATACAATTCTGCTAACTTAGCTGCCGTTCTGGTCGATTTGACTGGTATAAACCTTGCACTTTTAGTCAGTCGATCTACAATTACCCAAATGCTGTCATATCCCGATCTAGTCCTTGGTAAACCATCGATGAAATCCATCGAGACTTGCTCCCATTTCCATTCGGGAATTTCTAATGGCTGTAACAATCCACTAGGCTTCTTTTGCTCGGCTTTAACTAACTGGCAATTCATGCATTTGGATATAAACTTCCCAACGTCTCTTTTCATCCCTTCCCAGTAGTAAGTCTGCTTCATATCTCGATACATCTTATTACCACCGGGGTGTATAGTCAGCTTTGAGTGATGACATTCTCTAAGCACTTCATCCCTCAATCCATTGACATTGGGTACAACAAGCTTTCCATTCTTTCTAAGCCATCCTTCTCGATCAAGCCCATACTTGTTCACCTCCTCATCGATACCCGTCTCTAACTTGGAGATGATTTCCAATAGGTTAGGATCGCCCCTCTGACTAGAGCCGATCCGCTCAATCAAAGTGGGTCTGATCGTCAAACTTGCTAACATTTCTGGATCCAATTCGCACTTTGGTCTGAAATCAAACCCCGCGATAAACTCCAGTTGCTTCCATTCAAGGAACATAGTCCCTAAGCTGGCATGTCTTCTACTCAATGCATCAGCCACCGCATTGCCCTTTCCTGGTGTATATGCGATGTCAAAATCATAGGAAGCTAAGAACTCTAACCATCTCTGCTGACGGAGATTTAAATCCTTCTGGGAGAATAGATATTTTAACGACTTATGATCTGTAAACAGCTCAAATCTTTCTCCCAAGAGATAGTGTCTCCACATCTTTAACGCGAACACGATCGCTGCCAATTCTAAATCATGGGTAGGGTATCTTCTCTCGTGCGGTTTCAATTGCCGACTTGCATAAGCTACAACCCTACCTCTCTGCATCAATACAGCACCCAGTCCGGTACCACAGGCATCCGTGTATACCGTCATCTCTTCATCCCCCTTAGGAATGACTAACACTAGTGCGCTTGTCAACTTGTCCTTTAGACTTTTGAATGCATTCTTGCACCTTTCATCCCAGACAAAAGCTTGATTCTTCTTGGTCAACTGGGTCAACGGTGCTGCTATCTTGGAGAAACCTTGGATAAACTTACGATAATATCCCGCTAACCCCAAGAAACTCCTTACATCTGTTGCATTCTTGGGCGTAGGCCAATCCTGTACCGTAGCCACCTTTGCTGGGTCCACGGCAATACCACTCTCTGATACAACATGGCCCAAGAACCTCACTTCCCTCTTCCAGAAGTGACACTTAGAAAACTTTGCTTTCAATTGGTGTCTTCTCAACACCTCCATCGCTACCCTTAAATGTTCCTTGTGTTCCTCCTCTGTCCTCGAATAGACCAAAATATCATCAACGAACACAAGGACAAACTTATTCAACTGATCTCTGAATACCCTATTCATAAGATCCACAAAATATGCTGGGGCATTGGTCAGCCCGAATGGCATGACCAACCACTCATAAAACCCAGACGGCGTCCGAAATGCCGTTTTAGCTATACTCTCAGCTTCCACTCTAAGCTGATGAAAACCTGTTGCGAGATCCAACTGAGAAAATACTCTCGCGCCACTCAACTGATCGAACAAATCATCTATCCGCGGTAGAGGATACTTGTTCTTCCTCGTCACTTTATTCAATTCGCGGTAGTCTACACACAAACGAAGGGAACCATCCGCCTTGGTAGCAAACACAACTGGTGCTCCCCATTCAGAAACACTCCTTCTGATAAATCCCTTCTTCAAAAGATCGCTGACTTGCACCTCGAGCTCCCGCTGCTCTCTTGGTGCCATACGACGAAGTGGCATCACTATAGGCCTGGCATCTTTTACCAAATCAATACGGAACTCAATCTCTCGGTGTGGTGGAAGTCCGGTCACTTCTTCGAAAACATCCAGATACTGGCCAACCACGGGCAAACCTGACAACTCACTATGCGGAATGTCGAGGGAGTTTAGAAAACTAGCCAATACCCCCTTACTGGGTAGACCACCAAACACTATCCTCCGCCCGTCATCCGCTCTAGCTGTCACCAACAAGCCCTCACAGTCTACCACCACCCCGTATTTTTGGAGCCAATCTACTCCCAAAATAATGCCAAACCCAGTAAAGCCCAAAACAAAGCAATCACAAACAAACATGCATCCATGACTCGATAAGACCACATTACGACAAATCATGCTAAGGCTAGTCGAACCACCAATCGGGTTCGTCACTACTAAAGGTCTATCGACAATCTCGGGCTCCAATCCCAACCTATCTACCAGGTCACTAGATACGAAAGAACTGGAAACTCCGGTATCAAACAAAACTCTAACGGGAACATCATAAACAGAAAGCATACCTTGAATGACGACACTCTTTCCCTTCTCCGCCGCAGTTGGGGCATTCGACGAAGAAGGAATAGCATTAAGAGCATATGCTTTCACCACTTGCTTGTGGCTTTGGCTCATCTGCGGATGCAACTTCAGTCTTCGGCTTAGGGTAGAGACTTTCCGATCTTAACGCTTTCCCCACAATCGATTCAAACGTCTCATCGATGTGGTTAATAAGTTTTTCCCCCAAGTATTGATCCAAACCAGTTATGAATTTCTCATTCTTTTTCTCGGCAGTATCTATAAGAGATAACCCATATTTTGACAAAGTGTCAAATTGAGCAATATACTCCGAGACAGCCCTGCCATTCTGCTTGAGCTCTAAGAACTTCTTAAACAACATTGACTTCTGAGCAGCTGGAATGAACTTCTCACTAAAGCGAGCCTTAAACTGCTCCCAAGTAATCTGATCTTCGGGAGTAGCTGCCTTTATAGCATTCCACCAGTTCATTGCCCGCCCTTGCAGCTGACGGGACGCTAGCTTCCTCTTCATCGCATCCTCGATACCCAAATCCTCGAAGATACGTTCGCAACTATCCACCCAATCTTGAACATCTGTAGCCGACTCCGTTCCGTGGAACGGCTTCCCACCAAGGCTAGTATAATCCTTGTTCAGCTTGGCGAAGTCGACTCTTGGCGCCTGCACTATTGGACCACCACCATTTCCACCATTGGGAGCTGCCCTCTGAACATCCCTAAGCATCTCTCTCATGAGGTCAGTAAACATCGTCCTCATGTCAGCAGCATTCCCATTATTGGCTCCCCTACCAGCACCTCTAGTGTCTCGGCTCATCGTCAATCTGAAAAAGGAAACGATTAACGACTCCATAGTGGTGCTAGTGCAGTACGACTTCATCCTTATACTACTAATAGTATATATATATAGCTTTTAAAAACCAAAGTAATCACAAATATGCTCTCTCGTATACGTATATTATCTCTCCCTGATAACTTCCCTAGGTTAACTACGCAACCTAGAGCTCTGATACCAAGTGTGACGGCCCGCCCCGCACCAGTCTGGATTTCCTCCGAAAGTGCGCTGTACACATGCCCAACTAGCACGGGACGGTCGTCAGGAGAAAGGAAAGAAGAGAATGAACTAATCAAGGAACCTGTAGAATGTCTCACAGCGCATGGGGTAAAATATAATAATAACATACTTGACATAAAACAGGCGAGACAGTGCATAAGCTGACAACTAAAATCAACATCAATCATCAGAGCAGCGGAAATCCATATACAGCTTATTACAACTTTTCAAAATCTACTGTCTCTAAGCAAAAGAAAGATAAAGTAGAAGATACACCAACTATGCCCAAGCAGTGATCTTCAACAACACAGGGAGAATACTATATATGTATATTACGTGGAAGCCTCCTGCTCGTCTCTGGATCGTCTACCCGTGCGCCACCGGCTAACCTGTCTCTAGTCTGAACCTGGACCTGCAACCAAAGAGTTAGTACCACATACCGTACAATACTCCAAGGTGCCATAATAAATAGTGTAAGAATACGGGGGTGAGGTGTGTATGTCACAATGATAGCAAACAAATCATCCATAGCAACCATCCTCACATCTCTCACTCAGTGCGTAAAGCGTACGACATCTACCACTTTGGAACACTAGACAAAACTGAGGCAACGACGAATCTCGACTTGTAGAAACCCTGCTATGACCAAGCCAAACACTTGGGGTCATGACCAAACATTTCAATGACCCACTTCATTGGTCGTAGCCCTTGGTTCTACCAATGCCATAATGGCCCTGAATCCGCCTTCGTACCCCCTACCATAGTGGCCCAAAGCTACAGACGTCGATAACTCCTTAGCACGCGTCCCGCAGCAAAGCCCAACCATGAAGTGAACTCGTTGATTCCCATCTGAATCTTAAGCTCTAACTTCTCATTTGGACATCCTTTGCATCTCGGGTTTGGTCGAATGGGAGTTGGTCTTCAGAAGAGTTGTCGCGCAATAGCAGCTCTAGAATTCGGTCCGGGTCGGTAGTCGTTATCCTCGTCGGTTCGGGTCGGTCCTCCTTGTCATCTTCCCATTCGGTTCGGGTCGGGTTCTTCACTTCGGGTCGGGTCGGTGTCCTCCTCCGGGTCGGGTCGGGTTGCTGCTTTCCTTCGAGTTCATGCTCCTCCTTCGATCAGCTTCCTCGTTTCCCATCTACTCCGATCCGATCCGATCCCTTCGTCTTGCTCCAGTCGTAGCCTCCCATTCGTGAGTCGATCCGGTCTGGCCTCTATTATGCTTCCGATCCGATCCGCTCCCTCCTACTCCGATCCGATCCTGCTCCATAGTTCCGATCCGATCTTCTGTCCAACTCCAACTCTAAGCAATGGCCTTCCTTCCTGCCAAGCTCCTTCCAGTGGCGAGTCCCCATCCAGTTCGGATTCCCTTGGTCAGTTCCCTAGTCCGATCCGACCCCTTCTCTCCGATCCGAACCGGTTCGGAACCTGCACACTTCTGCAACTTTCCAGCGAGCTTTCTACGCCATTCGACGACGTTTTCGAGCAATTTAACTATTCTAATCAATCATGAAACATACCATAGAGTCATAGCAACATGTAATAGCAACCACAAACAGCAAACAACAAATCAAATGAACCAAAATGGATCAAAAAGTGGCTAAAACCTCACATTTGCCTATAATCCCTCTTAATCATGTTTAAGCATACGATTAGCAAAACACATCGAAATTAACCCAAATTTCTAACAGAGCCTTAAAACATTGTTTTAGAATTTTAAGAATTTTTCCAGAATTTATTTATGTATAAATTCGCTAATCTTCACTAATTACCCTTAACTAACTGTAATTAGTGTCAAAATGATGCTATCACTCACCTTGGCCACAAATGAAATTCTCAGAACTGAAACTCCTCTGATTTGGGGCGAATACTGATGTCTAACAGCAGTTCCAACCTTGCTTTGGTGCTTTTTCTCCTTAATTTGGTGTCGCTAAGCCTAATCTTCAATTAGAGAGTGATTTTGGGTGTTTTAGATGTAGGAAGCCATTACTAAGGTCTCAAGGAGGTTTGTGGCGGCTCACAACTGAAATGAAAGTGATAACCTAACCCTAATCAGTCTTCCTATACCTCTAAACCCGAAATTCCCCTTGGGCCTAGCTGCTAATTACCCGGTTAAGCCCAATTAAGCTGTCTTTCACCATCTGAAACTTGTTTCAGCCATATCTCCCAAACGGTGAGTCCGTTTGGCTAATGTGACCACTCTACGGAAAGAGAAACCATCATCCGAAGCCAATGGAAGTGGTTTCAGGTCAAAATTCATTCTCAGTCAAAAGTTATGGCCAAAACAGTGCCAACTAGGGCTAAAATGATCATTTAGAAATCGGGAAAAATCATGAACATGGGAAATGACCCCAATAGTCGTCTCCCAAAGTTACATGACCATACGACTTCGTATGTGAAAGAAATAAATATCCTACGATCCTATGATGCGTAGAATACGGGTCGTTACACAGACCTTAACCTCTGTGAGCCCAGGAGGATCATCTGCAGCCTCACAAAGGGATACCAAGAGTACCCTCACGTCCCCTCGAAGCCTCAGGCTTCGTAACCCAATTCGTTGGAGCCTTCTTTTACTCAGACGGACATTCGCTTCTTCTCGTGTTATACTAAGAATTACTACTTAGTTCTACTAAGGTTTACCACTTAGTTCTCTTTCCCGTCGATTTGGATTGGTTAAGTATCATTAGTGAATTCAAGCTAACTTAACCCCCTTCATTTATCCTGTTAAACTGGTTAAGTGTTATCAGTAATTCATGTTGACTTAACCCCATCACAAACAAAGTTATATTGGTTAAGTATTTCTTGTTACTTAACCCTACCCCTTCATTCTGTATTGGTTAAGTGTTCCTTTTTAACTTAACCCTGCCCATCTGTTTTAACTAACATGTTATTAATGGTTAAGTATTATCCCTTCATGTTTTAAACTTAACCCTATTCCTTTATCACAATCTGATGGTTAAGTGTCCAAGTTTACTTAACCTTACGGTCTAGTCCAGTTAACATATCAAATCGGCTAAGTGTATTAACTTTACTTAACCCCACCTTCTAGTCTAGTTATCATGTTAATTTGGCTAAGTGTTTTCTTAGTTACTTAACCCCTACAAATCTTGTCTTGTTACAATGAGTTTAATTAAGTGTCCCTATGGACATAGCCCTCCCGTTCTAGCTTGACTGTGCAAAGTTGGTTAAGTGTTCCTATGGACTTAACCCTCCCATTCTAGCTTAACTGTGTTAAGTGTCTGTATGAACCTAACCCTACCCACCGGTCTGGTTATCATGTTGAATTGGTTATGTGTCTTAGTTAACTTAACCCTACCATTCTTGTTCTAGCTTTAACTAAATGAATTAAAGCCACTACCACTCACATTATACAGATATTGTTGCGATTACTGGATGTGCCGGTTGGTTCCAGGTAGGTTTACATCGCAACTCAGTCTAACCTCGGATTAGTCATATTCGTGTTTTCTAAGTTCAAAGGGTTTTGATAAATTTTCAAATCAGGTTTTGAAAGTAACCATCCCGTCCGTCGGATCAGTTAGGGATAGCCAGGGAGAGCAGAAAACTTGTGTTTTCCAAACCCAAGCCTAGACACTATCCTCTCTGTCACCTTAGAACTTTCTTGTGTGTTATTAAAAGAGATATCGTTAATAAACCTTTAATTTGTCTAAATTCACATTTTCTCATTTAGAACAAATTCTGTAAGTAAATTATTTCTAATTTACTTATTTCCTAATTACTCTTTTAATGTAAATTGTCAACACTTACTATCATGGCCCATTTTCCCCTCTATATCATATTTATGCCTTCTTGGTATGTAAACTATACCGAATTAAGTGTCTCTAACCATGATTTTGCTAAACCTGACAATTACTCACAATTATGGCCAATTTCAAATTTATACCAATATACTTGTTATGCCAAATTAGCTAATCCAATTCTGATCTAACATCCTAATTATAGTTCACGTCCAACTAGACTTATTATTCTAGTTCACAATTCATGTAAACGCTATATTTACATGTCAATACTAGATTCAAATTACACATCCTATAATTCATGTCAAATTTATCCAATTTGCACTTTTATGAACATGCCATAATACATGTTCCCAATTTATGCCAATTTCCAAGTTTATAAGTACGTTTTTAGTAAATTTCATATTTTGCCCAAATCGTATTCCCACCGCTGGTATAATCGTGACTCGGTCTAGATTATAGATAAATCTAGATTCGTAGAAAACATGGAATGAACCAAAGATGCTATGAAAAAAAGATGGACATAATAACTGGCATAAAAAGGTTTAGATAACGACGTAGGTTCAAGAACATGGGTAGACCTAACTTAATAGGTAAATTCCCAAGGTCTAAAACCAAGAATAGACAAAGTAGATTCAAGAACATGGGTAGACCTAACTTAATTGGTAAATTCGCAAGGTCTAAAACCAAAGAAAACCAAGAACAGACAGAATAGATAATCGGGTTTAGACCCAATTTCATAGTCACAAAACTTAAGCAACACTTTCCTAGTCATGAATCATAGGTGTTTAATCACAGTTGTCCTTGTTATGTCATAGGAAATAGTTTATGTTTCCTAATCAAAGGCATAGGCTTGTGTTCATAGTCAAGGAAATAATTCTTATAGTCACAATCACAGTCATAGGCAATGTTCATAGTCATAGGCAATGTTCATAGTCATAGGCAATGCTCATAGTCATAGGCAATGTTCAAAGTCATAGACAAGGCCTAATTGGTCATCGAATCATAACAGTTCTTAATTAGGTCCAAAGATGTAGGCACAGATTCGAATAGAAAGATTTGGCATATTCTTTTATTCCTTTAATTCATGTCACGAACAGAGAGAAACGTTCAAATCTAAAAAGTAACTGACTTACAAAAATTATATTAGATTCGTAGAAAAACAGTCGTTGCAGTCGTTTGAACCTTCACTTGAATTCCTAGCTTGACTTGAACCTCTTCTTGAAAGTCTTAAGCAGCATTTCCTCGTCTTGGATCTTCGTATTAATTTCTTATTTTTATTTATTAATATATTTTCTCAGAGGCAGCATAAGGATAGAAAAGAATTGTGAATAGAGAATGAGACTAGGGCTGTTTATATAGTGTTAGGCGGATGAATCTGGTCATAATGGCGTCCGGATACAGAGAAACGAACTAGGTGCAGAAAACTGGATTTCGGGAACCAGGTCGACTACCCAGTCGACCTGGTCAGGGGGGTCGACCCCCAGGTCGACACCTTAGTCGACCTGGTTACCCAGGTCGACTCCCAGGTCGAACTGGGTCCTGGGCGGGAAATTTCCCGCCCAGCCCGCTTCTGGGTTTGTTTTGAAATTTGAACTTCGCTGAATCTTCCAGGGGCCATATCTTCCTCATTCGGACTCCGATTTACGCAACCTCGCTGAACCGTGACGAACGCAATGGCGCAGCCCGTTTACCTTGGTTTTGAATTTAAAATTTAATCCTGCCTTGATTTGTGAATCTTAGTGTTACAGAATTACGGGGTGTTACATTATCCCCCACTTAAAAGGATTTTGTCCCCGAAATCATCAAGTTAGGAAGAATGTGTCCTACCATCCCATAACCCGTCTACTCAACCATTCAATCACAGGCATTCATTGTCCTTAAAAGATTTCTAATGCTTTCATGTTCATATGCATAGTGTGTGTATATGTCTTTATCTAATGCAAAATCAGACGGTCTACTGATTCAGTTGACCTCCTTAATGCGAATCATGTCAGTGCCATGCGTCCAATCATGTATGCAAGCATCCCTAGTTACGTAAATACTACATGTGTGCACAGCCATTCATCCATATGCAACATCCATATGATAACATATCAAGTTCAACTTATAAACAAATACATATCTGTAAATGCAATATGAAAGCGTCCGAACTGATCTAGTGCCTAATACGTATGCATATGCATTCACGAGCAACCATTAGCAACCACTTGCAACCACCAACCATAACATGTTTCAAACACATGTTTACATCCATTGGCTTCTACCTAAGGATCGAAGATACGACCTAGAGGATATACTTTGGAAAGAGTGAAACAATTATGCGTAAAGCTCCTACAAAAAGAAAATCAAGGATGCACCCTTAAGGAAAAGGGTATGTTGCTAGTATCTAGCCTTCTTGAGCTTTACTCCATTGTATCTTAACTAATTTTACTTCACGATTGTGAAGTTTCCGATCTCCATTTCCAAAATAAACAGATGTTAATCACGGTAGCAAGTGTACATACCAAGATGGCTTGAGGTCTCTCCTCTTAGCTTATCCATCATGCCATAACTATGAGGGTCAAAAGGTCACTACGTGCTTTTTAGAGTGCCTGTCACAACTATTCATCTCTCATGAAACCCATCCTAGTCGAACTCGACATTCCTCAAGTACAAGCCCCAAAGGCCTAAACCAATATCAGACAAGCACCCAAGGAATATCTCCTCCGAATTTAGACAATCTACATGAGATGATATAAGCAAACTCGATAGCTATTCTCATATCCCTACTAACCAAAAATAAACTGGTCGGACCACCAATTGGATTTGAGACTCTAGTGGTATCTTTCTACTATACAAGTACTATGGTGCAGAGACTCAACTATGGAAGTGGATATGAACAAATGCGAAGTGCTAAAACCAAAGGAAAGAGTACGAACAGCAAAACTAGACTCTTCCAACAGAACTTCACTACCCTTTTCCTAGGTACGCTTGGTGGCGAAAGTAGGTACTTGCCCTTCTGAAAATCTTGTTCCTCGTTCTTGCCCTTGTCCTTAATTATATGCCCTATTATATCCTATTAAAGATGCTTCCTCTTGTCTTAGGTTTTATAATTCCTTCCTTCTTTGTGAGCTAAATCTACATCGATGAATTCCTCATCCTAGGGTTGTGCTCCTTAGCCAAACCCCTCATCCCCTTCCGTGTGTAATCACGTTGACAAATCTCTCGAAAGCTGCTTCCATCTTACAGAAAACCCTATAAGCTTGAAAGAAGACTGGCCGTAGGTGAAATAACTGCGGCTATGGATGGAAGTCGGGCACCACTTCGCCCTTCGATGAGGTTACCTCCCAGAAAGCCAGGAGCCCCAGAGACTCAAGAAGAAAGAAAACAAGGATTCAAACAGAGGAAGAGAAGATAGTGCGTATGGCTTTGAGGAATATGCCTTTAAAACAAATCTTTTCTCTTGAAAATGCTTCTTTTAAAACTGTTTTGAAAATAATTTCTCAAATCCTTTATCTGATCTGGTAACCTTCAGCTCTGATACCACGTGTAACACCGGACATCCGTTAGTGTCACTCACAAAGGGAATGCACTAAGTTCTGTGGAGCATTTAGGGTAAAAGATGCAGATAAATTACAAGACAGACAGAAATTAAATAGCGGAAAATAAAACTTTGCTTTATTGATAAAATAGTTTGTACAATGATTTCTTTACAATATCAGAGTATCATCTGTCTTACAAAATAAAGAAGCATGAAACAAACATTTATATTCCCAAAAATTTTTAGCAAGAGCCAGCCATAGCATCTGAAAAGAGAGTCCAAGCAAAACTTCGGCAAATCTTCAAGTTGGGAAAGAGTGACGGTCCAACTTAACCTGAGCTATACTATTCCCTCCTTTACTACCTGGGGGGGGGGGGGGACGGAAGAAAAGAAGACGAGAGAAAAACACCATGATGATAGGGTCAGCAAGATTAGACAAGGTAACACAAGATATGCTAAGATAAGATTAACTGGATATGCTCTAATACTTTCGCCGCTTCGCTGTTGCCTTGTTATACTGGCTTCTATATCTCTGCACCACTTAACTAATGTCCCAACTAGTAACGATAACGTGATCCCAATCCCTGTGTTTTCCATCGCCTTCAGGCATACATTTATTATTTGGTACCTAGATTTAATCTAGGGTTTTCCACCAAGTGCCTTCTAGATTTAACTAGAGTTTACGTTATCTGCTGAATGCTTCTCGGATTCAGGGTTTATGCCACCTAGTCCAACTAGTGCTACCTGTCGAACGATGCCCCCAAGTCTAGGACACACTACCTAGAGTGGTATATGTTCCTATACTTCCCCACGCATGTATCGCGAATCACTATCGCTTGTCTAGATGCACATGTCCTGTAATGTGCGGCCCGAGTACTGTGGCAGGGCAAATCAAGGAATACAGAACTCGGTCGGGAGCTTTCAGATATCTGCCGATGCAGATGCTAAGGTCTGTTTTTATTCCAGTGGCTATGGTCCCACTTGAGCCCTCCCTAAACTAATGAAAGGCACACCTTGAAAAATGAGAACTATACGCAGGCCCCCGGTGCCCCACTATCCTATGGCCGTCCTCACCCATAACTAGATAGCAAGTATATGGTCTTTTGGAGTTCTCCGCCTTTCCCCTTCACGTATCTCGATTGACTGAAGATGGATGGTAGACGACGAGTTCCTATCACAGGGCTACCGTTTTCTCGCCGAATCACGCTGGTCCATCCTAGTCTTTAGGTTGCCATATTTTGCAACCAAGGCATACCCCTGGTTCTTCTACGCAGACCTTAACCTCTGTGAGCCCAGGAGGATCATCTGCAATCTCACAGAGGGATACCAAGAGTACCCTCACGTCCCCTCGAAGCCTCGGGCTTCGTAACCCAATTCGTTGGAGCCTTCTTTTACTTAGACGGACATTCGCTCCTTCTCGTGTTATACTAAGAATTACTACTTAGTTCTACTAAGGTTTACCACTTAGTTCTCTTTCCCGTCGATTTGGATTGGTTAAGTATCATTAGTCAATTCAAGCTAACTTAACCCCCTTCATTTATCCTGTTAAACTGGTTAAGTGTTATTAGTAATTCATGTTGACTTAACCCCATCACAAACCAAGTTATATTGGTTAAGTATTTCTTATTACTTAACCCTACCCCTTCACTCTGTATTGGTTAAGTGTTCCTTTTTAACTTAACCCTGCCCATCTGTTTTAACTAACATGTTATTAATGGTTAAGTATTATCCCTTCATGTTTTAAACTTAACCCTATTCCTTTATCACAATCTGATGGTTAAGTGTTCAAGTTTACTTAACCTTACGGTCTAGTCCAGTTAACATATCAAATCGGCTAAGTGTATTAACTTTACTTAACCCCACCTTCTAGTCTAGTTATCATGTTAATTTGGCTAAGTGTTTTCTTAGTTACTTAACCCCTACAAATCTTGTCTTGTTACCATGAGTTTGGTTAAGTGTCCCTATGGACTTAGCCCTCCCGTTCTAGCTTGACCGTGCTAAGTTGGTTAAGTGTTCCTATGGACTTAACCCTCCCATTCTAGCTTATCTGTGTTAAGTGTCTGTATGAACCTAACCCCACCCACCGGTCTGGTTATCATGTTGAATTGGTTAAGTGTCTTAGTTAACTTAACCCTACCATTCTTGTTCTAGCTTTAACTAAATGAATTAAAGCCACTACCACTCACATTATACAGATATTGTTGCGATTACTGGATGTGCCGGTTGGTTCCGGGCAGGTTTACATCGCAACTCAGTCTAACCTCGGGTTAGGCATATTCGTGTTTTCTAAGTTCAAAGGGTTTTGATAAAATTTGAAATCAGGTTTTGAAAGTAACCATCCTGTCCGTCGGATCAGTTAGGGATAGCCAGGGAGAGCAGGAAACTTGTATTTTCCAAACCCAAGCCTAGACACTATCCTCTCTGTCACCCTAGAACTTTCTGGTGTGTTATTAAAAGAGATGTCGTTAATAAACCTTTAATTTGTCTAAATTCACATTTTCTCATTTAGAACAAATTCTGTAAGTAAATTATTTCTAAGTTACTTATTTCCTTATTACTCTTTTAATGTAAATTGTCAACACTAACTATCATGGCCCATTTTCTCCTCTATATCATATTTATAACTTTTTGGTATGTAAACTATACCGAATTAAGTGTCTCTAACCATGATTTTGCTAAACCTGACAATTACTCACAATTATGGCCAATTTCAAATTTATACCAATATACTTGTTATGCCAAATTAGCTAATCCAATTCTGATCTAACATCCTAATTACAGTTCATGTCCAACTAGACTTATTATTCTAGTTCACAATTCATGTAAACGCTAGATTTACATGTCAATACTAGATTCAAATTACACATCCTATAATTCATGTCAAATTTATCCAATTTTCACTTCTATGAACATGCCTTAATACATGTTCCCAATTTATGCCAATTTCCAAGTTTATAACTATGTTTTTAGTAAATTTCATATTTTGCCCAAATCGTATTCCCACCGCTGGTATAATCGTGACTCAGTCTAGAATATGGATAAATCTAGATTCGTAGAAAGCAGGGAATGAACCAAAGATGCTATGAAAAAAAAGATGGACATAATAACTGGCATAAAAATGTTTGGATAACGACGTAGGTTCAAGAACATGGGTAGACCTAACTTAATAGGTAAAATCCCAAGGTCTAAAACCAAGAATAGACAGAGTAGATTCAAGAACATGGGTAGACCTAACTTAATAGGTAAATTCCCAAGGTCTAAAACCAATGATAACCAAGAACAGACAGAATAGATAATCGGTTTTAGACCCAATTTCATAGTCACAAAACTTAAGCAACACTTTCCTAGTCATGAATCATAGGTGTTTAATCACAGTTGTCCTTGTTATGTCATAGGCAATAGTTTATGTTTCCTAATCAAAGGCATAGGCTTGTGTTCATAATCAAGGAAATAATTCTTATAGTCACAATCACAGTCATAGGCAATGCTCATAGTCATAGGCAATGTTCATAGTCAAAGGCAATGCTCATAGTCATAGGCAATGTTCATAGTCATAGGCAATGTTCAAAGTCATAGGCAAGGCCTAATTGGTCATCGAATCATAACAGTTCTTAATTAGGTCCAAAGATGTAGGCACAGATTCGAATAGAAAGATTTGGCATATTCTTTTATTCCTTTAATTCATGTCACGAACAGAGAGAAACGTTCAAATCTAAAAAGTAACTGACTTACAAAAATTATATTAGATTCGTAGAAAAACAGTTGTTGCAGTCGTTTGAACCTTCACTTGAAATCCTAGCTTGACTTGAACCTCTTCTTGAAAGTCTTAAGCAGCATTTCCTCTTCTTGGATCTTCGTATTAATTTCTTATTTTTATTTATTTATATATTTTCTCAGAGGCAGCATAAGGATTGAAAAGAATTGTGAATAGAGAATGAGACTAGGGCTGTTTATATAGTGTTAGGCGGATGAATCTGATCAGAATGGCGTCCGGATACAGAGAAACGAACTAGGTGCAGAAAACTGGATTTCGGGACCCAGGTCGACTACCCAGTCTACCTGGTCAAGGGGGTCGACACCCTAGTCGACCTGGGTAACCAGGTCGACTCCCAGGTCGACCTGGGTTCTGGGCGGGAAATTTCCCACCCAGCCCGCTTCTGGGTTTGTTTTGAAATTTGAACTTCGCTGAATCTTCCGGGGGCCATATCTTCCTCATATGGACTCCGATTTACGCAAACTCGGACTCGTTTTCATGCAGAATTCCGAGATGAACGCAATGGCGCAGCCCGTTTCCCTTGATTTTGAATTTAAAATTTAATTCTGCCTTGATTTTTTAATCTTAGTGTTATAGAATTACGGGGTGTTACATAAATAATATAGGTTATGCATATTTAATATATTTATTAATTTAGACTTGATTACTTTTAAAAGTTTGACTAGACACATTTGTTTATTACCGAGCCTCACTTTAGTTTGTGTTACATGCACCATTTCCTCTAATTCGAAAATAGCGAGCCCTCCATTTCTTCAAAATTCTGCCAGCTCATATTCCTTTCCACCGCGCAGTACGTCTTCCTTCTTGGTCCATATTTTCAAAACAACCCATACTGTAGTAACCCGGAAATCTGAGCCAATTTTAAATTTTTATTTTGGCAATTTTAATGAATTTTGAATATTTAAAATGATTTAATTAAATAATAATGACAAGAAAAATATTTTGAATATAGTTAGAACGTATATATTTATTAGAATCAACGTTAGAATATAATTATTTATTTTTAATTATAAAAGGAATTGAAAATGGCGCGGTAGTTCAAAAAATCGATTTCTAAGTTCAAATGAATGTATAGGATTCAAAATAAACCGGATTTTAGTGAAACCAAAAATATTAGAATCTATTTGAGAATATCTTTCCAACGAATCCTAAAAATTGAAATTTCATAGCGGGAATAAAAAGTTACATCCAGTTGAAAATTCAGAATAGTCACTATGGAATTCTGGCCCTTAAAAAATGGAAATTTTGCAAATGACCTCTATTTTTGACGAAACCACTTTTGTTGGATCCGAGATGTCAGATTATTGCTAGATTCCAAAATTCATATTTTCTGTGTCAGTATGTGTGACGACCCCATTTCCCGTAGAGACGAAGACAAGGGTAATCTTTGGAATAACACATAAACAGATAACAGCAGAACAGAAATAAATAAATACACCAGATAATGCACAATAGAATACTGGATAAACGTAATCATCAGAGTTACACAGTATACAGGATCATACTTAGTACAAATATAGTTCAACTATACATAAATGTCTACAGCGGAAAACAAACATAATATGTACAATAGGAGCTGAACAACATAAAAAGAGATAAATAATAGAATCCATCTTCAGCTCCAGCTATCCAGAAAGAACCAGCTAAACCTGAATACAAGGCTGCCCATGTAGAAAAGGGGCACCCGAGTTTGAAAGTGAAACAAACTACGAGTCAGTCATGGGACTGGTATGAGAAATCTACTCTACACATTTAATATGGCTAATCACAGGACCGCGCCACTTTCGTGGAACGGGTTTACTCCATTGGATTGCCAGTGCTTTAAAACAAATCATTCTTTTAAACGTCGCAATGCTTTTTATAAAAATGAAGCCATTATAAGACTTAGTTCCCATCACACAATGCAATGCCAACTGGAGGATAGAGTTTTACCTTATAATGGACAAAATATGCTTGATACAAATAAAACAAAAGCATTTGATATTACTACTAGTGTTTATATGTTTCAAAACAATTTCAAATCATAACTATCAATCATACTCGGCATGGGTACCATATATCATGTCGCCATATATATATATATACAATCAAAACCGCACAGTCTCGTATTTGGAAATTGGATTTCCGTCATGAACCAAGGCAAAAGATAGTCCTTACCGAATTCGAGACAATCTAGCCTACCATGTCTCAGGATCAGAACGCATCGGCCCTTGGAGCGACAGGGTCGGTCCACCGATGTGGATTAAAATGCCTGAGCAATACGTCTCCCCACCCTATGGGGCACAAATGAGCCAACGAATGACTCCATCGGACCCGGATCGTCCGATCTAACCGAGGCGCCTCAGAACAGTAACAACCACATAAGTAAAATGTTAGGCCGTGTAAAAACACTGACACAACTCCTAGCTAGAAAGAAACGCATGCCCTCCCTGAGGTCCTTCTCCCGTTTTTGGTTCATACCGGGGTGTGAGGCTCGCGAATTCACGTTATACACAAAGCTACGCCAGACAGGCGGTGCTTTGATCATTACTACAAGACTTTGATTTTCAACAGATGCCCTGATCACTGCATCTTAGCATGCCACAAAGGCAATTCACACCATGCAACTGATGGTTATCAATCGCACAGAATGAATTCCAATGTCAGACACACGGTCCATTTGCAAGTCCGTTCTGGGTCTGAACGAAACCGGAGGCACTAAATACCTCGCATATTCATCGACTCCCACATACATCTGGATGATCACCGCTCTTTATCCATATTTCGGGATGCCTCCCAATCAGGAACTTAGTGACCATCCAAATGAGGTGAAGATCGGTCTTCGACCCCAGTTTTCATCTTCGACTTCTTATCGTCGGTTCAGTTATTCAGAATGGGATAAACCCGGTCTTTCTGAGCAACTCGCGTATATAATAAACAAGTGCAACACTAACATACATACGCATCATTTCAATTCATTAGTCACTAACCGTCAATCAGTAAGAGAACGATTTCCCAAATATTAACCCCGAAGGCCGAAACCAACATCAGATCAACACCCAGGAAACCATTCGACTTAGCCAACCTTCAGTTAATTTCTAAATTTCACATCCATACCGTTTATAATATTTTATAACGATTTATTGCTATTTTTATTTATTTTTAAATAGCCAATTTATTCAAAACGACGCTTCGGGAAATAATGAGGCCGTAGCGCTGTTTTTCTCCAGATTTGATTTACACATATCTGAAAATCTAATCATTGGATCTTCACAAAATTTACATCATTAGAAAGATCTTTTCAAAACGTATCCAACGGTTCCAGTTTCGGGAAATTCCGACGGTCGGATCTCCCGGTATAATCGTTTGAAGTTTCGATTTCAAAATACGAACTGCAGCATCGTTATTCGATTATATATAATTATATTTATATAAATATATAAATATAATCGATTCTGGCGCTGTTTTTCTTCAGATTTGAATTAAACATTCCAGACAATCCAACCGTTGGATTTTTACAAAGTTGGTGCCGTTGGAAAGATTTTTCCAAAGCGAACCCAACAGTTGCGGTTTCGGGAAAATCCAATGGTCGAATCTCTCGGTATAATCGTTTGAAATCACCATTTCAAAATACGAACTACAACGTCGTTATTCGATATATTTCAATTCTCTCTCTCTCTCTCTCTATATATATATATATATATATATATATATATATATATATATATATATATATATATATATGTCGATTCTTCGATTTCAAACACTATATTCTTTTCATACATTTGATAAAAATGATATTTTTATCTAACTATCTTCTATTTCAACACTTCACTATTTTTAACAATCCATTTATATAATAAAATTGTGATTTTTATTGTAAAACAATTCATTTCAAAACGCTATTATTTTGTATAGTTCGTATAGGTAATAAAAGTCTGATTTTTATTATAAAACAATTTATTTCAAAACGAGATCATTTTATATAGTTCATATCGATGATAAAAATTGGATTTTCATTATAAAACACTTTCTTTCAAAATATGAATACCATTCAACACATGAATTTCAATTCAATGAATGAATTTCGATTCAACACATGAAGGTTTTCTATAGTTTATATATATATCGATAAAAAGGTGATTTTTATAATTAAAACACGAATACCATTCAACACATGAATTTCAATTCAATGAATGAATATCGATTCAACACATGAAGGTTTTCTATAGTTTCTATATATAGATAAAAAGGTGATTTTTATATTTAAAACACGAATACCATTCAACACATGAATTTCAATTAAACGAATGAATATCGATTCAACCCATGAAGGTTTTCTATAGTTTATATATATAGATAAAAATGTGATTTTTATATTTAAAACACGAATACCATTCAATACATGAATTTCAATTCAACGAATGAATATCGATTCAACACATGAAGGTTTTCTATAGTTTATATATATAGATAAAAAGGTGATTTTTATATTTAAAACACGAATACCATTCAACACATGAATTTCTATCCAACGAATGAATATCGACTCAACATATGAAGGTTTTCTATTCAACGAATAAATATAGTTTCAAAAAATGAAAATAATTCAAACACATGAATATTATTCAAAATTTCGGCAGCATAACGGCAGGGTAGTTAAAACCGGGACCGTCCCTAGTACGGCTCCTCGCTCTACCTTAAAACCTCGCGGTTTTTGACAATGGGGAATCATGCATCTAGTTCCCACGCAGGCGGCATGTATATTTTTTTCATTTCCAAAAACTAATCCTATGTGGTTTCAACCAAATATTTCTCAACCACAAATGGGTATTTTTCAACTACAATCAATCAATTCCAACCACAAACAATTCCAGTCAACCATTCACTATCAATCAATTTTCACACCAATCACAACCAATAAATATCGTTCATGGTTTGTGGACGTGGGGCGTATATATATATATATTTATATATAGCAATTCACTTCTATTTCAACACATATATAATTTTTACAACGCATATACAACTTATACATCAAACGTACAACTTATACAACGCTTATACAAGAGGTGTACAACGCTTATATAACTCATACATCGACTATATAATTTATACATCGTCGTTTTCCATATTTTTTATAAAATAGAAATCTCACATTGGGTTCCACTCCACCAAAAATAGCAGAAGGCTCAGAAAAATATGCGGTCTCTTCTAAAATGTAGAAGACGTCCACATGGTCACGATGTTTCCTTTTTCATCGAATTTCATCAAGAAACGAAAAAGATATGATTTTTCAAAGTTCAGATGTAATAAAGGACCCACCTTTCACGATGGTTCAAAACTAGGTTTTGATCTTTCGATCAAACTGTTGCACGATAGGAGAATCGGCTCACACATCTTCGAACTACCTTCCCAGCGCCGGTGGTCTCGCTCAGTTCGGTGGCGCCGTGAAGGCTCGGCGGTGCTCCGAAGTCACTGACTTTGAGGACTCGTATCTCCCTCCTCACTTGATGATAACTAACAAACCTTAGATGGATTTAAAGAGGAGACGAAGAGCTTTGAAATGAATCAAGAATCACTCGATTTCATTGTGAAACAGGGGAGAAATCGAAGAGAGAAGGTGGCGACCTGCTTTCCGTCGCGCGCAGTACCAATCGGGGAGAGAGATGATTATGTGGCCCAATGATTTTTTATTTTATTTTATAATTTTTAAAATCTCCAAAATACCCCTGTCCCACACGAACACCAATTTGAACCCAACGACTATCGTCCCTAGCGTTTTACTCCCATTCCGAACACAATGGGATATGTTTCGAAGGCCCATTCGACTATTTCAGTCAGTTTCCATTCAAATTAAAATATATAACATTCAATATTCGATTTGAAAGTACATTTCAATTTTCCAGGGCCACAAACTAATTCGAAAAATTCAAGAAAAATAAATCTAGCTATGTTTTGACGATATGGTCCCAACAATACTAGTTTCGTCGAATTCTGAGACCGTTTGCAAAAAGGCCCATTTCTGGTCGATCCAATTTAACTGTAATTGACCAAAACACATTTTCCTTTGCCACGCTCACATATTAGCTTCAAAAATTATGAAATTTGAAACCTAACAATAACTTCACATCTCGGATCTAACAAAAGTGGTTTCGTCGAATTCTGAGGTCGTACGCAAAATAGCCAATTTCACGGGCTATATAAATTCCATAGCGACCTTTCTGAAAATTCATTTGTCCATAACTTTTGCTTTCCGCTATGAAACTTTGATTTTTTAGATTCGCTAGAAAGGTATTCACTAACAGACTTAAATATTTTGGTTTCACTCAAATCCGTTTTGTTTTGCACCCGGTACAGTCCGACAAAGTTTGAATTCAATTTTTGAAACTGCAGTGCCATTTCAGGCCTTGTTTATAATTAGAATTAATTATACTCCTTTTCAATCGTCGATTCAAACTCACTTTTCATCGCTATTATTTTAAAATATTTATTTTAAATATTTAAAATCCATTATTTTAGCCAATTTAAAATTTTTAAATTGGTTCAGATTTTCCGGGTCGTTACATTCTCCCCCACTTAAAACTTTTCGTCCCCGAAAAGGAACAAAGTCGAAAGTGGTTTGATTAATCAACTCTACGTTTGATCTAGCTTCCATTCTCCAACTTTTCAGTTTCTGAGAATTTTCAAATTCTTAAAAAATTTGGCTAACACCCGGAATTTTCGAAAAATTTCGCCATAACCTCCTTTGTACGGGGAGAGGTTTGGAAATTTATTGGGTCGTATTAGTTACCCAATAAATCCTAATAAGTATACACATATATATAGTGATATATTCTGGTGTTTACAGGGGAGCGTGTATAGATAATAACTCCAGAGAATAAATTCTCGTCACCCTGTCAAAGCCTGAGGGAGTGTGTATTTTAAATGCTCCAGAGGATAAATCCTCGTCACCTCGTCCTATGTGGGAAATAAGTAGTCCATGTGCCGTATCTAATAACTAGAGAGACGTGACGTGATTATTGTCAACTCCAGACCCGTGTGGGGTTTTTATTAATCTGGCAATTTTATCGTTATAATTTAAATAGTCCATATCAGTCATCAGTTCAACCTATAAAATATAGTCATCGCCATACAAGCCTCTCGCTCGTATGGTAAATCTTCCACCTCGTCACACAAGCTCCAAATGCTTATGTGGTATATGATGAAGTATGTCTATCTTCCAGAAGTATGCCATGTAGTGTAGTTCAAAGTTAATTGTTACTATCCTATGGCGACGTTTATTATTACACACAGAATAACCAGCACTCCGCATCCAATGGCACTCACAGGAATTGATATAATAATATTTCACATCCAACTCATTAAGGTTTACCTATTTGTCGGGCACGCAAATAAAATCTTTACTCAACAGCTAATCCATTTACCTGTTAAAACATATATATGCACATGTATATATTTCTATCTATTTTCTAATCAGTTCAATGTGTGATTCAATCGAATTAATTCTACCATTCATTCTATTATTGATTAAATTAACTATTGTTTTAATAATTTTAATTAATCCAATCTACTATCACACAACACAGACAACAATCAAATTGTTTTTAACTTTTCAAAAACATACTAATCAATTTCTATATTCTTTCAAAATCATTCAGACTATAGAATTAAAAGTGCACATCCATGGAAAGAAAATAACAACAGAGTAGAGAACTAATTGGCAATGCAAAGTACGGTAAATGTACCTTGCACCGAAGTCAATCTGAGATATCCACTCAGCATCTAGGATAGGCTTTCTGAATGCTCTCCTCAGTTTCCCAAGTACAATCTCGTGGATCTCCACTCCATTGCACTTTGACTAAGTGAACCTTCTTGTTCTTTAGCTCTTTTGTTTCTTTGCCGATGATCTTTAGCGGCTCTCTTGTCACAGCTAATTCTGGAGTAATTTCAATATCCTGTTGTGCTGCTTCTTCCACGATCAAGTCTGGATCATGGACGTACTTTCGAAGTTGAGGTATGTGAAATACATCATGAACTCCACGCAACCAATCAGGCAATTTAACTCTTTAAGCGAGATTTCCGATCCGTTCCAGAATAGGAAACGGACCAATGAATTTGGGCGCCAACTTTCCAGTTTTACTGAACCGGATAACTCCTCTCATCGGCGATACTTTCAAATATACATAGTCGCCAACAGCAAATGATATATCTCTTCTTCTCCTATCGGCATAGCTCTTTTGTCGGCTTTGAGCGGACAGCAATCGTTTCTTAATAAAATCGACTTTGTCGGCAGCTTCTCGGATCATATCGGGCCCTAACACGAGTCTATTACCGGGTTCGACCCAACAAGCAGGAGATCGGCACGGTCTACCATATAATGCTTCGAATGGCGACATTGTCAGGCTCGCCTGGTAGCTGTTATTATATGAGAATTCAGCCAAATGCAGATGGTCTTCCCATGATCCACCGAAATCTAGAACACAAGCCCGCAATAGATATTTTAAAATACGATTCACCCTCTCAGTCTGACCGTCTGTCTGAGGATGATAAGCGGTGCTCAAGTTCAGCTTCGTTCCCAGCTCTACTTGAAATGCCTCCCAGAATTTACTAGTAAATATTGTATCTCTATCACTGACTATACTGAGCGGCACTCCATGTAGTCTAACTATTTCCTTGAAATATATCTGCGGTAGACTCTGAGCAGTTCTGTTTGATATGACACGTATGAAATGGGCGGTCTTCGTGAAGCGATCTAGGATCACCCAAATACTGTCATTTCCTTTCCTGGTTCTGGGCAAACCATCTAAGAAATCCATGGAAATATGTTCCCACTTCCAACCAGGAACGTCCAGCGGTTGTAACAATCCAGCCAGTTTCTGTTGGTCGCTTTTGACTAGATGGCAAGTAGGGCATCAGCTAACATATAAAGAAATGTCCCTCTTCATCGACTTCCACTAGAAAGTGCGTTTGATGTCATTATACATTTTGCTTACTCCCGGATGGATACTAAGTTTTGACTTGTGGCATTCATCCAGTACTTCCTTTCGGAGCTCAGGAATGTTAGGAACACAAATTCGACCTTTCAGCCTTAGAATCCCCTCATTATCAACTTGGAAACTCGAGGGTTCGCCCTTTTGAATTATCTCTCTGATCTTCTGAATGAAGTGATCATCCTTTTGAAGAGCAGATATTTTATCTATCAATGAAGTCGTGATAATAAAACCGACGATCATTTCATTCTTTCGGCTTAACGCATCTGCCACGACATTGGTTTTCCCTAGAGTGTATATAATTTCAAAATCGTATGCTGCAAGAAACTCCAGCCAACATTGCTGCCTCAGATTCAAGTCCTTCTGGGTGAACAGATACTTTAATGACCGGTGATCTGTAAACAGTTCAAATCTCTCACCCAGAAGATAGTGCCTCCAGATTTTCAAAGCAAATACTGTCGCCAATAACTCAAGATCATGAGTGACGTAGTTTTTCTCGTGCGGCTTCAGCTGACGGCTAGCATAAGCAATCACTTGACCGCTTTGCATTAACAATGCGCCAAGGCCTTCTCTAGAAGCATCAGTCCAGACTTCCAAATCCTGATTGCCATCGATGATGGTTAACAGTGGAGCTGTCGTTAATCTTAACTTTAGCTCTTCAAAAGACTCTTCACATTCTGGAGTGCATTTGAATTTTGAGTGCTTCTTTATAAGCTTCGTTAAGTGACCAGATATCTTCGAAAAGGTTTTAACGAACTTCCGGTAATAACTAGCCAATCCGAGAAAACTGCGGACTTCTGTAGGGGTACTGAGCTGCTTCCAATTCTGAATGGCGGTGATTTTACTTGGATCCACAGCAATTCCTTCTTTTGATACGACATGGCCCAGAAATTTTACTTCATCTTGCCAGAATATGCATTTGGATAGTTTGGCTTTTAGAACGTTCCTTCTCAGAATTTCTAGAACCTGTTCCAGATGCTTTTCATGTTCGGCCTTTGTTTTAGAGAAGATTAGAATATCGTCAACAAAAACCAAAACAAATTTATTCAAAACTCCTCTGAACACTCTATTCATTAGATCGACGAAGTAAGCTGGAGCGTTACATAAGCCGAACGGCATTGCTAACCACTCATAAAATAAGTCTGGACCTCTGAATGCTGTCATTGGAACACACTCTTCGGCAATTCGAAGCTGATGGAAGCCTGTAGCTAGGTCCATCCTTGAGAATACTTGTGCTCCATTCATACGATCCAATAAGTCGTCAATTCGCGGCAATGGATATTTTTCTTTATTGTCTGCTTGTTCAAATCACGATAATCCACACATTGCCGTAGAGTACCGTCAGATTTTGGGACAAACACCACTGCTGCACCCCAATCAGAGAAACTAGGCCTGAACAGACCCTTCCATACGAGCTGTCATGTTTGATTGTCTAATTCCTCTTTCTCTTTCATGGACATTCTTCGAATAACATGAACTACCGGCCTTGCATTAGGAATTAAAGCAATTTTGAAATTTATTTCTCTCTGCGGAGGTAAGCGAACAACTTCTTCAAACACATCCGCATATTTTTTGACTACCGGATTATCTTTCACTAGGTCGGGAATATTCTCTGTTACTTCAGGGATATTTTCTATTTGAGCTGGAGAAACATCCAAGGCTGCCCAGAAGTCCTTTCTATTTGAATTTGGGCCCTCACATGGTATGGTTATATAATTCCCTGATTGGGCCTTTGCCTTAACAACTCTCTCGGCGCATTTAACCTCTGCCTCATATCTGGTTAGCCAATCCAATCCCAGAATAAGATCGAATTCAGCAAAATTCATGACGATAGAGATAATAGGGAATTTGTAGCAGGAAAAAGAGACAGGCACCCCACAAATCCAACTGAGATCGATGGAACCCCCAACTGGATTTTGGATAGTCATTGGTTCCTCTAGCATCTTCAATTTCAAATCCAACTTCTTGACTGCGCTCTTTGCAATAAAGCTTCGCGACACACTTGTATCAAACAACACTTTAACTGGAATGTTTTTGACATTAAGCGTGCCTTCTAAAACATCAGACCTTTCTTGAGTAGACGAAGATGCAGGCACTTCTGTCACTTCATTTACATGTACTACTTTGGATCTCTTAAATAGCAGACAATCCTTTTCAAGATGGCCAGTCCGACGACATTGAACGCACTTTCTATTTTCCTGAAAATTCATCTCGGATTTAGACCCACCATCCTTTCGTCTGTTCGAAGATCTGCAGTTCCTCATTGAATGCCCTTGCTGATTACACTTTAGACACACGACTGCCTTTACCTTTTTCTGACTGACCTTTGGCCTCTTTCTGACCTCAGCCTTTGTACTTGCCTTAGGCTGCACACTTGTCTCTGGGCTATCAACTTCGAATTTTCTTTTGCTGCTAGAACTGATTTGTAATGGCGCGTTTTGTTAGCTGTCGAATAATTAATTTATTTAATTATTTATATATCGATTTGGCGATATCGATAACTTAAAGTAAAACGTTCGAACTTATAATTTATAATTATAATTAAAAACGAACCTGAAACGTCGCGGCAGTTCGCAATTTGGCGATTTGAACTTCAACTGAATGTACATGATTCATTTTAAGCCGTATTTCTGTGAAACAAGAAACGTGTGGAGCTGGTGGAGTATATCTTTCTAGTGGAAGAGAAAAATCAGGATTTCGTCGTGTAGATTTTGATTTATGTGCAAATCAAATTTCAGAAAAGTCGCTATGGAATTCCTTTATAATTCGTAACGCTTTATATACGTTATAAAAGGATTTTTCAATGTAAAGTGAATATCGATTCAATCTGGACTTGGAATAGAGATTATATAATTTTCCTGGAGCTGTATGGTATTCCACTGTGAATATATATGATAATATAAATTTACTTATATTTAATTTTCTTTATTTAAATATATTTATATATTCAAATGGATTATTCAAGGGTCTAAAAATAGCCAGTTTTGCAAACGAAGTCGGAATTCAACGAAACTAATTTTGTTAGATCCGCAATGTCAAATAGTTGCTAGATGTCAGTTTACGTGATTTTTAGAGTCACTGTGGGGCCGTACAGATTTTTAGTGTGTAAAACAATCAGTATTTTGACGGTTAAAAATACACTGTGTGAGCATACGGAGTCGAAACTCGACGAAACCAGTTTCGTTGGGACCGTAATGTCGAACACTAGCTACATGTCCAGTTTCGTGATTTTTGGGCATTGTGTGTGATCACACAGATTTTTAGGAGTCAGAAATGAATATAAAGGATTAAACAAAAATATTAAAATATTAATATAAAAATATCTAGATATTTTTGTGGCCTATATATATATACCCCTACCCTTCTCTAAAACCTAATAAAATCACTTCTGCTCAAAGAAAAATGCAGCCGCCACATTTTCCCTCTTCTGTAAACCATTTCTACCTTTGCAAAATCGAAATCAATTCGAATAAAAATCATTAAATAATTTTATATATGTATTTAAGATCCTGGGATGATTATCTTCAATCCCATACTTGTTTTGTGGTGAGCGACGCAAATTCCTGATGCTCGAAATGTGACAGTAAAGCCTAGGGCTCCTATTTTCCTCGAGTTAAAGCACATCGGTGCGAATCCGATATCGTTGTGGTGATGAGGGTGAAGAGTAGCAGGGTTTGGCAAAGTTTTGGGATTTCCTGTGCTAATAACTGTCGCACGATCTTTGGGAGGGGCGAGCATCTGTTGCGTCGTGACTGGAAGAATGGCGATCGAGCTTCGATTTGTCGAGCTCAGGAGATGCCGAACTCGAGGAGAAGGTTGATGGTGGGATCGGTTTGAAAATCCGTGAAGGAAGTAGGTGTAACGGCGGCTGCAAAGTTTGGGGTTCACCATGGTTCTGGCGTCGAGGTGAATACTGGAGGGAGGAGGATTGATGGTTGCGAGTTCAACCATTTTGGACTGGAAGTTAAGAGCTTGCAAAGGAGATGATTTTGATGATGTCGGTTTATGGTTTCGTGGAAGTATGGAGTGTTTACATGGGGGTTACTTCGGTGGTTCTACAGATGACATCGCGGTGGAGTTCAATCTAAACGAGGAAGAAAGGAAGGGAGTAGTGCGGGCTGGGCTAGAATGAGGTGGGCTGGTGATTTTTATTGGGCCGGAGGAGAAATAGAAGTTAAGCCCATTTTCTTTAATCGAGTTTTACTTTAAATTTGTTCAAACTTTAAAATCGAATAACTTCGTCATATATGATCAGAATTAAGAACCGTAAGTTGCGTTGGGATCGTATGGACGGGAGCAACACAATGAGGTTGACCAGGAGTGAACCCGAGCTCGCTACAATTTATTGTAAAATAAATTGTCCGTCTAAATCAAATCAAAGACAGTTAATCGTTTTAACGATAATTGACAATGTGAGTAAAACTCACCAACTCTGAACAGTTATATTTTTATAATGTATTTTTAGAACTGTTAATCATCTGTTGATTGTTGTGTGTTGGTTGATTGATTGAACTGCTAGTCAGTTAGTGAAAATTATATATATATATATATATATATACATATATATATATGTTATTATATACATATATAAACCATTAAATATTTATATATTGATTCTGCTATCAGAATAATTTATATTGAACTGAAAGTGATGATAATCATATTGTGTAACATCTGTGGATGCAGGGAGACAGGTTAGAGGAATCCGACTGGATTCCTCAACTGTAACACCCCACGCCCGTTATGGTCACTCACTAAGGGAATGCCATAGCATCGGTGGAGTATTTTAGTGAATATAGAACAGAAAAATTACAACAAGACAGATATAAATAGTACTTGAAATTTAAAACATCATCTCATAACAGCGGCAATAAACATGTCTGGTTACATCATAAAACCACGATAAAAGTCAAGTACAATATCCGTCAAAATAAAGAAGTACATAATCCCACTCTCTCATACAATAGCCAGAACAAAAGAAAAGATAACTGGATAACTGGAGCTTTACATCTATCCAAGCTCCTAAAGACTGGAACAGCAATCCGATCAAGCTCCACTACTGCTAGGATCCACCGTAGGACCTGAGGGTTGGGAAAAAGATAAAAACAACGGGGTCAGACATAAGTCTGAGCGAGTCCTATAACTTTAACAATACAATCATTAAAGTAACCAGAGAAGATATAAACTTGACCCACGGTAATGTCTGGAGATGAATGGCTACACTAAGCAGCTTGATAGACTTAGGATAAACTAAGATAACCGTAAAGACGCATCCACCCACCAAAGGATAATTACTAACTGCACCACACCAGTCATTTCTTCTTAAAGGTTGATCCCTCCCAAGGACTTAGAAAATTTTTCCCCGGTAGTCTCGTATACCCCTAGCTGACTACATAGGTGCCGTCTGCCCCTATCTCTACTAGGTGTACTTAGTAATTTTTCCCAGTAGTTCAGTGTACCCCTACATAGGTGCCGTCTGCCTCTATCTTTACTAGGTGTACCCACTACTCCCCAGCGATCGGCTCCCTACCGTAGATACCCGTGCTGGTCCCACAGTGGGGTGTATCACTCCCCTAAAGTGGCTACCTGATAATATCAACGGTGCACGACTTTATATCTACACGATGCAACAACGGCTTATCTACCAGCCCGGGCCCACACACGCATATGAAACCCGTTGGACTTGCGTTGCCACCGCTAACCCGTTTTGGCCTCTTATAATCAAGCCCAATATGCGTGTCCCGTCACTCGACATGGGTCGAGCCCACAAAGATACGTTTGGGATATTGGTTGAAATGGGCCCCCACAAGCTACCCACCTAAGCTTGTCACTTATCTAGTGTATCCCACTTAACCATTTAATCATGTTTAATTACATGTTTCACTTGGTTAAGTATTCTAATCGTATTTTCTATTGCCACCCAAGGCATCCCACTAGATTCCACATGCCACCCAAGGCAACCATTAAATTTCCACATGCCACCCAAGGCACCCACTTAACCCCTCATGTCCCACTACATGCTAATATGGTTAAGTGTTTCTTAATTAATTAAGATCGTGATCTCCTATAAAGACCTCCCACATTAGACTGGCTGTTATGACCGCCTGGTTAAGCCGGTAGGGTCCGGGCAGTCTTACGTCATAACAGAGTCTAACCTCGGGTCTTTACTTTAATCACGTATTTAATTTATGGCTAAGACCTCTCACATTGGGCTGACATTTGTAGCAACTGGTTAAGCCGGTTGGGTCCGGGCAGTTTTACACTACAAATGAGTCCAACCTCGTGTCTTAGTCGATTAATTACACCTAATTAATCACCCCCATATTAATTATCCCTAATTAATATCAAGTTTTCCATAACATGGGTAGACCTAACTCAATAGGTAAATTCCCATGGGGTAGACCTAACTCAATAGGTAAATTCCCACTTATGGTAATTTATTTTTATGGTATGCTTAATCATACCCAATCATACTTTTATTAACATATTTACCAACCCCATCGTTCCCCACGTGAATCGTTCTCATGACATAGAAAAGGGGAAGATCCATTACAAATATCATGGGTTTAGCATATAACTTTGTCATGGGTTAAGAGGATGTCAACTTGCATATATGAGCACATAGTAACCCAACTACATTTAACCCAAACTTGCATATTATCATACACATGATTTGCATAACATGTTGCATATGAGCTCGCATATTATCATACACATATCTTGCATAACATGTTGAACATGCATATAAGCTTTCTCATAACTTGCATAACATGTTAAACATGCATTTAAGCATACACATAACTTGCATAAGCATTCACATACTTGCATAAGCATTCACATACTTGCATAAGCATTCATAACTTGCATATCATGTTAAACTTGCATTTAAGCATATACACAACTTGCATATGAACTTGCATATCAACCTACACATAACTTACATAACATCATACACATGACTTGCATATGAACTTGCATAACTCACTTTGTTAAACATGCATAAATCCACTTGTTAAATATGCATAAACCCACATATTAAACATGCATAAACCCACTTATTAAACATGCATAAACCAACTTGTTAAGCATGCATAAACCAACTTATCAAACATGCATAAACTCACTTATTAATTATGCATAAACATAGAAAAACATAGAGTAGCATATCATTACAAATGATTCAAACTCACTAATCCGCATCTAAGACCATAAGTCTCATTACACCCAATCTACTTACTTTAACAATTGATGTTAAAGTGATAGAAACTCACCAAAACCAAGATTAGCAAACTTATGAAGTGGAATTAGTTGCTAAATATGAAGATGGTGATGATTAGAGATTGATTAGAGAGTGATTAGCTTGCAAATTCCTTCATAAACAAGTGGAGGCTCCTTCTAAGATTTAATTTGGCGGCATGAGGCCATCATTTCTATTTTTAGTATGGATTAGGATAGTTTTAGGGTGTATTTATAGATTAGGAGAGTGTTTTAGGCCCTTAGATTAACCCTAAATTAGATTAGGTCCGTTAGATTTAGGAAATCTCTAGAACCCAGCCCAGCCCTAGCCAGAAAACCAGATCTGGTGCACCCAAGCACCCTGGTTCGACACGCCGTGTCGACAGGCAAGTCGACAGGCAAGTCGACTCCCCCTGTCGACAGGCCTGTCGACAGCCCTGTCGACATGGTCAAGGCGGGAATCTTCCCGCCTGGCCCCGCTGGTTCTAATTTGAAATCTGAATTTAAATTTCTAAATCTGTTTTTAACTTTGAATTTTCTGCAAACTTCTTTGGGCCATAACCGGGCCATACGGACTCCGATTCTCGAAAACTCGGACTCTATTTCGCGTATTTTTTCGAGACGAACGCAATAACGCAGCCCGTTACCCCCAATTCCCACGTCTGAGATTATTTATCCTGTAATTAGTGAATTTTAGTATTAACTAAAATTCGGGGTGTTACATTCTCCCCTCCTTAAAGGATTTCGTCCCCGAAATCTCTAAGCTAAGGAGAATGCATATCCTACCATCCAAACAGCCATCTACTCAATCCATCAAAACACGGGCATCCATTGTCCTTAAAACAATTTCTAATGATGTATGAGCATATGCAAAAGTGTGTGTATATGTTCCCTATCTAATGTATGAACATATGCAAACCGTGATAGTGCCATGCATCCATTATGTAAGCGAGAGAACCCTATCGACACATACAATATCTACATGAGTGCACAATCATTCACCGAAATGCATCATCCATATGATAACACAATCATTATACATCCATAAATATAGCTTCCTACACACCATTCTATGCAATATGCAATATGAAGTGATTGAGCCGATCTAGTGCCTAGAGTGTGTGTACATGCATCCACGAGCAACCACTTGCATCCACTTGCATCCATCAACCATAACATGTCTCAAACACATGTTTCAACCATAGATTTACCCTATCTAAAGGTCAATCAGTACTAACGAGAGGATATACTAAAGATAAGATAAGTACTAGACAACGATAGAGGAGAAAGTAAAGACATACCCTCAAAAAGAAATGGGTACAATGAACGCATCTTCGCTTCCGTCTCCCAAGTTGCGTTGCTCTCATCTTCTCCCCATTGCACTTTGACTAGCTGAACCTCTCGATTCCTCAATTTCCTAGTCTCTGACTCAAGGATGCGAGTAGGAGCTCGTCGAATCGTCGCATCACGCTCTACCTCCACATCTCTAAGCAAGCTCGGCTCTACCACCTCTGCTGTCTCATGTAAGCACTTCCTCAGATGTGATACATGGAATACATCATGAACACCACTAAGTCTGTCAGGCAACTCCACCCTATATGCCATCCGTCCAATCCTTTCCTTAATAGGAAACGGCCCAACAAACCTCGGTGCTAACTTCCCAACGGATCCAAAGCGAACAACATTTCTCAACGGAGATACTTTGACAAAAACCATGTCCCCAACCTCAAACTCAAGATCCGTCCTTCTCTTGTCCGCATAAGATTTTTGCCTATCCTGCGCTGCTTTCATCCTTCTTCGAATCAAGTCAATCTTCTCAGAAGTCTCCCTAACCATATCAGGCCCAAGCAAGATCTTATCCGTAGATTCCCACCAACATGTAGGTGATCGACAAGGCCTTCCATAGAGAGCTTCGAAAGGAGCCATACCAATACTGGACTGAAAGCTGTTATTATATGCGAACTCCACCAATGGAAGATGCTCTTCCCATGTACCTCCAAAATCTAGGATACAAAGCCACAAAAGGTCTTCTAGAACACGATTCACCCTCTCAGTCTGGCCGTCTGTCTGAGGATGATATGCGGTGCTCAGACACAATTGAGTCCCCATTGCTTCTTGCAAACTTCTCCAGAACTCGCTAGTGAAGATAGGATCTCGATCACTCACTATGCTAGAGGGTACCCCATGCAATCGAACTATCTCTCGAAGATATACAGAAGCTAGCCATGGAGCGGTCCTCTTGCTCTTCACAGGTATAAAATGGGCGCTCTTAGTAAGTCTGTCTATCACCACCCAAATTCCTGTATTACCCTTCCTCGATCTGGGTAACCCGTCAATAAAATCCATCGAGACGCTATCCCACTTCCATTGCGGAACTTCCAATGGGTGAAGCAACCCACCAGGTTTCTTTTGCTCCGCCTTCACTTGTTGGCACACCAAGCATTGAGCGACATACTCGGCCACATCTTTCTTCATACCGGCCCAGAAGAAAACCCTCTTCATGTCTCGGTACATCTTGTCCCCACCGGGATGAATGGTCATCCTAGAACGGTGTGCATCATCAAGAATAGCCTTCCTCAAACCCTCGTCTTGCGGTACACAAAGTCTACCGTCTCTACGCAAGCACCCCCTATCGTCTAGGGTGTACCTACTCAAATGGCTGGATGACTCCCCCCTTATGAGCTTCTCTACCAACTCAACCAACTGTGGGTCGTCCCTCTGTGCTTCTCCAATCCGCCCCAAAAGAGTAGGTCTAACCTCCAAGGATGCTAGCAAACCGGGTACATAATCAATGGAAGGTCTGAAATCAAACATCGAGATAAATTCCAAGCTTCGTCGTTCCACGAACAATGGACTCAAGGACAACCTCTTCCTGCTCAAGGCGTCTGCCACCACGTTACCCTTGCCAGGGGTATACGCTATCTCGAAACCATAGGATGCTAAGAATTCCATCCACCTTTGCTGTCTCAGATTCAAATCCTTCTGAGAAAACAAGTACTTCAATGATTTGTGGTCAGTGAACAATTCGAATCTCTCACCACGAAGATAATGGCGCCAAATCTTAAGTGCAAAAACAATAGCGGCCAACTCTAAATCATGGGTAGGGTAATTTTTCTCATGTGCCCTCAACTGCCTTCCACCATAGGCTATCACCCTTCCCTCTTGCATTAAGACTGCGCCCAGCCCTGTCCCACAAGCATCAGTATAGACAACAAATGGCTTGCTCCCATCTAGCAACACTAAAACTGGAGCGGTGGTTAAAGCTCTCTTTAACCGTCGGAACGCATCATCACAATCTACGTCCCATGTGAAAACAAGATTCTTCTTTGTTAAGCGGGTTAACGGGGCTGATATCTTTGCGAAGTCTTTGATAAACTTCCTATAATAACCCGCCAACCCCAAGAAACTTCTTACTTCGGTAGCATTTTTCGGAACCTTCCAATCCTGAATTGATACTACCTTCGCAGGATCCACAGCTATCCCTTCCTTGGAGACCACGTGCCCCAAGAACCGCACCTCTTTCCTCCAGAAGTGACATTTAGAGAATTTAGCCTTAAGGCTATGTGCCCGAAGAGTCTTCAATACCTCCCCAAGATGTAGGGCATGCTCTTCTTCACTCTTAGAAAATACTAAGATATCATCCACAAAGACCACCACGAATTTATTAAGGAACTCCCTGAACACCCTACTCATTAAATCAACAAAGTATGCAGGGGCGTTCGTCAACCCAAATGGCATCACCAGCCACTCATAGAAACCATCCGGAGTTCTGAAGGCAGTCTTGTCTATGTTATCCTTAGCCACCCTCAATTGATGAAACCCCGTGGCTAAGTCCAACTGAGAAAATACTGAAGCGCCAACCAACTGATCGAAAAGATCATCAATCCTCGGCAATGGGTGTCTATTCTTCTTTGTGAGCTTGTTGAGTTCTCTATAGTCTACACAAAGTCTGAGGGACCCATCCGCCTTCGTAGCAAATAATACTGGAGCACCCCACTCCGATATACTTCGTCTTATGAACCCCTTCTCAAGCAACTCCCCTACTTGCTTATGGAGTTCCCTCCTCTCACGAGGAGCCATGTGGTGCACTGGTAAAGATACAGGTTTAGCATTATCCACCAGATATATTCGGAAGTCAATCTCCCGCTTCGGAGGTAAGCCCTTCACCTCCTCAAACACATCCGGATATTCCCGGACCACTCTAACAGATTGCAAACTCTCGACCGAAGCGTCAAGCGATTCAAGATAACTTAGCATAACAGAGTCCCTGGGATTACAAGAAATCTCGAGAGTGTTACCCAAGCGGGTCATGAGCCTAACAACTCTCCTTTCGCGATCAAGAACGGCACCATTACTGGATAACCAGTCCATGCCCAAAATCAACCCATAGCCCGTGAAGCCCAACACAAAAGCATCACATCTAAACTCAATGCTAAGTATAGAAATCTTCAAACCCAAACATATCATGGACAAATAAGTGGAGCCCCCAATTGGGTTTGAAACAACCAAGGGATCATCTACCAGACTGGTGTCTAAGTGCAGTGACTCAACTAATGATGATGAGATAAACGAATGCGATGCGCCTGAATCAAACAATGTACCAACAGGATGATCAAATAGAAAAACCAGACTTTCAACGGAGATAGTTCTACCTCTTTCCTGAATTGGTGGGACTGCGAGAGCCTGTACTTGCCCCCTAGCCTGACTCGGTGCCATAAGAGCTTGCACCTGTCCTCCTGAGGTAGACCCCGTCCTTTGCCCCTTCTTAGGACAATCTTTCACTAGATGCCCTGCTTCGCCACAGTGGAAGCAGCCAGTATTCTTCTTCTTACGACAATCCTTGCTTAGGTGGCCAGGTGTCCCACAGTTGAAACACTTCTTCTTCTTGCCCTTGCCACCATTGCCTTTCCCACCTTTATTTTGCTGTTGTTGCTGAGGTCTCTTTTGATCTCCCTTCTTCTCGGGTGCCCTATTAACATTGGGACCCTTCTCTTCTTCATACATGAGTGCCATGTCAACTAGCTTCTCAAAGGTGGCCCCCATAGGGATATGAGTCATAGCCAACCCATGCATCGGTTCATTCAAGCCTTTCACGAACCTCAAAGCCTTCTTCTCCGGTGTATTCACCATGTCTAGGCTAAATCTTGCCAATTGATTAAACTTGTTGACATATTCCTTCACCGAGAGATTTCCTTGCTTTAGAGTCAAGAATCTTTCCATATACAAGTTTTCCTCTGCCCTTGAGAGAAACTTTGCCACAAATCTTTGCCTAAAATCCGCCCAAGAGTCAACGGGGCGTTCTCCATTAGTGACCTCCCACCAGAATGAGGCCTCTCCCTTCATTAACCAAGCAGCCAACTTGACTTTCTTTCCTTCTTCCATCTCAAAGATATCTATCAATTCTTCCACCTCCTTAAGCCAATCTCTAGCCTCCACAAAAGTTTCAGATCCTTGAAAAGGTTTCCCTCCCATAGCTTTAAATTCCTTGCAAGTCTTAGCAAAAGTATCTGTGCGAGGAGGAGGGGGAGGAGGAAGATCGGGTGCTACGGTTGGGGGAGGAACATTTGCTGGACCCGCAGTGGTGGCCCTAGCCTCCAACAATCTCCTATACCATGCTAGTACCGTCACACCCTCCGGAAAGTTAAGATTCTCGGCCATGCTGAAACGAAAAAGGAAAGATTCAAAACGGAGAATTCGAAGGATATAGATATGGCTATTGGGGATTATGCTTTTCCTTCAAAAACCTTTCTCTTTAAAGACATGTTTTTGAAAATATCTCTTCCAAAAATGTTTTAGAAAAATAGTTTTCTAAAAATTTTATCTGTTCCGGTAACCTTTGCTCTGATACCACGTGTAACACCCCACGCCCGTTATGGTCACTCACTAAGGGAATGCCATAGCATCGGTGGAGTATTTTAGTGAATATAGAACAGAAAAATTACAACAAGACAGATATAAATAGTACTTGAAATTTAAAACATCATCTCATAACAGCGGCAATAAACATGTCTGGTTACATCATAAAACCACGATAAAAGTCAAGTACAATATCCGTCAAAATAAAGAAGTACATAATCCCACTCTCTCATACAATAGCCAGAACAAAAGAAAAGATAACTGGATAACTGGAGCTTTACATCTATCCAAGCTCCTAAAGACTGGAACAGCAATCCGATCAAGCTCCACTACTGCTAGGATCCACCGTAGGACCTAAGGGTTGGGAAAAAGATAAAAACAACGGGGTCAGACATAAGTCTGAGCGAGTCCTATAACTTTAACAATACAATCATTAAAGTAACCGGAGAAGATATAAACTTGACCCACGGTAATGTCTGGGGATGAATGGCTACACTAAGCAGCTTGATAGACTTAGGATAAACTAAGATAACCGTAAAGACGCATCTACCCACCAAAGGATAATTACTAACTGCACCACACCAGTCATTTCTTCTTAAAGGTTGATCCCTCCCAAGGACTTAGAAAATTTTTCCCCGGTAGTCTCGTATACCCCTAGCTGACTACATAGGTGCCGTCTGCCCCTATCTCTACTAGGTGTACTTAGTAATTTTTCCCAGTAGTTCCGTGTACCCCTACATAGGTGTCGTCTGCCCCTATCTTTATTAGGTGTACCCATTACTCCCCAGCGATCGGCTCCCTACCGTAGATACCCGTGCTGGTCCCACAGTGGGGTGTATCACTCCCCTAAAGTGGCTACCTGATAATATCAACGGTGCACGGCTTTATATCTACACGATGCAACAACGGCTTATCTACTAGCCCGGGCCCACACACGCATATGAAACCCGTTGGACTTGCATTGCTACCGCTAACCCGTTTTGGCCTCTTATAATCAAGCCCAATATGCGTGTCCCGTCACTCGACATGGGTCGAGCCCACAAAGATACGTTTGGGATATTGGTTGAAATGGGCCCCCATAAGCTACCCACCTAAGCTTGTCACTTATCTAGTGTATCCCACTTAACCCTTTAATCATGTTTAATTACATGTTTCACTTGGTTAAGTATTCTAATCATATTTTCTATTGCCACCCAAGGCAACCCACTAGATTCCACATGCCACCCAAGGCAACCATTAAATTTCCACATGCCACCCAAGGCACCCATTTGACCCCTCATGTCCCACTACATGCTAATATGGTTAAGTGTTTCTTAATTAATTAAGACCGTGATCTCCCATAAAGACCTCCCACATTAGACTGGCTGTTATGACCGCCTGGTTAAGCCGGTAGGGTCCGGGCAGTCTTACGTCATAACAGAGTCTAACCTCGGGTCTTTACTTTAATCACGTATTTAATTTATGGCTAAGACCTCTCACATTGGGCTGACATTTGTAGCAACTGGTTAAGCCGGTTGGGTCCGGGCAGTTTTACACTACAAATGAGTCCAACCTCGTGTCTTAGTCGATTAATTACACCTAATTAATCACCCCCATATTAATTATCCCTAATTAATATCAAGTTTTCCATAACATGGGTAGACCCAACTCAATAGGTAAATTCCCATGGGGTAGACCTAACTCAATAGGTAAATTCCCACTTATGGTAATTTATTTTTATGGTATGCTTAATCATACCCAATCATACTTTTATTAACATATTTACCAACCCCATCGTTCCCCACGTAAATCGTTCTCATGACATAGAAAAGGGGAAGATCCATTACAAATATCATGGGTTTAGCATATAACTTTGTCATGTGTTAAGAGGATGTCAACTTGCATATATGAGCACATATTAACCCAACTACATTTAACCCAAACTTGCATATTATCATACACATGATTTGCATAACATGTTGCATATGATCTCGCATATTATCATACACATATCTTGCATAACATGTTGAACTTGCATATAAGCTTTCTCATAACTTGCATAACATGTTAAACATGCATTTAAGCATACACATAACTTGCATAAGCATTCACATACTTGCATAAGCATTCACATACTTGCATAAGCATTCATAACTTGCATATCATGTTAAACTTGCATTTAAGCATATACACAACTTGCATATGAACTTGCATATCAACCTACACATAACTTACATAACATCATACACATGACTTGCATATGAACTTGCATAACTCACTTTGTTAAACATGCATAAATCCACTTGTTAAATATGCATAAACCCACATATTAAACATGCATAAACCCACTTATTAAACATGCATAAACCAACTTGTTAAGCATGCATAAACCAACTTATCAAACATGCATAAACTCACTTATTAATTATGCATAAACATAGAAAAACATAGAGTAGCATATCATTACAAATGATTCAAACTCACTAATCCGCATCTAAGACCATAAGTCTCATTACACCCAATCTACTTACTTTAACAATTGATGTTAAAGTGATAGAAACTCACCAAAACCAAGATTAGCAAACTTATGAAGTGGAATTAGTTGCTAAATATGAAGATGGTGATGATTAGAGATTGATTAGAGAGTGATTAGCTAGCAACTTCCTTCATAAACAAGTGGAGGCTCCTTTAAAGATTTAATTTGGCGGCATGAGGCCATCATTTCTATTTTTAGTATGGATTAGGGTAGGTTTAGGGTGTATTTATAGATTAGGAGAGTGTTTTAGGCCCTTAGATTAACCCTAAATTAGATTAGGTCCGTTAGATATAGGAAATCTCTAGAACCCAGCCCAGCCTTAGCCAGAAAACCAGATCTGGTGCACCCAAGCACCCTGGTTCGACACGCCGTGTCGACAGGCAAGTCGACAGGCAAGTCGACTCCCCCTGTCGACAGGCCTGTCGACAGCCCTGTCGACATGGTCAAGGCGGGAATCTTCCCGCCTGGCCCCGCTGGTTCTAATTTGAAATCTGAATTTAAATTTCTAAATCTGTTTTTAACTTTGAATTTTCTGCAAACTTCTTTGGGCCATAACCGGGCCATACGGACTCCGATTCTCGAAAACTCGGACTCTATTTCGCGTATTTTTCCGAGACGAACGCAATAACGCAGCCCTTTACCCCCAATTCCCACGTCTGAGATTATTTATCCTGTAATTAGTGAATTTTAGTATTAACTAAAATTCGGGGTGTTACATCAACAGTTATTTTATTGTTTTTCATATATTGTTATATGATGTGATATAAAATCTGTGGGTGATTATATGTGCTTGGACGATATTGAACATCGTGATTTGATATGATTGAATACCATAACATACCGAAATGTTGATAAGGGGATTTTCAATGTTTATATTGAAAATGAATCTTATTTATAAAATCGATAGGATTTTATAAAAGGAAAACATTTATTTAATTAGAAAATAAATAAATGAAAAAGGAAACATTTATTTAGAAAATAAATGAAATAAAATAGAAACATTTATTTAGAAAATAAATGAATAAGAATATAAAGGAATATTTATTTAGGAAATAAATAAAGGAACATTTATTTTAGATTATAAATAAATGGAATAAAGGAATATTTATTTAGGGAATAAATAAAGGAACACTTATTTGGAAAATAAATAGAATTATACAAGGATAGTTTTAAAACCCGTGCTTCGCACACGGGTATAACACGATATAGATTTAAAGGAGATATTAAATAGGAAATCTGTTTTAAACAGATAAAGTGAGAAGATTTAATTTATAAATAATGTTTTATAAATTAAATAAAATATTTATTGTTTGATAAATGGGATATATAAGTCTGAACTTATATAGAGAGGTAGAAATTGGTTTTAACACCGATAGAAATAAACATTGAAAAAAGGGAAATCCTTGTAAAATAAGAAGAAAATCGAATTTGAGTTAATAGAATTTAGTTATTCGAGAAGAGTTAAATCGAATTTAGTTATTCGAAAGGAGTTAATCAATTTGAGTTAAGTTAATCGATTTGAATTAAGTTGAATCGAAATGGAGTAAGTCGATTAGAATTAAGTTAATCGAGTTAGAGTAAATCGAATATTGGTTATTCGAAGGTAAGTTATTCGAATTAGTTATTAGAAGGAGATAATCAATTAAGTTATTCGAATTAGTTATTCGAAGGAGTAAATCAAATTTAGTTAATCGATTAGAGTTGAGTTAACCGATTTGGGTTAAGTTAAGTTATCGAGTTAAGTAATCGAGTTAAGATTTATCAAGTTAAGTAATCGAGTTAAGTAATTGAGTTGAGATAATCGAGTTAAGAAAATCAAGTTAAGTTAATCGAATAAGTTATTCGATAAGAGTAAATCCATATAAGTTAATCGGATGTTAGTTATTCGATAAGAACTGACACATTTAAGAAAATCGAATATTTGTTATTCGATAAGAGTTAATGAAATAGAGCCAACCAAGAAGAGTTATTCGAATATTAGTTATTCGATAGGAGTTAATCGAAATAGAGTTTATCGAATATAAGTTATTAACAAGGGAGTTAATCGAATAGAGATTACTCGAAAGAGAGTAATACGTCGAATTCAATTATATCAAATTCGGGAAAGTACTATTTACCTTCTGGGTTTTAAATCAAGGTTTAGTTATTGATTAAGAAATTAGGTGTCCGTTTAATCATTCGAGTTAGGAGATAAAGTTATAATTTAGGTTAGATATTGTAGAAGTAGGAATTATAATGTTATAGTTATAATCAAACGTTTTCATATAAGAAGTAGATTCGTAACCTAAATCCGAGAATTTGCATAAACAGATGATTGGAAAAAGTGAGTGACGAGCTTCATCTATTTCACAGTAAAGGACGTTGTTCAATTAAGGTCTGAGAGGTAATTATACCCCAACTTGATTGACTTCAGAATTGACAAAGGAATAGTTGTGGTTCGATAGAAAATTTGATTTGAAATATAGTTAAGTAATAAGCGATTAATGGATTAAGCGTAACGATGTTTTATACAACGTTCATTTGAAATCCGTAAATGATTTTGGGAACGTTTTCCAAATATAATCAGATATGTCTTCTAAACATAGAAAATGAAATGTTTTCATAATAAGAAATTAAGAAATAGAGTTAAGCAAATTTAGAAACTGACTGGAGATTAGTTAAGTTGAACGGTGTCCTAAGTGACGATCAAATGTTGGTTTCAACCTTCGGAATTTATACTTAGGAGTTGTTCTCTTAGTGGTTTACCGTTCGGGACTGATAGTTGTAAAATAATAGTGATGCGTAAATAAGCTATGGAAATGTTTTCCAATGATTAATAACATATATTTTCTGAATATATGAAATAAGGAAATATGAACATATATATGTATATGATGATTGATCGATCGAATTTCCATTTGGAAATAAGATCGTTGTTTGTACACCGACATGTTTTCATTTGATAGTTGAATCACAGACTATCAAAGTTTTGACCATATTTATGTTGTAAATATGGTGAGACCGATTGGATTATTATCCGAATAACCACTCCGTATTAGCATAAGCGTTGCGAATCAAGTATGCTGAAGATAATTGAAGATGGAGTGAAGTGCAAGGGCTATTGTGAAAAGCCTAGGTAGGATGGATTCACTGAATAGTGCCTTCGGTTTATTCAGTCCCAGGACAACGTATATGGACGAGTGTCTGACAAAGTATTCTTAACAAATCATATATGTTGATCTCTTTAAACGTATTACGTTGGTGGCGGAGAAATTCGTTTCTCTTAGCTTTTATACCCGTGATGCCTTGTGAAATCAATAATGATTTGGTTGGTATGACGATGTGGCATTCAAAGTAATTGAAGAAATAATCTGCCAAAGTGATAAACGTGACCTCAAAACCTCACAACCGGAAAATAACAGAAGTTGGGCTAGGCAGCATGGCTAGTTGGGCCATACCCAAGCAGGGTGTATTATCACCATCTAGAGAATATTCAATTGTACTTCTTTATAATCTATTTCAATGCTGTCCCTTATCGGGAAGGATGGTTGCTGATCCCAACCATCGGTGATAATATATTCGTTACACTCAAGCTAAATGAGTGGACGGTCATGTGTGGCTGGGTTGCAAGACGTTCTTGTTGAACCCTAGTGTATCTCCTCTAGAGTACACTGATCGGAAGGTGCTCCCATACCTTGTCTGTAGGAATCCAATCTCCAATAAGTGCTCACGGTTTTATTTGTATACTATGTATGTGGAACGTGAGACGCAAGCGTTCTGCTAGATTGATATTTATTTGTATTTAGACATTATTATAATATCAGAAAGATATCCTTTATTTAACCAAGTGTTGGAATTTTATTCACACCAGTCCCATGACTGACCCGGAGTTTATTTTGTTTGTTTTCCCTAAACTCTTGGGTGCCTAAATTTGTACGGGCAGTCAAGTAGTCGGGATTTTACAGATACACATAGAGAGCTTGGAGCAAGAGGCTTCAAGATTATAGCTATTATTATTCCGCTGTGTTGTTAAGTGTTGTACTTTGAAATGGTATGTATATACGAGTACTGATTTGTATTTCAAAGTTATGTTATATTTTATTCGTTCCGCTGTGAGATTCGTGTTTACTCTGATGATGTAAGTTCTTCTTCTTCTTCTATTCTATTAGTTCTATCTTTTCTTCCTCACCCTCTACTTTTATTTCACTAACATCTCGGAATTTTCGACTTTCGAGGAGTCGAAAATTTCCAGCCGTTACAGTTGGTATCAGAGCTTAAGTTAAGTGATTACCTTGGCTCTGTGGCGTAATTCAGTAGAGATAGGATTAGTAATATCCTAGACTGAATTTGAATGTATATATACGAGTGCGTATTTGTTAATATAAAGTGATTTATATTATGGAGACTCATTGGTTGAGTGGCTTATGAATTCTGGTCGATCAGTTTGATCCACTGTATCGATAAGGGTTACTAAACACTCGAATACGATGAACCGTCATGGTATGTTTTGGAAGAGGGTAAATGAAGTAATTTTACCCGAAATATATTTGGTTATAAGAAAAATATATTGAAATTACAATATGTATTGGATGTGTTGGTTGTTATTATAATCGAATTAGATAAAAAAAAGGGTGAAAGGATTATAAATAACTAATCAGAATTCATATAAGGAAATATATGAAATAAGATGAATTAAATCTGAATTTAAATCAGATTTGGAATTAAAATAAGGAAATTTTAAGTTCCTGGGAGATTTTGAAAATGTTTTTCAAATTGAAAATGATATAGTATTGAACTCACTTCGATAGCTGGAAAATAGATCCTGATGATGAATCTAGACATCATCAGTGTTCATTTTCGAGTTCTAAGTGACGGATTACTACCAAAGGTTTTGTTTTTGAATTGTTTTGAGAAAACAAGTTGTTTAGAAATTCAAAGGTTTTGAATTGGCATTATGATTTCAAATTGATTTGAAAGAAACCCAGGAACTTAAGTTCTGGAATTAAAATTTAACTAATGAAGTTAAATAAAATGAGATGGTAAAAATAAATTGAAATTTAACTTGAACCGAGTTAAATAAAATTGAATTGGATTAGAGATAATCTAGAATGGAACCAAATTGATAAGTCAATAATTTGGAATTTGATATTAGAGTTCGAATGAAATTCGATTTAGATTTGAGGATATGAACTGATTGGAGATCAATTGGAATGGATAACATTGGTATATGTTGAAGTGGTAGCAGATGAAAGGGATAGAATTAAATGCCCGACAAAAAGGTACAAGTTTATATCATATATGAGTTTGGATTTTATGAGCCGAATTGGCAAGTCGCTTGGCTATTTTGATTTCCTTTTGGATTGGAGGAGGCCTAGAGAGGCAAGTTGTGGTTTGACGTATTGAGCCGTACAAAGGAGGTTATGGCGAAATTTTTCGAAAATTTAAGGTGTTAGAAAATTTTCAGAATTTTTGAAAATTTTAGTTGGTCGGAAATGAATTAATAAATTAATTAAAATTAAATGGGTCCAGTCGAAACTGAAATTTAGAGGTTAAAAAAAAAGATTTTTAAATCTAGATAGTAGAGTTAGTAGCATTTTTCTAACTTAGCAATTTCGAGGACGAAATTATTTTAAGGGGGGAAGTCTGTAATGGCGCGTTTTGTTAGCTGTCGGATAATTAATTTATTTAATTATTTATATATCGATTTGGCGATATCGATAACTTAAAGTAAAACGTTCGAACTTATAATTTATAATTATAATTAAAAACGAACCTGAAACGTCGCGGCAGTTCGCAATTTGGCGATTTGAACTTCAACTGAATGTACATGATTCATTTTAAGCCGGATTTCTGTGAAACAATAAACGTGTGGAGCTGGTGGAGTATATCTTTCTAGTGGAAGAGAAAAATCAAGATTTCGTCGTGTAGATTTTGATTTATGTCCAAATCAAATTTCAGAAAAGTCGCTATGGAATTCCTTTATAATTCGTAACGCTTTATATACGTTATAAAAGGATTTTTCAATGTAAAGTGAATATCGATTCAATCTGGACTTGGAATAGAGAGTATATAATTTTCCTGGAGCTGTATGGTATTCCACTGTGAATATATACGATAATATAAATTTATTTATATTTAATTTTCTTTATTTAAATATATTTATATATTTAAATGGATTATTCAAGGGTCTAAAAAAAGCCAGTTTTGCAAACGAAGTCGGAATTCAACGAAACTAATTTTTTTAGATCCGCAATGTCAAATAGTTGCTAGATGTCAGTTTACGTGATTTTTAGAGTCAATGTGGGGCCGTACAGATTTTTAGTGTGTAAAACAATCAGTATTTTGACAGTTAAAAATATGCTGTGTGAGCATACGGAGTCGAAACTCGACGAAACCAGTTTCGTTGGGACCGTAATGTCGAACTCTAGCTACATGTCCAGTTTCGTGATTTTTGGGCATTGTGTGTGATCACACGGATTTTTAGAAGTCAGAAATGAATATAAAGGATTAAACAAAAATATTAAAATATTAATATAAAAATATCTAGATATTTTTGTGGCCTATATATATACCCCTACCCTTCTCTAAAACCAAATACAATCACTTCTGCTCAAAGAAAAATGCAGCCGCCACATTTTCCCTCTTCTGTAAACCATTTCTACCTTTGCAAAATCGAAATCAATTCGAATAAAAATCGTTAAATAATTTTATATATGTATTTAAGATCCTGGGATGATTATCCTCAATCCCATACTTGTTTTGTGGTGAGCGACGCAAATTCCTGATGCTCGAAATGTGACAGTAAAGCCTAGGGCTCCTATTTTCCTCGAGTTAAAGCACTTCGGTGCGAATCCGATATCGTTGTGGTGATGAGGGTGAAGAGTAGCAGGGTTTGGCAAAGTTTTGGGATTTCCTGAGCTAATAACTGTCGCACGATCTTTGGGAGGGGCGAGCATCTGTTGCGTCGCGATTGGAAGAATGGCGATCGAGCTTCGATTTGTCGAGCTCAGGAGATGCTGAACTCGAGGAGAAGCTTGATGGTGGGATCGGTTTGAAAATCCGTGAAGGAAGTAGGTGTAAAGACGGCTGCAAAGTTTGGGTTTCACCATGGTTCTGGCGTCGAGATGAATACTGGAGTGAGGAGGATTGATGGTTGCGAGTTCAACTATTTTGGGCTGGAAGTTAAGAGCTTGCAAAGGAGATGATTTTGATGATGTCGGTTTAAGGTTTCGTGGAAGTATGGAGTGTTTACATGGGGGTTACTTCGGTGGTTCTACAGATGACATCACGGTGGAGTTCAATCCAAACGAGGAAGAAAGGAAGGGAGTAGTGCGGGCTGGGCTAGAGTGAGGTGGGCTGGTGATTTTTATTGGGCCGGAGGAGAAATAGAAGTTAAGCCCATTTTCTTTAATCGAGTTTTACTTTAAATTTGTTCAAACTTTAAAATCGAATAACTTCGCCATATATGATCAGAATTCAGAACCGTAAGTTGCGTTGGGACCGTATGGATGGGAGAAACACAATGAGGCTGACCGGGAGTGAATCCGAGCTCGCTACAATTTATTGTAAAATAAATTGTCCGTCTGAATCAAATCAAAGACAGTTAATCGTTTTAACGATAATCGACAATGTGAGTAAAACTCACCAACTCTGAACAGTTATATTTTTATAATGTATTTTTAGAACTGTTAATCATCTGTTGATTGTTGTGTGTTGGTTGATTGATTTAACTGCTAGTTAGTTAGTGAAAATTATATATATATATATATATATATATATATGTAATTATATACATATATAAACCATTAAATATTTATATATTGATTCTGCTATCAGAATAATTTATATTGAACTGAAAGTGATGATAATCATATTGTGTAACATTTGTGGATGCAGGGAGAGAGGTTGGAGGAATCCGACTGGATTCCTCAAAAGTTATTTTATTGTTTTTCATATATTGTTATATGATGTGATATAAAATCTGTGGGCGATTATATGTGCTTGGACGATATTGAACATCGTGATTTGATATGATTGAATACCATAACATACCGAAATGTTGATAAGGGGATTTTCAATGTTTATATTGAAAATGAATCTTATTTATAAAATCGATAGGATTTTATAAAAGGAAAACATTTATTTAATTAGAAAATAAATAAATGAAAAAGGAAACATTTATTTAGAAAATAAATGAAATAAAATAGAAACATTTATTTAGAAAATAAATGAATTAGAATATAAAGGAATATTTATTTAGGAAATAAATAAAGGATCATTTATTTTAGATTATAAATAAATGGAATAAAGGAATATTTATTTAGGGAATAAATAAAGGAACACTTATTTGGAAAATAAATAGAATTATACAAGGATAGGTTTAAAACCCGTGCTTCGCACACGGGTATAACACGATATAGATTTAAAGGAGATATTAAATAGGAAATCTGTTTTAAATAGATAAAGTGAGAAGATTTAATTTATAAATAATGTTTTATAAATTAAATAAAATATTTATTGTTTGATAAATGGGATATATAAGTCTGAACTTATATAGAGAGGTAGAAATTAGTTTTAACACCGATAGAAATAAACATTGAAAAAAGGGAAATCCTTGTAAAACAAGAAGAAAATCGAATTTGAGTTAATCGAATTTAGTTATTCGAGAAGAGTTAAATCGAATTTAGTTATTCGAAAGGAGTTAATCAATTTGAGTTAAGTTAATCGATTTGAATTAAGTTGAATCGAAATGGAGTAAATCGATTAGAATTAAGTTAATCGAGTTAGAGTAAATCGAATATTGGTTATTCGAAGGTAAGTTATTCGAATTAGTTATTCGAAGGAGTTAATCAATTAAGTTATTCGAATTAGTTATTCGAAAGAGTAAATCAAATTTAGTTAATCGATTAGAGTTGAGTTAACCGATTTGGGTTAAGTTAAGTTATCGAGTTAAGTAATCAAGTTAAGATTTATCGAGTTAAGTAATAGAGTTGAGATAATCGAGTTAAGAAAATCAAGTTAAGTTAATCGAATAAGTTATTCGATAAGAGTAAATCCATATAAGTTAATCGGATGTTAGTTATTCGATAAGAACTGACACATTTAAGAAAATCGAATATTTGTTATTCGATAAGAGTTAATGAAATAGAGCCAACCAAGAAGAGTTATTCGAATATTAGTTATTCGATAGGAGTTAATCGAAATAGAGTTTATCGAATATAAGTTATTAACAAGGGAGTTAATCGAATAGAGATTACTCGAAAGAGAGTAATACGTCGAATTCAATTATATCAAATTCGGGAAAGTACTATTTACCTTCTGGGTTTTAAATCAAGGTTTAGTTATTGATTAAGAAATTAGGTGTCCGTTTAATCATTCGAGTTAGGAGATAAAGTTATAATTTAGGTTAGATATTGTAGAAGTAGGAATTATAATGTTATAGTTATAATCAAACGTTTTCATATAAGAAGTAGATTCGTAACCTAAATCCGGAAAATAACAGAAGTTGGGCTAGGCAGCATGGCTAGTTGGGCCATACCCAAGCAGGGTGTATTATCACCATCTAGAGAATATTCAATTGTAATTCTTTATAATCTATTTCAATGGTGTCCCTTATCGGGAAGGATGGTTGCTGATCCCAACCATCGGTGATAATATATTCGTTACACTCAAGCTAAATGAGTGGACGGTCATGTGTGGCTGGGTTGCAAGACGTTCTTGTTGAACCCTAGTGTATCTCCTCTAGAGTACACTGATCGGAAGGTGCTCCCATACCTTGTCTGTAGGAATCCAATCTCCAATAAGTGCTCACGGTTTTATTTGTATACTATGTATGTGGAACGTGAGACGCAAGCGTTCTGCTAGATTGATATTTATTTGTATTTAGACATTATTATAATATCAGAAAGATATCCTTTATTTAACCAAGTGTTGGAGTTTTATTCACACCAGTCCCATGACTGACCCGGAGTTTATTTTGTTTGTTTTCCCTAAACTCTTGGGTGCCTAAATTTGTACGGGCAGTCAAGTAGTCGGGATTTTACAGATACACTTGGAGAGCTTGGAGCAGGAGGCTTCAGGATTATACCTATTATTATTCCGCTGTGTTGTTATGTGTTGTACTTTGAAATGGTATGTATATACGAGTACTGATTTGTATTTCAAAGTTATGTTATATTTTATTCGTTCCGCTGTGAGATTCGTGTTTACTCTGATGATGTAAGTTCTTCTTCTTCTTCTATTCTGTTAGTTCTATCTTTTCTTCCTCACCATCTACTTTTCTTTCACTAACATCTCGGAATTTTCGACTCTCGAGGAGTCGAAAATTTCCAGCCGTTACACGATTTCTTCTTCATCTCGCAACATACCTTTCCTATCGAGATCTTCATATTGATAAGCCATATAAATCATTTCAGAAAAAGGAAGCTTCACATTCCTCATCACACTATTCTGATATTTTCTTTGTAGATCGTGAATAAATCTCAGATTCTTCCTCCCTGGGTCTTTAATCAGATGAGGGGCAAAATGAGAGAGTTCATTGAATTTCTTATGATATTCTGGAATGGTCATATCTCCTTGTATTAGATAAGAAAATTCATCACATAATCGCTCAGTCGCTTCAGGAGGAGTAAATCTTTCTAGGAAAATCACTTTAAATCTATCCCAGGTGATATCACCTTCTGGATTGTTCTCAATAACCGAATCCCACCAGAACAAAGCTTCGTCTTTGAGTGCCCAGAAGGCCAATAATCTCTTCTGGTCATCCCTCAGCTTTAAACCCTCGAAGATCTCAGTAGAACGAATCCAAGCCTGTGTTTTCATAATAGATTCCTCACCAGAGAACGGTATTCCACCCATATTTCGATACTTGATTAATAGGGCCTCAATATCCGGTTCTGCATTTCTTCTGTTTCTGACATTCATTTTCTAGTACTTCTACAAAGAGCAGATCAAGTGTCAGGTCACAGAAAAGATATTTTAAAACATAGAAACATATACTTCAAATGTAAATGTGTCTATTGGGGTGTATTTCATTCTGCTTCTCATACTAGGATATTACTGATCATATCTGTAATGAGTTACCCATCCTAGAACACTCCTGGTTCTATTTCTGATGAGCTCGTTAATATGTTATATTCCAGAACTAAGCTTAACCAATGCTCTGATACCAGGTTATGACGACCGCATTTCCCGTACAGACGGAGACAAGGGTAATCTTTGGAATATAACACATAAACAGCTAATAGCAGAACAAAAATAAATAAATACACCAGATAATGCACAATAGAATACTGGATAAATGTAACAACCCGCAAAAATCAGAACCAATTTAAAATTTTATTTTAGAAAATTTTAATGAGTTTTGACAATATACAATAATTTATTTAAATAATAATGATCACAAATTTGATTTAAATCGAAAGAAGAATGAATGATTTAATTTTAATTAACAAAAGAGTTAGAAATAACGCAGTAGTTTGAAAAGTCAAACTTGAACTTTGACTGACCGTACTGGATGCAAAATTTAACGGATTTTAGTGAAACCAAAAATATTAGAATCTATTTAAAAATATCTTTCTAACGAATCTGAAAAATTGAAATTTCATAGCGGAAATCAAAAGTTATGGCCAATTCAATTTTTAGAAAGGTCGCTGTAGAATATATAGGGCCCAAAAGGCTACTTTTCACATATATAGGAATTGGGACTCGAAACCAATTCCATTGAGTTCGGAATGACGTTTCTGCATTGAAAAACAGTAAACACTTATATATTCTGAGTTTCGAAAATTATTTGTTTAAAAATGTATTTTTAATATTAAATATATTGGCCTTAAAAATAGTCATTTTTCAAACGACCACCGTTTTCGACGAAACCACTTTTGTTGGAACCGGAATGTCAAATTATTGCTAGGTTTCAATTTTCAGAATTTTTCGAATTAATATGTGAGCGTGGCGAAATAAAATGTGTTTTGACTATTTATAGTTAAATTTGAACGCCTTAAAAATAGCCATTTTTCAAACAGTCTCAGAATTCGACGAAAATAATTTTGTTGGATTCGTATCGTCATAAGAAAGCTAAAAATATTTTTTTTTAGAATTTTCTGAGGTCGTATGTGGCCCCGACATATTTAAATGTACGGTAGGAATTAAATAATTAATTTAATATTGTATTTTCAATTAAAACCGAAAAAAAAACGTGTAGACATCAGAATTGGACATTGGGACATAGCCCATCGCGTTCAGAAGGCCTTAAAACGTTAAGATCGACAGTAAGCAGGCCCAAATCCGAGAAAGTTCAAAAATCCACTTTTTTTCACGAAATTCGGAATTTAATATTAAAATAATATAAAAATCCGAAAACCCTAACCCTAACACTGTTCATGGCGGCCGCCGCCCAGAAAATGGAAGGCCAGAATTGCTCCAACTTCAAACGCTAATATCTCCCAATCCGTTCGTCGAAAATTTATGTATGACCTACCAAATCGAAGAGAATTCAGAGACCTTTCAATCTATACGGTTAAGATCGGATTTTGATGCACGGATTTCGCGAATTTTGGCCGAGAAGTCGCTGCGGTTTTCAGTGATTTGCGGGTGATTGGGGAGGCCGAGCTTCAAGGGGTTGATGGTGTAGGTGGCTCTCGACATGGCGGTCGCGGTGGTGGTGTTGGATCGGCGAACGGAGGCTTCTAGAGGGGTGCGATTTTGGCATTGGAAAGGGGGTTTGGGTTCGGCCGTGAGAAGTTGCGACGTGAAGAAGAAGGTCCCGATTTCTTATTTTATTATTATTTTATTATTTAAATATTTAAATTATCCGATGTTTAAAAATTCATAACTCTCTCATACGAGGTCCGTTTGACAAACCGTAAATTGCGCTGGACTCGTCTTTCCGAGCTCTTCGCGATGGCGCAGACCACACCTGATTCTGAGACAGTTGATTTTCAGCCAAAATTTGGGGTGAGAGTTCAAATTCTATTATTTATTTAATTATTAATTTATTTTCCCACATGAAAATAATTGTATGATGATGATGATTTAGTTCTGAAATGTTTTGGGTGTATGAATTATCGATTGTTGCTTGTGGTGTGCTTATTGTTCATGTTATGCTTAAATCCGTCTTTAAATTGTATATGTTATTGAGTTTAAATTGCAGTTGGAAAATTAAATCTAAATTTAGATTTAAAACATATTTCATTCAAATCTAGACGTTCTAATTTATTTTATTTTAATGTCATTTTCATTCTTCTGAAATGAACAAAGAAATGGAACGACAAATAAAACTTTATTTTTATTTGTTGATGTTACAATGGAAATTGAACGACAAATAGAATATTATTTTTATTTGTTTGTTTACAATAGACTATGAACAACGAATAAAATATATTTCTTTTTGTTTGCCTTAAAGGTTAACTAATAAAGTTCTCATTTTTGGTTGCATAAAAAGAAAACAAAAACTCTTAATTTTGTTGCATTAAAAGTTAACAGACAAAAATTCATATTTTTGTGTCATTGAATAAAAATGAAACAAGAACTCATATTTTTGTCATTGAATAAAAATGAAACAAAAATTTATATTTTTGTCATTGAATAAAGATGAAACAAAAATCCATACTTTTGTCATTGGAAAAAAAAAATGAAAAGAAAAAAAAGAAATTTTCCTTTTATTTGAATTGATGTGAAATATCGATTCAATGTTGATAAAAGAGGATTGTGTTTTGTTTGCATTTCTCAAACAGAAATGTACGAAGGAACAAAAAGATTGTATTTTGTTTGCATCCCTTGATGCGAACAAAATGACAAAATATAGATTTACATTTAAAATAAAAAGAATTATATTCTTCTTGCATTTCTCAATGCAAACAAAATGTTTAAATAAAAAGAGAATTATATTTTGTTTGCATCCCTTGACGCGAACAAAGTATTGAAATAAAGATTTACATTAAAATTTATATTTTTATTTGTGTTTTCAAGACACAAATGAACTTGAAACATACTTTTTATCTTTATTTTATTTATTTACATTTCATAATGTAAATATCACTTGAAAATAAAACTTACCTTTTTATTTATATTTTATAATGTAAATATGACCTGAAAACTAAAACTTATCTTATTATTTGCATATTATAATGCAAATGAGACTTGAAAACAAAACTTACATTTTTGTTAACATTTCATGATATGAATATAACTTGATGATAAAGCTATTTTTATTATTTGCATACTATAATGAAAATAGAACTTGAAAATAAAATTTACATTTTTATTTGCACTTTATAATACGAATATAACATTGAAAATAAAACTTACCTTTTCATTTGCATTTTATAATGCAAATACAACATAAGGATAGAATCTACTTTTTATATGCAATTTACAATGTAAAATAAAAAGTACATTTTTTATATGTAATTAGAAAGGGGATTTGCAATAAAATATAAAATTACATTTTTATATGTAATTTATAATGGGATATATAATTGTAAAATAAAGTTTACATTTTTATATGTAGTAAGAAATTGAAAATTCGCATTGATAATAAGATAACACTTTTGTTAAGATATTGCAAAAGATAATTTTTGTCGCTTTTTCTTTTAGAAAAAAAAACATATTTTGTCACTCTTTTCTTTTTAACATAAAAAAAGGTCATTTTGTCGCTTCTTCTTTTTAACATTAAAAGAACATTTTTATGTCATGTTTCTTTTTAGCATTAAAAGAAGCATCTTTGTTGTTTTTCCTTTTAGTAATAAAAATAAAAAAGAACATTTTGCTTTCATTTCGTATGATAATATTTTATCGTCATTTTGAATGCGGTAAAAATAGAATTGTTAATGTTGAATATTTTATCGTCATTTTGAATGCGGTAAAAATAGAATTGTTAATGTTGAATATTTTATCGTCATTTTGAATGCGGTAAAATAGAATTGTTAATGTTGAATATTTTATCGTCATTTTGAATGCGGTAAAAATAGAATTGTTAATGTTGAATATTTTATCGTCATTTTGAATGCGGTAAAAAAATAGAATTGTTAATGTTGAATATTTTATCGTCATTTTGAATGCGGTAAAAATTAGTATTGTTAATGTTGAATATTTTATCGTCATTTTGAATGCGGTAAAAATAGAATTGTTAATGTTGAATATTTTATCGTCATTTTGAATGCGGTAAAAATAGAATTGTTAATGTTGAATATTTTATCGTCATTTTTGGTGCGATAAAAATAGACAATGTTAGTGATTCATTTTTATCGACATTTTTGGTGCGATAAAAATAGACAATGTTAGTGATTCATTTTTATCGACATTTTTGGTGCGATAAAAATAGACAATGTTAGTGATTCATTTTTATCGACATTTTTGGTGCGATAAAAATAGACAATGTTAGTGATTCATTTTTATCGACATTTTTGGTGCGATAAAAATAGACAATGTTAGTGATTCATTTTTATCGACATTTTTGGTGCGTTAAAAATAGACAATGTTAGTGATTCATTTTTATCGACATTTTTGGTGCGATAAAGATAGACAATGTTAGTAATTCATTTTATCGACATTTTTGGTGCGATAAAAATAGACAATGTTAGTGATTCATTTTTATCGGCATTTTTTGATGCGGTAAAAATAGCAATGTTAATGTTACATTTTTATCATCATTTTAGATGCAATAAAAAGAATATATTTTTGTGTTACATTTTATTGTCTTTCTAGAGACAATAAGAAGAATAAAATTAAAGAATTACAATTTTATGTAAAATTGCTTTCATTGAAACGAATAAATATAGAAGACGAGACTTTTGTTGTTAATAATAAAAAATGAAATGGGAACATTTACATTTTGATGTAAATAAACAATAAAAAGAAAAATTACATTCAAAATGTAAGTTAGAATAAAAAGGACATTTTGTTAAGTAAAAATGTAAATTACAATAAAAAGTATAGAAATAAAGGTCACATTTTTATTGACCGTTTATAGGCAATAAAAGAAATATAATTAAAAGAGACATTTTTATCGTCGTGTTATATATTGTGTATTACACTGCCATTCACAAGTTACGCGACTTGTGTATGTGATTGGGACGATAATTTTCACACATCGCCCAAGTGCACAAATTAGTTTATCATTTGCTTGATTGGTTGAAAACCCCACACGGGTGTTGGGATGAAGATTTACACACACTAATCCCAATATTTAGTTGTATGTTGATCGTTAGATCGACAGGCTGTGATGAGCATTATTATTTAATTTTAACGCTTACACAGTGGAAATTACACTTTGGATGTAATGGATGACTTGATGATTGTACTGTTATTGTCATATATATGATGTGTGTGAAATCCATATAATCCAAATTATATGGTAAATGTTTTGAGTCGCATTTCGATTCAAGTGTTCTTTTAAATAAGACTATTTTTACATTAGAAATCCTTTTTATATAAAGTATATATATTTTAAAAAAAAAATAGAATTTTAATTAAGTATATGTTAAAACAAGGAATATTTGTAGAAGATAAAGATTTGTAAAATAAAGAATACTTCTCATTTAGAATCTTTTATCTAAAGAATATTTTTATGATTATTTTAAAATGGTTTTAAAGAGATTACTAGCATTTGCAATCATATTTTGTGATATGTAATAAATTGAGATGTGAAGTGGGTTTACCGTGGACGATGTTTTAAACGACATCTATCCTTTAATCCAATTTGCATTGAAATCATTATTTGGAACTTATAAATCTATTTTATAGAATTAAAAAGACATTTTCTATAAATCAAGTTTTTCAACTAATATATTAAATAGGAACTAAGTGGAAATTCTATTGGTAATAATTGAGATGGGCTTCTGTAAAAGAAGACCGATATTATATATGGAGTTTAAGAGGCTTTGCCGTTATTCCATTTATACTATTAGTCTGATACAGAAATCTATATCGATTATGTATTGATTGGATTTCTGTGGAATTCCATATTTTTAGAAATTGATTTATAGATTGTATTTTAAATATTTATCTTTGATAAAATTAATGAGAATCTTCAAAAACGAATATCTTATTAAAAGAATATTCTGAGTTGAGATGTGACGAAATGTGTGATTTTCCAACATTTGTTTAATCCTAAATTACGCAAGTTATTTAGAAAGACCGGGTTTAACCCATTCTGAATAATCAACACGACGATCAAGAGTCGAAGACGAAGACGATGATTGAAGACCGAAGATTTTCACGTCGTTGGGATGATGATGACTAGTATCTTGAATTGGGATTGGCCTTCCAAGGCAAGGTATTTGGTGATGATCGTCCAAACGCATTTGGAGATCGACGGACACGATGTTTCGTTCAGACCCAGAACGGACTTATAAATGGATAGCATGCCTGACATTGAAATTTATTTCATGTAATTAAATCGGTTTTTATTTAATATATAAATGCATGGTGGCGGAGGATTTATTCTCTTGCTTAACACCCTTTTGTATGTTAAATAATTACCGATCGCATGATATGAGTTGTTGATGTGGCACGCCAAGTTGCAATTGAACAAAGCTTATTGTTGCAAAGCAGAGCCTTGTATGATGATCAAAGCATAGTCTGGTATGGACATAGCTTTGTGTAATACGTTACTTCGCGAGCCTCACACCCCGGTTGAGTCTAAAACGGAGTAAGGGAACGCAGGGAGTGCGCACGTTTCTTTCTAGCTAGAAGTGGTGTCGGTGCTTAAACTGGCTGACATTTTACTTATGTGGTTGTTGGATTTGAGGTACCTCAGGTATATTGGTCGTATTGTGGCCAATCAGAGATCCGTTAGGATCGGGAAACGTGTGTTCAGGAATAACTAATCCAGTCCATTGCACCAGTTGGACAGAGTACCAACACGGGGACGGACCGGCCCTGCAGGATCCAAGGGTTGGACAGAGTACCAATCCTGGGGCATTGCTAGAGTGTCTCGAATCGGTAAGGAATTCGCTCCTAGCCTTGACTCAGATGGAAACCCAAATTTCCAATACGACATCACGCGGTTTTGATTGTATACCTATACATGGCGACATAGTGGGATGGGGCACTCATGCCGTCTAGGATTAATACATTTACTTTGATGTATTTCAAATTGGTTGCACACTATTATTATATACTACCGTGTTTATCGTATCAAGCATCTTTTGATCATTATAAGGTAAAACCCTATCCTCCGGTTTGCGTTGCATTGTGTGATGGGACATGGGTCTTATAATGGTTTCATTTTTCTAAAAAGCATTGCGTTATTTTGACGATTTACTTTAGTCATGCACTGGCAATCCATAGGAGAAAACCCGTTCCGCGAAAGTGGCGTGGTCCTGTGATTAGCCTTATTATATTATATAGGTTAAGTAGAATTCTCACACCAGTCCCACGACTGACCTGTAGTTTGTTCACTTTGCAAACTCGGGTGCCCTCTTTCCACACGGGCAGTCGAGTAGCTTATTTGACAGATAGATAAAACAAGATCCTGGATTGAAGATTGAAGCTGTGGCCATAGTGTTGATAGCCTTCCACCGAGATTTGTTCCGCTGCAATGTATTCATTTATTGTAATTTATTCTTCCGCTGTGATTATTTTCCAATGTACTCTGATATGTATATTCTGTACTCTGATGTAACATTTATTATTGATGTTATAAAAGTCTGTGTTTTTGTTCTGATGTGTTGTATGCCCAAAGTTAAAGTATTCGTTGGTTTCCGCTTTTTGGATCAGACCTGTGTGGTTTATGGTCGATTCAAAGGGTGGGAATTTGCGGGCCTTTACAGTTGGTATCAGAGCTCAGGTTAGCTCAAATCTTTGGGGTACAACTCGTTAGAACTGAACGGAAGACTCATCAGAGATTGGATTAGTAATGTCCAATAAGAATACTCATTAGAGATAGGATCAGCAGTATCCTAGAATGAGTGAGCTCGTTAGAGATGGGGTTAGTAATGCCCTAGAACGAGTAAAGAGTTACGAATTTATAATTAACGTATTTTTGATATATATAATCTATTTTGTGAAATATAATTTTTATAAATACAAAGTTATATATATTTTGAAAAGATAATCAACCATTAAAATTTAAAATTGAGATAGTTAATTTTACAATTTTTAGCTACGTTCCTTTTCGAGGACGAAAAGTTTTTAAGTGGGGGCGATTGTAACAACCCGCAAAAATCAGAACCAATTTAAAATTTTATTTTAGAAAATTTTAATGAGTTTTGACAATATACAATAATTTATTTAAATAATAATGATCACAAATTTGATTTAAATCGAAAGAAGAATGAATGATTTAATTTTAATTAACAAAAGAGTTAGAAATAACGCAGTAGTTTGAAAAGTCAAACTTGAACTTTGACTGACCGTACTGGATGCAAAATTTAACGGATTTTAGTGAAACCAAAAATATTAGAATCTATTTAAAAATATCTTTCTAACGAATCTGAAAAATTGAAATTTCATAGCGGAAATCAAAAGTTATGGCCAATTCAATTTTTAGAAAGGTCGCTGTAGAATATATAGGGCCCAAAAGGCTACTTTTCACATATATAGGAATTGGGACTCGAAACCACTTCCATTGAGTTCGGAATGACGTTTCTGCATTGAAAAACAGTAAACACTTATATATTCTGAGTTTCGAAAATTATTTGTTTAAAAATGTATTTTTAATATTAAATATATTGGCCTTAAAAATAGTCATTTTTCAAACGACCACCGTTTTCGACGAAACCACTTTTGTTGGAACCGGAATGTCAAATTATTGCTAGGTTTCAATTTTCAGAATTTTTCGAATTAATATGTGAGCGTGGCGAAATAAAATGTGTTTTGACTATTTATAGTTAAATTTGAACGCCTTAAAAATAGCCATTTTTCAAACAGTCTCAGAATTCGACGAAAATAATTTTGTTGGATTCGTATCGTCATAAGAAAGCTAAAAATATTTTTTTTTAGAATTTTCTGAGGTCGTATGTGGCCCCGACATATTTAAATGTACGGTAGGAATTAAATAATTAATTTAATATTGTATTTTCAATTAAAACCGAAAAAAAAACGTGTAGACATCAGAATTGGACATTGGGACATAGCCCATCGCGTTCAGAAGGCCTTAAAACGTTAAGATCGACAGTAAGCAGGCCCAAATCCGAGAAAGTTCAAAAATCCACTTTTTTTCACGAAATTCGGAATTTAATATTAAAATAATATAAAAATCCGAAAACCCTAACCCTAACACTGTTCATGGCGGCCGCCGCCCAGAAAATGGAAGGCCAGAATTGCTCCAACTTCAAATGCTAATATCTCCTAATCCGTTCGTCGAAAATTTATGTATGACCTACCAAATCGAAGAGAATTCAGAGACCTTTCAATCTATACGGTTAAGATCGGATTTTGATGCACGGATTTCGCGAATTTTGGCCGAGAAGTCGCTGCGGTTTTCAGTGATTTGCGGGTGATTGGGGAGGCCGAGCTTCAAGGGGTTGATGGTGTAGGTGGCTCTCGACATGGCGGTCGCGGTGGTGGTGTTGGATCGGCGAACGGAGGCTTCTAGAGGGGTGCGATTTTGGCATTGGAAAGGGGGTTTGGGTTCGGCCGTGAGAAGTTGCGACGTGAAGAAGAAGGTCCCGATTTCTTATTTTATTATTATTTTATTATTTAAATATTTAAATTATCCGATGTTTAAAAATTCATAACTCTCTCATACGAGGTCCGTTTGACAAACCGTAAATTGCGCTGGACTCGTCTTTCCGAGCTCTTCGCGATGGCGCAGACCACACCTGATTCTGAGATAGTTGATTTTCAGCCAAAATTTGGGGTGAGAGTTCAAATTCTATTATTTATTTAATTATTAATTTATTTTCCCACATGAAAATAATTGTATGATGATGATGATTTAGTTCTGAAATGTTTTGGGTGTATGAATTATCGATTGTTGCTTGTGGTGTGCTTATTGTTCATGTTATGCTTAAATCCGTCTTTAAATTGTATATGTTATTGAGTTTAAATTGCAGTTGGAAAATTAAATCTAAATTTAGATTTAAAACATATTTCATTCAAATCTAGACGTTCTAATTTATTTTATTTTAATGTCATTTTCATTCTTCTGAAATGAACAAAGAAATGGAACGACAAATAAAACTTTATTTTTATTTGTTGATGTTACAATGGAAATTGAACGACAAATAGAATATTATTTTTATTTGTTTGTTTACAATAGACTATGAACAACGAATAAAATATATTTCTTTTTGTTTGCCTTAAAGGTTAACTAACAAAGTTCTCATTTTTGGTTGCATAAAAAGAAAACAAAAACTCTTAATTTTGTTGCATTAAAAGTTAACAGACAAAAATTCATATTTTTGTGTCATTGAATAAAAATGAAACAAGAACTCATATTTTTGTCATTGAATAAAAATGAAACAAAAATTTATATTTTTGTCATTGAATAAAGATGAAACAAAAATCCATACTTTTGTCATTGGAAAAAAAAAATGAAAAGAAAAAAAAGAAATTTTCCTTTTATTTGAATTGATGTGAAATATCGATTCAATGTTGATAAAAGAGGATTGTGTTTTGTTTGCATTTCTCAAACAGAAATGTACGAAGGAACAAAAAGATTGTATTTTGTTTGCATCCCTTGATGCGAACAAAATGACAAAATATAGATTTACATTTAAAATAAAAAGAATTATATTCTTCTTGCATTTCTCAATGCAAACAAAATGTTTAAATAAAAAGAGAATTATATTTTGTTTGCATCCCTTGACGCGAACAAAGTATTGAAATAAAGATTTACATTAAAATTTATATTTTTATTTGTGTTTTCAAGACACAAATGAACTTGAAACATACTTTTTATCTTTATTTTATTTATTTACATTTCATAATGTAAATATCACTTGAAAATAAAACTTACCTTTTTATTTATATTTTATAATGTAAATATGACCTGAAAACTAAAACTTATCTTATTATTTGCATATTATAATGCAAATGAGACTTGAAAACAAAACTTACATTTTTGTTAACATTTCATGATATGAATATAACTTGATGATAAAGCTATTTTTATTATTTGCATACTATAATGAAAATAGAACTTGAAAATAAAATTTACATTTTTATTTGCACTTTATAATACGAATATAACATTGAAAATAAAACTTACCTTTTCATTTGCATTTTATAATGCAAATACAACATAAGGATAGAATCTACTTTTTATATGCAATTTACAATGTAAAATAAAAAGTACATTTTTTATATGTAATTAGAAAGGGGATTTGCAATAAAATATAAAATTACATTTTTATATGTAATTTATAATGGGATATATAATTGTAAAATAAAGTTTACATTTTTATATGTAGTAAGAAATTGAAAATTCGCATTGATAATAAGATAACACTTTTGTTAAGATATTGCAAAAGATAATTTTTGTCGCTTTTTCTTTTAGAAAAAAAAACATATTTTGTCACTCTTTTCTTTTTAACATAAAAAAAGGTCATTTTGTCGCTTCTTCTTTTTAACATTAAAAGAACATTTTTATGTCATGTTTCTTTTTAGCATTAAAAGAAGCATCTTTGTTGTTTTTCCTTTTAGTAATAAAAATAAAAAAGAACATTTTGCTTTCATTTCGTATGATAATATTTTATCGTCATTTTGAATGCGGTAAAAATAGAATTGTTAATGTTGAATATTTTATCGTCATTTTGAATGCGGTAAAAATAGAATTGTTAATGTTGAATATTTTATCGTCATTTTGAATGCGGTAAAATAGAATTGTTAATGTTGAATATTTTATCGTCATTTTGAATGCGGTAAAAATAGAATTGTTAATGTTGAATATTTTATCGTCATTTTGAATGCGGTAAAAAAATAGAATTGTTAATGTTGAATATTTTATCGTCATTTTGAATGCGGTAAAAATTAGTATTGTTAATGTTGAATATTTTATCGTCATTTTGAATGCGGTAAAAATAGAATTGTTAATGTTGAATATTTTATCGTCATTTTGAATGCGGTAAAAATAGAATTGTTAATGTTGAATATTTTATCGTCATTTTTGGTGCGATAAAAATAGACAATGTTAGTGATTCATTTTTATCGACATTTTTGGTGCGATAAAAATAGACAATGTTAGTGATTCATTTTTATCGACATTTTTGGTGCGATAAAAATAGACAATGTTAGTGATTCATTTTTATCGACATTTTTGGTGCGATAAAAATAGACAATGTTAGTGATTCATTTTTATCGACATTTTTGGTGCGATAAAAATAGACAATGTTAGTGATTCATTTTTATCGACATTTTTGGTGCGTTAAAAATAGACAATGTTAGTGATTCATTTTTATCGACATTTTTGGTGCGATAAAGATAGACAATGTTAGTAATTCATTTTATCGACATTTTTGGTGCGATAAAAATAGACAATGTTAGTGATTCATTTTTATCGGCATTTTTTGATGCGGTAAAAATAGCAATGTTAATGTTACATTTTTATCATCATTTTAGATGCAATAAAAAGAATATATTTTTGTGTTACATTTTATTGTCTTTCTAGAGACAATAAGAAGAATAAAATTAAAGAATTACAATTTTATGTAAAATTGCTTTCATTGAAACGAATAAATATAGAAGACGAGACTTTTGTTGTTAATAATAAAAAATGAAATGGGAACATTTACATTTTGATGTAAATAAACAATAAAAAGAAAAATTACATTCAAAATGTAAGTTAGAATAAAAAGGACATTTTGTTAAGTAAAAATGTAAATTACAATAAAAAGTATAGAAATAAAGGTCACATTTTTATTGACCGTTTATAGGCAATAAAAGAAATATAATTAAAAGAGACATTTTTATCGTCGTGTTATATATTGTGTATTACACTGCCATTCACAAGTTACCCGACTTGTGTATGTGATTGGGACGATAATTTTCACACATCGCCCAAGTGCACAAATTAGTTTATCATTTGCTTGATTGGTTGAAAACCCCACACGGGTGTTGGGATGAAGATTTACACACACTAATCCCAATATTTAGTTGTATGTTGATCGTTAGATCGACAGGCTGTGATGAGCATTATTATTTAATTTTAACGCTTACACAGTGGAAATTACACTTTGGATGTAATGGATGACTTGATGATTGTACTGTTATTGTCATATATATGATGTGTGTGAAATCCATATAATCCAAATTATATGGTAAATGTTTTGAGTCGCATTTCGATTCAAGTGTTCTTTTAAATAAGACTATTTTTACATTAGAAATCCTTTTTATATAAAGTATATATATTTTAAAAAAAAATATAGAATTTTAATTAAGTATATGTTAAAACAAGGAATATTTGTAGAAGATAAAGATTTGTAAAATAAAGAATACTTCTCATTTAGAATCTTTTATCTAAAGAATATTTTTATGATTATTTTAAAATGGTTTTAAAGAGATTACTAGCATTTGCAATCATATTTTGTGATATGTAATAAATTGAGATGTGAAGTGGGTTTACCGTGGACGATGTTTTAAACGACATCTATCCTTTAATCCAATTTGCATTGAAATCATTATTTGGAACTTATAAATCTATTTTATAGAATTAAAAAGACATTTTCTATAAATCAAGTTTTTCAACTAATATATTAAATAGGAACTAAGTGGAAATTCTATGGGTAATAATTGAGATGGGCTTCTGTAAAAGAAGACCGATATTATATATGGAGTTTAAGAGGCTTTGCCGTTATTCCATTTATACTATTAGTCTGATACAGAAATCTATATCGATTATGTATTGATTGGATTTCTGTGGAATTCCATATTTTTAGAAATTGATTTATAGATTGTATTTTAAATATTTATCTTTGATAAAATTAATGAGAATCTTCAAAAACGAATATCTTATTAAAAGAATATTCTGAGTTGAGATGTGACGAAATGTGTGATTTTCCAACATTTGTTTAATCCTAAATTACGCAAGTTATTTAGAAAGACCGGGTTTAACCCATTCTGAATAATCAACACGACGATCAAGAGTCGAAGACGAAGACGATGATTGAAGACCGAAGATTTTCACGTCGTTGGGATGATGATGACTAGTATCTTGAATTGGGATTGGCCTTCCAAGGCAAGGTATTTGGTGATGATCGTCCAAACGCATTTGGAGATCGACGGACACGATGTTTCGTTCAGACCCAGAACGGACTTATAAATGGATAGCATGCTTGACATTGAAATTTATTTCATGTAATTAAATCGGTTTTTATTTAATATATAAATGCATGGTGGCGGAGGATTTATTCTCTTGCTTAACACCCTTTTGTATGTTAAATAATTACCGATCGCATGATATGAGTTGTTGATGTGGCACGCCAAGTTGCAATTGAACAAAGCTTATTGTTGCAAAGCAGAGCCTTGTATGATGATCAAAGCATAGTCTGGTATGGACATAGCTTTGTGTAATACGTTACTTCGCGAGCCTCACACCCCGGTTGAGTCTAAAACGGAGTAAGGGAACGCAGGGAGTGCGCACGTTTCTTTCTAGCTAGAAGTGGTGTCGGTGCTTAAACTGGCTGACATTTTACTTATGTGGTTGTTGGATTTGAGGTACCTCAGGTATATTGGTCGTATTGTGGCCAATCAGAGATCCGTTAGGATCGGGAAACGTGTGTTCAGGAATAACTAATCCAGTCCATTGCACCAGTTGGACAGAGTACCAACACGGGGACGGACCGGCCCTGCAGGATCCAAGGGTTGGACAGAGTACCAATCCTGGGGCATTGCTAGAGTGTCTCGAATCGGTAAGGAATTCGCTCCTAGCCTTGACTCAGATGGAAACCCAAATTTCCAATACGACATCACGCGGTTTTGATTGTATACCTATACATGGCGACATAGTGGGATGGGGCACTCATGCCGTCTAGGATTAATACATTTACTTTGATGTATTTCAAATTGGTTGCACACTATTATTATATACTACCGTGTTTATCGTATCAAGCATCTTTTGATCATTATAAGGTAAAACCCTATCCTCCGGTTTGCGTTGCATTGTGTGATGGGACATGGGTCTTATAATGGTTTCATTTTTCTAAAAAGCATTGCGTTATTTTGACGATTTACTTTAGTCATGCACTGGCAATCCATAGGAGAAAACCCGTTCCGCGAAAGTGGCGTGGTCCTGTGATTAGCCTTATTATATTATATAGGTTAAGTAGAATTCTCACACCAGTCCCACGACTGACCTGTAGTTTGTTCACTTTGCAAACTCGGGTGCCCTCTTTCCACACGGGCAGTCGAGTAGCTTATTTGACAGATAGATAAAACAAGATCCTGGATTGAAGATTGAAGCTGTGGCCATAGTGTTGATAGCCTTCCACCGAGATTTGTTCCGCTGCAATGTATTCATTTATTGTAATTTATTCTTCCGCTGTGATTATTTTCCAATGTACTCTGATATGTATATTCTGTACTCTGATGTAACATTTATTATTGATGTTATAAAAGTCTGTGTTTTTGTTCTGATGTGTTGTATGCCAAAAGTTAAAGTATTCGTAGGTTTCCGCTTTTTGGATCAGACCTGTGTGGTTTATGGTCGATTCAAAGGGTGGGAATTTGCGGGTCTTTACAATAAACGTAATCATCAGAGTTACACAGTATACAGGATCATACTTAGTACAAATACAGTTCAGCTATAAATAAATGTCTACAGCGGAAAACAAACATAATATGTACAATAGGAGCTGAACAACATAAAAAGAGATAAATAATAGAATCCATCTTCAGCTCCAGCTATGCAGAAAGAACTAGCTAAACCTGAATACAAGGCTGCCCGTGTGGAAAAAGGGGCACCCGAGTTTTAAAGTGAAACAAACTACGAGTCAGTCATGGGACTGGTATGAGAAATCTACTCTACACATTTAATATGGCTAATTACAGGACCACGCCACTTTCGTGGAACGGGTTTACTCCATTGGATTGCCAGTCTTTAAAACTAATCATTCTTTTAAACATCGCAATGCTTTTTATAAAAATGAAGCCATTATAAGACTCAGTTCCCATCACACAATGCCACGCAAACCAGAGGATAGAGTTTTACCTTATAATGGCCATAATATGCTTGATACGAATAAAACAAAAGCATTTGATATTACTACTAGTGTTTATATGTTTCAAAACAATTTCAAATCATAACTATCAATCATAGACGGCATGGGTACCATATATCATGTCGCCATATATATATGTGTATATATATATATATACAATCAAAACCGCACAGTCTCGTATTTGGAAATTGGATTTTCATCATGAACCAAGGCAAAAGATAGTCCTTACCGAATTCGAGACAATCCAGCCTACCATGTCTCAGGATCAGAACGCATCGACCCTTGGAGCGACAGGGCCGGTCCATCGATGTGGATTAAAAAACTTGAGCAATACGTCTCCCTTGCCCTATAGGGCGCAAATGAGCCAACGAATGACTCCCTCGGACCCGGATCGTCCGATCTAACCGAGGCGCCTCGCAACAGTAACAACCACATAAGTAAAATGTCAGGCCGTGTAAAAACACTGACACAACTCCTACCTAGAAAGAAACGCATGCCCTCCCTGAGGTCCGTCTCCCGTTTCTGGTTCATACCGGGGTGTGAGGCTCGCGAATTTACGTTATACACAAAGCTACGCCACACAGGCGGTGCTTTGATCATCACCACAAGACCTTGCTTTTCAACAGAAGCCCTGATCACTGCACCTTAGCATGCCACAAAGACAATTCACACCACGCAACTGTTGGTTATAAATTGCACAGAATGAATTCCAATGTCAGACACACAGTCCATTTGCAAGTCCGTTCTGGGTCTGAACAAAACCGGAGGCACTAAATACCTTGCATATTCATCGACTCCCACGTACGTCTGGACGATCACCACGCATTATCCATATTTCGGGATGCCTCCTAATCAGGACCTCAGTGACCATCCAAACGAGGTGAAGATCGGTCTTCGACCGCCGTCTTCATCTTCGACTTCTTATCGTCGATTTAGTTATTCAGAATGGGATAAACCCGGTCTTTCTGAGCAACTCGCGTATATAATAAACAAGGGCAACACTAACATATGTACGCATCATTTCAATTCATTAGCCACTAACCGTCAATCAGTAAGAGAATGATTTCCCAAATATTAACCCCGAAGGCCGAAACCAACATCAGATCAACACCCAGGAAACCATTCGACTTAGCCAACCTTCAGTTAATTTCTAAATTTCACATCCATATCGTTTATAATATTTTATAACGATTTATCGCTATTTTTATTTATTTTTAAATAGCCAATTTATTCAAAACGACGCTTCGGGCCATAACGCGGCCGTGGCGATGTTTTTCTTCAGATTTGATTTACACATATCTGAAAATCTAACCATTGGATCTTCACAAAATTTACATCATTTGAAAGATCTTTTCAAAACGAATCCAACGGTTCCAGTTTCGGGAAATTCCGACGGTCGGATCTCCCGGTATAATCGTTTGAAGTTTTGATTTCAAAATACGAACTGCAGCGTCGTTATTTGATTATATATAATTATATTTATATACATATATAAATATAATCGATTCTGGCGCTGTTTTTCTTCAGATTTGAATCAAACATTCCAGACAATGCAACCATTGGATTTTTACGAAGTTGGTGCCATTGGAAAGATTTTTCTAAAGCGAACCCAACGGTTGCGGTTTCGGGAAAATACGATGGTCGGATCTCTCGGTATAATCGCTTGAAATCACGGTTTCAAAATACGAACTGCAGCGTCGTTATTCGATATATTTCAATTCTATTTATATATATATATATATATATCAATTCTTCGATTTCAAAAACTATATTCTTTTCATACATTTGATAAAAATGATATTTTTATCTAACTGTCTTCTATTTCAACACTTCACTATTTTTAACAATCCATTTATATAATAAAAATGTGATTTTTTTTTGTAAAACAATTCATTTCAAAAGGCTATTATTTTATATAGTTCATATAGGTAATAAAAGTATGATTTTTATTATAAAACAATTTATTTCAAAACGAGATCATTTTATATAGTTCACATCGATGATAAAAATTGGATTTTCATTATAAAACACTTTCTTTCAAAATATGAATACCATTCAACACATGAATTTCAATTCAACGAATGAATTTTGATTCAACACATGAAGGTTTTCTATAGTTTATATATCGATATAAAGGTGATTTTTATATTTAAAACACGAATACCATTCAACATATGAATTTCAATTCAACGAATGTATATCGATTTAACACATGAAGGTTTTCTATAGTTTCTTTATATAGATAAAAAGGTGATATTTATATTTAAAACACGAATACCATTCAACACATGAATTTCAATTCAACGAATGAATATCGATTCAACACATGAAGGTTTTCTATAGTTTCTACATACAGATAAAAAGGTGATTTTTATATTTAAAACACGAATACCATTCAATACATGAATTTCAATTCAACGAATGAATATCGATTCAACACATGAAGGTTTTCTATAGTTTATATATATAGATAAAAATGTGATTTTTATATTTAAAACACGAATACCATTCAACACATGAATTTCTATCCAACGAATGAATATCGACTCAACACATGAAGGTTTTCTATTCAACGAATAAATATAGTTTCAACAAATGAAAATAATTCAAACACATGAATATTATTCAAAATTTCGGCAGCATAACGGCAGGGTAGTTAAAACCAGGACCGTCCCTAGTACGGCTCCTCGCTCTACCTTAAAACCTTGCGGTTTTTGACAATGGGGAATCATGCATCTAATTCGCACGCAGGCAGCATGTAAATATTTTTCATTTCCACAAACTAATCCTATGTGGTTTCAACCAAATATTTCTCAACCACAAATGGGTATTTTTCAACCACAATCAATCAATTCCAACCACAAACAATTCCAATCAACCATTCGCAATCAATCAATATTCACACCAATCACAACCAATAAATATTGTCCATGGTTTGTGCACGTGGGGCGTGTGTATATATATATATATATATATATATATATATATATATATATATATATCAATTCACTTCTATTTCAACACATATATAATTTTTACAACGCATATACAACTTATACATCAAACGTATAACTTATACATCAAACTTACAACTTATACAAAGCTTGTACAAGAGGTGTACAACGCTTATATAACTCATACATCGACTATATAATTTATACATCGTCGTTTTCCATATCGTTTATAAAATAGAAATCTCACATTGGGTTCCACTCCACCAAAAATAGCAGAAGGCTCAGAAAAATATGCGGACTCTTCTAAAATGTAGAAGACGTCCACACGGTCACGATGTTTCTTGTTTCATCGAATTACATCAAGAAATGAAAAGGATATGATTTTTCAAAGTTAAGATGTAATAAAGGACCCACCTTTCACGATGATTCAAAACTAGGTTTTGATCTTTCGATCAAACTGTTGCCCGATAGGAGAATCTGCTCACACAGCGTCGAAGTGCTTCGAACCACCTTCCCGGCACCGGTGGTCTCGCTCAGTTCGGTGGTGCCATGAAGGCTCGGCGGCGCTTCGAAGTCACTGACTTTGAGGACTCGTATCTCCCTCCTCACTTGATGATAACTAACAAACCTTAGATGGATTTAAAGAGGAGATGAAGAGATTTGAAATGAATCAAGAATCACTCGATTTCATTGTGAAACGGGGGAGAAATCGAAGAGAGAAGGTGGCGACCTGCTTTCCGTCCCGCGCAGTACCAATCGGGGAGAGAGATGATTATGTGGCCCAATGAATTTTTTTTATTTTATTTTATAATTTTTAAAATCTCCAAAATACCCCTCTCCCACACGAACACCAATTCTAACACAACGACTGTCGTCCCTAGTGATTTACCCCCATTCCGAACACAATGGGATATGTTTCGAAGGCCCATTCGACTATTTCAGTCAGTTTCCATTCAAATTAAAATATATAACATTCAATATTCGATTTGAACGTACATTTCAATTTGCCAGGGCCACAAACTAATTCGAAAAATTCCAGAAAAATAAATTTGGCTATGTTTTGACGATACGGTCCCAACAAAACTAGTTTCGTCGAATTCTGAGACCGTTTGCAAAAAGGACCATTTCTGGTCGATCCAATTTAACTATAATTGACCAAAACACATTTTCCTTTGCCACGCTCACATATTAGCTTCAAAAATAATGAAATTTGAAACATAGCAATAACTTCACATCCCGGATCTAACAAAAGTGGTTTCGTCGAATTCCGAGGTCGTATGCAAAATGGCCAATTTCACGGGCTATATAAATTCCATAGCGACCTTTCTGAAAATTCATTTGGCCATAACTTTTGCTTTCCGCTATGAAACTTCGATTTTTCAGATTCGTTAGAAAGGTATTCACTAACAGATTTAAATATTTTTGTATTCACTCAAATCCATTTTGTTTTGCACCCAGTACAATCCGACAAAGTTTGAATTCAATTTTTAAAACTGCAGCGCCATTTCAGGCCTTGTTTATAATTAGATTTAATTATATTCGTTTTCAATCGTCAATTCAAACTCACTGTTCATCGCTATTTTTTTTAAATATTTATTTTAAATATTTAAAATCCATTATTTTAGCCAATTTAAATTTTTTAATTTGGTTCAGATTTTCCGGGTCGTTACAATATGTGAGTATGGCACAAGAAAACGTGTTTGGGCAGTTTCAGTCAATTTCGATCGACTAGGAAATGGCCATTTTTCAAACGGTCTTAGAATTTGACGAAATTAGTTTTGATAGGACCATATCGTCAATACGGAGCGAGAAAATATTTTTTCGGAATTTTTGGGGTCCTTATGTGGTCCCACTAAATTGAAATGTATGTTAAAAATTGAATATATTAATTTATATTTTAATTTAAATGGAAACTAATTGAAACAGTTGAATCAGCTTCTGGGACTTATCCCATTGCGTTCGGAATGGGGGTAATGTGCTATGGGCGACTTCATTGGGTTCGATTTGGAGTTCGGGGAGTAAAAGGATTGTATTTGAATTAAATAAAAAAATTATAAATATAATGGCCGAGTCAAGCGGGGTCAAAACTCTCCTTCCTTCTCTATGTGGTCAACGTTCTATTACCACCTCCATTCGTTCAGCGAATAAAATCACTCAGATTAAATCCTCTCTAATCTTCATCGTCGCGAGTTCTTAGAGGGGAACGAAGGAGATCTGGATTCTCCAAGCACAACAGTGATAGCTGCTTTTGAACGGCGGCTCGTTTAAATGGGCTTCGAGGGCTTATTCGTGGATCGAATGGCGTGCTACCTAGGCCGGTGACAGGCGCCGTCGAGGCGGTCGGAGGGGTACACCCTAATGTAGCTCCGGTCATTGTCATCGAGGTACAACGGTGATTCTTTTCTGCGAAGCGTGGGTTCCGGCTATGCGATGAAGATGGAAGGCAGTTCTCGAATTTGCAGTGAGCTTTTTTCCTTCTTTTTTTTTTTACAAATAGCAGTGAATTTATTTTCTGATTTTTAAAGTATAATAACATTGAATTAAGATCTGCTTTTTTATATATATGTATGAAAATAATATTTTCTTTTCAGTCTTTTTTTTTATATAGAAAAAACGGATTAGTTAAAATTGGATTTTTTTTAAATAAAAATTAGCATACTTTTTTTTTGTAAAATTAGCATTCACTTTTCGAATAAAATTAGCATTGCTTTTCAAGTAGAAATATATATTGCTTTAAAAATAAAAATATAGTAATGCTATAAAAATGTGATATTTATATATATATATATATATTAGCTTTATAAAAATGTGATTTTTTAATATAAAATAGCATGATTTTTGAAAAGATAAAATATGCTTTTTGTCAATAAAAATAGAATGGTTTTGAATATAAAGTAGAATGGATTTTAAATATATATATATATATATGTATAAATTATTGTTTTAAAATATATATTGCAAGGGTTTTAAAGTATAATCGCCGTGTTAAAGATATGATTTTTATATAGAGAAAGTTGAATTAAAAATGTGATTTTTAAATATATAGTAGCTTTACAAAAATGTGATTTTTAAATTGTAAATAACGTTATTTAAAAATATAATATATATATATATAGCGAAATGAAATTCAGATTTTTATTATATATATGTTGAGATAAAAATGTGATTTTTATAGCGTCGAAATAAAAATTCGATATTTATATAAGAAGTAGAAATATAAAAATACAATTTTTATATAGAAAGAAGCGTTGTAAAAATATATGAAGTAGAAATAAAAATAGGATTTTTATTTATTGGAATGAAGCAATAAAAATATAATTTTTATTATGAACAGCGTGGTAAGGACTGCATTGGAATTTCAAATAAATCCAAACGGTTCAGAAGTTCAGAAGTAAAACACGGCGGAGTAGAATCCAAAGGTGTGAACTTCTGACTTTTAATTTATTTTCTAGTTGAAATATATACTAGGATACAAACGGTGTTTAGTATCACCCGACACCCGTCATCCAAAGACCATGGATGCCTTGTTTGTTTAATTGATATGTTGTGAGAAATAATTGTGTGTAGTGGAATGGAATAAAATATTTCATGGTTAAAAATATAATTTTTAATGTGTACATAAAATCAATAATTATAAACAAATCGGCCAATTTGTTTATATACACTGATTTGACTGATATTGATTGGCACGATAAATTTTACATATCGCCCAACTGCACAAATAAAACCTGTGTTTGATTATTTGAAAACCCCACATGGGTGTTGGGGTGAAATTGGCCATACGCTAGTCCCAATAATTAGCTTATGTCGATCGATTGGTTGACAGGCTATCATAAGCATTAAATATTTACATTTGATGCTTATGCAGTGTAGAATGCACTCTGGATGATGGTTGATTATTTATTGTTGCTATTATATACGTGTGTTGTATGGAATCCATATAATTAACATTATCTGGTAATTGATTGGACGTCATTCCAATTTGGAAATTACAGAATATTATAAGGCGAAAATTCATGTGTTGAATAGAATAAAAATTCATGTGTTGAATAGAATATATATTCATATGTTGAATAAAAGAAAATACTCATATGTTGAGAATATTCATGTGTTGAAACGATTCATGTGTTGAATGGAATATTTATATAATAAAATTCGCATTTTAATTGTAAGTAAGAATTAATAAATATTCATGTGTTGAATAAAGTATATATTCATGTGTTGAAGAAAATATTCATTTGTTGAATAGAATAATGAAGTTATTGTAATATATAAAGCCCTGTTGATTAGATTTGAGCCATTTTGACGTGAACGATATTTATATCGATTTTATTCATTTTTATAATGAATATAGAAAAGGAAGTGATATCAAAATATAATATTTTGAAAATACTATCATTTATATATCGATGAAATGGAATATTCAATTATGATTTGAAATTGAATATGAAGTCGAAATCATTCTTAAAACGAATTTAAAACGATTTATAAAATATGTTTTGAAAGGAAATCGACGAAATATAATATATATATATATATATATATATATATTATATAATGGCCTGAATAGAACGCGCTGCGTTGCGGCAGTTCACGAATTTCTGCCATTGACTTCGAATAGACATTACGGGAGATCCGACCTCTCCTAAAACCGGAATCGTTGGGTTCGTATTGAAAAGAGCTTTCTAAAGAATATTTGAGATTTGAAATCTAATTGTAGGATTTGGAATTATGTCCAAATCAAATTTGGAAAAGGTCGTTGTAAGGGCAGTTCTGGCGGTTGTTGGAAATCAACTGTACGGGCCTTAATAAAATTATTAAAAATAGTAATAATTTGTGTAAAATCATAAGAAATGATTTGGAAAGGATTTGGATGAAAAATTCCATATTTGAAAAGATAAAAATAGATTTTTATCAAAATGAACTAGTTTTGAACTAGAATTATAATCCCTTTATTTTTGAAATAAATAAATTGGATTTGAAAGGGTATTAAAAAAAGTAACCAAAATTTCCAATAATTGAATTAGAGTGGATTTGAATCGAAATTGTCTTTGGAATTTTTCGATGTTGGATTTCATGATTATACAGATATTGTTATGGAAATTTGAAAGATATATTGATATCGTTATTTCCAATACGATATTCATTGGCCATAGAATTTGATATTGAATATAAGCCTATATATTTTCTATTCAGAGCCTCGTATTTAATGTGATGACCCCAAAACCCATACTGATGGTGTTAAGGGTAATCTTTGGAATATAACACATAAACAGATAATAGCAGAACAGACATAAATAAATACACCAGATAATGAACAATAGAATATACTGGATAAACAAAATCATCGGAGTTACACAGTATACAAGATCATACTTAGTACAAATACAGTTCAACTATATATAAATGTCTATAGCGAAAAAACATAACATAATGTACAATAGGAGCTGAACAGCATAAAAAGAGATAAATGATAGAATCCATCTTCAGCTCCAGCTATCCAGAAAGAGCCTGCTAAAAACCTGAAGACAAGGCTGCCCGTGTAGGAAACAGGGCACCCGAGTTTGCAAGTGAAACAAACTATGAGTCAGTCATGGGACTGGTATGAAAAATCTACTTAACACATTTATAATATGGCTAATCACAGGACCACGCCACCTTCGCGGAACGAGTTCACTCCATTGGACTGCCAGTGCTTCAAAACAAATAAATCTGTTAAACATCGCAATGCTTTTTACAAAAATGAAGCCATTATAAGACTTAGTTCCCATCACACAATGCAACGCAAAACGGAGGATAGAGTTTTACCTTATAATGGCCAAAATATGCTTGATACGAATAAAACAAAGAATTTGATATTATAACTATTGTTTATATGTTTCAAAAACAATTTCAAATCATAAGTATCAATCATAGACGGCATTAATGCCCCATACCACTATGTCGCCATATATAGGTATACAATCAAAACCGCACAGTCACGTATTTGGAAATTGGATTTCCGTCATGAACCAAGGCAAAAGATAATCCTTACCGAATTAGAGACTCTCTAGCCCGAGCCTTAGGATCAAAATGCATCAACCCTTTGGATTATCAGGGTCGGTCCACCGATGTGGATTATTATGCCTGAACATTATGTTTCCCCGCCCTTTGGGGCGTAAATGAGCCAACGAATGACTCCATCGATCCCGGATCGACAGATATAACTGAGGCGCCTCACAGCAACAACAACCACATAGGTGAAAATAATATAAATGTCAACCAGTTCAAGCACTGACACCACATCTAGCTAGAAAGAAATGCAGGCCCTCCCTGATGTCCTCTACCATTTCTGGTTCATACCAGGGTGTGAGGCTCGCGAATTTACGTTATACACAAAGCTACGCCACACAGGCGGTGCTTTGATCACCAACCACAAGACTTTGCTTTTCAACAGAATCCCCGATCACTGCATCTTAGCATGCCACACACGCAATTCACGCCATGTAACTGATGGCTATCAATCACACAGAATGAATTCCAATGTCAAACACACAGTCCATTTGCAAGTCCGTTCTGGGTCTGAACGAAATCATCGGCACTATATATCTCGCATACCCATTGATCTCCACGTACGTCTGGACGATCACCACTCATTATCCATATTTCGGGATGCCTCCCAATCAGGACATCAGTTACCATCCAAACGAGGTGAAGATCTCCGGTCTTCGACCACCGTCTTCATCTTCGAATACTTATCGTCGATTCAGTTATTCAGAATGGGATAAACCCGGTCTTTCTGAGCAACTCGCATATGTAATAAACTAGTGCTACACAAACACAACATACGCCTTATCCTAATTCATTAGTCACTAACTATCAATTAGTAAGAGAACGATTTCCCAAATATTAACCCCGAAGGCCGAAACCAACATCAGATCAAAACCCAGAAAATCATTCGACTTACCCAACCTTCAGTTAGTTTCTAAATTTCACATCCATATCGTTTATAATATTTTATAATGATTTGTCGCTATTTTTATTTAATTAAAATAGCCAATTTATTCTAACGATGCTTCAGGCCATAACGCGGTCGTGGCGCTGTTTTTCTTCAGATTTGATTTACACATATCTGAAAATCTAACCGTTGGATCTTCACAAAATTTATACCATTAGAAAGATCTTTTCAAAACGAATCCAACTGTTCCAGTTTTGGGAAAATCCGACCGTCGGATCTCCCGGTACAATCGTTTGAAGTTTCGATTTCGAAATACGAACTGCAGCGTTGTTATTCGATTTAATTTAATCATATATATATATATATATAATCGATTCTGGCACTATTTTTCTTCAGATTTGAATTAAACATTCCAGACAATCCAATCGTTGGATCTTTACAAAGTTGGTGTCATTGGAAAGATATTTCCAAAGCGAACCTAACGGTTTTGGTTTCGGGAAAATCCGATGGTCGGATCTCCCGCACTAATCGTTTGAAATCCCAGTTTCAAAACACGAACTGCAGCTTCGTTATTCGATATATTTTAATTATATATATATATATATATATAATCGATTCTTCGATTTCAAAACTATATGCTTTTCATACATTTGATAAAATGATATTTTTATCCAATGGACATTCACTTCGACACTTCACTGTTTTTAACAACTCATGTATATAGTAAAAATGTGATTTTTATTGTAAAACGATTTATTTCTAAAAACGGCTATTTTATATAGTTCATATAGGTGATAAAAATATGATTTCTATTATAAAACAATTTATTTTAAAACACGAATACAATTCAACACACGAATTTCTATTCAACGAATGAATTTCTATTCAACACATGAACGGTTTCAACATATGAAAATAATTTCAACAAATGAAAATAATTCTAACAAATGAATATTTCAGAAAATTTCGGCAGCATAACGGCAGGATAGTTAAAACCGGGGCCGTCCCTAGTACGGCTCCTCGCTCTACCTTAAAGCCTCACAGCTTTTGACAATGGGGATTTCATGCATCTAGTTCGCACGCAGGCGACATGTATATTTTTTTTTCATTTCCACAAACTAATCCTATGTGGTTTCAGCCAAATAATTCTCAACCACAAACGGTTATTTATCAACCACAATTAATCAATTTCAACCAAAAACAATTCTAATCAACCAATTTTCACACCAATCACAACTAATAAATATCGTCCATGATTTGTGGACGAGGGGCGTATATATATACATACATATATATATTTATTTATAAGCATTTCACTTCTATTTCAACACATATATAATTTTTACAATGCATATATAACTTATATATCGAACGTACAGCTTATACAACGCTTATATAAGAGGTGTACAACGCTGATATAACTCATACATCGACTATATAATTTATACATTGTCGTTTTCCATGTTGTTTATAATTTAGAAATCTCACATTTGGTTCCACTCCACCAAAAATAGCAGAAAGCTCAGAAAAATATGCGGTCTCTTCTAGAATGTAGAAGACGTCCACACGAGTCCACTGTCTCTTGTTTCACTGAATTTCGTCAACAAACGAAAAAGATAGGATTTTTACAGTGAAATCAAATACCGTAGCGCTTTAAACTGCTATTAAATAGTTTAAAATAAAAATCAGCTGTACCTTTTTATTCAGTTCAAAACTAGGTTTTGAAATTTTGCGAAATCCGTGCAACGATAGATGGATCGGCTTGTACCACTTGGAAGAGCTTGGAGAGGGCTTCAGGCATGTGGGGGTGTTGGCCAGATCGATGGTCTTAATCGGGTGCGGCGGCGCGATGAAGGTCGGATCTTTAAGGACCTCGTTCTCACGAAACACGAGACAAGGAGGAGCGAAGGTGGTATGGATTTGAAGAGGGGAGGGAGGCGAACAAAAAACCCAATTGGAAGCGGGGCTAAAGATCGACGTGGCGGCGACAAAAAGCTCGGGAAGTTTCGAGCCGCTTTCCGTCGTCGAGATCGTTTTAGGGGGGGTTTCTGATGTGGACCAATCCCTTTTTTTATTTATAAAGTTTTAAAAATCCAAAAATACCCCTTCCCTCCTGCGAATTCCAAACCCACCGACTGTCGTCCCTAGCGTTTTACCCCCATTCCTAACACAATGGGATATGTTTCGTAGGCTCATTCGACCGTTTCAGTCCGCTTTCCTTCAAATTAAAATATAAAACATTCAATATTCGATTTGAACATACATTTCAATTTTCCAGGGCCACAAACTGATTCTAAAAATTCCAGAAAAATAAATCCGGCTATGTTTTGACAATACGGTCCCAATAAAACTAGCTTCGTCGAATTCTGTGACCGTTTGAAAAATGGCCCATTTCTGGTCGATCCAATTTAACTTTAATTGACCAAAACACGTTTTCCTTTGCCACGCTCACATATTAACTTCAAAAATTATGAAATTTAGCAATAATTTGACATCTCGGATCCAACAAAAGTGGTTTCGTCGAATTCTGAGGTCGTTTGAAAAATGGCCATTTTTACGGGCTATATATATTCTACATCGACCTTTCTGAAAATTCATTTGGCCATAAGTTTTGCTTCCTGCTATGAAACTTCGATCTTTCAGATTCGTTAGAAAGATATTGACTAACAGATTTAAATATTTTCAATTTCGCTCAAATCCGTTTTGTTTTGCACCCTGTACAGTCAGTCAAAGTTTGAATTCAAATTTTGAAACTACCGCGCCTTTTCAGGCCTGGTTTATAATTAGAATTAATTATATTCATTTTCAAATGTCGATTCAAACTTACTTTTCATTGTTTTTAAAATATTTATTTTAAATATTTTAAAATCCACTAAAATTGCCAATTTAAAATTTGTAAATTGGTTCACATTTTCCGGGTCGTTACATTTAATATCAAATGGGTTTTCGGTTGTCGTGAATGGTATCTTTAATAATACTGTTCTTAGACCATACGAAGTTAAGAAAACCAGAAACTAACTAAAGATTAGTTAAGTTGAATGGTTTCTTGCGTATTGATTTGATGTTGGTTTCGGCCTTCGGGTTTATTACTTTGGGAATTGTTCACTTGCTAGTTTGCGGTTAAAGGCTGATGGAATAAAATGTGATTTTGGGTTTATCGTGAACCGTGTTTTAAATGACATTGGTTCTTTAACCCTGTTAAAGACAGGATATGTTTTCCCAAGTTAAGCAATCATTAATATTGATTTTTGGGAAGATTAAAACCAAGTGGAGTTTTAATGCATCTTTAATTAGATTGAAATGATCGAGAATGGAGTATCACCAGTTTTTCTCCAGGCGATAGTTAAATCTTTAATTAGATTAGAACATGAAATGGTAATTGAATTTACCGACAACACCGTGGTGTTAGATACGAAGTATTACTAGTTTTACTTCATTGGATGAAAAGGTTGGGATTGGGAAATTAAAAAAAATGATTACTTTGGTAAGGTTCGTTAATCCCGACTAGTTTGGATAAACCATAATTTGGTATGAATTGATATACAAAAGAAGATTAAAGAATAAATTTAAAGAATTTATCTTTGATAAAATTAATGGGAACCTTTCCCAAAGTATAAGAATATTCGAATAAAAGAATATTCTGAATTGGAATGAGGCGTATGTTGTGTTTGTGTAACACTTGTTTGTTATATACGCAAGATATTCAGAAAGACCGGGTTTATCCCATTCTGAATAACTGATTCGATGATGCGTCGAGGATGAAGACGGTGGTCAAAGACCAGAGGTCTTCACATCATTTGAATAATTACTGATGATCTTGATTGGGATGTACACCCAAGAGGAGGGAATCGGTTGGTGATCGTCCAGACGTACTTGGAGATCGATGGATATGCAAGGAACAAGTTGCCTTCGGTTTCGTTCAGACCCAGAACGAACTTGTAAATGGACTGTGTGTCTGACATTGGATTTTATTCTGTGTGGTTGATTTCTATTAAATATATTCTGTTTGGCGGCGGAGAGTTTATTCACTTTCTTAACGCCCTTTTCTGAGACGTACGAGCTCAGAGGTTATATATTGATGGATATCAATCGCATATAGTGAATTGCCTGAGTGGCATTCCTAAGTGGCAGATGATCAAGGCTTTTTTTGAAAAGCAGAGTCTTGTGGTTGATGATCAAAGCACTGCCTGTGTGGTATAGCTTTGTGTAGCATTGATTCGCGAGCCTCACGCCCCGGTTGTGAACCAGAAACGGGAGAGGACATAAGGGAGGGCATGCGTTTCTTTCTAGCTAGGGTGGTGTCAGTGACCTACCAGCCCCGACATTTATATTATTTTCACCTGTGTGGTTGTTGCTGTTGCGAGGGGCCTCAGATATATCGGTGACTATGTTGAGCCGATGGAGTCATTTGGCTCATTTACGCCCTAAAGGGCGGGGAAACGCAGTATTCAGGCATTTTAATCCACATCGGTGGACCGGCCCTTATACGATCCAAGGGTCACTCGAGCTCTGATCCTAAGGCTCGGGCAAGACAGTCTCGAATCGGTGAGGACGATCCCTTGCCTCGGTTCACAGATGGAAACCCAATTTCCAATACGTGACATTTGCGGTTTTGATTGTAGAGCCTAGTATGGCAACATGATATACGATACCCATGCCATTTATGATTAATGTTTATGATTGAAATTATTTTGACACAATAGGCTTATAATAGTATCAAATGATTTGTTGTTTTTAACGTACCAAGCATGTCTGGCTATTATAAGGGAAAATCCTATCATCTGGCTTGTGTTTCATAGTGTGATGGGACCTGGGTCATATAATAGCTTCATTTTTCCAAAAAGCATTGCGTTGTTTTATTATATGCACTGGTATTCTTGGGAGGAAACCCGTTCCGTGTTATACGGCGTGGTCCCTTGATATATCTGATTTAAAGTAAAGTTTTAAATAACTGTTTTACTTCTCACACCAGTCGCATGACTAACCTGGAGTTTATTGTTTTAACCTAAACTATGGGTGCCCTTATTTTCGACACGGGCAGCTAGTAGTTTTGGGTTTTGCAGGTTTATATTCACAGGTTCCTGATTTACAGCTGAATCAGTATTCAGAAAGCTCTGTATCTGTATATCTGTTTTTAGTTGTGCTTTTTATTGTTTTTCCGCTGCGATGTATTTAAACGTAATTTAAATCTCTGATATTTTCTGTGTAATATTTATTCATACTCTGTATATTTTTATATGCTGATGGAATTATTGTAATATACAATGGAATGTTCTTCTGTTTGTGTTCCCATTTGTCGTGTTCTCAAAACAATCAGGTGTTTTGAACGATCTTGGCAGGTTTAACAATCGATTCGGATCGAGCGAAATTCCTTATCGTTACATTTGGTATCAGTACAAAGCTCGGAGAACAAAACCCGTTGGAACCAAATAAAAGAATTCATCAGAGATTGGATTAGTAATATCCAATGGGAATGACTCGTTAGAGATGGGATCAGTAGTAACCTAGAACGAGTGTGAAGAGTATATTTTTAAAATGAAAACAATTTTTGTTTTGAAAATTTAAATCAATTATTCATATTTGAATATTTATTTTAAATTGATTTGGACAATCAAGTATATAAAGATTTTGCGTATACGTCTGATCCGCGTGCATTCGAAGTTTTAATATAATGGATAGATATAGAATCACACTCTAGTTACCCGGGGATAATCCTGATGATGGTGCATCATCATCAACATTTATATTCGAGTGTCGAAAGTGGGATATCTATATATTTCCAATTGACTAGTGTGAGAGCCAAAACTAGATAGCATATAATTTTGTGACTTGGCATCAAAAAAATGATTTTTTGTACATATATCAAAATTAAGAATTTGAAACGTTAATCAACTAATTGATTGCTGATTGTGTTGTTTGATTATTGTTCAATTAATTAAAGTTTGAATATTTAGGCAGAATTGAACCAAATAGTGAATTGTATTGAAAATTTGTCGCATTTGCATACATATACATGTACTTACATTAAACAGGTCATAACAAGGAGGCTAGAGAAGAGGAATAAAACTGTTTGCCCAACAAGTAGGTACATGTTTATTGTATTTCTTGGGAATTTGATAATTGTATGAGTCGATTGGCTAGTCGCTTGGCTTTTTCTTTTTCTTTTGGATTGGTGAGGGCCATGGGAGGCCATTTAAAATATCTCGAAACTCCCGGTGCAGCGGAGGTTATGGCGAAATTTTTCGAAAATTTAGGGTGTTAGCCAAATTTTTGAAGAATTTGAAAAGTTCTTAGAAACTGAAAAGTTGAAGAACTTAAGCCATAAAGAAAATAATGAAAGTTGAGTTGGTTAGTAAAACAACTTTCAGCTTCGTTCCTTTTCGGGGACGAAAAGTTTTAATTGGGGGAGATTGTAATAACCCGGAAATCTGAGCCAATTTAAAAATTTTATTTTGGCAATTTTAATGAATTTTGAATATTTAAAATGATTTATTTTAAATAATAACAACGAGAAAAATATTTTGAATAGAATTAGAATGTGTATATTTATTTGAATCGACGTTAGAATATAATTATTTATTTTCAATTATAAAAGGAATTGAAAATGGCGCGGTAGTTCGAAAATTCGATTTCAAAGTTCAAATGAATGTACATGATTCAAAATAAACCGAATTTTAGTGAAACCAAAAATATTAGAATTTATTTGAGAATATCTTTCCAACGAATCCGAAAAATTGAAGTTTCCTAGCGGGAATAAAAAGTTATGTCCAGTTGAAAATTCAGAATAGTCGTTATGGAATTCTGGCCCTTAAAAAAATGGAAATTTTGCAAACGACCTCTGTTTTCGACGAAACCACTTTTGTTGGATCCGAGATGTCAAATTGTTGCTAGATTCCAAAATTCATAATTTTCTAAGTCAGTATGTGAGCGTGGAACAAGAAAATGTGTTTGGGCAGTTTTAGTCAATTTCGATCGACCAGAAAATGGCCAATTTTCAAACGGTCTCAGAATTTGACGAAATTAGTTTTGATAGGATTGTATCGTCAATACAGAGCGAGAAAATATTTTTTGGGAATTTTTGGGGTCCGTATGTGGTCCTAGTAAATTGCAATGTACGTTAAAAATTGAATATATTGATTTATATTTTAATTTAAATGGAAACTGATCGAAACAGTAGAACCAGCTTTCGGGACATATCCCATTGCGTTCGGAATGGGGGTAATGTGCTATGGGCGACATTCGTTGGGCTCGATCTAGATTTCGGGGACTAAACAGATTATATTTGAATTAAATAAAAAAATTATAAATATAAGGCCAGGTCAAACGGGGTCAAAACCCTCCTTCCTTCTCTATGCGTTCAACGTTATATTACCACCTCTATTCGTTCAGCGACTAAAATCACTCGGATTAAATTCTCTCCAATCTTCTAATCCAATGATTTTTATCCCCAATTTTCAAAGGCAATATTCTTCATCGTCGCGAGTTCTAAGAGGGGAACGAAGGAGATCTGGAATCTCGAAGCACAGCGGTGATAGCTACTTTCGAAAGGCGGCTTGTTTAAATGGGTTTTGAGGGCTTATTCGTGCATCGAATGGCATGCTACCTAGGCCGGTGACAGGCGTCGTCTAGGCGGTCGGAGGGGGACACCCTAATGTAGCTCCAGTCATCGTCATTGAGGTACAGTGGCGATTCTTTATTGCGAAGCGTAGGTTCCTGCTATGGGATGAAGACGGAAGGTAGTTCTCGAATTTACAGTGAGCTTTTTTCCTTTTTTCCCTTTTTTTTTAAAATAGCAGTGAATTTATTTTCTGATTTTTAAAGTATAATAACATTAAATTAAGATCTGTTATATATATATATATATATATATATGAAAATATTATTTTCTTTTCAGTCTTTTTTTTATATAGAAAAAAGGGATTAGTTAAAATGAGATTTTTTTAAATAAAAATTAACATACATTTTTTTGTAAAATTATCATTCACTTTTCGATTAAAATTAGCATTGCTTTTCAAATAGAAATATACATTATACATTGCTTTAAAAATAAAAATATAGTAACGCTATAAAAATGTGATTTTTATATATATAGTAGCTTTATAAAAAGTTGATTTTTTTAATATAAAATAGCATGATTTTTGAAAAGATAAAATATGATTTTTGTAAATAAAAATAGAATGGTTTTGAATATAAAGTAGAATGGATTTTAAAATATATACATAAATCATTGTTTTAAAATATATATAGCATGGGTTTTAAAGTATAATCACCGTGTTAAAGATATGATTTTTATATAGAAAGAGTTGAATTAAAAATGTGATATATATATATATATATTAGCTTTATAAAAATGTGATTTTTAAATTGTAAATAGTGTTATTTAAAAATATAATTTATATATATATAGCGAAATAAAAATCTGATTTTTATTATATATATGTTGCGATAAAATTTGATTGTTATAGCGTCGAAATAAAAATTCGATCTTTATATAAGAAGTAGAAATATAAAAATATAATTTTTATATAAAAAGAAGTGTTGTAAAAATATATGAAGTAGAAATAAAAATATGATTTTTATTTATTGGAATGAAGCAATAAAAATATAATTTTTATTATGAATAGCGTGGTAAGGATTGCATTGGAATTTCAAACAAATCCAAACGGTTCAGAAGTTCAGAAGTAAAACATGGCGGAGTGGAACCAAAAGGTGAGAACTTCTCACTTTTAATTTACTTTCTAGTAGAAATATATACTAGGATGCAGACAGTGCTTAGTAGTACCCAACACCCGTCGTCCATAGACAATGGATGACTAATTTGTTTGATTGATATGTTGTGAAAAATTATTGTGTGTAGTGGAATGGAATAAATTATTTTATAGTTAAAAATATAATTTTTAACGTGTATATAAAATAAATAATTATAAACAAATCGGATGATTTGATTATATATACTGATTTGACTGATATTGATTGGGACGATAAATTTTACACATCGCCCAACTGCACAAATAAAACCTGTGTTTGATTGTTTGAAAACCCCACACAGGTGTTGAGGTGAAATTGTCCATACACTAGTCCCAATAATTAGCTGTATGTCGATCGATTGATTGACAGGCTGTTATAAGCGTTAAATATTTATATTTGATGCTTATGCAGTGTAGAATGCACTCTGCATGATGGTTGATTATTTATCGTTGCTACTATATACATGTGTTGTATGGAATCCATATAATTAACATTATCTGGTAATTGATTAGGCCTCATTCCAATTTGGAAAATAAAGAATATTATAAGGTGAAAATTCATGTGTTGAATAGAATAAAAATTCATGTGTTGAATAGAATATATATTCATGTGTTGAATAAAAGAAAATACTCATGTGTTAAGAATATTAATGTGTTGAAACGATTCATGTGTTGAATGGAATATTTGTACAATAAAGTTCACATTTTTATTGTAAGTAAGAACTAATAAATATTCATGTATTGAATAAAGTATATATTCATGTGTTGAAGAAAATATTCATTTGTTGAATAGAATAACAAAGTTATTGAAATATATAAAGCCGTGATGATTAGATTTGGGCCATTTTGACGTGAACGATATTTATATCGATTTTATTTGTTTTTATAATGAATATGGAAAAGGAAGTGATTTCAAAATATAATATTTTGAAAAATACTATCATTTATATATCGATGATATGGAATATTCAATTTTGATTTGAAACTGAACATGAAGTTGAAATCATTTTGAAAACAAATTAAAAACGATTTATAAAATACGTTTTGAAAGGAAATCGACGATATATATATATATATACATATACATATATATATATATATATATTATAATGGCCTGAATAGAACGCGCCGCGCTGCGGCAGTTCGCGAATTTCGGCTATTGACTTCGAATAGACATTACGGGAGATCCGACCATCGGATTGTCATAAAACCGGAACCATTGGGTTCGTATCGAAAATAGATTTCTAATGAATATTAGAGATTTTAAATCTAACAGTTGGATTTGGAATTATGTCCAAATCAAATTTGGAAAAGGTCATTGTAAGTGCAGTTCAATGGCCGTGGATGGAAATCGACTGTACGGGCCTTGATAAAATTATTAAAAATAGTAATAATTTGTGTAAAATCATAAGAAATGATTTGGAAAGGATTGGGATGGAAAATTCCATATTTGAAAAGATAAAAATTGTTTTTTTATCGAAATGAACTAGTTTTAAACTAGAATTATAGTCCATTTATTTTTGAAATAAATAAATTGGATTTGAAAGGGTTTTAAAAAAAGTAACCAGGATTTCCAATAATTGAATTGGAATGGATTTGAATCGAAATTGTCTTTGGAATATTTTAATGTTGGATTTCGTTATTATACAGATATTGTTATGGAAATTTGAAAGATATATTGATATCGTTATTTCCTATACGATATTTGTCGGTCGTAGAATATAATATTGAATATAAGCTGATATAATTTCTATTCAGAGCCTTGTATTTAGTATCAAATGGGTTTTGGGTTGTCGTGAATGGTATCTTTAATAATACTGTTCTTAGACCCAACGGATTTAAGAAAATCAGAAACTAATTGAAGATTAGTTAAGTTGAATGGTTTCTTGGGTATTGATCTGATGTTGGTTTCGGCCTTCGGGGTCATTACTTTGGGAATTGTTCACTTGCTAATTTACGGTTAAAGGCTGATGGAATAGAATGTGATTTTGGGTTTATCGTGAACCATGTTTTAAATGACATTGGTTCTTTAACCCAGTTAAAGACAGGAAATGGTTTCCCAAGTTAAACAATCATTAATATTGATTTTTGGGAAGATTAAAACCAAGTGGAGTTTTAATGAATCTTTAATTAGATTGAAATGATCAAGAATGGAGTATCACCAGTTTTGCTCCAGGCGATAGTTAAATCATTAATTATATTTGAACGTGAAATGGTAATTGAACTTACTGATAACACCGTGGTGTTAGATATGAAGTATTACCAGTTTTACTTCATGGGATGAATAGGTTGGGATTGGAAAATTAAAACAAATGATTACTTCGGTAAGACTCCTTAATCCCGACTAGTTTGGATAAACCATATTTTGGTTTGAATTGATATTCAAAAGAAGATTAAAGAATAAATTTAAAGAATATATCTTTGAAAAAATTAATGGGAACCTTTCCCAAAGTATGAACATATTTTAATAAAAGAATATTATGAATTGGAATGAGGCGTATGTTGTGTTTGTTTAACACTTGTTTATTATATACGTGAGATATTCAGATAGACCGAGTTTATCCCATTCTAAATAACTGATTCGACGATGTGTCGAGGATGAAGATGGTGTTCGAAGACCGGAGGTGTAACGGCAAAGAATTTCACTCGATCTGAATCGATCGTTAAACCGATAAAGACCGTTCGAAACCCCTGATCGTTTTGAGAACAGGACAAATTGGAACGCAGACGGAAGAACATTTTATTGTTATTACAACAATTCCATCAGAATACAAGAATATACAGAGTATAAATGAATAAATTACATTCGACAAATATCAGAGATTACAATAAATTACATAGCAGCGGAAAAATATACAAAACACAACTGAAAGTGATACACGGATACAGAGCTTTCCGAGCATCGTTCCAGCTGTAAATCAGAACCCTATGGATATAAATCTGCAAAATCAAAACTACTAGCTGCCCGTGTAGAAAATAGGGGCACCCAGAGTTTAGGTTAAAACAATAAACTCCAGGTCAGTCATGGGACTGGTGTGAGAACTAAAACAGTCATTTAAAACTTTGCTTTAAAGATAGTAATTCAAGGGACCACGCCGTATAACACGGAACGGGTTTCCTCCCAAGAACACTAGTGCACATAACAAAACAGCGCAATGCTTTTTGGAAAAATGAAGCTATTATAAGACCCAGGTCCCATCACACAATGCAACGCAAGCCGGAGGATAGGGTTTTCCCTTATAATAGCCAAACATGCTTGGTACGTTTAAAACAAATCACTTGATACTATTATAGGTGTATAGTGCCAAAATAATTTCAATCATAAATATCAATCATAGACGGCATGGGTATCATATACCATGTCGCCATACTAGTTCTACAATTAAAACCGCAATACACGTATTGGAAATTGGATTTCCGTCATGAGTCGAGGCAAGGGGCAAGCTCCTCTCCGCGTTCGAGACACTCTAGCAAATGCCTCAGGACCCCACTATGATCCTTGGATCTTCAGGGCCGGTCCTCTCTTGCTTTTGAGGATTAATTATTCCTGAACACACGTTTCCCGGTCCTTACAGACCTATATCCGAGGCGCCTCATATCCAACAACCACACAGGTGAAAAGTATATAAATGTCAGGGCTGGTAGGTCACTGACACCACCCTAGCTAGAAAGAAACGTCGTGCTCTCCCTGCAGTCACTATCCCGTTTTTGACTCATACCGAGGTGTGAGGCTCGCGAATTCACGTTATACACAAAGCTACGCCACACAGGCCGTGCTTTGATCATCAACCACAAGACTTTGCTTTTCAACAGAAGCCTTGATCAATTGCCACTTACGCATGCCACTTTGGCAATTCACTCCATGCGACTGATGTCCATCGACATACAACCCCTGAGCTCGTACGTCTCAGAGAAGGGCGTTAAGCAAGAGAATAAATTCTCCGCCGCCAAACAGATGTATATTTAATAGAGATCGATCAACACAGAATAAAATCCAATGTCAGACACACAATCCATTTACAAGTTCGTTCTGGGTCTGAACGAAACCGGAGGCACTTTCCTCGCATATCCATCCATCTCCAAGTACGTCTGGACGATCACCGACTGTTTCCCTCATCTTGGGTGTACAGCCCAATCAAGATCATCAGTAATCACCCAAACGATGTGAAGACTTCCGGTCTTCAACCACCGTCTTCATCTTCGACATCTCGTCGAATCGGTTATTCAGAATGGGTATAACCCGGCCTTTCTGAATAACCCACGTATATAATTAACAAATGTTACACAAACACAATGAACGCCTCATTCCAATTCAGAATATTCTTTTATTCACGAAATCACATTCTTAGGGAAAGGTTCCCATTAATTTTATCAAAGATAAATTCTTCTAAATTTATTCTTTAATCTTCCTTTGGATATCATTTCAAACTAGTCGGGATTAGCGAACCACACCGAAGTAATTATTTGTTTTATTTCCCAATCCCAACCTATATATCCCATGGAGCAAAACTGGTGATACTCCATATCTAACACCACGGTGTTATCGGTAAAATTAATTACCATTTCACGTTCAAATCTAATTAAAGATTTAACTATCGCTTTGGAGCAAAACTGGTGATACTCCACTCTCGATCACTTTTCAGATTTGATAATTTAAATTATCAATCCACATTTTAATCTAATTAAAGATTCATTAAAACTCCACTTAGCCTTAATCTTTTCAAAAATCAATATCCTGTCTTTAACTGGGTTAAAGAACCAATGTCATCTAAAACATGATTCACGATAAACCCAAATCACATTTGATATTAAATACAAGGCTCTGAATAGAAAATATATCGACTTATATTCAATGCCAAATTCTGAAACCAACAAATATCGTATTGGAAATAACGATATAAAATATATCTTTCAAATTCCCATAACAATATCTCTATAGTCACGAAATCCAACATCGAAATATCCCGAAGATAATTTCGATTCAGCTCCAGTCCAATCCACGTATTGGAAATATCGATTATTTTCAAAATCACTTTCAAATTCAATTTATTTATTTCAAAAATAAATTGATTTTAATTCTAGTTCAAAACTAGTTCATTTCGATAAAAATCTATTTTTACCTTCTAATGTGGAATTTTCCAGCCCAATTCTTTCCAATTCACATATTATAATTTTTCACAAATTATAGATATTTTTGATAATTTTATCAAGGCCCGTACAGTCGATTTCCAACAACGGCCATCGAACTACACTTACAGCGACCTTTTTCGAATTTGATTTGGACATAATTCCAAATCCAACAGTTAGATTTCAAATTTCTAACATTTATTGGAAAGCTCTTTTCGATACGAACCCAACGGTTCCGGTTTTAGGAGAATCCGACGGTCGGATCTCCCGCAATGTCCGTTTGAAATAAATGGTCGAAATTCACGAACTACCGCGGCGCGGCGCGTTCTATTCAGGCCATTATATATATAATATATATATATTATATATATTTCGTCGATTTCCTTTTAAAACGAATTTTATAAATAGTTCTACATTCGTTTCAAAACAATTTCAACTTCATCGTCAATTTCAAATCGATTTGATTTCAATTCAATTCGAGTTTATTTCAATTCAATTCAAATTCAAATTCGTTTCAATTCAATTCAAATTCAAATTCGTTTCAATTCAAATTGATTTCAATTTAATTTCGATTCGAATTCCATTAAATTTCAGTTCGTTTTCAATTTCAATTTAAATCAATTTGAATTCATTTCTATTTTATTCGAATTCAAATTCGCTTCCTATTCAATTCGAATTTTAATCTAATTCAATTTGAATTTCATTTCAAAATATTTAATTTTGAAATCACTTTTCAATATTCATTATACAACGAATAAAATCGATATAAATATCGTTCGCGTCAAAATAACGCATCTCTAATCAACACGGCTTTATATTTTCAAAACTTCTTTATTCTATCCAACAAATGAATATTTATCCCATTCAACACATGAATCTATATTGCTTTCAACACACGAATAATCTCAACACATGAGTACTGTCAACACATCACTATTGTTGTTATGTAAAATATTTTATAAAACTATGGTATCTATCGTTTGATTTTAATCAGACTCCTACTGAGAAGTAGTTCTAATTTTAAATATGATAAAGATGTAATTTTTATTATTTAAAATATTTTACTCAACACACGAATATTTTCAACACATGAACATCGTCAACACATGACTATTTTTATATTCAACACATGAATTTTCTTTTATAATATTCCTTATTTTCCCGATTGGAATGAGGCCCAATCAATCACCATATAATGTTAATTATATGGATTCCATACAACACATGTATATAATAGCATTGAAAAATAATCAACCATCAACCAAAGTGCACTACACTGTATAAGCATCAAATATAAATAATCGACGCTTACACAGTCTGTCGACCAATCGATCGACATGTTTAATCAATCAGGATGAGTGAACTTCAAATTTCATCCCAACACCCGTGTGGGGTTTCAAACCAACAAACACACATTTTCGTTTGTGCAGTTGGGCGATGTGTAAAATTTATCGTCCCAATCAATGTCCTTCAAATAGGTGTACATAAACAAACCGTCCGGTTTGTAAATGAATATTTTATTTTATTCACTTCCACGTTAAAAATTATATTTTTAACGATAAAATATTCTATTTCAACACATGAATTTCTATTCATTTCATTTACACAATAAAAATGATATTTTTGTTTTTCTAACATATTTTAGAAAATTTCGGCGGCATAACGGCACGATACTAGAAACGGGACAAGGTCTAGCCTTATCCCCGGTCTAGTGAAGGCCCACGCCATTCACACATCAATCAAATCAATTTCAATTCACCAAACAATTCAATTTAAACCAAATAGACTAACCAACTACACAACCAAACAATTTAACAAACAAGCCATCCATGGTCTGTGGATGACGGGTATCGGGTGCTACTAAACACCATCTGCATCCTAGTATATATCTATATTACTAGAAAAAGAATTTTAGAGTGAGAAGTTCTCACCAACTAGCTAATCCAATCATCTCGACTCTTCTTATGTAGAAAATCTTGTCGTTCTCGCCTTTTGTCACTTTCGTTGCCCGTAGCCGCTACATGTATAAAAATCTCATCTTTATATCTTCTATAAGTTAAAAATCGGATTTTTATCCTCTCTATAATATAAATATCATATTTTTATTTATTTCATATGTCAAAACTGTAGAAGCTTTAAAACGGAGAAAACTCACTTTTTTTCTAACGCCCGGATTCGCTGTTTGGGTCCTAGAATTTGCAAACGAGCTTCAATCTTCACACCATCTTTTTTTTTTTAGCACAAGCACGTCATTCTGAACAACTTTTGCCTAGTGGTCTTCTTGCCGAAAATGTGCCATTTCGCCGGAAATCGCGAAAAGACAGCATTTTGACAGTGTTTGATCAGCAGACTTCGGACGCGTTTTCCCGACAACTCCGCAATGCAAAATAGGACTTATCATATACCAAATCGAAGAGAATTTCGTGCTCTACAACTTTGGTCTTGAGGAACTTTGGCTAGAAACGCACGGTTTGGGAGTTATTCGCGAAATACGGTCAGGGACTTATTTGCAAAACGGGCGATTTTGGTGAAAATGGGTTTTTGGGTGTAGCGGGGCACACGGCCGGAATTGAGGGGGCTGGAGGGGGGGCGCCGACCTGATGGACGTGGGGGAGGGTGTGGGTGGCGGTGGTGGGGCCCGTGGTGGCCGCGGTGGTGGTGGTTGGGTGTAGGGGCTTAGGGTTTGCAAATGGAGAGAGGAGGAGGAAGAGGAGGAGGAGGGGAGGAGGGGGAGGGGGTGCGGCGGCCGGAGGGAGGCTGGTGGTGGGCGGTGGAGGTGGGGCAGCGGTGGTGGTGGAGGAGGAGGCCATTTTTGAGTTTTTGTGAAGAAAGAGGAAGAGGAAGAAAGTGAAGAAGAAAAGGAAGTAAAAGTGTTTATATGCTAGTTTCTCGCGTATCGTCCGAACACAAACGATCTCCGATGGCCGCGGATTTCGGACACGAGATAGTAGACGTGAAGACGAGTCCAACGAAACAAGTTTCGTCGAATTCCGAGTTCGTTTGACCATTCAAAAAAAATCACAAAAATGCTCAGATAAGCTCTAAAAATGCGATTTTGACGCACCTTTTCTTCTCGCACGCTCACATGCTAACTCAAAAAATCAAGCCCTCTTGGATTTGACCATTATTAGATGATACGAATCTAGAAAAAAAAGTAGAATTGAATTCCGAGGTCGTATCAATAATGTTCCTTTGTAAAATGACTGCTCGCTTTACCCGGAACTGTTTCAGCTCGCACGGCCACATATTAACTCCGTTCGACGCGCCATTTAAAACTCAACAATGATTTGTCATTATGAATCCATAAAAATTTATCTCGTCGAATTCTGAGCTCGTATGCAAAATTTCACTTTTTAAGGGCTATGTATTGTTAACCGAACAACTCCAGCCCATAGCCACTATTCCGGATATCGGAATATATCGAAGCTTATACTTTTCGGAGTTTTAAACGGCATTTTGAACTCAATGGAAGTGGTTTCGAGTCCAAATTCATCCGTATGCAAAATATGACTTTTTGGGCCATGTATAATTTACATAGCGACTATTCTGAATTTTCAACTGGGCATAACTTTTGATTCCCGCTATGAAATTTCGATTTTTCGGATTCGTTGGAAAGATATTCTCAACTAGATTATAATATTTTTGGTTTCGCTAAAATCCGGATTGTTTTGCACCCGGTACATTCAATTGAAGTTTGAAATCGAATTATCGAACTACTGCGTCATTTTCAATTCTATTTATAATTATATATAATTATTTATATTCTAACGACGACGCGTATAATATATACGTTCGAATTTTATTCAAAATAAATTTCTTGTCAATATTATTTAAAATAATCCATTTTAAATATTCAAAATTCGCTAAGATTGCCAAAACAAAAATTTTAAACTGGCTCAGAATTTCCGGGTTATTACAATCTCCCCCACTTAAAACTTTTCATCCCCGAAAAGGAACAAAGTCGAAAGTGGTTTGATCAATCAACTCTACATTCAATATGACTTCCATTCTCTAACTTTTCAGTTTCTGAGAATTTTAAAATCTTCAAAAATTTGGCTAACACCCTAAATTTTTGAAAAATTTCGCCATAACCTCCCCTGCAATGGGAGCATCGGGAAATCTCAAATAGCTTCCCCGGTCCTTCTAATCTCAGAAAGAAAAAGAAAAAGCCAAGCGGCTAGCCAATAGGCTCACAAAATCATCATCACCCAAACAAAACAGGAAATTATGTAGTAAACATGTACCTATTTGTCGGGCAAACAAATTTTATTCTTCGGCTCTAGCCTCCTTGCTATGACCTGTTCAATGTAAGTATATGTATATGCAAGCAGATGCAACTGATTTTCAATACAATTCAATATTTGATACAATTAGGCTAAATGGTTCAAAATTAGCAAACAAATAAACAAACAACACAAACATCAATCAATTAGTGAATTAGAGTTTCAAATTCATAAATTTGATATATATACAGAAAATCATGTTTTGATGCCAATTCACAACAATGTGTTCTACCTATATAAGTTTTGGTTCTCACACCAGTCTGATGGAAATATATAGATATCACACCTTCGAAACACGAATATAAATACTGATGATGTGGCCACATCATCAGAATTATCCCCGGGTGTCTAGAATGTGATTCTATATCTATCCAATATATTAAAACTTCGAATATACGTTCATGACGCGTATATGCAAAATCTTTATATACTAGATTGTCCATATTCAAAATAAATAAATATTCAAATACGTATAAAACGATTTAAATTTTTAAAACAAAATTGTTTTCTCTTGAAAAATATACTCTTCACACTCGTTCTAGGATACTACTAATCCTATCTCTAACGAGTCATTCTAATTGGATATTACTAATCCAATATCTGATGAATTCTTTCGTATGGTTCTAATGTGTCTTGTTCTCGAGCCCTGTAAACCAAAGCTCTGATACCAACTGTAACGGCAAAGAATTTCGCTCGATCTGAATCGATCGTTAAACCGATAAAGACCGTTCGAAACCCCTGATCGTTTTGAGAACAGGACAAATTGGAACGCAGACAGAAGAACATTTTATTGTTATTACAACAATTCCATCAGAATACAAGAATATACAGAGTATAAATGAATAAATTACATTCGACAAATATCAGAGATTACAATAAATTACATAGCAGCGGAAAAATATACAAAACACAACTGAAAGTGATACACGGATACAGAGCTTTCCGAGCATCGTTCCAGCTGTAAATCAGAACCCTGTGGATATAAATCTGCAAAACCAAAACTACTAGCTGCCCGTGTAGAAAATAGGGGCACCCATAGTTTAGGTTAAAACAATAAACTCCAGATCAGTCATGGGACTGGTGTGAGAACTAAAACAGTCATTTAAAACTTTGCTTTAAAGATAGTAATTCAAGGGACCACGCCGTATAACACGGAACGGGTTTCCTCCCAAGAACACTAGTGCACATAACAAAACAGCGCAATGCTTTTTGGAAAAATGAAGCTATTATAAGACCCAGGTCCCATCACACAATGCAACGCAAGCCGGAGGATAGGGTTTTCCCTTATAATTGCCAAACATGCTTGGTACGTTTAAAACAAATCACTTGATACTATTATAGGTGTATAGTGCCAAAATAATTTCAATCATAAATATCAATCATAGACGGCATGGGTACCATATATCATGTCGCCATACTAGTTCTACAATTAAAACCGCAATACACGTATTGGAAATTGGATTTCCGTCATGAGTCGAGGCAAGGGGCAAGCTCCTCTCCACGTTCGAGACACTCTAGCAAATGCCTCAGGACCCCACTATGATCCTTGGATCTTCAGGGCCGGTCCTCTCTTGCTTTTGAGGATTAATTATTCCTGAACACATGTTTCCCGGTCCTTACAGACCTATATCCGAGGCGCCTCATATCCAACAACCACACAGGTGAAAAGTATATAAATGTCAGGGCTGGTAGGTCACTGACACCACCCTAGCTAGAAAGAAACGCCGTGCTCTCCCTGCAGTCACTATCCCGTTTTTGACTCATACCGAGGTGTGAGGCTCGCGAATTCACGTTATACACAAAGCTACGCCACACAGGCCGTGCTTTGATCATCAACCACAAGACTTTGCTTTTCAACAGAAGCCTTGATCAATTGCCACTTACGCATGCCACTTTGGCAATTCACTCCATGCGACTGATGTCCATCGATATACAACCCCTGAGCTCGTACGTCTCAGAGAAGGGCGTTAAGCAAGAGAATAAATTCTCCGCCGCCAAACAGATGTATATTTAATAGAGATCAATCAATACAGAATAAAATCCAATGTCAGACACACAATCCATTTACAAGTTCGTTCTGGGTCTGAACGAAACCGGAGGCACTTTCCTCGCATATCCATCCATCTCCAAGTACGTCTGGACGATCACCGACTGTTTCCCTCATCTTGGGTGTACAGCCCAATCAAGATCATCAGTAATCACCCAAACGATGTGAAGACTTCCGGTCTTCAACCACCGTCTTCATCTTCGACATCTCGTCAAATCGGTTATTCAGAATGGGTATAACCCGGCCTTTCTGAATAACCCACGTATATAATTAACAAATGTTACACAAACACAATGAACGCCTCATTCCAATTTAGAATATTCTTTTATTCACGAAATCACATTCTTACGGAAAGGTTCCCATTAATTTTAGCAAAGATAAATTCTTCTAAATTTATTCTTTAATCTTCCTTTGGATATCATTTCAAACTAGTCGGGATTAGCGAACCACACCGAAGTAATTATTTGTTTTATTTCCCAATCCCAACCTATATATCCCATGGAGCAAAACTGGTGATACTCCATATCTAACACCACGGTGTTATCGGTAAAATTAATTACCATTTCACGTTCAAATCTAATTAAAGATTTAACTATCGCTTTGGAGCAAAACTGGTGATACTCCACTCTCGATCACTTTTCAGATTTGATAATTTAAATTATCAATCCACATTTTAATCAAATTAAAGATTCATTAAAACTCCACTTAGCTTTAATCTTTTCAAAAATCAATATCCTGTCTTTAACTGGGTTAAAGAACCAATGTCATCTAAAACATGATTCACGATAAACCCAAATCACATTTGATATTAAATACAAGGCTCTGAATAGAAAATATATCGACTTATATTCAATGCCAAATTCTGAAACCAACAAATATCGTATTGGAAATAACGATATAAAATATATCTTTCAAATTCCCATAACAATATCTGTATAGTCACGAAATCCAACATCGAAATATCCCGAAGATAATTTCAATTCAGCTCCAGTCCAATCCACGTATTGGAAATATCGATTATTTTCAAAATCACTTTCAAATTCAATTTATTTATTTCAAAAATAAATTGATTTTAATTCTAGTTCAAAACTAGTTCATTTCGATAAAAATCTATTTTTACCTTCTAATGTGGAATTTTCCAGCCCAATTCTTTCCAATTCACATATTATAATTTTTCACAAATTATAGATATTTTTGATAATTTTATCAAGGCCCGTACAGTCGATTTCCAACAACGGCCATCGAACTGCACTTACAGCGACCTTTTTCGAATTTGATTTGGACATAATTCCAAATCCAACCGTTAGATTTCAAATTTCTAACATTTATTGGAAAGCTCTTTTCGATACGAACCCAACGGTTCCGGTTTTAGGAGAATCCGACGGTCGGATCTCCCGCAATGTCCGTTTGAAATAAATGGTCGAAATTCACGAACTACCGCGGCGCGGCGCGTTCTATTCAGGCCATTATATATATAATATATATATATTATATATATTTCGTCGATTTCCTTTTAAAACGAATTTTATAAATAGTTCTACATTCGTTTCAAAACAATTTCAACTTCATCGTCAATTTCAAATCGATTTGATTTCAATTCAATTCGAGTTTATTTCAATTCAATTCAAATTCAAATTCGTTTCAATTCAATTCAAATTCAAATTCGTTTCAATTCAAATTGATTTCAATTTAATTTCGATTCGAATTCCATTAAATTTCAGTTCGTTTTCAATTTCAATTTAAATCAATTTGAATTCATTTCTATTTTATTCGAATTCAAATTCGCTTCCTATTCAATTCGAATTTTAATCTAATTCAATTTGAATTTCATTTCAAAATATTTAATTTTGAAATCACTTTTCAATATTCATTATACAACGAATAAAATCGATATAAATATCGTTCGCGTCAAAATAACGCATCTCTAATCAACACGGCTTTATATTTTCAAAACTTCTTTATTCTATCCAACAAATGAATATTTATCCCATTCAACACATGAATCTATATTGCTTTCAACACACGAATAATCTCAACACATGAGTACTGTCAACACATCACTATTGTTGTTATGTAAAATATTTTATAAAACTATGGTATCTATCGTTTGATTTTAATCAGACTCCTACTGAGAAGTAGTTCTAATTTTAAATATGATAAAGATGTAATTTTTATTATTTAAAATATTTTACTCAACACACGAATATTTTCAACACATGAACATCGTCAACACATGACTATTTTTATATTCAACACATGAATTTTCTTTTATAATATTCCTTATTTTCCCGATTGGAATGAGGCCCAATCAATCACCATATAATGTTGATTATATGGATTCCATACAACACATGTATATAATAGCATTGAAAAATAATCAACCATCAACCAAAGTGCACTACACTGTATAAGCATCAAATATAAATAATCGACGCTTACACAGTCTGTCGACCAATCGATCGACATGTTTAATCAATCAGGATGAGTGAACTTCAAATTTCATCCCAACACCCGTGTGGGGTTTCAAACCAACAAACACACATTTTCGTTTGTGCAGTTGGGCGATGTGTAAAATTTATCGTCCCAATCAATGTCCTTCAAATAGGTGTACATAAACAAACCGTCCGGTTTGTAAATGAATATTTTATTTTATTCACTTCCACGTTAAAAATTATATTTTTAACGATAAAATATTCTATTTCAACACATGAATTTCTATTCATTTCATTTACACAATAAAAATGATATTTTTGTTTTTCTAACATATTTTAGAAAATTTCGGCGGCATAACGGCACGATACTAGAAACGGGACAAGGTCTAGCCTTATCCCCGGTCTAGTGAAGGCCCACGCCATTCACACATCAATCAAATCAATTTCAATTCATCAAACAATTCAATTTAAACCAAATAGACTAACCAACTACACAACCAAACAATTTAACAAACAAGCCATCCATGGTCTGTGGATGACGGGTGTCGGGTGCTACTAACACCGTCTGCATCCTAGTATATATCTATATTACTAGAAAAAGAATTTTAGAGTGAGAAGTTCTCACCAACTAGCTAATCCAATCATCTCGACTCTTCTTATGTAGAAAATCTTGTCGTTCTCGCCTTTTGTCACTTTCGTTGCCCGTAGCCGCTACATGTATAAAAATCACATTTTTATTATCTACATTATATAAAAATCTCATATTTATATCTTCTATAAGTTAAAAATCGGATTTTTATCCTCTCTATAATATAAAGATCATATTTTTATTTATTTCATATGTCAAAACTGTAGAAGCTTTAAAACGGAGAAAACTCACTTTTTTTCTAACGCCCGGATTCGCTGTTTGGTTCCTAGAATTTGCAAACGAGCTTCAATCTTGACACCATCTTTTTTTTAGCACAAGCACGCTATTCTGAACAACTTTTGCCTAGTGGTCTTCTTGCCGAAAATGTGCCATTTCGACGGAAATCGCGAAAAGACAGCATTTTGACAGTGTTTGATCAGCAGACTTCGGACGCGTTTTCCAGACAACTCCGCAATGCAAAATAGGACTTATCATATACCAAATCGAAGAGAATTTTGTGCTCTACAACTTTGGTTTTGAGGAACTTTGGCTAGAAACGCACGGTTTGGGAGTTATTCGCGAAATACGGTCAGGGACTTATTTGCAAAACGGGCGATTTTGGTGAAAATGGGTTTTTGGGTGTAGCGGGGCCCACGGCCGGAATTGAGGGGGCTGGAGGGGGGGCGCCGACCTGATGGACGTGGGGGAAGGTGTGGGTGGCGGTGGTAGGGCCCGTGGTGGCCGCCGTGGTGGTGGTTGGGTGTAGGGGCTTAGGGTTTGCAAATGGAGAGAGGAGGAGGAAGAGGAGGAGGAGGGGAGGAGGAGGAGGGGGTGCGGCGGCCGGAGGGAGGCTGGTGGTGGGCGGTGGAGGTGGGGCAGCGGTGGTGGTGGAGGAGGAGGCCATTTTTGAGTTTTTGTGAAGAAAGAGGAAGAGGAAGAAAGTGAAGAAGAAAAGGAAGTAAAAGTGTTTATATGCTAGTTTCTCGCGTATCGTCCGAACGCAAACGATCTCCGATGGCCGCGGATTTCGGACACGAGATAGTAGACGTGAAGACGAGTCCAACGAAACAAGTTTCGTCGAATTCCGAGTTCGTTTGACCATTCAAAAAAAATCACAAAAATGCTCAGATAAGCTCTAAAAATGCGATTTTGACGCACCTTTTCTTCTCGCACGCTCACATGCTAACTCAAAAAATCAAGCCCTCTTGGATTTAACCATTATTAGATGATACGAATCTAGAAAAAAAAGTAGAATTGAATTCCGAGGTCGTATCAATAATGTTCCTTTGTAAAATGACTGCTCGCTTTACCCGGAACTGTTTCAGCTCGCACGGCCACATATTAACTCCGTTCGACGCGCCATTTGGAACTCAACAATGATTTGTCATTATGAATCCATAAAAATTTATCTCGTCGAATTCTGAGCTCGTATGCAAAATTTCACTTTTTAAGGGCTATGTATTGTTAACCGAACAACTCCAGCCCATAGCCACTATTCCGGATATCGGAATATATCGAAGCTTATACTTTTCGGAGTTTTAAACGGCATTTTGAACTCAATGGAAGTGGTTTCGAGTCCAAATTCATCCGTATGCAAAATATGACTTTTTGGGCCATGTATAATTTACATAGCGACTATTCTGAATTTTCAACTGGGCATAACTTTTGATTCCCGCTATGAAATTTCGATTTTTCGGATTCGTTGGAAAGATATTCTCAACTAGATTATAATATTTTTGGTTTCGCTAAAATCCGGATTGTTTTGCACCCGGTACATTCAATTGAAGTTTGAAATCGAATTATCGAACTACCGCGTCATTTTCAATTCTATTTATAATTATATATAATTATTTATATTCTAACGACGACGCGTATAATATATACGTTCGAATTTTATTCAAAATAAATTTCTTGTCAATATTATTTAAAATAATCCATTTTAAATATTCAAAATTCGCTAAGATTGCCAAAACAAAAATTTTAAACTGGCTCAGAATTTCCGGGTTATTACAGGAGGTCTTCACATCGTTTGGATAATTAATGATGATCTTGATTGGGATGTACACCCAAGAGGAGGGAATCCGTTGGTGATCGTCCAGACGTACTTGGAGATCGATGGATATGCAAGGTACAAATTGCCTCTGGTTTCGTTCAGACCTAGAACGGACTTGTAAAGGGACTGTATGTCTGACATTGGATTTTATTCTGTGTGATTGATTTCTATTAAATATATATCTGTTTGGCGGCGGAGATTTTATTCTCTTGCTTAACGCCCTTTTCTGAGACGTACGAGCTCAGAGGTTATATATTGATGGATATAAATCGCATAGAGTGAATTGCCTGAGTGGCATGCCTAAGTGGCATGCCTAAGTGACAAATGATCAAGGCTTTTTTTGAAAAGCAGAGTCTTGTGGTTGATGATCAAAGCACCGCCTTGTGGCATAGCTTTGTGTAGCGTTGATTCGCGAGCCTTACACCCCGGTTGTGAACCAGAAACGGGAGAGGACATCAGGGAGGGCTTGCGTTTTTTTCTAGCTAGGTTGGTGTCAGTGACCTACCGGCCCTGACATTTATATTATTTTCAACTGTGTGGTTGTTGCTGTTGCGAGAAGCCTCAGATATATCGGTGACTATGTGGAACCGATGGAGTCATTTGGCACATTTACGCCCCAAAGGGCGGGGAAACACAGTGTTCAGGCATTTTAATCCACATCGGTGGACCGGCCCTGATGATCCAAGGGTCACTCGAGCTCTGATCCTAAGGCTCGGGCTAGACAGTCTTGAATCAGTGAGGACGATCCCTTGCCTCAATTCATAGATGGAGACCCAACTTCCAATACGTGACATTTGCGGTTTTGATTGTAGAGCCTAGTATGGTGACATGATATATGGTACCCATGCCGTCTATAATTGATATTTATGATTGAAACTGTTTTGACACTATACACTTATAATAGTATCAAATTATTTGTTTTTAGTGTACCAAGCATGTTGGGCTATTATAAGGGAAAACCCTATCCTATGGCTTGTGTTGCATTGTGTGATGGGACCTGGGTCTTATAATAGCTCCATTTTTCCAAAAAGCATTGCACTGTTTTGTTATATGCAACGGTATTCTTGGGAGGAAACCCGTTCCATGTTATACGGCGTGGTCCGTTGATATATCTGATTTAAAGTTTTAAATAACTATTTTACTTCTCACACCAGTCACATGACTGACCTGGAGTTTATTGTTTTAATCTAAGCTCTGGGTGCCCTTATTTTCGACACGGGCAGCTAGAAGTTTTGGGTTTTGCATATTTATATTCACAGGATCCTGATTTACAGCTGAAGTGGTATTCGAAAAGCTCTGTATCCGTGTATCTGTTTTCAGTTGTACTTTTATTGTTTTTCCGCTGCGATGTATTTAAATGTAATTTAAATCTCTGATATTTTCTGTGTAATATTTATTCATACTCGGTATATTCTTATATTCTGATGGAATTGTTGTAATATACAATGAAATGTTCTTCTGTTTGTGTTTCAATTTGTCGTGTTCTCAAAACAATCAAAGGTTTCGAACGGTCTTGGTCGGTTTAGCGATCGATTCAGATCGATCGAAATTCCTTATCGTTACACATACCCGTGAAATATCACTCCTCCTCCTCACCGCTTCTTGCACTATCCCACGCCACCGTCGAACTGCAGTACCTCCCGTGCCACCAGAGGCCACCGTGCCTCAGTCCATCGTCGTCACCCACCACCCAGCTCAAACCATGAACTACACCATCAAAATGTTCAAACCTCTCACTGAATTACGAATCATCATTTACGTCCAATCCCACCTGGAGCACCCACCAACACCTCCTGCGCCAACCTTGTTGCTCAACCCGTACTGTTCATCCTAGTCCAACAGATCACCCTATTTCTCCAACATCGAATAGCCATCATCCCGAACCCAATATACAACCGTCAACGTCGAACTACACCTGACTCTGGCTGACAACGCCATCTTTCCCTAGCTCCCTATCATTGGTCTTCACTTGAAACATGCTGCTAGTTTCAGTCATGCCTGGTGACTGCTCACACATGCACGCAAGTGCCTTGAGGAGATGTTGTACCCATTAAAATGGGATTCGGTTAGATATTTTTTTTGGTTTGGGAGTTTTGATAAAATAACATGGGGCTTGCGTTATATTTTGGAATGGAGCTCACCATTATTTAGTATGTTTGCAAAAGGAAGTTTCAGTTTTCTCTACTAGAACCAAGAAGGATCTAAATGAGAAGATTGGTCATTTTTATAGTAGAGAATACGTGAGAGACACGGTTTTTTAAAGGTACAATGTAGCTGTGATAACGTGGGTGACAGGTATGCAGAATATTATAGATTAGTTGGTGCGTTGTACCTTTGTTTAATTGCTTCAGGATGAAAGCTCCAGATGTTAAATTACTAAGGGTGCGTTCTTAACCAACGCGGGCGGAGTATTTGAGCGTGGCATTTGAGCGGGGTATTTCAGCGTGGTACTGTAGCGAACGGGGAAAGTGTTTTAGCTGCGAATTGGGTATTTGAGCGTGGTATTTTTAAAATAAGATATAAACAGATTTGATTTGACAAATACGAATACAAATACAGATACAGTTTCTAATACAAATAAAAGTACAGGTACAGTTACAGATATAAAGACAAATTAGCGTAGACTAGCAGCAACCAACCCATCTCTAATGTTATCTCAAACTAATGCCATTTCTCGGTATCCATCTGGGTGTACACGTTCAGTGCCTCTATTCATCGTATTTCTCATACTGTAATATTCCGCCAAGTACCGATCGGAAATTAGTTCAGGATCATCATCAAAAGCCAGAAAATCAGGGTCACCGCTATTATATTTGCATATGAAATTGTGTAAGGCCATAGTAGATATGACAACTTTCACTTGAGTGCTGAACCGAAATGTAGGCATCTTGTTGAGAATGGTAAAAAAAAATATTCCAAATGCCAAATGTTCTTTCGCCGACCATCCGTAAACTCGAATGGTAGTAATTAAACACTTCATTAGATGACTTTGGTTGATTCATGGTATCACGGAAATGTGGAATATGGTACCTCATATTTCGATATGGTGGTAAATATCCAGTCTGAAGTGGATAACCCGAATCAACCAAATAATACTGTCCAGCTGGAGGTTTAGGAAAGTTAGAGCTTCTATCGTTTGTAACAACATTAAAAATTCTACTATCATGTGCAGTCCCTTCCCAACCAGCCATAACATACGTAAACTGTAAATCGAAATCACAAACCGCTATTATATTTTGAGTTGCAAAGCCTTTTCGTCTTGTATAAGGGATAATTTGATCAGTGGGTAATTGCGCGGATACGTGTGTACTGGATTTCTGATGTGATGTGGAATAGTATTAAATTGTTGTTCTCCTGGATTTATTACATCCGCAGCGAGTAATTGAAAAGCGTTTAGGACATCATGAAAACAAACCGAAATTGTGCTACCTGATCGTTGAAATCTTTCTTGAAGTTGTCTATTTGAAAGCACAGTAGCCATTGTATAAATGAAAATTCCAACCATTTCGATGACACAGATTTCTGGTCTGGAAGCGATACCATGATGTTGCAGTTTTTCACATAATGCGTGGAAACAAAGTCTTTTCATCCGAAAATTATTTTGACAACGGTTTTGATGACCATTCAAAATTTCGTTGATCCAAGATAAGCCAGTGAAATCCGAAGTATTAATCAGCGTCATATGATTTCTCCTTTCATTCTTAACCAGATAAACCCCGTAGAGCTCAATCAAATCATCGTAATCGGAGGATGAATCGGAGTTAGACATTAATCGAATAAGTAGAAAGAGTTGAATAAGTTATTGAAGTAAACAGAACAGAAACTTACAAGATAGATAAAACATTATTTGAAAATTTTTAACTTTATTACAGCGGAAACAGAAATCAATATGGTTACATCCTTTCAAATCTCAGAATTCAAGTACAAAATATCAGTCTTGTACAGAAGCCTTCAAAATGCATGGTTTAAAATCATAATCCCCATGGAACGGAAGCTATACAGAGCCAAGCCATACTTTAAGCACTTCAACAAAGAGAAATCCGGATCAAGCTAAAGTATTCCCTCCTTGGATAACCTGGGGGGGGGGGAACGGAAGAAAGGAGGCGAAACAACAAGGGTCAGACAAAAAGTCTGGCAAGTCCAGTGACTTTCAGCATATGAACAGATAATAATAATAATATGACATGAACATAAAACTGGATGAGGGATAACTGTAACAGGTGTAGCAGATATAACAGAAGAACAGAATGACATAAACTATTGCTTTACACTTCTCTGCACTAATACTAGTATAACAGAATTGGGTGTCACCCTAATGTCTAAACTGAAGCAGGAACGGGTACAGAATAATTTAACAGAAACATAATGCTAATAATGGGCCTTTACTACCCGATCAGAAACAGACAGAAGCAGAAACAGATTAATCCCTATGGAAACAGAATGTAGAATTAGGTGTACACTAGTAATGGGCCCTTACTACCCGATCAGACGGTACAACACAGAAACAGACAGGTGTTACCACCCAACAGAAACAGACGGTACCAACAGAAATAGACAGAACTAAGTGTACCCTAAAACCCTATCCCAAGCGATCGGCTCCCTAATACATAAATATCCTGTGTCGCCCCCATAGTAGGGTGTATCACTCCCTAAAGTGACAACCAATTGGCACAGACCTATTTACAGATGTCACGGCGTCTTACATCCTCAGAGGCAGACCGGGATCCATGCACGCACATGACCCGGTTGGAACGCACCATCAACACCCCTCGCCATTATCAGAATGAACCACTTATAATTAGTTTAGTAAGCGTGCCCAGACCCTACCTACTGTTGGGTCAAAGTTTTGATACCAGAAAGGGTTACTGACTAATATGGGTCCCAAACAACAGATGACACAAGTGATTCCCCTCCTAATCTTGTGTCCCCAGACTAACAGATTTCAGTTTAACTTGTCTACAAGTTTCAGACATACAAAATTTAGATTAACTAGTTCACAGATCAGACAAATCAAGTTAACAGGTTTTCAGACTAATGGATCAGATGTTCGGATTAACAGGCTTCAGATTAACTTGTTACAGATTAACAGACTTACGGATTAACTGGTTACAGATTATCTAACTTTTTATTGGGCCTACGGATTCACGAAACGGGTTTATCAGATTCATTGGTCCAATTGGTTTAACCTTACCCAACACGTTTTAGACATCATAATTATCTCAGATTTTCATTAATTAAGTATTAATGCCCAAACCTCTCACATTAGACTGACAGTTTGCGGCTACTGGTTAGGCCGGTTGGTCCCGGGCAGGTTTCTATCGCAAACTGAGTCTAATCTCGGGTTTCAAGCACGTTATGACTAACTTCTCACATTAGAACCTATTATTTGTGACCACTGGAATATGCCGTGCGGTTCCGGGCAGAATTACGCCGCAAACTCATTCTAACCTCGAGTTAGCCACGTTTATCTTTGCGGCCAATTAATTAATGATTTCCCATTTATACCCATGCCTAATATACATGTCAATTATTCATAACTATAGCCAATTCAGATTATGTCAATAGTGGACTAATTATATCAACTCAACAGATATAGCAGATAACAGATTTCTCAGACTAGGCGACTTAGTAGATTAAGCAAACTAGCAGATTTAGCATTTTCAACAGACTTAGCAGATGGCAAATGAACAAATCTAGCAGACTAGATAGTAGAGCAGAACTAGCAGATTAAGCAATATAACAGAACTAGCAGATTAGGCAATGTAACAAAACTAACAAATTAGGCAAATATAACAGGTTTACTCACTTCTTAAAGTTTCACAAATATATCTTGCCTAATTATAAATCTTGCCTAAGTTCACATGCATAAATAATAGTCGTGATGCACAATATAATCGTATACCCCATGTTTGCATTACATTTCCATAGCATAGATTATGGTCATAATTTACCATATATCATATGTTTCAATTTTTATTAAACTTGCGTAATGCAGAAGATCCATATATAAATTATACCAAATATAGCCATAGATTACTATGCATGTCATATATTCAAAAATCTCCTACTTAGGTGTTATTCACACTTGATAGTTATCAAATCTTAATATGGATCTTCACACCTAAGTCATAACCCGTTATAAAATATGCCCAAGGTTCTAGATCTAACATATGATATGTGTTTTAGTTCAGATCTTAATATTCCAGATTTGCAAGTTATGTATTATCATATTATAATCCCAAACAGTCATATATGCACAGATCTAGATCTAGTTTATATACTCAAATCAGTCACAGATCAGTCCAATTATGCCTTAGATTCATGTTCTAAGTTCCAAGTCCAACCTATGTTCTTTCCTCAAATCAATCACATATCGGTCATGCCCAATTTATGCACATTCATTTGATTGTCCCAAACATTTTAGCGTATGTTGATCTCTTATGAGATTGGCTCAGGCTCGTGGTAGCCTGGCTATAGAACAGAAAGAGGAAAGAGATAAAAATAAGATAGATACGAACAGAACAGAACAGATATAACCTCAGATTCAGATTTATAATTCATGTCACAATCAGAATTAACGTTTATAGCAGAGAATAACTGTACCTGCCTTAATTGGATTAAAGAAAGAACTCTAGTTGTTGTAGAACCGTTGCAGAAGCTCTAATCTCTAATTGAATTTAGGTTGATGTTGATTGTCTTCTAGTTTTGATTCCAGCAGAGTAGCAACGCCATTTTTATTTTTAATTTAGAACAGAGGCAGAGTAGAAGAAGAATAGAATTGTGTGCAGAGAAGGCTGGGTTTGGGGTTGTTTAAATAGGTTTAGGCAGACGAATCTAGACAGAAAACGAGACCAGATACATCAGAACGCACCCAGGCAGAAAAGCAGATTCGGGAGGCAGGTCGACCCCCAGGTCGACACTAGGGTCGACCCCCTGGGGACAGGTCGACTCCAGGGTCGACTCTAGGGTCGACCCCCTGGGGGCAGGTCGACTCTAGGGTCGACTCCCCAGTCGACCTGGTCTGTGCTGTTTAATTTTTTTCTGAACTTTGGAAGGCCATAACTTGGTCATACGAACTCCGATTTACGAAATTTCGGACTCTATTTCGCGTATTTTTCCGAGACGAATGCAATGGCACAGCCCGTTTCCCTTGATTCTAATTGTATATTTTAATTATACTCAGATTTGTAATTCTTAAGTTCACAGAAAATACGGGGTGTTACAAAATATCTATATATATATGTATATATATATATATATCGTACGTGGAAGCCTCCTACTCGTCTCCAGTACAGCAACTCATGCATCCACCTAACCTGTCTCTAGTCTACTCGTGTGAGCACCCAGAGTAATAAGAAGAGACATAAAACTCTGGGTCAGACAAAAAGTTTGTTGTGAGCGATAAGCAGCTAAACAAAACAGAACAATGACAGGTATAATCCAATAATACCTGAGCCTGAACCTACAACCAAAGAGTTAGCACTACATACTGTACAATACTCTAAGGTGACACTAACATATGGTGTAAAGAATACGGGGGAAGGGGTGTGCATGTCATAGTGATGACAAATCAACAAGCATAGCAACCATCTTCACAACTCTCACTCGGTGAGTAAAGCATACGATATCCACTACATGGTCACCTAATCTTTGGGCTATGACGGAGTCAAACCCCGTATAACTATCACTACAAGCCCCTAATCCATCTCTCAGTGGTGAACCAAAAATATAGATATCGATAACCCCTTTGCACATGTCCCGTAGCAAAGTCCAATCGTGAAGTTAACTCGATGGTTCCCATCTGGATCCTGAGTTCTAACTTCTCATTTGAACTACCTTTGCATCTCGGCTTTTATTCTTCTTTGGATCGGTCTTCATTCGGTTCGTAGCTCCAAGCTTCCGTTCATGTCCATACTTCAGTTCAGATGTGCACGGTTCGTCATCTTCCCTCACGGTCGCGGTGTGCGGATCGTGGTCATCCTCACGCTTCAGGTGTGCGGATCGTGGTCATTCCTCACGCTTCAGGTGTGCGGATCGTGCTCCATCTTCACGCTCCAAGTGTGGGGATCGTGGTCCTTCCCCACGGTCCGAGTGTGGGGATCGTGGTTCTACCCGACGGTCCGAGTGTGGGATCGTGGTCATACCCCACGGTCCGAGTGTGGGATCGTGGTCATAGCCCACGGTCCGAGTGTGGGGATCATGGTTCTACCCCATGGTCCGAGTGTGGGGGTGCGATCCGATCCCAGGGGTCGTGGTGTGGGGATGCGATCCGATCCTAGGGGTCGTGGTGTGGGGATGCGATCCGATCCGGTCCAAATCCCTACAACTTTTCCAGCGAGCTATTTACGCCATACGACGACGTTTTCGACCAATCTAACTTTTCTAAACAATCACAAAACATTCCAAACAGTCATAGAAACATATAAAATCGACCATAAACACCAAAACAGCAATATAACATGTCAAAATGGATCAAACATAGCCAAAACCCCATATTTTCCTTTAAGCATGTTTAAGCAAAACTAATGATAAGATTAGCAAAACTTAACCAAATCAGCCAATTTTTCTAACAGAGGTCTAAAATAATATTTCAGAATTTATAAATATTTTTTTCTGAATTTATTAATGTATAAATTCGCTAATTAACACTAATTACCCCTAATTAACTGTAATTAGTGAGAAAACAAAGCAAATCACTCACCTTTGCCATGATTAAACTTTCAGAACATAAACCCCTCTGATATAGATCCAATCTTTATGTGTTCCAGCAGCTCTATTCCAAATCTTATGCTAATTCGCCTTGATTTGATGTAGTTTTGCTTAATCTTTGATTAGAAAGTGATTAGAGGTGATTTGGAGTGAAATTAGAAGGTGGAGGCCATGGCTAGACTTGAAGGAATGTCTTAGGCGGCTGGATATTGAAGAAAAACCGAAATACTAACCCTAATAGCCTTTAAATACTGCTAAACCCGAAATCCCCCATTGGGCCTAGCTGCTAATCACCCGGTTAAGCCCAATTAGCTGTTTTTAACCATCTAAACCTTAATTCAGCCATATCTCCCAAACGGTAAGTCCATTTGGCTATTATGACCACTCTACGAAAAGAGAAACCATCATCCTAAGCTAACGGAAGTGGTTTTAGGTCAAAACTCCTTGCCAATCAAAAGTTATGGACGAAACAAGATCAACTAGGGGCAAAACGGTCATTTAAAAATCGACAAAAATCATGAACATGAGAAATGATCCTACTAGTCGTTCCCCAAAAGTACACGACCATATGACTTCATATGAAAATGAAATAAATATTCTACGATCCTAGATGCGTAGAATGTGGGTTGTTACACCCGGTGCCACACTATCCTATGGCCATCCTCACCCATAACTAGATAGCAAGTATATGGTCTTTCGGAGTTCTCCGCCTTTCCGCTTCACGTATCTCGATTGATTGAAGATGGACGGTAGACGACGATTTGCTATCACAGGGCTACCGTTTTCTCGCTGAATCATACTGGTCCATCCTAGTCTTTAGGTTGCCATATTTTGCAACCAAGGCATACCCCTAGTTCTTCTACGCAGACTGTGACGGCCCGCCTCGCACCAGTCTGCATTTCCTCCGAAAGTGCGCTGTACACATGCCCAACTAGCACGGGACGGTCGTCAGGAGAAAGGAAAGAAGAGAATGAACTAATCAAGGAACCTGTAGAATGTCTCACAGCGCATGGGGTAAAATATAATAATAACATACTTGACATAAAACAGGCGAGACAGTGCATAAGCTGACAACTAAAATCAACATCAATCATCAGAGCAGCGGAAATCCATATACAGCTTATTACAACTTTTCAAAATCTACTGTCTCTAAGCAAAAGAAAGATAAAGTAGAAGATACACCAACAATGCCCAAGCAGTGATCTTCAACAACACAGGGAGAATACTATATATGTATATTACGTGGAAGCCTCCTGCTCGTCTCTGGATCGTCTACCCGTGCGCCACCGGCTAACCTGTCTCTAGTCTGAACCTGGACCTGCAACCAAAGAGTTAGTACCACATACCGTACAATACTCCAAGGTGCCATAATAAATAGTGTAAGAATACGGGGGTGGGGTGTGTATTTCACAATGATAGCAAACAAATCATCCATAGCAACCATCCTCACATCTCTCACTCAGTCCGTAAAGCGTACGACATCTACCACTTTGGAACACTAGACAAAACTGAGGCAACGACGAATCCCGACTTGTAGAAACCCTGCTATGACCAAGCCAAACACTTGGGGTCATGACCAAACATTTCAATGACCCACTTCATTGGTCGTAGCCCTTGGTTCTACCAATGCCATAATGGCCCTGAATCCGCCTTCGTACCCCCTACCATAGTGGCCCAAAGCTACAGACGTCGATAACTCCTTAGCACGCGTCCCGCAGCAAAGCCCAACCATGAAGTGAACTCGTTGATTCCCATCTGAATCTTAAGCTCTAACTTCTCATTTGGACATCCTTTGCATCTCGGGTTTGGTCGAATGGGAGTTGGTCTTCAGAAGAGTTGTCGCGCAATAGCAGCTCTAGAATTCGGTCCGGGTCGGTAGTCGTTATCCTCGTCGGTTCGGGTCGGTCCTCCTTGTCATCTTCCCATTCGGTTCGGGTCGGGTTCTTCACTTCGGGTCGGGTCGGTGTCCTCCTCCGGGTCGGGTCGGGTTGCTGCTTTCCTTCGAGTTCATGCTCCTCCTTCGATCAGCTTCCTCGTTTCCCATCTACTCCGATCCGATCCGATCCCTTCGTCTTGCTCCAGTCGTAGCCTCCCATTCGTGAGTCGATCCGGTCTGGCCTCTATTATGCTTCCGATCCGATCCGCTCCCTCCTACTCCGATCCGATCCTGCTCCATAGTTCCGATCCGATCTTCTGTCCAACTCCAACTCTAAGCAATGGCCTTCCTTCCTGCCAAGCTCCTTCCAGTGGCGAGTCCCCATCCAGTTCGGATTCCCTTGGTCAGTTCCCTAGTCCGATCCGACCCCTTCTCTCCGATCCGAACCGGTTCGGAACCTGCACACTTCTGCAACTTTCCAGCGAGCTTTCTACGCCATTCGACGACGTTTTCGAGCAATTTAACTATTCTAATCAATCATGAAACATACCATAGAGTCATAGCAACATGTAATAGCAACCACAAACAGCAAACAACAAATCAAATGAACCAAAATGGATCAAAAAGTGGCTAAAACCTCACATTTGCCTATAATCCCTCTTAATCATGTTTAAGCATACGATTAGCAAAACACATCGAAATTAACCCAAATTTCTAATAGAGCCTTAAAACATTGTTTTAGAATTTTAAGAATTTTTCCAGAATTTATTTATGTATAAATTCGCTAATCTTCACTAATTACCCTTAACTAACTGTAATTAGTGTCAAAATGATGCTATCACTCACCTTGGCCACAAATGAAATTCTCAGAACTGAAACTCCTCTGATTTGGGGCGAATACTGATGTCTAACAGCAGTTCCAACCTTGCTTTGGTGCTTTTTCTCCTTAATTTGGTGTCGCTAAGCCTAATCTTCAATTAGAGAGTGATTTTGGGTGTTTTAGATGTAGGAAGCCATTACTAAGGTCTCAAGGAGGTTTGTGGCGGCTCACAACTGAAATGAAAGTGATAACCTAACCCTAATCAGTCTTCCTATACCTCTAAACCCGAAATTCCCCTTGGGCCTAGCTGCTAATTACCCGGTTAAGCCCAATTAAGCTGTCTTTCACCATCTGAAACTTGTTTCAGCCATATCTCCCAAACGGTGAGTCCGTTTGGCTAATGTGACCACTCTACGGAAAGAGAAACCATCATCCGAAGCCAATGGAAGTGGTTTCAGGTCAAAATTCATTCCCAGTCAAAAGTTATGGCCAAAACAGTGCCAACTAGGGGTAAAATGGTCATTTAAAAATCGGGAAAAATCATGAACATGGGAAATGACCCCAATAGTCGTCTCCCAAAGTTACATGACCATACGACCTCGTATGTGAAAGAAATAAATATCCTACGATCCTATGATGCGTAGAATACGGGTCGTTACACTCTTCCCCCCTTAAGAAATTTCGCCCCCGAAATTCCTTAACTCAAAACATACAAAGGATCCCGCATGCCTAACAACCATATACAACAATCAAACGTGCAAAACAAGCAAACAAGCCTATCCTAGCATGCGGAAAAACTAAATCGAAGTCAAAATCTTACCAGGCAAAGAGTTCTGGATACTTCCTCCTTATGTCCTCCTCTGTTTCCCAAGTACAATCACTCTCGTCCTCGCTCCACTGTACCTTGACTAGCTTCACCGCCTTCCTTCGAAGTTGCTTCATGTCGTACTCGACAATACGGGCCGGCTTGCGGTTCCCAACCGCCTCGGGTTCTACTTCGAAGTCCTCTAGCTGATCAGGTGAAATAGTCATATCTGAGTCGTGAACGAACTTCCTTAGTTGGGAAACATGAAATACGTTATGAACTCCCGCCATCTTCTCTGGTAAGTCAATCCTATATGCCAAATTCCCGACTAGTTCAAGAACAGGGAACGGGCCAACAAATCTTGGTGCCAACTTGCCTCTCCTGCCAAATCGTATTACGCTCTTCAATGGAGAAATCTTGACAAACACCAAGTCACCAACGGAGAATTTTAAGTCTCTTCGCCTCTTATCAGCATAACTCTTCTGCCTATCTTGGGCTGCCTTCATTCGTTGCTGAATGATCTTGATCTTATCTGAAGTTTCCCTCACCACATCTGGTCCAAGCATAAACTTCTCGCCAGTCTCTATCCAACATGATGGTGAGTTACACGGCCTTCCGTACAAAGCTTCAAATGGAGCCATACCGATACTGGACTGGTAACTATTATTATATGCAAACTCTACTAGATGCAAATGGTCATCCCATGATCCACCAAAATCCAATATGCATGCTCTCAAGAGATCTTCCAAGATACGATTCACCCTCTCCGTCTGACCGTCGGTCTGAGGATGATATGCGGTACTGAGATGTAACTCTGACCCTAGAGCCTCTTGTAAGCTCTTTCAAAACCCACTAGTAAACAACGGGTCTCGGTCGCTCACAATGCTTTTAGGTACCCCATGAAATCTCACTACCCACTTCATATACAATTCTGCTAACTTAGCTGCCGTTCTGGTCGATTTGACTGGTATAAACCTTGCACTTTTAGTCAGTCGATCTACAATTACCCAAATGCTGTCATATCCCGATCTAGTCCTTGGTAAACCATCGATGAAATCCATCGAGACTTGCTCCCATTTCCATTCGGGAATTTCTAATGGCTGTAACAATCCACTAGGCTTCTTTTGCTCGGCTTTAACTAACTGGCAATTCATGCATTTGGATATAAACTTCCCAACGTCTCTTTTCATCCCTTCCCAGTAGTAAGTCTGCTTCATATCTCGATACATCTTATTACCACCGGGGTGTATAGTCAGCTTTGAGTGATGACATTCTCTAAGCACTTCATCCCTCAATCCATTGACATTGGGTACAACAAGCTTTCCATTCTTTCTAAGCCATCCTTCTCGATCAAGCCCATACTTGTTCACCTCCTCATCGATACCCGTCTCTAACTTGGAGATGATTTCCAATAGGTTAGGATCGCCCCTCTGACTAGAGCCGATCCGCTCAATCAAAGTGGGTCTGATCGTCAAACTTGCTAACATTTCTGGATCCAATTCGCACTTTGGTCTGAAATCAAACCCCGCGATAAACTCCAGTTGCTTCCATTCAAGGAACATAGTCCCTAAGCTGGCATGTCTTCTACTCAATGCATCAGCCACCGCATTGCCCTTTCCTGGTGTATATGCGATGTCAAAATCATAGGAAGCTAAGAACTCTAACCATCTCTGCTGACGGAGATTTAAATCCTTCTGGGAGAATAGATATTTTAACGACTTATGATCTGTAAACAGCTCAAATCTTTCTCCCAAGAGATAGTGTCTCCACATCTTTAACGCGAACACGATCGCTGCCAATTCTAAATCATGGGTAGGGTATCTTCTCTCGTGCGGTTTCAATTGCCGACTTGCATAAGCTACAACCCTACCTCTCTGCATCAATACAGCACCCAGTCCGGTACCACAGGCATCCGTGTATACCGTCATCTCTTCATCCCCCTTAGGAATGACTAACACTAGTGCGCTTGTCAACTTGTCCTTTAGACTTTTGAATGCATTCTTGCACCTTTCATCCCAGACAAAAGCTTGATTCTTCTTGGTCAACTGGGTCAACGGTGCTGCTATCTTGGAGAAACCTTGGATAAACTTACGATAATATCCCGCTAACCCCAAGAAACTCCTTACATCTGTTGCATTCTTGGGCGTAGGCCAATCCTGTACCGTAGCCACCTTTGCTGGGTCCACGGCAATACCACTCTCTGATACAACATGGCCCAAGAACCTCACTTCCCTCTTCCAGAAGTGACACTTAGAAAACTTTGCTTTCAATTGGTGTCTTCTCAACACCTCCATCGCTACCCTTAAATGTTCCTTGTGTTCCTCCTCTGTCCTCGAATAGACCAAAATATCATCAACGAACACAAGGACAAACTTATTCAACTGATCTCTGAATACCCTATTCATAAGATCCACAAAATATGCTGGGGCATTGGTCAGCCCGAATGGCATGACCAACCACTCATAAAACCCAGACGGCGTCCGAAATGCCGTTTTAGCTATACTCTCAGCTTCCACTCTAAGCTGATGAAAACCTGTTGCGAGATCCAACTGAGAAAATACTCTCGCGCCACTCAACTGATCGAACAAATCATCTATCCGCGGTAGAGGATACTTGTTCTTCCTCGTCACTTTATTCAATTCGCGGTAGTCTACACACAAACGAAGGGAACCATCCGCCTTGGTAGCAAACACAACTGGTGCTCCCCATTCAGAAACACTCCTTCTGATAAATCCCTTCTTCAAAAGATCGCTGACTTGCACCTCGAGCTCCCGCTGCTCTCTTGGTGCCATACGACGAAGTGGCATCACTATAGGCCTGGCATCTTTTACCAAATCAATACGGAACTCAATCTCTCGGTGTGGTGGAAGTCCGGTCACTTCTTCGAAAACATCCAGATACTGGCCAACCACGGGCAAACCTGACAACTCACTATGCGGAATGTCGAGGGAGTTTAGAAAACTAGCCAATACCCCCTTACTGGGTAGACCACCAAACACTATCCTCCGCCCGTCATCCGCTCTAGCTGTCACCAACAAGCCCTCACAGTCTACCACCACCCCGTATTTTTGGAGCCAATCTACTCCCAAAATAATGCCAAACCCAGTAAAGCCCAAAACAAAGCAATCACAAACAAACATGCATCCATGACTCGATAAGACCACATTACGACAAATCATGCTAAGGCTAGTCGAACCACCAATCGGGTTCGTCACTACTAAAGGTCTATCGACAATCTCGGGCTCCAATCCCAACCTATCTACCAGGTCACTAGATACGAAAGAACTGGAAACTCCGGTATCAAACAAAACTCTAACGGGAACATCATAAACAGAAAGCATACCTTGAATGACGACACTCTTTCCCTTCTCCGCCGCAGTTGGGGCATTCGACGAAGAAGGAATAGCATTAAGAGCATATGCTTTCACCACTTGCTTGTGGCTTTGGCTCATCTGCGGATGCAACTTCAGTCTTCGGCTTAGGGTAGAGACTTTCCGATCTTAACGCTTTCCCCACAATCGATTCAAACGTCTCATCGATGTGGTTAATAAGTTTTTCCCCCAAGTATTGATCCAAACCAGTTATGAATTTCTCATTCTTTTTCTCGGCAGTATCTATAAGAGATAACCCATATTTTGACAAAGTGTCAAATTGAGCAATATACTCCGAGACAGCCCTGCCATTCTGCTTGAGCTCTAAGAACTTCTTAAACAACATTGACTTCTGAGCAGCTGGAATGAACTTCTCACTAAAGCGAGCCTTAAACTGCTCCCAAGTAATCTGATCTTCGGGAGTAGCTGCCTTTATAGCATTCCACCAGTTCATTGCCCGCCCTTGCAGCTGACGGGACGCTAGCTTCCTCTTCATCGCATCCTCGATACCCAAATCCTCGAAGATACGTTCGCAACTATCCACCCAATCTTGAACATCTGTAGCCGACTCCGTTCCGTGGAACGGCTTCCCACCAAGGCTAGTATAATCCTTGTTCAGCTTGGCGAAGTCGACTCTTGGCGCCTGCACTATTGGACCACCACCATTTCCACCATTGGGAGCTGCCCTCTGAACATCCCTAAGCATCTCTCTCATGAGGTCAGTAAACATCGTCCTCATGTCAGCAGCATTCCCATTATTGGCTCCCCTACCAGCACCTCTAGTGTCTCGGCTCATCGTCAATCTGAAAAAGGAAACGATTAACGACTCCATAGTGGTGCTAGTGCAGTACGACTTCATCCTTATACTACTAATAGTATATATATATAGCTTTTAAAAACCAAAGTAATCACAAATACGCTCTCTCGTATACGTATATTATCTCTCCCTGATAACTTCCCTAGGTTAACTACGCAACCTAGAGCTCTGATACCAAGTGTGACGGCCCGCCCCGCACCAGTCTGGATTTCCTCCGAAAGTGCGCTGTACACATGCCCAACTAGCACGGGACGGTCGTCAGGAGAAAGGAAAGAAGAGAATGAACTAATCAAGGAACCTGTAGAATGTCTCACAGCGCATGGGGTAAAATATAATAATAACATACTTGACATAAAACAGGCGAGACAGTGCATAAGCTGACAACTAAAATCAACATCAATCATCAGAGCAGCGGAAATCCATATACAGCTTATTACAACTTTTCAAAATCTACTGTCTCTAAGCAAAAGAAAGATAAAGTAGAAGATACACCAACAATGCCCAAGCAGTGATCTTCAACAACACAGGGAGAATACTATATATGTATATTACGTGGAAGCCTCCTGCTCGTCTCTGGATCGTCTACCCGTGCGCCACCGGCTAACCTGTCTCTAGTCTGAACCTGGACCTGCAACCAAAGAGTTAGTACCACATACCGTACAATACTCCAAGGTGCCATAATAAATAGTGTAAGAATACGGGGGTGAGGTGTGTATGTCACAATGATAGCAAACAAATCATCCATAGCAACCATCCTCACATCTCTCACTCAGTGCGTAAAGCGTACGACATCTACCACTTTGGAACACTAGACAAAACTGAGGCAACGACGAATCTCGACTTGTAGAAACCCTGCTATGACCAAGCCAAACACTTGGGGTCATGACCAAACATTTCAATGACCCACTTCATTGGTCGTAGCCCTTGGTTCTACCAATGCCATAATGGCCCTGAATCCGCCTTCGTACCCCCTACCATAGTGGCCCAAAGCTACAGACGTCGATAACTCCTTAGCACGCGTCCCGCAGCAAAGCCCAACCATGAAGTGAACTCGTTGATTCCCATCTGAATCTTAAGCTCTAACTTCTCATTTGGACATCCTTTGCATCTCGGGTTTGGTCGAATGGGAGTTGGTCTTCAGAAGAGTTGTCGCGCAATAGCAGCTCTAGAATTCGGTCCGGGTCGGTAGTCGTTATCCTCGTCGGTTCGGGTCGGTCCTCCTTGTCATCTTCCCATTCGGTTCGGGTCGGGTTCTTCACTTCGGGTCGGGTCGGTGTCCTCCTCCGGGTCGGGTCGGGTTGCTGCTTTCCTTCGAGTTCATGCTCCTCCTTCGATCAGCTTCCTCGTTTCCCATCTACTCCGATCCGATCCGATCCCTTCGTCTTGCTCCAGTCGTAGCCTCCCATTCGTGAGTCGATCCGGTCTGGCCTCTATTATGCTTCCGATCCGATCCGCTCCCTCCTACTCCGATCCGATCCTGCTCCATAGTTCCGATCCGATCTTCTGTCCAACTCCAACTCTAAGCAATGGCCTTCCTTCCTGCCAAGCTCCTTCCAGTGGCGAGTCCCCATCCAGTTCGGATTCCCTTGGTCAGTTCCCTAGTCCGATCCGACCCCTTCTCTCCGATCCGAACCGGTTCGGAACCTGCACACTTCTGCAACTTTCCAGCGAGCTTTCTACGCCATTCGACGACGTTTTCGAGCAATTTAACTATTCTAATCAATCATGAAACATACCATAGAGTCATAGCAACATGTAATAGCAACCACAAACAGCAAACAACAAATCAAATGAACCAAAATGGATCAAAAAGTGGCTAAAACCTCACATTTGCCTATAATCCCTCTTAATCATGTTTAAGCATACGATTAGCAAAACACATCGAAATTAACCCAAATTTCTAATAGAGCCTTAAAACATTGTTTTAGAATTTTAAGAATTTTTCCAGAATTTATTTATGTATAAATTCGCTAATCTTCACTAATTACCCTTAACTAACTGTAATTAGTGTCAAAATGATGCTATCACTCACCTTGGCCACAAATGAAATTCTCAGAACTGAAACTCCTCTGATTTGGGGTGAATACTGATGTCTAACAGCAGTTCCAACCTTGCTTTGGTGCTTTTTCTCCTTAATTTGGTGTCGCTAAGCCTAATCTTCAATTAGAGAGTGATTTTGGGTGTTTTAGATGTAGGAAGCCATTACTAAGGTCTCAAGGAGGTTTGTGGCGGCTCACAACTGAAATGAAAGTGATAACCTAACCCTAATCAGTCTTCCTATACCTCTAAACCCGAAATTCCCCTTGGGCCTAGCTGCTAATTACCCGGTTAAGCCCAATTAAGCTGTCTTTCACCATCTGAAACTTGTTTCAGCCATATCTCCCAAACGGTGAGTCCGTTTGGCTAATGTGACCACTCTACGGAAAGAGAAACCATCATCCGAAGCCAATGGAAGTGGTTTCAGGTCAAAATTCATTCCCAGTCAAAAGTTATGGCCAAAACAGTGCCAACTAGGGCTAAAATGATCATTTAGAAATCGGGAAAAATCATGAACATGGGAAATGACCCCAATAGTCGTCTCCCAAAGTTACATGACCATACGACTTCGTATGTGAAAGAAATAAATATCCTACGATCCTATGATGCGTAGAATACGGGTCGTTACACAGACCTTAACCTCTGTGAGCCCAGGAGGATCATCTGCAGCCTCACAAAGGGATACCAAGAGTACCCTCACGTCCCCTCGAAGCCTCAGGCTTCGTAACCCAATTCGTTGGAGCCTTCTTTTACTCAGACGGACATTCGCTTCTTCTCGTGTTATACTAAGAATTACTACTTAGTTCTACTAAGGTTTACCACTTAGTTCTCTTTCCCGTCGATTTGGATTGGTTAAGTATCATTAGTGAATTCAAGCTAACTTAACCCCCTTCATTTATCCTGTTAAACTGGTTAAGTGTTATCAGTAATTCATGTTGACTTAACCCCATCACAAACAAAGTTATATTGGTTAAGTATTTCTTGTTACTTAACCCTACCCCTTCATTCTGTATTGGTTAAGTGTTCCTTTTTAACTTAACCCTGCCCATCTGTTTTAACTAACATGTTATTAATGGTTAAGTATTATCCCTTCATGTTTTAAACTTAACCCTATTCCTTTATCACAATCTGATGGTTAAGTGTCCAAGTTTACTTAACCTTACGGTCTAGTCCAGTTAACATATCAAATCGGCTAAGTGTATTAACTTTACTTAACCCCACCTTCTAGTCTAGTTATCATGTTAATTTGGCTAAGTGTTTTCTTAGTTACTTAACCCCTACAAATCTTGTCTTGTTACAATGAGTTTAATTAAGTGTCCCTATGGACATAGCCCTCCCGTTCTAGCTTGACTGTGCAAAGTTGGTTAAGTGTTCCTATGGACTTAACCCTCCCATTCTAGCTTAACTGTGTTAAGTGTCTGTATGAACCTAACCCCACCCACCGGTCTGGTTATCATGTTGAATTGGTTATGTGTCTTAGTTAACTTAACCCTACCATTCTTGTTCTAGCTTTAACTAAATGAATTAAAGCCACTACCACTCACATTATACAGATATTGTTGCGATTACTGGATGTGCCGGTTGGTTCCAGGTAGGTTTACATCGCAACTCAGTCTAACCTCGGATTAGTCATATTCGTGTTTTCTAAGTTCAAAGGGTTTTGATAAATTTTCAAATCAGGTTTTGAAAGTAACCATCCCGTCCGTCGGATCAGTTAGGGATAGCCAGGGAGAGCAGAAAACTTGTGTTTTCCAAACCCAAGCCTAGACACTATCCTCTCTGTCACCTTAGAACTTTCTTGTGTGTTATTAAAAGAGATATCGTTAATAAACCTTTAATTTGTCTAAATTCACATTTTCTCATTTAGAACAAATTCTGTAAGTAAATTATTTCTAATTTACTTATTTCCTAATTACTCTTTTAATGTAAATTGTCAACACTTACTATCATGGCCCATTTTCCCCTCTATATCATATTTATGCCTTCTTGGTATGTAAACTATACCGAATTAAGTGTCTCTAACCATGATTTTGCTAAACCTGACAATTACTCACAATTATGGCCAATTTCAAATTTATACCAATATACTTGTTATGCCAAATTAGCTAATCCAATTCTGATCTAACATCCTAATTATAGTTCACGTCCAACTAGACTTATTATTCTAGTTCACAATTCATGTAAACGCTATATTTACATGTCAATACTAGATTCAAATTACACATCCTATAATTCATGTCAAATTTATCCAATTTGCACTTTTATGAACATGCCATAATACATGTTCCCAATTTATGCCAATTTCCAAGTTTATAAGTACGTTTTTAGTAAATTTCATATTTTGCCCAAATCGTATTCCCACCGCTGGTATAATCGTGACTCGGTCTAGATTATAGATAAATCTAGATTCGTAGAAAACATGGAATGAACCAAAGATGCTATGAAAAAAAGATGGACATAATAACTGGCATAAAAAGGTTTAGATAACGACGTAGGTTCAAGAACATGGGTAGACCTAACTTAATAGGTAAATTCCCAAGGTCTAAAACCAAGAATAGACAAAGTAGATTCAAGAACATGGGTAGACCTAACTTAATTGGTAAATTCGCAAGGTCTAAAACCAAAGAAAACCAAGAACAGACAGAATAGATAATCGGGTTTAGACCCAATTTCATAGTCACAAAACTTAAGCAACACTTTCCTAGTCATGAATCATAGGTGTTTAATCACAGTTGTCCTTGTTATGTCATAGGAAATAGTTTATGTTTCCTAATCAAAGGCATAGGCTTGTGTTCATAGTCAAGGAAATAATTCTTATAGTCACAATCACAGTCATAGGCAATGTTCATAGTCATAGGCAATGTTCATAGTCATAGGCAATGCTCATAGTCATAGGCAATGTTCAAAGTCATAGACAAGGCCTAATTGGTCATCGAATCATAACAGTTCTTAATTAGGTCCAAAGATGTAGGCACAGATTCGAATAGAAAGATTTGGCATATTCTTTTATTCCTTTAATTCATGTCACGAACAGAGAGAAACGTTCAAATCTAAAAAGTAACTGACTTACAAAAATTATATTAGATTCGTAGAAAAACAGTCGTTGCAGTCGTTTGAACCTTCACTTGAATTCCTAGCTTGACTTGAACCTCTTCTTGAAAGTCTTAAGCAGCATTTCCTCGTCTTGGATCTTCGTATTAATTTCTTATTTTTATTTATTAATATATTTTCTCAGAGGCAGCATAAGGATAGAAAAGAATTGTGAATAGAGAATGAGACTAGGGCTGTTTATATAGTGTTAGGCGGATGAATCTGGTCATAATGGCGTCCGGATACAGAGAAACGAACTAGGTGCAGAAAACTGGATTTCGGGAACCAGGTCGACTACCCAGTCGACCTGGTCAGGGGGGTCGACCCCCAGGTCAACACCTTAGTCGACCTGGTTACCCAGGTCGACTCCCAGGTCGAACTGGGTCCTGGGCGGGAAATTTCCCGCCCAGCCCGCTTCTGGGTTTGTTTTGAAATTTGAACTTCGCTGAATCTTCCAGGGGCCATATCTTCCTCATTCGGACTCCGATTTACGCAACCTCGCTGAACCGTGACGAACGCAATGGCGCAGCCCGTTTACCTTGGTTTTGAATTTAAAATTTAATCCTGCCTTGATTTGTGAATCTTAGTGTTACAGAATTACGGGGTGTTACATTATCCCCCACTTAAAAGGATTTTGTCCCCGAAATCATCAAGTTAGGAAGAATGTGTCCTACCATCCCATAACCCGTCTACTCAACCATTCAATCACAGGCATTCATTGTCCTTAAAAGATTTCTAATGCTTTCATGTTCATATGCATAGTGTGTGTATATGTCTTTATCTAATGCAAAATCAGACGGTCTACTGATTCAGTTGACCTCCTTAATGCGAATCATGTCAGTGCCATGCGTCCAATCATGTATGCAAGCATCCCTAGTTACGTAAATACTACATGTGTGCACAGCCATTCATCCATATGCAACATCCATATGATAACATATCAAGTTCAACTTATAAACAAATACATATCTGTAAATGCAATATGAAAGCGTCCGAACTGATCTAGTGCCTAATACGTATGCATATGCATTCACGAGCAACCATTAGCAACCACTTGCAACCACCAACCATAACATGTTTCAAACACATGTTTACATCCATTGGCTTCTACCTAAGGATCGAAGATACGACCTAGAGGATATACTTTGGAAAGAGTGAAACAATTATGCGTAAAGCTCCTACAAAAAGAAAATCAAGGATGCACCCTTAAGGAAAAGGGTATGTTGCTAGTATCTAGCCTTCTTGAGCTTTACTCCATTGTATCTTAACTAATTTTACTTCACGATTGTGAAGTTTCCGATCTCCATTTCCAAAATAAACATATGTTAATCACGGTAGCAAGTGTACATACCAAGATGGCTTGAGGTCTCTCCTCTTAGCTTATCCATCATGCCATAACTATGAGGGTCAAAAGGTCACTACGTGCTTTTTAGAGTGCCTGTCACAACTATTCATCTCTCATGAAACCCATCCTAGTCGAACTCGACATTCCTCAAGTACAAGCCCCAAAGGCCTAAACCAATATTAGACAAGCACCCAAGGAATATCTCCTCCGAATTTAGACAATCTACATGAGATGATATAAGCAAACTCGATAGCTATTCTCATATCCCTACTAACCAAAAATAAACTGGTCGGACCACCAATTGGATTTGAGACTCTAGTGGTATCTTTCTACTATACAAGTACTATGGTGCAGAGACTCAACTATGGAAGTGGATATGAACAAATGCGAAGTGCTAAAACCAAAGGAAAGAGTACGAACAGCAAAACTAGACTCTTCCAACAGAACTTCACTACCCTTTTCCTAGGTACGCTTGGTGGCGAAAGTAGGTACTTGCCCTTCTGAAAATCTTGTTCCTCGTTCTTGCCCTTGTCCTTAATTATATGCCCTATTATATCCTATTAAAGATGCTTCCTCTTGTCTTAGGTTTTATAATTCCTTCCTTCTTTGTGAGCTAAATCTACATCGATGAATTCCTCATCCTAGGGTTGTGCTCCTTAGCCAAACCCCTCATCCCCTTCCGTGTGTAATCACGTTGACAAATCTCTCGAAAGCTGCTTCCATCTTACAGAAAACCCTATAAGCTTGAAAGAAGACTGGCCGTAGGTGAAATAACTGCGGCTATGGATGGAAGTCGGGCACCACTTCGCCCTTCGATGAGGTTACCTCCCAGAAAGCCAGGAGCCCCAGAGACTCAAGAAGAAAGAAAACAAGGATTCAAACAGAGGAAGAGAAGATAGTGCGTATGGCTTTGAGGAATATGCCTTTAAAACAAATCTTTTCCCTTGAAAATGCTTCTTTTAAAACTGTTTTGAAAATAATTTCTCAAATCCTTTATCTGATCTGGTAACCTTCAGCTCTGATACCACGTGTAACACCGGACATCCGTTAGTGTCACTCACAAAGGGAATGCACTAAGTTCTGTGGAGCATTTAGGGTAAAAGATGCAGATAAATTACAAGACAGACAGAAATTAAATAGCGGAAAATAAAACTTTGCTTTATTGATAAAATAGTTTGTACAATGATTTCTTTACAATATCAGAGTATCATCTGTCTTACAAAATAAAGAAGCATGAAACAAACATTTATATTCCCAAAAAATTTTAGCAAGAGCCAGCCATAGCATCTGAAAAGAGAGTCCAAGCAAAACTTCGGCAAATCTTCAAGTTGGGAAAGAGTGACGGTCCAACTTAACCTAAGCTATACTATTCCCTCCTTTACTACCTGGGGGGGGGGGGGACGGAAGAAAAGAAGACGAGAGAAAAACACCATGATGATAGGGTCAGCAAGATTAGACAAGGTAACACAAGATATGCTAAGATAAGATTAACTGGATATGCTCTAATACTTTCGCCGCTTCGCTGTTGCCTTGTTATACTGGCTTCTATATCTCTGCACCACTTAACTAATGTCCCAACTAGTAACGATAACGTGATCCCAATCCCTGTGTTTTCCATCGCCTTCAGGCATACATTTATTATTTGGTACCTAGATTTAATCTAGGGTTTTCCACCAAGTGCCTTCTAGATTTAACTAGAGTTTACGTTATCTGCTGAATGCTTCTCGGATTCAGGGTTTATGCCACCTAGTCCAACAAGTGCTACCTGTCGAACGATGCCCCCAAGTCTAGGACACACTACCTAGAGTGGTATATGTTCCTATACTTCCCCACGCATGTATCGCGAATCACTATCGCTTGTCTAGATGCACATGTCCTGTAATGTGCGGCCCGAGTACTGTGGCAGGGCAAATCAAGGAATACAGAACTCGGTCGGGAGCTTTCAGATATCTGCCGATGCAGATGCTAAGGTCTGTTTTTATTCCAGTGGCTATGGTCCCACTTGAGCCCTCCCTAAACTAATGAAAGGCACACCTTGAAAAATGAGAACTATACGCAGGCCCCCGGTGCCCCACTATCCTATGGCCGTCCTCACCCATAACTAGATAGCAAGTATATGGTCTTTTGGAGTTCTCCGCCTTTCCCCTTCACGTATCTCGATTGACTGAAGATGGATGGTAGACGACGAGTTCCTATCACAGGGCTACCGTTTTCTCGCCGAATCACGCTGGTCCATCCTAGTCTTTAGGTTGCCATATTTTGCAACCAAGGCATACCCCTGGTTCTTCTACGCAGACCTTAACCTCTGTGAGCCCAGGAGGATCATCTGCAATCTCACAGAGGGATACCAAGAGTACCCTCACGTCCCCTCGAAGCCTCGGGCTTCGTAACCCAATTCGTTGGAGCCTTCTTTTACTTAGACGGACATTCGCTCCTTCTCGTGTTATACTAAGAATTACTACTTAGTTCTACTAAGGTTTACCACTTAGTTCTCTTTCCCGTCGATTTGGATTGGTTAAGTATCATTAGTCAATTCAAGCTAACTTAACCCCCTTCATTTATCCTGTTAAACTGGTTAAGTGTTATTAGTAATTCATGTTGACTTAACCCCATCACAAACCAAGTTATATTGGTTAAGTATTTCTTATTACTTAACCCTACCCCTTCACTCTGTATTGGTTAAGTGTTCCTTTTTAACTTAACCCTGCCCATCTGTTTTAACTAACATGTTATTAATGGTTAAGTATTATCCCTTCATGTTTTAAACTTAACCCTATTCCTTTATCACAATCTGATGGTTAAGTGTTCAAGTTTACTTAACCTTACGGTCTAGTCCAGTTAACATATCAAATCGGCTAAGTGTATTAACTTTACTTAACCCCACCTTCTAGTCTAGTTATCATGTTAATTTGGCTAAGTGTTTTCTTAGTTACTTAACCCCTACAAATCTTGTCTTGTTACCATGAGTTTGGTTAAGTGTCCCTATGGACTTAGCCCTCCCGTTCTAGCTTGACCGTGCTAAGTTGGTTAAGTGTTCCTATGGACTTAACCCTCCCATTCTAGCTTATCTGTGTTAAGTGTCTGTATGAACCTAACCCCACCCACCGGTCTGGTTATCATGTTGAATTGGTTAAGTGTCTTAGTTAACTTAACCCTACCATTCTTGTTCTAGCTTTAACTAAATGAATTAAAGCCACTACCACTCACATTATACAGATATTGTTGCGATTACTGGATGTGCCGGTTGGTTCCGGGCAGGTTTACATCGCAACTCAGTCTAACCTCGGGTTAGGCATATTCGTGTTTTCTAAGTTCAAAGGGTTTTGATAAAATTTGAAATCAGGTTTTGAAAGTAACCATCCTGTCCGTCGGATCAGTTAGGGATAGCCAGGGAGAGCAGGAAACTTGTATTTTCCAAACCCAAGCCTAGACACTATCCTCTCTGTCACCCTAGAACTTTCTGGTGTGTTATTAAAAGAGATGTCGTTAATAAACCTTTAATTTGTCTAAATTCACATTTTCTCATTTAGAACAAATTCTGTAAGTAAATTATTTCTAAGTTACTTATTTCCTTATTACTCTTTTAATGTAAATTGTCAACACTAACTATCATGGCCCATTTTCTCCTCTATATCATATTTATAACTTTTTGGTATGTAAACTATACCGAATTAAGTGTCTCTAACCATGATTTTGCTAAACCTGACAATTACTCACAATTATGGCCAATTTCAAATTTATACCAATATACTTGTTATGCCAAATTAGCTAATCCAATTCTGATCTAACATCCTAATTACAGTTCATGTCCAACTAGACTTATTATTCTAGTTCACAATTCATGTAAACGCTAGATTTACATGTCAATACTAGATTCAAATTACACATCCTATAATTCATGTCAAATTTATCCAATTTTCACTTCTATGAACATGCCTTAATACATGTTCCCAATTTATGCCAATTTCCAAGTTTATAACTATGTTTTTAGTAAATTTCATATTTTGCCCAAATCGTATTCCCACCGCTGGTATAATCGTGACTCAGTCTAGAATATGGATAAATCTAGATTCGTAGAAAGCAGGGAATGAACCAAAGATGCTATGAAAAAAAAGATGGACATAATAACTGGCATAAAAATGTTTGGATAACGACGTAGGTTCAAGAACATGGGTAGACCTAACTTAATAGGTAAAATCCCAAGGTCTAAAACCAAGAATAGACAGAGTAGATTCAAGAACATGGGTAGACCTAACTTAATAGGTAAATTCCCAAGGTCTAAAACCAATGATAACCAAGAACAGACAGAATAGATAATCGGTTTTAGACCCAATTTCATAGTCACAAAACTTAAGCAACACTTTCCTAGTCATGAATCATAGGTGTTTAATCACAGTTGTCCTTGTTATGTCATAGGCAATAGTTTATGTTTCCTAATCAAAGGCATAGGCTTGTGTTCATAATCAAGGAAATAATTCTTATAGTCACAATCACAGTCATAGGCAATGCTCATAGTCATAGGCAATGTTCATAGTCAAAGGCAATGCTCATAGTCATAGGCAATGTTCATAGTCATAGGCAATGTTCAAAGTCATAGGCAAGGCCTAATTGGTCATCGAATCATAACAGTTCTTAATTAGGTCCAAAGATGTAGGCACAGATTCGAATAGAAAGATTTGGCATATTCTTTTATTCCTTTAATTCATGTCACGAACAGAGAGAAACGTTCAAATCTAAAAAGTAACTGACTTACAAAAATTATATTAGATTCGTAGAAAAACAGTTGTTGCAGTCGTTTGAACCTTCACTTGAAATCCTAGCTTGACTTGAACCTCTTCTTGAAAGTCTTAAGCAGCATTTCCTCTTCTTGGATCTTCGTATTAATTTCTTATTTTTATTTATTTATATATTTTCTCAGAGGCAGCATAAGGATTGAAAAGAATTGTGAATAGAGAATGAGACTAGGGCTGTTTATATAGTGTTAGGCGGATGAATCTGATCAGAATGGCGTCCGGATACAGAGAAACGAACTAGGTGCAGAAAACTGGATTTCGGGACCCAGGTCGACTACCCAGTCTACCTGGTCAAGGGGGTCGACACCCTAGTCGACCTGGGTAACCAGGTCGACTCCCAGGTCGACCTGGGTTCTGGGCGGGAAATTTCCCACCCAGCCCGCTTCTGGGTTTGTTTTGAAATTTGAACTTCGCTGAATCTTCCGGGGGCCATATCTTCCTCATATGGACTCCGATTTACGCAAACTCGGACTCGTTTTCATGCAGAATTCCGAGATGAACGCAATGGCGCAGCCCGTTTCCCTTGATTTTGAATTTAAAATTTAATTCTGCCTTGATTTTTTAATCTTAGTGTTATAGAATTACGGGGTGTTACATAAATAATATAGGTTATGCATATTTAATATATTTATTAATTTAGACTTGATTACTTTTAAAAGTTTGACTAGACACATTTGTTTATTACCGAGCCTCACTTTAGTTTGTGTTACATGCACCATTTCCTCTAATTCGAAAATAGCGAGCCCTCCATTTCTTCAAAATTCTGCCAGCTCATATTCCTTTCCACCGCGCAGTACGTCTTCCTTCTTGGTCCATATTTTCAAAACAACCCATACTGTAGTAACCCGGAAATCTGAGCCAATTTTAAATTTTTATTTTGGCAATTTTAATGAATTTTGAATATTTAAAATGATTTAATTAAATAATAATGACAAGAAAAATATTTTGAATATAGTTAGAACGTATATATTTATTAGAATCAACGTTAGAATATAATTATTTATTTTTAATTATAAAAGGAATTGAAAATGGCGCGGTAGTTCAAAAAATCGATTTCTAAGTTCAAATGAATGTATAGGATTCAAAATAAACCGGATTTTAGTGAAACCAAAAATATTAGAATCTATTTGAGAATATCTTTCCAACGAATCCTAAAAATTGAAATTTCATAGCGGGAATAAAAAGTTACATCCAGTTGAAAATTCAGAATAGTCACTATGGAATTCTGGCCCTTAAAAAAATGGAAATTTTGCAAATGACCTCTATTTTTGACGAAACCACTTTTGTTGGATCCGAGATGTCAGATTATTGCTAGATTCCAAAATTCATAATTTTCTGTGTCAGTATGTGTGACGACCCCATTTCCCGTAGAGACGAAGACAAGGGTAATCTTTGGAATAACACATAAACAGATAACAGCAGAACAGAAATAAATAAATACACCAGATAATGCACAATAGAATACTGGATAAACGTAATCATCAGAGTTACACAGTATACAGGATCATACTTAGTACAAATATAGTTCAACTATACATAAATGTCTACAGCGGAAAACAAACATAATATGTACAATAGGAGCTGAACAACATAAAAAGAGATAAATAATAGAATCCATCTTCAGCTCCAGCTATCCAGAAAGAACCAGCTAAACCTGAATACAAGGCTGCCCATGTAGAAAAGGGGCACCCGAGTTTGAAAGTGAAACAAACTACGAGTCAGTCATGGGACTGGTATGAGAAATCTACTCTACACATTTAATATGGCTAATCACAGGACCGCGCCACTTTCGTGGAACGGGTTTACTCCATTGGATTGCCAGTGCTTTAAAACAAATCATTCTTTTAAACGTCGCAATGCTTTTTTATAAAAATGAAGCCATTATAAGACTTAGTTCCCATCACACAATGCAATGCCAACTGGAGGATAGAGTTTTACCTTATAATGGACAAAATATGCTTGATACAAATAAAACAAAAGCATTTGATATTACTACTAGTGTTTATATGTTTCAAAACAATTTCAAATCATAACTATCAATCATACTCGGCATGGGTACCATATATCATGTCGCCATATATATATATATATACAATCAAAACCGCACAGTCTCGTATTTGGAAATTGGATTTCCGTCATGAACCAAGGCAAAAGATAGTCCTTACCGAATTCGAGACAATCTAGCCTACCATGTCTCAGGATCAGAACGCATCGGCCCTTGGAGCGACAGGGTCGGTCCACCGATGTGGATTAAAATGCCTGAGCAATACGTCTCCCCACCCTATGGGGCACAAATGAGCCAACGAATGACTCCATCGGACCCGGATCGTCCGATCTAACCGAGGCGCCTCAGAACAGTAACAACCACATAAGTAAAATGTTAGGCCGTGTAAAAACACTGACACAACTCCTAGCTAGAAAGAAACGCATGCCCTCCCTGAGGTCCTTCTCCCGTTTTTGGTTCATACCGGGGTGTGAGGCTCGCGAATTCACGTTATACACAAAGCTACGCCAGACAGGCGGTGCTTTGATCATTACTACAAGACTTTGATTTTCAACAGATGCCCTGATCACTGCATCTTAGCATGCCACAAAGGCAATTCACACCATGCAACTGATGGTTATCAATCGCACAGAATGAATTCCAATGTCAGACACACGGTCCATTTGCAAGTCCGTTCTGGGTCTGAACGAAACCGGAGGCACTAAATACCTCGCATATTCATCGACTCCCACATACATCTGGATGATCACCACTCTTTATCCATATTTCGGGATGCCTCCCAATCAGGAACTTAGTGACCATCCAAATGAGGTGAAGATCGGTCTTCGACCCCAGTTTTCATCTTCGACTTCTTATCGTCGGTTCAGTTATTCAGAATGGGATAAACCCGGTCTTTCTGAGCAACTCGCGTATATAATAAACAAGTGCAACACTAACATACATACGCATCATTTCAATTCATTAGTCACTAACCGTCAATCAGTAAGAGAACGATTTCCCAAATATTAACCCCGAAGGCCGAAACCAACATCAGATCAACACCCAGGAAACCATTCGACTTAGCCAACCTTCAGTTAATTTCTAAATTTCACATCCATACCGTTTATAATATTTTATAACGATTTATTGCTATTTTTATTTATTTTTAAATAGCCAATTTATTCAAAACGACGCTTCGGGAAATAATGAGGCCGTAGCGCTGTTTTTCTCCAGATTTGATTTACACATATCTGAAAATCTAATCATTGGATCTTCACAAAATTTACATCATTAGAAAGATCTTTTCAAAACGTATCCAACGGTTCCAGTTTCGGGAAATTCCGACGGTCGGATCTCCCGGTATAATCGTTTGAAGTTTCGATTTCAAAATACGAACTGCAGCATCGTTATTCGATTATATATAATTATATTTATATAAATATATAAATATAATCGATTCTGGCGCTGTTTTTCTTCAGATTTGAATTAAACATTCCAGACAATCCAACCGTTGGATTTTTACAAAGTTGGTGCCGTTGGAAAGATTTTTCCAAAGCGAACCCAACAGTTGCGGTTTCGGGAAAATCCAATGGTCGAATCTCTCGGTATAATCGTTTGAAATCACCATTTCAAAATACGAACTACAACGTCGTTATTCGATATATTTCAATTCTCTCTCTCTCTCTCTCTATATATATATATATATATATATATGTCGATTCTTCGATTTCAAACACTATATTCTTTTCATACATTTGATAAAAATGATATTTTTATCTAACTATCTTCTATTTCAACACTTCACTATTTTTAACAATCCATTTATATAATAAAATTGTGATTTTTATTGTAAAACAATTCATTTCAAAACGCTATTATTTTGTATAGTTCGTATAGGTAATAAAAGTCTGATTTTTATTATAAAACAATTTATTTCAAAACGAGATCATTTTATATAGTTCATATCGATGATAAAAATTGGATTTTCATTATAAAACACTTTCTTTCAAAATATGAATACCATTCAACACATGAATTTCAATTCAATGAATGAATTTCGATTCAACACATGAAGGTTTTCTATAGTTTATATATATATATCGATAAAAAGGTGATTTTTATAATTAAAACACGAATACCATTCAACACATGAATTTCAATTCAATGAATGAATATCGATTCAACACATGAAGGTTTTCTATAGTTTCTATATATAGATAAAAAGGTGATTTTTATATTTAAAACACGAATACCATTCAACACATGAATTTCAATTAAACGAATGAATATCGATTCAACCCATGAAGGTTTTCTATAGTTTATATATATAGATAAAAATGTGATTTTTATATTTAAAACACGAATACCATTCAATACATGAATTTCAATTCAACGAATGAATATCGATTCAACACATGAAGGTTTTCTATAGTTTATATATATAGATAAAAAGGTGATTTTTATATTTAAAACACGAATACCATTCAACACATGAATTTCTATCCAACGAATGAATATCGACTCAACATATGAAGGTTTTCTATTCAACGAATAAATATAGTTTCAAAAAATGAAAATAATTCAAACACATGAATATTATTCAAAATTTCGGCAGCATAACGGCAGGGTAGTTAAAACCAGGACCGTCCCTAGTACGGCTCCTCGCTCTACCTTAAAACCTCGCGGTTTTTGACAATGGGGAATCATGCATCTAGTTCCCACGCAGGCGGCATGTATATATTTTTCATTTCCAAAAACTAATCCTATGTGGTTTCAACCAAATATTTCTCAACCACAAATGGGTATTTTTCAACTACAATCAATCAATTCCAACCACAAACAATTCCAGTCAACCATTCACTATCAATCAATTTTCACACCAATCACAACCAATAAATATCGTTCATGGTTTGTGGACGTGGGGCGTATATATATATATATTTATATATAGCAATTCACTTCTATTTCAACACATATATAATTTTTACAACGCATATACAACTTATACATCAAACGTACAACTTATACAACGCTTATACAAGAGGTGTACAACGCTTATATAACTCATACATCGACTATATAATTTATACATCGTCGTTTTCCATATTTTTTATAAAATAGAAATCTCACATTGGGTTCCACTCCACCAAAAATAGCAGAAGGCTCAGAAAAATATGCGGTCTCTTCTAAAATGTAGAAGACGTCCACATGGTCACGATGTTTCCTTTTTCATCGAATTTCATCAAGAAACGAAAAAGATATGATTTTTCAAAGTTCAGATGTAATAAAGGACCCACCTTTCACGATGGTTCAAAACTAGGTTTTGATCTTTCGATCAAACTGTTGCACGATAGGAGAATCGGCTCACACATCTTCGAACTACCTTCCCAGCGCCGGTGGTCTCGCTCAGTTCGGTGGCGCCGTGAAGGCTCGGCGGTGCTCCGAAGTCACTGACTTTGAGGACTCGTATCTCCCTCCTCACTTGATGATAACTAACAAACCTTAGATGGATTTAAAGAGGAGACGAAGAGCTTTGAAATGAATCAAGAATCACTCGATTTCATTGTGAAACAGGGGAGAAATCGAAGAGAGAAGGTGGCGACCTGCTTTCCGTCGCGCGCAGTACCAATCGGGGAGAGAGATGATTATGTGGCCCAATGATTTTTTATTTTATTTTATAATTTTTAAAATCTCCAAAATACCCCTGTCCCACACGAACACCAATTTGAACCCAACGACTATCGTCCCTAGCGTTTTACCCCCATTCCGAACACAATGGGATATGTTTCGAAGGCCCATTCGACTATTTCAGTCAGTTTCCATTCAAATTAAAATATATAACATTCAATATTCGATTTGAAAGTACATTTCAATTTTCCAGGGCCACAAACTAATTCGAAAAATTCAAGAAAAATAAATCTAGCTATGTTTTGACGATATGGTCCCAACAATACTAGTTTCGTCGAATTCTGAGACCGTTTGCAAAAAGGCCCATTTCTGGTCGATCCAATTTAACTGTAATTGACCAAAACACATTTTCCTTTGCCACGCTCACATATTAGCTTCAAAAATTATGAAATTTGAAACCTAACAATAACTTCACATCTCGGATCTAACAAAAGTGGTTTCGTCGAATTCTGAGGTCGTACGCAAAATAGCCAATTTCACGGGCTATATAAATTCCATAGCGACCTTTCTGAAAATTCATTTGTCCATAACTTTTGCTTTCCGCTATGAAACTTTGATTTTTTAGATTCGCTAGAAAGGTATTCACTAACAGACTTAAATATTTTGGTTTCACTCAAATCCGTTTTGTTTTGCACCCGGTACAGTCCGACAAAGTTTGAATTCAATTTTTGAAACTGCAGTGCCATTTCAGGCCTTGTTTATAATTAGAATTAATTATACTCCTTTTCAATCGTCGATTCAAACTCACTTTTCATCGCTATTATTTTAAAATATTTATTTTAAATATTTAAAATCCATTATTTTAGCCAATTTAAAATTTTTAAATTGGTTCAGATTTTCCGGGTCGTTACATTCTCCCCCACTTAAAACTTTTCGTCCCCGAAAAGGAACAAAGTCGAAAGTGGTTTGATTAATCAACTCTACGTTTGATCTAGCTTCCATTCTCCAACTTTTCAGTTTCTGAGAATTTTCAAATTCTTAAAAAATTTGGCTAACACCCGGAATTTTCGAAAAATTTCGCCATAACCTCCTTTGTACGGGGAGAGGTTTGGAAATTTATTGGGTCGTATTAGTTACCCAATAAATCCTAATAAGTATACACATATATATAGTGATATATTCTGGTGTTTACAGGGGAGCGTGTATAGATAATAACTCCAGAGAATAAATTCTCGTCACCCTGTCAAAGCCTGAGGGAGTGTGTATTTTAAATGCTCCAGAGGATAAATCCTCGTCACCTCGTCCTATGTGGGAAATAAGTAGTCCATGTGCCGTATCTAATAACTAGAGAGACGTGACGTGATTATTGTCAACTCCAGACCCGTGTGGGGTTTTTTATTAATCTGGCAATTTTATCGTTATAATTTAAATAGTCCATATCAGTCATCAGTTCAACCTATAAAATATAGTCATCGCCATACAAGCCTCTCGCTCGTATGGTAAATCTTCCACCTCGTCACACAAGCTCCAAATGCTTATGTGGTATATGATGAAGTATGTCTATCTTCCAGAAGTATGCCATGTAGTGTAGTTCAAAGTTAATTGTTACTATCCTATGGCGACGTTTATTATTACACACAGAATAACCAGCACTCCGCATCCAATGGCACTCACAGGAATTGATATAATAATATTTCACATCCAACTCATTAAGGTTTACCTATTTGTCGGGCACGCAAATAAAATCTTTACTCAACAGCTAATCCATTTACCTGTTAAAACATATATATGCACATGTATATATTTCTATCTATTTTCTAATCAGTTCAATGTGTGATTCAATCGAATTAATTCTACCATTCATTCTATTATTGATTAAATTAACTATTGTTTTAATAATTTTAATTAATCCAATCTACTATCACACAACACAGACAACAATCAAATTGTTTTTAACTTTTCAAAAACATACTAATCAATTTCTATATTCTTTCAAAATCATTCAGACTATAGAATTAAAAGTGCACATCCATGGAAAGAAAATAACAACAGAGTAGAGAACTAATTGGCAATGCAAAGTACGGTAAATGTACCTTGCACCGAAGTCAATCTGAGATATCCACTCAGCATCTAGGATAGGCTTTCTGAATGCTCTCCTCAGTTTCCCAAGTACAATCTCGTGGATCTCCACTCCATTGCACTTTGACTAAGTGAACCTTCTTGTTCTTTAGCTCTTTTGTTTCTTTGCCGATGATCTTTAGCGGCTCTCTTGTCACAGCTAATTCTGGAGTAATTTCAATATCCTGTTGTGCTGCTTCTTCCACGATCAAGTCTGGATCATGGACGTACTTTCGAAGTTGAGGTATGTGAAATACATCATGAACTCCACGCAACCAATCAGGCAATTTAACTCTTTAAGCGAGATTTCCGATCCGTTCCAGAATAGGAAACGGACCAATGAATTTGGGCGCCAACTTTCCAGTTTTACTGAACCGGATAACTCCTCTCATCGGCGATACTTTCAAATATACATAGTCGCCAACAGCAAATGATATATCTCTTCTTCTCCTATCGGCATAGCTCTTTTGTCGGCTTTGAGCGGACAGCAATCGTTTCTTAATAAAATCGACTTTGTCGGCAGCTTCTCGGATCATATCGGGCCCTAACACGAGTCTATTACCGGGTTCGACCCAACAAGCAGGAGATCGGCACGGTCTACCATATAATGCTTCGAATGGCGACATTGTCAGGCTCGCCTGGTAGCTGTTATTATATGAGAATTCAGCCAAATGCAGATGGTCTTCCCATGATCCACCGAAATCTAGAACACAAGCCCGCAATAGATATTTTAAAATACGATTCACCCTCTCAGTCTGACCGTCTGTCTAAGGATGATAAGCGGTGCTCAAGTTCAGCTTCGTTCCCAGCTCTACTTGAAATGCCTCCCAGAATTTACTAGTAAATATTGTATCTCTATCACTGACTATACTGAGCGGCACTCCATGTAGTCTAACTATTTCCTTGAAATATATCTGCGGTAGACTCTGAGCAGTTCTGTTTGATATGACACGTATGAAATGGGCGGTCTTCGTGAAGCGATCTAGGATCACCCAAATATTTTCATTTCCTTTCCTGGTTCTGGGCAAACCATCTAAGAAATCCATGGAAATATGTTCCCACTTCCAACCAGGAACGTCCAGCGGTTGTAACAATCCAGCCAGTTTCTGTTGGTCGCTTTTGACTAGATGGCAAGTAGGGCATCAGCTAACATATAAAGAAATGTCCCTCTTCATCGACTTCCACTAGAAAGTGCGTTTGATGTCATTATACATTTTGCTTACTCCCGGATGGATACTAAGTTTTGACTTGTGGCATTCATCCAGTACTTCCTTTCGGAGCTCAGGAATGTTAGGAACACAAATTCGACCTTTCAGCCTTAGAATCCCCTCATTATCAACTTGGAAACTCGAGGGTTCGCCCTTTTGAATTATCTCTCTGATCTTCTGAATGAAGTGATCATCCTTTTGAAGAGCAGATATTTTATCTATCAATGAAGTCGTGATAATAAAACCGACGATCATTTCATTCTTTCGGCTTAACGCATCTGCCACGACATTGGTTTTCCCTAGAGTGTATATAATTTCAAAATCGTATGCTGCAAGAAACTCCAGCCAACATTGCTGCCTCAGATTCAAGTCCTTCTGGGTGAACAGATACTTTAATGACCGGTGATCTGTAAACAGTTCAAATCTCTCACCCAGAAGATAGTGCCTCCAGATTTTCAAAGCAAATACTGTCGCCAATAACTCAAGATCATGAGTGACGTAGTTTTTCTCGTGCGGCTTCAGCTGACGGCTAGCATAAGCAATCACTTGACCGCTTTGCATTAACAATGCGCCAAGGCCTTCTCTAGAAGCATCAGTCCAGACTTCCAAATCCTGATTGCCATCGATGATGGTTAACAGTGGAGCTGTCGTTAATCTTAACTTTAGCTCTTCAAAAGACTCTTCACATTCTGGAGTGCATTTGAATTTTGAGTGCTTCTTTATAAGCTTCGTTAAGTGACCAGATATCTTCGAAAAGGTTTTAACGAACTTCCGGTAATAACTAGCCAATCCGAGAAAACTGCGGACTTCTGTAGGGGTACTGAGCTGCTTCCAATTCTGAATGGCGGTGATTTTACTTGGATCCACAGCAATTCCTTCTTTTGATATGACATGGCCCAGAAATTTTACTTCATCTTGCCAGAATATGCATTTGGATAGTTTGGCTTTTAGAACGTTCCTTCTCAGAATTTCTAGAACCTGTTCCAGATGCTTTTCATGTTCGGCCTTTGTTTTAGAGAAGATTAGAATATCGTCAACAAAAACCAAAACAAATTTATTCAAAACTCCTCTGAACACTCTATTCATTAGATCGACGAAGTAAGCTGGAGCGTTACATAAGCCGAACGGCATTGCTAACCACTCATAAAATAAGTCTGGACCTCTGAATGCTGTCATTGGAACACACTCTTCGGCAATTCGAAGCTGATGGAAGCCTGTAGCTAGGTCCATCCTTGAGAATACTTGTGCTCCATTCATACGATCCAATAAGTCGTCAATTCGCGGCAATGGATATTTTTCTTTATTGTCTGCTTGTTCAAATCACGATAATCCACACATTGCCGTAGAGTACCGTCAGATTTTGGGACAAACACCACTGCTGCACCCCAATCAGAGAAACTAGGCCTGAACAGACCCTTCCATACGAGCTGTCATGTTTGATTGTCTAATTCCTCTTTCTCTTTCATGGACATTCTTCGAATAACATGAACTACCGGCCTTGCATTAGGAATTAAAGCAATTTTGAAATTTATTTCTCTCTGCGGAGGTAAGCGAACAACTTCTTCAAACACATCCGCATATTTTTTGACTACCGGATTATCTTTCACTAGGTCGGGAATATTCTCTGTTACTTCAGGGATATTTTCTATTTGAGCTAGAGAAACATCCAAGGCTGCCCAGAAGTCCTTTCTATTTGAATTTGGGCCCTCACATGGTATGGTTATATAATTCCCTGATTGGGCCTTTGCCTTAACAACTCTCTCGGCGCATTTAACCTCTGCCTCATATCTGGTTAGCCAATCCAATCCCAGAATAAGATCGAATTCAGCAAAATTCATGACGATAGAGATAATAGGGAATTTGTAGCAGGAAAAAGAGACAGGCACCCCACAAATCCAACTGAGATCGATGGAACCCCCAACTGGATTTTGGATAGTCATTGGTTCCTCTAGCATCTTCAATTTCAAATCCAACTTCTTGACTGCGCTCTTTGCAATAAAGCTTCGCGACACACTTGTATCAAACAACACTTTAACTGGAATGTTTTTGACATTAAGCGTGCCTTCTAAAACATCAGACCTTTCTTGAGTAGACGAAGATGCAGGCACTTCTGTCACTTCATTTACATGTACTACTTTGGATCTCTTAAATAGCAGACAATCCTTTTCAAGATGGCCAGTCCGACGACATTGAACGCACTTTCTATTTTCCTGAAAATTCATCTCGGATTTAGACCCACCATCCTTTCGTCTGTTCGAAGATCTGCAGTTCCTCATTGAATGCCCTTGCTGATTACACTTTAGACACACGACTGCCTTTACCTTTTTCTGACTGACCTTTGGCCTCTTTCTGACCTCAGCCTTTGTACTTGCCTTAGGCTGCACACTTGTCTCTGGGCTATCAACTTCGAATTTTCTTTTGCTGCTAGAACTGATTTGTAATGGCGCGTTTTGTTAGCTGTCGAATAATTAATTTATTTAATTATTTATATATCGATTTGGCGATATCGATAACTTAAAGTAAAACGTTCGAACTTATAATTTATAATTATAATTAAAAACGAACCTGAAACGTCGCGGCAGTTCGCAATTTGGCGATTTGAACTTCAACTGAATGTACATGATTCATTTTAAGCCGTATTTCTGTGAAACAAGAAACGTGTGGAGCTGGTGGAGTATATCTTTCTAGTGGAAGAGAAAAATCAGGATTTCGTCGTGTAGATTTTGATTTATGTGCAAATCAAATTTCAGAAAAGTCGCTATGGAATTCCTTTATAATTCGTAACGCTTTATATACGTTATAAAAGGATTTTTCAATGTAAAGTGAATATCGATTCAATCTGGACTTGGAATAGAGATTATATAATTTTCCTGGAGCTGTATGGTATTCCACTGTGAATATATATGATAATATAAATTTATTTATATTTAATTTTCTTTATTTAAATATATTTATATATTCAAATGGATTATTCAAGGGTCTAAAAATAGCCAGTTTTGCAAACGAAGTCGGAATTCAACGAAACTAATTTTGTTAGATCCGCAATGTCAAATAGTTGCTAGATGTCAGTTTACGTGATTTTTAGAGTCACTGTGGGGCCGTACAGATTTTTAGTGTGTAAAACAATCAGTATTTTGACGGTTAAAAATACACTGTGTGAGCATACGGAGTCGAAACTCGACGAAACCAGTTTCGTTGGGACCGTAATGTCGAACACTAGCTACATGTCCAGTTTCGTGATTTTTGGGCATTGTGTGTGATCACACAGATTTTTAGGAGTCAGAAATGAATATAAAGGATTAAACAAAAATATTAAAATATTAATATAAAAATATCTAGATATTTTTGTGGCCTATATATATATACCCCTACCCTTCTCTAAAACCTAATAAAATCACTTCTGCTCAAAGAAAAATGCAGCCGCCACATTTTCCCTCTTCTGTAAACCATTTCTACCTTTGCAAAATCGAAATCAATTCGAATAAAAATCATTAAATAATTTTATATATGTATTTAAGATCCTGGGATGATTATCTTCAATCCCATACTTGTTTTGTGGTGAGCGACGCAAATTCCTGATGCTCGAAATGTGACAGTAAAGCCTAGGGCTCCTATTTTCCTCGAGTTAAAGCACATCGGTGCGAATCCGATATCGTTGTGGTGATGAGGGTGAAGAGTAGCAGGGTTTGGCAAAGTTTTGGGATTTCCTGTGCTAATAACTGTCGCACGATCTTTGGGAGGGGCGAGCATCTGTTGCGTCGTGACTGGAAGAATGGCGATCGAGCTTCGATTTGTCGAGCTCAGGAGATGCCGAACTCGAGGAGAAGGTTGATGGTGGGATCGGTTTGAAAATCCGTGAAGGAAGTAGGTGTAACGGCGGCTGCAAAGTTTGGGGTTCACCATGGTTCTGGCGTCGAGGTGAATACTGGAGGGAGGAGGATTGATGGTTGCGAGTTCAACCATTTTGGACTGGAAGTTAAGAGCTTGCAAAGGAGATGATTTTGATGATGTCGGTTTATGGTTTCGTGGAAGTATGGAGTGTTTACATGGGGGTTACTTCGGTGGTTCTACAGATGACATCGCGGTGGAGTTCAATCTAAACGAGGAAGAAAGGAAGGGAGTAGTGCGGGCTGGGCTAGAATGAGGTGGGCTGGTGATTTTTATTGGGCCGGAGGAGAAATAGAAGTTAAGCCCATTTTCTTTAATCGAGTTTTACTTTAAATTTGTTCAAACTTTAAAATCGAATAACTTCGTCATATATGATCAGAATTAAGAACCGTAAGTTGCGTTGGGATCGTATGGACGGGAGCAACACAATGAGGTTGACCAGGAGTGAACCCGAGCTCGCTACAATTTATTGTAAAATAAATTGTCCGTCTAAATCAAATCAAAGACAGTTAATCGTTTTAACGATAATTGACAATGTGAGTAAAACTCACCAACTCTGAACAGTTATATTTTTATAATGTATTTTTAGAACTGTTAATCATCTGTTGATTGTTGTGTGTTGGTTGATTGATTGAACTGCTAGTCAGTTAGTGAAAATTATATATATATATATATATATGTTATTATATACATATATAAACCATTAAATATTTATATATTGATTCTGCTATCAGAATAATTTATATTGAACTGAAAGTGATGATAATCATATTGTGTAACATCTGTGGATGCAGGGAGACAGGTTAGAGGAATCCGACTGGATTCCTCAACTGTAACACCCCACGCCCGTTATGGTCACTCACTAAGGGAATGCCATAGCATCGGTGGAGTATTTTAGTGAATATAGAACAGAAAAATTACAACAAGACAGATATAAATAGTACTTGAAATTTAAAACATCATCTCATAACAGCGGCAATAAACATGTCTGGTTACATCATAAAACCACGATAAAAGTCAAGTACAATATCCGTCAAAATAAAGAAGTACATAATCCCACTCTCTCATACAATAGCCAGAACAAAAGAAAAGATAACTGGAGCTTTACATCTATCCAAGCTCCTAAAGACTGGAACAGCAATCCGATCAAGCTCCACTACTGCTAGGATCCACCGTAGGACCTGAGGGTTGGGAAAAAGATAAAAACAACGGGGTCAGACATAAGTCTGAGCGAGTCCTATAACTTTAACAATACAATCATTAAAGTAACCAGAGAAGATATAAACTTGACCCACGGTAATGTCTGGAGATGAATGGCTACACTAAGCAGCTTGATAGACTTAGGATAAACTAAGATAACCGTAAAGACGCATCCACCCACCAAAGGATAATTACTAACTGCACCACACCAGTCATTTCTTCTTAAAGGTTGATCCCTCCCAAGGACTTAGAAAATTTTTCCCCGGTAGTCTCGTATACCCCTAGCTGACTACATAGGTGCCGTCTGCCCCTATCTCTACTAGGTGTACTTAGTAATTTTTCCCAGTAGTTCAGTGTACCCCTACATAGGTGCCGTCTGCCTCTATCTTTACTAGGTGTACCCACTACTCCCCAGCGATCGGCTCCCTACCGTAGATACCCGTGCTGGTCCCACAGTGGGGTGTATCACTCCCCTAAAGTGGCTACCTGATAATATCAACGGTGCACGACTTTATATCTACACGATGCAACAACGGCTTATCTACCAGCCCGGGCCCACACACGCATATGAAACCCGTTGGACTTGCGTTGCCACCGCTAACCCGTTTTGGCCTCTTATAATCAAGCCCAATATGCGTGTCCCGTCACTCGACATGGGTCGAGCCCACAAAGATACGTTTGGGATATTGGTTGAAATGGGCCCCCACAAGCTACCCACCTAAGCTTGTCACTTATCTAGTGTATCCCACTTAACCATTTAATCATGTTTAATTACATGTTTCACTTGGTTAAGTATTCTAATCGTATTTTCTATTGCCACCCAAGGCATCCCACTAGATTCCACATGCCACCCAAGGCAACCATTAAATTTCCACATGCCACCCAAGGCACCCACTTAACCCCTCATGTCCCACTACATGCTAATATGGTTAAGTGTTTCATAATTAATTAAGATCGTGATCTCCTATAAAGACCTCCCACATTAGACTGGCTGTTATGACCGCCTGGTTAAGCCGGTAGGGTCCGGGCAGTCTTACGTCATAACAGAGTCTAACCTCGGGTCTTTACTTTAATCACGTATTTAATTTATGGCTAAGACCTCTCACATTGGGCTGACATTTGTAGCAACTGGTTAAGCCGGTTGGGTCCGGGCAGTTTTACACTACAAATGAGTCCAACCTCGTGTCTTAGTCGATTAATTACACCTAATTAATCACCCCCATATTAATTATCCCTAATTAATATCAAGTTTTCCATAACATGGGTAGACCTAACTCAATAGGTAAATTCCCATGGGGTAGACCTAACTCAATAGGTAAATTCCCACTTATGGTAATTTATTTTTATGGTATGCTTAATCATACCCAATCATACTTTTATTAACATATTTACCAACCCCATCGTTCCCCACGTGAATCGTTCTCATGACATAGAAAAGGGGAAGATCCATTACAAATATCATGGGTTTAGCATATAACTTTGTCATGGGTTAAGAGGATGTCAACTTGCATATATGAGCACATAGTAACCCAACTACATTTAACCCAAACTTGCATATTATCATACACATGATTTGCATAACATGTTGCATATGAGCTCGCATATTATCATACACATATCTTGCATAACATGTTGAACATGCATATAAGCTTTCTCATAACTTGCATAACATGTTAAACATGCATTTAAGCATACACATAACTTGCATAAGCATTCACATACTTGCATAAGCATTCACATACTTGCATAAGCATTCATAACTTGCATATCATGTTAAACTTGCATTTAAGCATATACACAACTTGCATATGAACTTGCATATCAACCTACACATAACTTACATAACATCATACACATGACTTGCATATGAACTTGCATAACTCACTTTGTTAAACATGCATAAATCCACTTGTTAAATATGCATAAACCCACATATTAAACATGCATAAACCCACTTATTAAACATGCATAAACCAACTTGTTAAGCATGCATAAACCAACTTATCAAACATGCATAAACTCACTTATTAATTATGCATAAACATAGAAAAACATAGAGTAGCATATCATTACAAATGATTCAAACTCACTAATCCGCATCTAAGACCATAAGTCTCATTACACCCAATCTACTTACTTTAACAATTGATGTTAAAGTGATAGAAACTCACCAAAACCAAGATTAGCAAACTTATGAAGTGGAATTAGTTGCTAAATATGAAGATGGTGATGATTAGAGATTGATTAGAGAGTGATTAGCTTGCAAATTCCTTCATAAACAAGTGGAGGCTCCTTCTAAGATTTAATTTGGCGGCATGAGGCCATCATTTCTATTTTTAGTATGGATTAGGATAGTTTTAGGGTGTATTTATAGATTAGGAGAGTGTTTTAGGCCCTTAGATTAACCCTAAATTAGATTAGGTCCGTTAGATTTAGGAAATCTCTAGAACCCAGCCCAGCCCTAGCCAGAAAACCAGATCTGGTGCACCCAAGCACCCTGGTTCGACACGCCGTGTCGACAGGCAAGTCGACAGGCAAGTCGACTCCCCCTGTCGACAGGCCTGTCGACAGCCCTGTCGACATGGTCAAGGCGGGAATCTTCCCGCCTGGCCCCGCTGGTTCTAATTTGAAATCTAAATTTAAATTTCTAAATCTGTTTTTAACTTTGAATTTTCTGCAAACTTCTTTGGGCCATAACCGGGCCATACGGACTCCGATTCTCGAAAACTCGGACTCTATTTCGCGTATTTTTTCGAGACGAACGCAATAACGCAGCCCGTTACCCCCAATTCCCACGTCTGAGATTATTTATCCTGTAATTAGTGAATTTTAGTATTAACTAAAATTCGGGGTGTTACATTCTCCCCTCCTTAAAGGATTTCGTCCCCGAAATCTCTAAGCTAAGGAGAATGCATATCCTACCATCCAAACAGCCATCTACTCAATCCATCAAAACACGGGCATCCATTGTCCTTAAAACAATTTCTAATGATGTATGAGCATATGCAAAAGTGTGTGTATATGTTCCCTATCTAATGTATGAACATATGCAAACCGTGATAGTGCCATGCATCCATTATGTAAGCGAGAGAACCCTATCGACACATACAATATCTACATGAGTGCACAATCATTCACCGAAATGCATCATCCATATGATAACACAATCATTATACATCCATAAATATAGCTTCCTACACACCATTCTATGCAATATGCAATATGAAGTGATTGAGCCGATCTAGTGCCTAGAGTGTGTGTACATGCATCCACGAGCAACCACTAGCAACCACTTGCATCCACTTGCATCCATCAACCATAACATGTCTCAAACACATGTTTCAACCATAGATTTACCCTATCTAAAGGTCAATCAGTACTAACGAGAGGATATACTAAAGATAAGATAAGTACTAGACAACGACAGAGGAGAAAGTAAAGACATACCCTCAAAAAGAAATGGGTACAATGAACGCATCTTCGCTTCCGTCTCCCAAGTTGCGTTGCTCTCATCTTCTCCCCATTGCACTTTGACTAGCTGAACCTCTCGATTCCTCAATTTCCTAGTCTCTGACTCAAGGATGCGAGTAGGAGCTCGTCGAATCGTCGCATCACGCTCTACCTCCACATCTCTAAGCAAGCTCGGCTCTACCACCTCTGCTGTCTCATGTAAGCACTTCCTCAGATGTGATACATGGAATACATCATGAACACCACTAAGTCTGTCAGGCAACTCCACCCTATATGCCATCCGTCCAATCCTTTCCTTAATAGGAAACGGCCCAACAAACCTCGGTGCTAACTTCCCAACGGATCCAAAGCGAACAACATTTCTCAACGGAGATACTTTGACAAAAACCATGTCCCCAACCTCAAACTCAAGATCCGTCCTTCTCTTGTCCGCATAAGATTTTTGCCTATCCTGCGCTGCTTTCATCCTTCTTCGAATCAAGTCAATCTTCTCAGAAGTCTCCCTAACCATATCAGGCCCAAGCAAGATCTTATCCGTAGATTCCCACCAACATGTAGGTGATCGACAAGGCCTTCCATAGAGAGCTTCGAAAGGAGCCATACCAATACTGGACTGAAAGCTGTTATTATATGCGAACTCCACCAATGGAAGATGCTCTTCCCATGTACCTCCAAAATCTAGGATACAAAGCCACAAAAGGTCTTCTAGAACACGATTCACCCTCTCAGTCTGGCCGTCTGTCTGAGGATGATATGCGGTGCTCAGACACAATTGAGTCCCCATTGCTTCTTGCAAACTTCTCCAGAACTCGCTAGTGAAGATAGGATCTCGATCACTCACTATGCTAGAGGGTACCCCATGCAATCGAACTATCTCTCGAAGATATACAGAAGCTAGCCATGGAGCGGTCCTCTTGCTCTTCACAGGTATAAAATGGGCGCTCTTAGTAAGTCTGTCTATCACCACCCAAATTCCTGTATTACCCTTCCTCGATCTGGGTAACCCGTCAATAAAATCCATCGAGACGCTATCCCACTTCCATTGCGGAACTTCCAATGGGTGAAGCAACCCACCAGGTTTCTTTTGCTCCGCCTTCACTTGTTGGCACACCAAGCATTGAGCGACATACTCGGCCACATCTTTCTTCATACCGGCCCAGAAGAAAACCCTCTTCATGTCTCGGTACATCTTGTCCCCACCGGGATGAATGGTCATCCTAGAACGGTGTGCATCATCAAGAATAGCCTTCCTCAAACCCTCGTCTTGCGGTACACAAAGTCTACCGTCTCTACGCAAGCACCCCCTATCATCTAGGGTGTACCTACTCAAATGGCTGGATGACTCCCCCCTTATGAGCTTCTCTACCAACTCAACCAACTGTGGGTCGTCCCTCTGTGCTTCTCCAATCCGCCCCAAAAGAGTAGGTCTAACCTCCAAGGATGCTAGCAAACCGGGTACATAATCAATGGAAGGTCTGAAATCAAACATCGAGATAAATTCCAAGCTTCGTCGTTCCACGAACAATGGACTCAAGGACAACCTCTTCCTGCTCAAGGCGTCTGCCACCACGTTACCCTTGCCAGGGGTATACGCTATCTCGAAATCATAGGATGCTAAGAATTCCATCCACCTTTGCTGTCTCAGATTCAAATCCTTCTGAGAAAACAAGTACTTCAATGATTTGTGGTCAGTGAACAATTCGAATCTCTCACCACGAAGATAATGGCGCCAAATCTTAAGTGCAAAAACAATAGCGGCCAACTCTAAATCATGGGTAGGGTAATTTTTCTCATGTGCCCTCAACTGCCTTCCACCATAGGCTATCACCCTTCCCTCTTGCATTAAGACTGCGCCCAGCCCTGTCCCACAAGCATCAGTATAGACAACAAATGGCTTGCTCCCATCTAGCAACACTAAAACTGGAGCGGTGGTTAAAGCTCTCTTTAACCGTCGGAACGCATCATCACAATCTACGTCCCATGTGAAAACAAGATTCTTCTTTGTTAAGCGGGTTAACGGGGCTGATATCTTTGCGAAGTCTTTGATAAACTTCCTATAATAACCCGCCAACCCCAAGAAACTTCTTACTTCGGTAGCATTTTTCGGAACCTTCCAATCCTGAATTGATACTACCTTCGCAGGATCCACAGCTATCCCTTCCTTGGAGACCACGTGCCCCAAGAACCGCACCTCTTTCCTCCAGAAGTGACATTTAGAGAATTTAGCCTTAAGGCTATGTGCCCGAAGAGTCTTCAATACCTCCCCAAGATGTAGGGCATGCTCTTCTTCACTCTTAGAAAATACTAAGATATCATCCACAAAGACCACCACGAATTTATTAAGGAACTCCCTGAACACCCTACTCATTAAATCAACAAAGTATGCAGGGGCGTTCGTCAACCCAAATGGCATCACCAGCCACTCATAGAAACCATCCGGAGTTCTGAAGGCAGTCTTGTCTATGTTATCCTCAGCCACCCTCAATTGATGAAACCCCGTGGCTAAGTCCAACTGAGAAAATACTGAAGCGCCAACCAACTGATCGAAAAGATCATCAATCCTCGGCAATGGGTGTCTATTCTTCTTTGTGAGCTTGTTGAGTTCTCTATAGTCTACACAAAGTCTGAGGGACCCATCCGCCTTCGTAGCAAATAATACTGGAGCACCCCACTCCGATATACTTCGTCTTATGAACCCCTTCTCAAGCAACTCCCCTACTTGCTTATGGAGTTCCCTCCTCTCACGAGGAGCCATGTGGTGCACTGGTAAAGATACAGGTTTAGCATTATCCACCAGATATATTCGGAAGTCAATCTCCCGCTTCGGAGGTAAGCCCTTCACCTCCTCAAACACATCCGGATATTCCCGGACCACTCTAACAGATTGCAAACTCTCGACCGAAGCGTCAAGCGATTCAAGATAACTTAGCATAACAGAGTCCCTGGGATTACAAGAAATCTCGAGAGTGTTACCCAAGCGGGTCATGAGCCTAACAACTCTCCTTTCGCGATCAAGAACGGCACCATTACTGGATAACCAGTCCATGCCCAAAATCAACCCATAGCCCGTGAAGCCCAACACAAAAGCAACACATCTAAACTCAATGCTAAGTATAGAAATCTTCAAACCCAAACATATCATGGACAAATAAGTGGAGCCCCCAATTGGGTTTGAAACAACCAAGGGATCATCTACCAGACTGGTGTCTAAGTGCAGTGACTCAACTAATGATGATGAGATAAACGAATGCGATGCGCCTGAATCAAACAATGTACCAACAGGATGATCAAATAGAAAAACCAGACTTTCAACGGAGATAGTTCTACCTCTTTCCTGAATTGGTGGGACTGCGAGAGCCTGTACTTGCCCCCTAGCCTGACTCGGTGCCATAAGAGCTTGCACCTGTCCTCCTGAGGTAGACCCCGTCCTTTGCCCCTTCTTAGGACAATCTTTCACTAGATGCCCTGCTTCGCCACAGTGGAAGCAGCCAGTATTCTTCTTCTTACGACAATCCTTGCTTAGGTGGCCAGGTGTCCCACAGTTGAAACACTTCTTCTTCTTGCCCTTGCCACCATTGCCTTTCCCACCTTTATTTTGCTGTTGTTGCTGAGGTCTCTTTTGATCTCCCTTCTTCTCGGGTGCCCTATTAACATTGGGACCCTTCTCTTCTTCATACATGAGTGCCATGTCAACTAGCTTCTCAAAGGTGGCCCCCATAGGGATATGAGTCATAGCCAACCCATGCATCGGTTCATTCAAGCCTTTCACGAACCTCAAAGCCTTCTTCTCCGGTGTATTCACCATGTCTAGGCTAAATCTTGCCAATTGATTAAACTTGTTGACATATTCCTTCACCGAGAGATTTCCTTGCTTTAGAGTCAAGAATCTTTCCATATACAAGTTTTCCTCTGCCCTTGAGAGAAACTTTGCCACAAATCTTTGCCTAAAATCCGCCCAAGAGTCAACGGGGCGTTCTCCATTAGTGACCTCCCACCAGAATGAGGCCTCTCCCTTCATTAACCAAGCAGCCAACTTGACTTTCTTTCCTTCTTCCATCTCAAAGATATCTATCAATTCTTCCACCTCCTTAAGCCAATCTCTAGCCTCCACAAAAGTTTCAGATCCTTGAAAAGGTTTCCCTCCCATAGCTTTAAATTCCTTGCAAGTCTTAGCAAAAGTATCTGTGCGAGGAGGAGGGGGAGGAGGAAGATCGGGTGCTACGGTTGGGGGAGGAACATTTGCTGGACCCGCAGTGGTGGCCCTAGCCTCCAACAATCTCCTATACCATGCTAGTACCGTCACACCCTCCGGAAAGTTAAGATTCTCGGCCATGCTGAAACGAAAAAGGAAAGATTCAAAACGGAGAATTCGAAGGATATAGATATGGCTATTGGGGATTATGCTTTTCCTTCAAAAACCTTTCTCTTTAAAGACATGTTTTTGAAAATATCTCTTCCAAAAATGTTTTAGAAAAATAGTTTTCTAAAAATTTTATCTGTTCCGGTAACCTTTGCTCTGATACCACGTGTAACACCCCACGCCCGTTATGGTCACTCACTAAGGGAATGCCATAGCATCGGTGGAGTATTTTAGTGAATATAGAACAGAAAAATTACAACAAGACAGATATAAATAGTACTTGAAATTTAAAACATCATCTCATAACAGCGGCAATAAACATGTTTGGTTACATCATAAAACCACGATAAAAGTCAAGTACAATATCCGTCAAAATAAAGAAGTACATAATCCCACTCTCTCATACAATAGCCAGAACAAAAGAAAAGATAACTGGATAACTGGAGCTTTACATCTATCCAAGCTCCTAAAGACTGGAACAGCAATCCGATCAAGCTCCACTACTGCTAGGATCCACCGTAGGACCTAAGGGTTGGGAAAAAGATAAAAACAACGGGGTCAGACATAAGTCTGAGCGAGTCCTATAACTTTAACAATACAATCATTAAAGTAACCGGAGAAGATATAAACTTGACCCACGGTAATGTCTGGGGATGAATGGCTACACTAAGCAGCTTGATAGACTTAGGATAAACTAAGATAACCGTAAAGACGCATCTACCCACCAAAGGATAATTACTAACTGCACCACACCAGTCATTTCTTCTTAAAGGTTGATCCCTCCCAAGGACTTAGAAAATTTTTCCCCGGTAGTCTCGTATACCCCTAGCTGACTACATAGGTGTCGTCTGCCCCTATCTCTACTAGGTGTACTTAGTAATTTTTCCCAGTAGTTCCGTGTACCCCTACATAGGTGCCGTCTGCCCCTATCTTTATTAGGTGTACCCATTACTCCCCAGCGATCGGCTCCCTACCGTAGATACCCGTGCTGGTCCCACAGTGGGGTGTATCACTCCCCTAAAGTGGCTACCTGATAATATCAACGGTGCACGGCTTTATATCTACACGATGCAACAACGGCTTATCTACTAGCCCGGGCCCACACACGCATATGAAACCCGTTGGACTTGCATTGCTACCGCTAACCCGTTTTGGCCTCTTATAATCAAGCCCAATATGCGTGTCCCGTCACTCGACATGGGTCGAGCCCACAAAGATACGTTTGGGATATTGGTTGAAATGGGCCCCCACAAGCTACCCACCTAAGCTTGTCACTTATCTAGTGTATCCCACTTAACCCTTTAATCATGTTTAATTACATGTTTCACTTGGTTAAGTATTCTAATCATATTTTCTATTGCCACCCAAGGCAACCCACTAGATTCCACATGCCACCCAAGGCAACCATTAAATTTCCACATGCCACCCAAGGCACCCATTTGACCCCTCATGTCCCACTACATGCTAATATGGTTAAGTGTTTCTTAATTAATTAAGACCGTGATCTCCCATAAAGACCTCCCACATTAGACTGGCTGTTATGACCGCCTGGTTAAGCCGGTAGGGTCCGGGCAGTCTTACGTCATAACAGAGTCTAACCTCGGGTCTTTACTTTAATCACGTATTTAATTTATGGCTAAGACCTCTCACATTGGGCTGACATTTGTAGCAACTGGTTAAGCCGGTTGGGTCCGGGCAGTTTTACACTACAAATGAGTCCAACCTCGTGTCTTAGTCGATTAATTACACCTAATTAATCACCCCCATATTAATTATCCCTAATTAATATCAAGTTTTCCATAACATGGGTAGACCCAACTCAATAGGTAAATTCCCATGGGGTAGACCTAACTCAATAGGTAAATTCCCACTTATGGTAATTTATTTTTATGGTATGCTTAATCATACCCAATCATACTTTTATTAACATATTTACCAACCCCATCGTTCCCCACGTAAATCGTTCTCATGACATAGAAAAGGGGAAGATCCATTACAAATATCATGGGTTTAGCATATAACTTTGTCATGTGTTAAGAGGATGTCAACTTGCATATATGAGCACATATTAACCCAACTACATTTAACCCAAACTTGCATATTATCATACACATGATTTGCATAACATGTTGCATATGATCTCGCATATTATCATACACATATCTTGCATAACATGTTGAACTTGCATATAAGCTTTCTCATAACTTGCATAACATGTTAAACATGCATTTAAGCATACACATAACTTGCATAAGCATTCACATACTTGCATAAGCATTCACATACTTGCATAAGCATTCATAACTTGCATATCATGTTAAACTTGCATTTAAGCATATACACAACTTGCATATGAACTTGCATATCAACCTACACATAACTTACATAACATCATACACATGACTTGCATATGAACTTGCATAACTCACTTTGTTAAACATGCATAAATCCACTTGTTAAATATGCATAAACCCACATATTAAACATGCATAAACCCACTTATTAAACATGCATAAACCAACTTGTTAAGCATGCATAAACCAACTTATCAAACATGCATAAACTCACTTATTAATTATGCATAAACATAGAAAAACATAGAGTAGCATATCATTACAAATGATTCAAACTCACTAATCCGCATCTAAGACCATAAGTCTCATTACACCCAATCTACTTACTTTAACAATTGATGTTAAAGTGATAGAAACTCACCAAAACCAAGATTAGCAAACTTATGAAGTGGAATTAGTTGCTAAATATGAAGATGGTGATGATTAGAGATTGATTAGAGAGTGATTAGCTTGCAACTTCCTTCATAAACAAGTGGAGGCTCCTTTAAAGATTTAATTTGGCGGCATGAGGCCATCATTTCTATTTTTAGTATGGATTAGGGTAGGTTTAGGGTGTATTTATAGATTAGGAGAGTGTTTTAGGCCCTTAGATTAACCCTAAATTAGATTAGGTCCGTTAGATTTAAGAAATCTCTAGAACCCAGCCCAGCCCTAGCCAGAAAACCAGATCTGGTGCACCCAAGCACCCTGGTTCGACACGCCGTGTCGACAGGCAAGTCGACAGGCAAGTCGACTCCCCCTGTCGACAGGCCTGTCGACAGCCCTGTCGACATGGTCAAGGCGGGAATCTTCCCGCCTGGCCCCGCTGGTTCTAATTTGAAATCTGAATTTAAATTTCTAAATCTGTTTTTAACTTTGAATTTTCTGCAAACTTCTTTGGGCCATAACCGGGCCATACGGACTCCGATTCTCGAAAACTCGGACTCTATTTCGCGTATTTTTCCGAGACGAACGCAATAACGCAGCCCTTTACCCCCAATTCCCACGTCTGAGATTATTTATCCTGTAATTAGTGAATTTTAGTATTAACTAAAATTCGGGGTGTTACATCAACAGTTATTTTATTGTTTTTCATATATTGTTATATGATGTGATATAAAATCTGTGGGTGATTATATGTGCTTGGACGATATTGAACATCGTGATTTGATATGATTGAATACCATAACATACCGAAATGTTGATAAGGGGATTTTCAATGTTTATATTGAAAATGAATCTTATTTATAAAATCGATAGGATTTTATAAAAGGAAAACATTTATTTAATTAGAAAATAAATAAATGAAAAAGGAAACATTTATTTAGAAAATAAATGAAATAAAATAGAAACATTTATTTAGAAAATAAATGAATAAGAATATAAAGGAATATTTATTTAGGAAATAAATAAAGGAACATTTATTTTAGATTATAAATAAATGGAATAAAGGAATATTTATTTAGGGAATAAATAAAGGAACACTTATTTGGAAAATAAATAGAATTATACAAGGATAGTTTTAAAACCCGTGCTTCGCACACGGGTATAACACGATATAGATTTAAAGGAGATATTAAATAGGAAATCTGTTTTAAACAGATAAAGTGAGAAGATTTAATTTATAAATAATGTTTTATAAATTAAATAAAATATTTATTGTTTGATAAATGGGATATATAAGTCTGAACTTATATAGAGAGGTAGAAATTGGTTTTAACACCGATAGAAATAAACATTGAAAAAAGGGAAATCCTTGTAAAATAAGAAGAAAATCGAATTTGAGTTAATAGAATTTAGTTATTCGAGAAGAGTTAAATCGAATTTAGTTATTCGAAAGGAGTTAATCAATTTGAGTTAAGTTAATCGATTTGAATTAAGTTGAATCGAAATGGAGTAAGTCGATTAGAATTAAGTTAATCGAGTTAGAGTAAATCGAATATTGGTTATTCGAAGGTAAGTTATTCGAATTAGTTATTAGAAGGAGATAATCAATTAAGTTATTCGAATTAGTTATTCGAAGGAGTAAATCAAATTTAGTTAATCGATTAGAGTTGAGTTAACCGATTTGGGTTAAGTTAAGTTATCGAGTTAAGTAATCGAGTTAAGATTTATCAAGTTAAGTAATCGAGTTAAGTAATTGAGTTGAGATAATCGAGTTAAGAAAATCAAGTTAAGTTAATCGAATAAGTTATTCGATAAGAGTAAATCCATATAAGTTAATCGGATGTTAGTTATTCGATAAGAACTGACACATTTAAGAAAATCGAATATTTGTTATTCGATAAGAGTTAATGAAATAGAGCCAACCAAGAAGAGTTATTCGAATATTAGTTATTCGATAGGAGTTAATCGAAATAGAGTTTATCGAATATAAGTTATTAACAAGGGAGTTAATCGAATAGAGATTACTCGAAAGAGAGTAATACGTCGAATTCAATTATATCAAATTCGGGAAAGTACTATTTACCTTCTGGGTTTTAAATCAAGGTTTAGTTATTGATTAAGAAATTAGGTGTCCGTTTAATCATTCGAGTTAGGAGATAAAGTTATAATTTAGGTTAGATATTGTAGAAGTAGGAATTATAATGTTATAGTTATAATCAAACGTTTTCATATAAGAAGTAGATTCGTAACCTAAATCCGAGAATTTGCATAAACAGATGATTGGAAAAAGTGAGTGACGAGCTTCATCTATTTCACAGTAAAGGACGTTGTTCAATTAAGGTCTGAGAGGTAATTATACCCCAACTTGATTGACTTCAGAATTGACAAAGGAATAGTTGTGGTTCGATAGAAAATTTGATTTGAAATATAGTTAAGTAATAAGCGATTAATGGATTAAGCGTAACGATGTTTTATACAACGTTCATTTGAAATCCGTAAATGATTTTGGGAACGTTTTCCAAATATAATCAGATATGTCTTCTAAACATAGAAAATGAAATGTTTTCATAATAAGAAATTAAGAAATAGAGTTAAGCAAATTTAGAAACTGACTGGAGATTAGTTAAGTTGAACGGTGTCCTAAGTGACGATCAAATGTTGGTTTCAACCTTCGGAATTTATACTTAGGAGTTGTTCTCTTAGTGGTTTACCGTTCGGGACTGATAGTTGTAAAATAATAGTGATGCGTAAATAAGCTATGGAAATGTTTTCCAATGATTAATAACATATATTTTCTGAATATATGAAATAAGGAAATATGAACATATATATGTATATGATGATTGATCGATCGAATTTCCATTTGGAAATAAGATCGTTGTTTGTACACCGACATGTTTTCATTTGATAGTTGAATCACAGACTATCAAAGTTTTGACCATATTTATGTTGTAAATATGGTGAGACCGATTGGATTATTATCCGAAGAACCACTCCGTATTAGCATAAGCGTTGCGAATCAAGTATGCTGAAGATAATTGAAGATGGAGTGAAGTGCAAGGGCTATTGTGAAAAGCCTAGGTAGGATGGATTCACTGAATAGTGCCTTCGGTTTATTCAGTCCCAGGACAACGTATATGGACGAGTGTCTGACAAAGTATTCTTAACAAATCATATATGTTGATCTCTTTAAACGTATTACGTTGGTGGCGGAGAAATTCGTTTCTCTTAGCTTTTATACCCGTGATGCCTTGTGAAATCAATAATGATTTGGTTGGTATGACGATGTGGCATTCAAAGTAATTGAAGAAATAATCTGCCAAAGTGATAAACGTGACCTCAAAACCTCACAACCGGAAAATAAAAGAAGTTGGGCTAGGCAGCATGGCTAGTTGGGCCATACCCAAGCAGGGTGTATTATCACCATCTAGAGAATATTCAATTGTACTTCTTTATAATCTATTTCAATGCTGTCCCTTATCGGGAAGGATGGTTGCTGATCCCAACCATCGGTGATAATATATTCGTTACACTCAAGCTAAATGAGTGGACGGTCATGTGTGGCTGGGTTGCAAGACGTTCTTGTTGAACCCTAGTGTATCTCCTCTAGAGTACACTGATCGGAAGGTGCTCCCATACCTTGTCTGTAGGAATCCAATCTCCAATAAGTGCTCACGGTTTTATTTGTATACTATGTATGTGGAACGTGAGACGCAAGCGTTCTGCTAGATTGATATTTATTTGTATTTAGACATTATTATAATATCAGAAAGATATCCTTTATTTAACCAAGTGTTGGAGTTTTATTCACACCAGTCCCATGACTGACTCGGAGTTTATTTTGTTTGTTTTCCCTAAACTCTTGGGTGCCTAAATTTGTACGGGCAGTCAAGTAGTCGGGATTTTACAGATACACATAGAGAGCTTGGAGCAAGAGGCTTCAAGATTATAGCTATTATTATTCCGCTGTGTTGTTAAGTGTTGTACTTTGAAATGGTATGTATATACGAGTACTGATTTGTATTTCAAAGTTATGTTATATTTTATTCGTTCCGCTGTGAGATTCGTGTTTACTCTGATGATGTAAGTTCTTCTTCTTCTTCTATTCTATTAGTTCTATCTTTTCTTCCTCACCCTCTACTTTTATTTCACTAACATCTCGGAATTTTCGACTTTCGAGGAGTCGAAAATTTCCAGCCGTTACAGTTGGTATCAGAGCTTAAGTTAAGTGATTACCTTGGCTCTGTGGCGTAATTCAGTAGAGATAGGATTAGTAATATCCTAGACTGAATTTGAATGTATATATACGAGTGCGTATTTGTTAATATAAAGTGATTTATATTATGGAGACTCATTGGTTGAGTGGCTTATGAATTCTGGTCGATCAGTTTGATCCACTGTATCGATAAGGGTTACTAAACACTCGAATACGATGAACCGTCATGGTATGTTTTGGAAGAGGGTAAATGAAGTAATTTTACCCGAAATATATTTGGTTATAAGAAAAATATATTGAATTTACAATATGTATTGGATGTGTTGGTTGTTATTATAATCGAATTAGATAAAAAAAAGGGTGAAAGGATTATAAATAACTAATCAGAATTCATATAAGGAAATATATGAAATAAGATGAATTAAATCTGAATTTAAATCAGATTTGGAATTAAAATAAGGAAATTTTAAGTTCCTGGGAGATTTTGAAAATGTTTTTCAAATTGAAAATGATATAGTATTGAACTCACTTCGATAGCTGGAAAATAGATCCTGATGATGAATCTAGACATCATCAGTGTTCATTTTCGAGTTCTAAGTGACGGATTACTACCAAAGGTTTTGTTTTTGAATTGTTTTGAGAAAACAAGTTGTTTAGAAATTCAAAGGTTTTGAATTGGCATTATGATTTCAAATTGATTTGAAAGAAACCCAGGAACTTAAGTTCTGGAATTAAAATTTAACTAATGAAGTTAAATAAAATGAGATGGTAAAAATAAATTGAAATTTAACTTGAACCGAGTTAAATAAAATTGAATTGGATTAGAGATAATCTAGAATGGAACCAAATTGATAAGTCAATAATTTGGAATTTGATATTAGAGTTCGAATGAAATTCGATTTAGATTTGAGGATATGAACTGATTGGAGATCAATTGGAATGGATAACATTGGTATATGTTGAAGTGGTAGCAGATGAAAGGGATAGAATTAAATGCCCGACAAAAAGGTACAAGTTTATATCATATATGAGTTTGGATTTTATGAGCCGAATTGGCAAGTCGCTTGGCTATTTTGATTTCCTTTTGGATTGGAGGAGGCCTAGAGAGGCAAGTTGTGGTTTGACGTATTGAGCCGTACAAAGGAGGTTATGGCGAAATTTTTCGAAAATTTAAGGTGTTAGAAAATTTTCAGAATTTTTGAAAATTTTAGTTGGTCGGAAATGAATTAATAAATTAATTAAAATTAAATGGGTCCAGTCGAAACTGAAATTTAGAGGTTAAAAAAAAAGATTTTTAAATCTAGATAGTAGAGTTAGTAGCATTTTTCTAACTTAGCAATTTCGAGGACGAAATTATTTTAAGGGGGGAAGTCTGTAATGGCGCGTTTTGTTAGCTGTCGGATAATTAATTTATTTAATTATTTATATATCGATTTGGCGATATCGATAACTTAAAGTAAAACGTTCGAACTTATAATTTATAATTATAATTAAAAACGAACCTGAAACGTCGCGGCAGTTCGCAATTTGGCGATTTGAACTTCAACTGAATGTACATGATTCATTTTAAGCCGGATTTCTGTGAAACAATAAATGTGTGGAGCTGGTGGAGTATATCTTTCTAGTGGAAGAGAAAAATCAAGATTTCGTCGTGTAGATTTTGATTTATGTCCAAATCAAATTTCAGAAAAGTCGCTATGGAATTCCTTTATAATTCGTAACGCTTTATATACGTTATAAAAGGATTTTTCAATGTAAAGTGAATATCGATTCAATCTGGACTTGGAATAGAGAGTATATAATTTTCCTGGAGCTGTATGTGTAACAACCCGTAAAATGCGAGCCAGTTTGAAAATTTTATTTTGGCAATTTTAGCGAATTTAGATTATTTAAAATGAAATATTTTAAATAATATCGACGAGAAATTTATTTTGAATTGAAATTCGACGTATATATTATACGCGTCGTCGTTAGAATATAAATATTTATATATAATTATAAATAGAATTGAAAATGGCGCGGTAGTTCGATAATTCGATTTCAAACTTCAATTGAATATACCGGGTGCAAAACAATCCGGATTTTAGTGAAACCAAAAATCATAGGATCTAATTGATGATATCTTTCCAACGAATCCGACGAATCGAAATTTCGTAGCGGGAATCAATAGATATGTCCAGTTGAAAATTCTGAATAGTCGCTATGGAATTCAGACCCTTAAAAATGGACATTTTGCAAATGACCTCGGATTTCGACGAAACCAGTTTTGTTGGGTCCGTGATGTTAAGTTATTGCTAGATTCCAAATTTCATAATTTTTCGAATCAATATGTGAGCGTGGCAAAGGAAAACGCGTTTGACCAGTTTCAGTTGATTTTAATCGACTGGAAAATGGCCATTTTTCAGACGGTCTCAGAATTCGACGAAACTAGTTTTGTTAGGACCGTATCGTCAATACGAAGCTAGAAAATATTTTTCTGCCATTTTTAGAATTCGTATGTGGCCCCGGTAATTTGAAATGTACATTTAAAATTCAATATAGAGATTTAAAGGTAAATTCAACAGAAACTGATTGTAACTATCGAATCAGCTTGCGATACATATCCCATTGTGTTCGGAATGGGGGTAAAACGCTATGGACGACAGGCGGTGGACCTCGTCTAGAGGTCGTATGGAAAAAGTCAACCCTTTTGCAAAAATTTAATAATTAAATAATAAAAAAAAAAATATCTCTTCCTACTTTATATTTCTGCCCCCCCCCCCCCCCCCCGTTTCTATTTCAGTTCAGAGATAAAGAAAAAAAAAAAAAAAAAAAAAAAACCCGAAGGAGCTCGACGGAATCGAGCGCCGCCCGCCCGCCGCCGTCGTGGTGGCGCGGCCCCCGTTTGCCTCTCCCCCCACTCGATCTCCCCCTCCACTTCCCTCCGCCTGCTTCTCCTCCGCGACCCTCCCCTTTTCCTCCATCGCGAGACACAGAACCCCGCGCCCCTCTCCTCGTCGAACCACAGTGCCGCTGCCACCTGATTGCCGACGCCCCCCCCCCCCCCCCGGAAGCGAACTCCGCCTCCTCTCAGATGATCAGCGGAGAGCCCCCCCTCACTGACAAACGGAGAAGCCCCCTGTAAGTTTTTCTGGGATTTATTTATTTTTATAAACTGATTTTTAAAAACTAAAAGAACTGATTTTTAAAAACTAAAAGAACTGATTTTTAAAAACTAAAAGAACTGATTTTTAAAAACTAAAAGAACTGATTTTTAAAAACTAAAAGATTTGATTTTTAAAAACTAAAAGAACTGATTTTTAAAAAAACTAAAAGATTTGATTTTTAAAAACTAAAAGAACTGATTTTTAAAAACTAAAAGAACTGATTTTTAAAAACTAAAAGAACTGATTTTTAAAAACTAAAAGAACTGATTTTTAAAAACTAAAAGAACTGATTTTTAAAAACTAAAAGAACTGATTTTTAAAAACTAAAAGATTTGATTTTTAAAAACTAAAAGATTTGATTTTTAAAAACTAAAAGAACTGATTTTTAAAAACTAAAAGATTTGATTTTTAAAAACTAAAAGAACTGATTTTTAAAAACTAAAAGATTTGATTTTTAAAAACTAAAAGAACTGATTTTTAAAAACTAAAGGATTTGATTTTTAAAAACTAAAAGATTTGATTTTTAAAAACTAAAAGAACTGATTTTTAAAAAAACTAAAAGATTTGATTTTTAAAAACTAAAAGAACTGATTTTTAAAAACTAAAAGAACTGATTTTTAAAAACTAAAAGATTTGATTTTTAAAAACTAAAAGAACTGATTTTTAAAAACTAAAAGAACTGATTTTTAAAAAACTAAAAGATTTGATTTTTTTTAAAACCTAAAAGATTTGATTTTTTTTAAAACCTAAAAGATTTGATTTTTTTTAAAACCTAAAAGATTTGATTTTTTTTTAAAATGATTAGAGAATAAAGATAGGATTTTTATCTAAGAAAAAGTTCATATTTTTGTTTAGAAAAGGTTCATATGTTTGTTTAGGAAAAGATCGTATTTTGTTTAGAAAAAGATCGTAGTTTTGATTTAGGAAAAAATTAGATTTTTGAAATAAAAATTCGATTTTTATTAATTGAATAGCGAAGTAAAAATTCGATTTTTACATATGTAGTGAAAGCGGGCAACGAAGATGACGAAGATGGGATAACGAAGAAGATTCCTATCAATGAAGTGCCGTGGAGCTAGGATAGCTATATGTGAGAATTTCTCACCTTTCAATTTTATTTCTAGTTATATATATATATACTAGGATGCAGACGGTGCTTAGTAGCACCCGACACAATCGTCCACAGACCATGGACTTGTTTGTTTGGCTGTTTGGTTATTGATTGTGATATTGGTTTGAATGTGGTTTGTGGTGTGAAAAATCGAATCGATAAATTGGTTAGGATTAGACGTGCGCCGTTATAAGGCGAAGGAGTAAGGCTAGGTTAGACTCTTACTCCAAATTTTGTGGTTTGCATAACTAATTTATTTGATTGATGTGTGAATGGCGTGGGCCTTCACTAGACCGGGGATAAGGCTAGGCCTTGTCCCGTTTCTAGTATCGTGCCGTTATGCCGCCGAAATTTTCTAAAATATGTTAGAAAAATAAAAATATCATTTTATTGAATAAATGAATTGAATAGAAATTCATAGGTTGAAATAAAATGTTTTATCGTTAAAAATATAATTTTTAACGTGAATATGAAAATAGTGAAGTGAATAAATAAATATTCATTTACAAACCAGACGGTTTGTTTATGAACACTTATTTGAATGACATTGATTGGGACGATAAATTTTACACATCGCCCAACTGCACAACTAGAATCTGTGTTTGATTGTTTGAAACCCCACACGGGTGTTGGGATGAAATATGAAGTTCACTCATCCTGATTGATTAAATATGTCGATCGATTGATTGACAGGCTGTTATAAGCGTTAGATATCTTTATTTGATGCTTATACAGTGTAGTGCACTTTGGTTGATGGTTGATTATTTTTCAATGCTATTATACATGTGTTGTATGAAAATCCATATAATTAACTTTATATGGTAATTGTTTGGGCCTCATTCCAGTTTTAAAATAGAAATATTTGAAATAGAAATATTCGAAATGGAATATTTGAAAATATCAATATATGAAGCCGTGTTGATTAGATTGACGCCATTTTGACGTGAACGATATTTATATCGATTTTTTTCATTTTAAAATGAATATTGAAAAGTGATTTCGAAATCGAATATTTCGAAATGAATTGAATTGAAAACGATTTCGAAAAGAATTGAATTGAAAACGAATTCAAAATGAATTGAAAACGATTTCGAAATGAATTGAATTGAAAACGAATTCGAAAAGAATTGAATTGAAAACGAATTCAAAATGAATTGAAAACGATTTCGAAATGAATTGAATTGAAAACGATTTCGAAATGAATTGAAAACGATTTCGAAATGAATTGAATTGAAAACGATTTCGAAAAGAATTGAATTGAAAACGAATTCAAAATGAATTGAAAACGATTTCGAAATGAATTGAATTGAAAACGAATTCGAAAAGAATTGAATTGAAAACGAATTCAAAATGAATTGAAAACGATTTCGAAATGGATTGAATTGAAAACGATTTCGAAATGAATTGAATTGAAAACGATTTCGAAAAGAATTGAATTGAAAACGAATTGAAATGGATTCAAATTGAATTGAAATTTGAATTGAATAGAAATGAATTTTGAAACGAATTTAAACTATTTATATAATTCGTTTTAAATAGAAATCGACGAAGTATATATTATATATATTATATATATAATATAATGGCCTGAATAGAACGCGCCGCGCCGCGGCAGTTCGTGAATTTCGACCATTTATTTCAAACGGACATTGCGGGAGATCCGACCGTCGGATTCTCCTAAAACCGGAACCGTTGGGTTCGTATCGAAAAGAGCTTTCTAATGAATGTTAGAAATTTGAAATCTAACGGTTGGATTTGGAGATACGTCCAAATCAAATTCGAAAAAGGTCGCTGTAAGTGCAGTTCGATGGCCGTTGTTGGAAATCGACTGTACGGGCCTTGATAAAATTATTAAAAATAGTAATAATTTGTGTAAAATCATAAGAAATGATTTGTGAAAGTTTGGGATGAAAAACTCCATATTTGAAAAGATAAAAATAGATTTTTATCGAAATGAACTAGTTTTGAACTAGAATTATAATTCTATTTATTTTTAAATAAATAAATTGAATTCGAAAAGGGTTTTAAAAGTAACCAAAATTCCAATGATTGCATTGGAGTGGATTTGAATCGAAATTGTCTTCGGAATATTTCGATGTTGGAATTCGTGATATTACAGGTGTTGTTATGGAAATTTGAAAGATATATATTTGTATCGTTATTTCCAATACGACATTTGTTAGTCGTAGAATTCGATATTGAATATAAGCCGATATATTTTCTATTCAGAGCCTTGTATTGAATATCGAATGTGATTTGGGTTTGTCGTGAATGGTGTCTTTACTAACACTGTTCTTGAACCCAGTTGAGAAAAGATTAAATCTTTTTATTTAGATTTAATGAAGTGTACCAATTAAATGATATTTAATTGGAATTGAATTGATATTGATTTTTGGGTTTATCGTGAACAGTGTTTTAAATAACACTTGTTCTTTAACCCGATAATTAATGAATGTGATTTGGGTTTGTCGTGAATGGTGTCTTTACTAACACTGTTCTTGAACCCAGTTGAGAAAAGATTAAATCTTTTTATTTAGATTTAATGAAGTGTACCAATTAAATGATATTTAATTGGAATTGAATTGATATTGATTTTTGGGTTTATCGTGAACAGTGTTTTAAATAACACTTGTTCTTTAACCCGATAATTAATGGGATGTGACTTTGGGTTTATCGTGAACCGTGTTTTAAATGACACTGATTCTTTAACCCAGTCACAGATTAAAACTAAGTGGAGTTTTAATGAATCTTTAATTAGATTGAAAAGATCGAGAATGGAGTATCACCAGTTTTGCTCCAGGCGATAGTTAAATCTTTAATTAGATTTGAATGTGAAATTTAGAAACTAACTGGCGGTTAGCCAAGCAGAATGGTTTTCTGGATATTGATCTGATGTTGGTTTCGGCCTTCGGGGTTAATATTTGGGGAATTATTCTCTTGATTAATTTACGGTTAGTGACTAATGAATTGGAATGAGGCGTATGTTGTGTTTGTGTAACACTTTTATAAAATATACGCGAGTTATTCGGGAAGACCGGGTTTATCCCATTCTGAATAACTGATACGACGATAAGTCGAAGATGAAGACGATGGTCGAAGACCGGAGGTCTTCACGTCGTTTGGGTGATAGCTGATGATCTTGATTGGGCTGTACACCCAAGAAGATGGAAACAGTTGGTGATCGTCCAGACGTACTTGGAGATCGAAGGATATGCGGGGTACTAGGTGCCTCCGGTTTCGTTCAGACCCAGAACGGACTTGTAAATGGACTGTGTGTCTGACATCGGATTTCATTCTGTGTGACTGATATCGGTTGCATAGGATGGTATGCCTGTGTGGCATGCTAAGATGCAAATGATCAAGGCTTCTGTTGAAAAGCAAAGTCTTGTGGTGATGATCAAAGCACGGCCTTTGTGGCGTAGCTTTGTGTAACGTTTACCTCGCGTGTTTCACACCAGGTATGAACCAAAAACGGGAGACGGACCTCAGGGAGGGCATGCGTTTCCTTCTAGATAAAAAGTGGCGTCAGTGGTTTTACACGCCCTGACGAGTTTGACTTATGTGGTTGTTGCTGTTGCGAGGCGCCTCGGATTGATCGGTCGTTCTCGAACCGATGGAGTCATTTGGTTGGCTCATTTACGCCCCAAAGGGCGGGGAAACGTATTGTTCAGGCATTCTTAATCCACATCGGTGGACCGGCCCTGTCGCTCCAAGGGACGATGCGTTCTGTTCCTGAGACATGGGCTAGATTGTCTCGAATCGGTTGAGGACTATCTTTTGCCTCGGTTCATAGACGGAAATCCAATTTCCAAATACGACATTTGCGGTTTTGATTGTAAACTTATATATGGCGACATAGTGATATGGGCCGTTCATGCCGCCTATGATTGATACTTATGATTTGAAGTGTTTTATACACTATGCACTTATAATAGTATCAAATGATTTGTTTTAAAACGTATCAAGCATTCTTTGGCTGTTATAAGGGAAAACCCTATCCTCGACTGCGTTGCATTGTGTGATGGGACCTGGGTCTTATAACAGCTTCATTTTTCTTTATTTAGCATTGCGCTGTTTGTTTTATGCACTGGTATTCTTGGGAGGAAACCCGTTCCGTGTTATACGGCGTGGTCCCTTGATTTACCTAGCTTTGAAAATAAAGATTAATAACTGTTTTAGTTCTCACACCAGTCACATGACTGACCTGGAGTTTATTGTTTTAACCTAAACTCTGGGTGCCCCTATTTTTGACACGGGCAGCTAGTAGTTTTGGTTTTGCAGATTTATATTCACAGGATCCTGGTTTACAGCTGGAACGATATCCGGAAAGCTTTGTATCCGTATATCTCTTCTAGTTGTGTATTGTATTATTTTCCGCTGCTATGTATTTAAATGTAATTTAAATCTCTGATATTTCTGTGTAATATTCATTTATACTCTGTATATTCTTGTAATCTGATGCATTGTTGTTATATACAATGAAATGTTCTTCTGTATGCGTTCTGCTGTGGTTTGTTCTCGAACTATCCGACGCTTTCCTTTACGGGGAGGTTGCGGGTCTTTACACGTGGTATCAGAGCTTTGGTTTGCAAAGCTCAGAGAACAAGGCACATTAGAACCATACGAAAGAATTCATCAGATATTGGATTAGTAATATCCAATTAGAATGACTCGTTAGAGATAGGATTAGTAGTATCCTAGAACGAGTGTGAAGAGTATATTTTTAAAGTGAAAACAAATTTTGTTTTGAAAATTTAAATCAATTATTCGTATTTGATTAGTTATTTATATTGATTTTGGACAATTCAGTATATAAAGAATTTGCATATACGCCTTGCAAACGTATATTCAAAGTTTTAATATATTGGGTAGATATAGAATCACATTCTAGTTGCCCGGGGATGATTCTGATAATGCTGCAGCGTTACCAGTATTTATTTTCGAGTGACGAAGGTGTGATATCTATATATTTCCATTAGGCTGGTGTGAGAACCAAAATTAGATAGGGCCTATTGTTGTGATTTGGCATCAAAAATCTGATTTTTGTATATGTATCAAAATTATGAATTTGAAACGTTAATTCACTAATTGATTGATGTTTGTGCTGTTTATTTATTTGTTTGATAATTTTTAACCATTTAGCCAATTGAACCAAATAGTAAACTGCATTGAAATTTGGTTGCAAATGCATGCATATACTTGCACTTACATTGAACAGGTCATAGCAAGGAGGCTAGAGCCGAAGAATAAAATTTGTTTGCCCGACAAATAGGTACATGTTTACTACATAATTCCCTGTTTTGTTTGGGTGATGATGATTTTGTGAGCCTATTGGCTAGCCGCTTGGCTTTTTCTTTTTCTTTTTGAGATCTGAAGGACCGGGGAAGCTATTTGAAATTCCCCGATGCTCCCGGTGCAGGGGAGGTTATGGCGAAATTTTTCAAAAATTTAGGGTGTTAGCCAAATTTTTGAAATTTTGAAAATTCTCAGAAACTAAAGAGTTGGAGAATGGAAGCCAGATCGAACGTAGAGTTGAATAATCAAACCACTTTCGACTTTGTTCCTTTTCGGGGACGAAAAGTTTTAAGTGGGGGAGATTGTAACAACCCGTAAAATGCGAGCCAGTTTGAAAATTTTATTTTGGCAATTTTAGCGAATTTAGATTATTTAAAATGAAATATTTTAAATAATATCGACGAGAAATTTATTTTGAATTGAAATTCGACGTATATATTATACGCGTCGTCGTTAGAATATAAATATTTATATATAATTATAAATAGAATTGAAAATGGCGCGGTAGTTCGATAATTCGATTTCAAACTTCAATTGAATATACCGGGTGCAAAACAATCCGGATTTTAGTGAAACCAAAAATCATAGGATCTAATTGATGATATCTTTCCAACGAATCCGACGAATCGAAATTTCGTAGCGGGAATCAATAGATATGTCCAGTTGAAAATTCTGAATAGTCGCTATGGAATTCAGACCCTTAAAAATGGACATTTTGCAAATGACCTCGGATTTCGACGAAACCAGTTTTGTTGGGTCCGTGATGTTAAGTTATTGCTAGATTCCAAATTTCATAATTTTTCGAATCAATATGTGAGCGTGGCAAAGGAAAACGCGTTTGACCAGTTTCAGTTGATTTTAATCGACTGGAAAATGGCCATTTTTCAGACGGTCTCAGAATTCGACGAAACTAGTTTTGTTAGGACCGTATCGTCAATACGAAGCTAGAAAATATTTTTCTGCCATTTTTAGAATTCGTATGTGGCCCCGGTAATTTGAAATGTACATTTAAAATTCAATATAGAGATTTAAAGGTAAATTCAACAGAAACTGATTGTAACTATCGAATCAGCTTGCGATACATATCCCATTGTGTTCGGAATGGGGGTAAAACGCTATGGACGACAGGCGGTGGACCTCGTCTAGAGGTCGTATGGAAAAAGTCAACCCTTTTGCAAAAATTTAATAATTAAATAATAAAAAAAAAAATATCTCTTCCTACTTTATATTTCTGCCCCCCCCCCCCCCCCGTTTCTATTTCAGTTCAGAGATAAAGAAAAAAAAAAAAAAAAAAAAAAAACCCGAAGGAGCTCGACGGAATCGAGCGCCGCCCGCCCGCCGCCGTCGTGGTGGCGCGGCCCCCGTTTGCCTCTCCCCCCACTCGATCTCCCCCTCCACTTCCCTCCGCCTGCTTCTCCTCCGCGACCCTCCCCTTTTCCTCCATCGCGAGCCACAGAACCCCGTGCCCCTCTCCTCGTCGAACCACAGTGCCGCTGCCACCTGATTGCCGACGCCCCCCCCCCCCCCCCGGAAGCGAACTCCGCCTCCTCTCAGATGATCAGCGGAGAGCCCCCCCCCCTCACTGACAAACGGAGAAGCCCCCTGTAAGTTTTTCTGGGATTTATTTATTTTTATAAACTGATTTTTAAAAACTAAAAGAACTGATTTTTAAAAACTAAAAGAACTGATTTTTAAAAACTAAAAGAACTGATTTTTAAAAACTAAAAGAACTGATTTTTAAAAACTAAAAGATTTGATTTTTAAAAACTAAAAGAACTGATTTTTAAAAAAACTAAAAGATTTGATTTTTAAAAACTAAAAGAACTGATTTTTAAAAACTAAAAGAACTAATTTTTAAAAACTAAAAGAACTGATTTTTAAAAACTAAAAGAACTGATTTTTAAAAACTAAAAGAACTGATTTTTAAAAACTAAAAGAACTGATTTTTAAAAACTAAAAGATTTGATTTTTAAAAACTAAAAGATTTGATTTTTAAAAACTAAAAGAACTGATTTTTAAAAACTAAAAGATTTGATTTTTAAAAACTAAAAGAACTGATTTTTAAAAACTAAAAGATTTGATTTTTAAAAACTAAAAGAACTGATTTTTAAAAACTAAAGGATTTGATTTTTAAAAACTAAAAGATTTGATTTTTAAAAACTAAAAGAACTGATTTTTAAAAAAACTAAAAGATTTGATTTTTAAAAACTAAAAGAACTGATTTTTAAAAACTAAAAGAACTGATTTTTAAAAACTAAAAGATTTGATTTTTAAAAACTAAAAGAACTGATTTTTAAAAACTAAAAGAACTGATTTTTAAAAAACTAAAAGATTTGATTTTTTTTAAAACCTAAAAGATTTGATTTTTTTTAAAACCTAAAAGATTTGATTTTTTTTAAAACCTAAAAGATTTGATTTTTTTTTAAAATGATTAGAGAATAAAGATAGGATTTTTATCTAAGAAAAAGTTCATATTTTTGTTTAGAAAAGGTTCATATGTTTGTTTAGGAAAAGATCGTATTTTGTTTAGAAAAAGATCGTAGTTTTGATTTAGGAAAAAATTAGATTTTTGAAATAAAAATTCGATTTTTATTAATTGAATAGCGAAGTAAAAATTCGATTTTTACATATGTAGTGAAAGCGGGCAACGAAGATGACGAAGATGGGATAACGAAGAAGATTCCTATCAATGAAGTGCCGTGGAGCTAGGATAGCTATATGTGAGAATTTCTCACCTTTCAATTTTATTTCTAGTTATATATATATATACTAGGATGCAGACGGTGCTTAGTAGCACCCGACACAATCGTCCACAGACCATGGACTTGTTTGTTTGGCTGTTTGGTTATTGATTGTGATATTGGTTTGAATGTGGTTTGTGGTGTGAAAAATCGAATCGATAAATTGGTTAGGATTAGACGTGCGCCGTTATAAGGCGAAGGAGTAAGGCTAGGTTAGACTCTTACTCCAAATTTTGTGGTTTGCATAACTAATTTATTTGATTGATGTGTGAATGGCGTGGGCCTTCACTAGACCGGGGATAAGGCTAGGCCTTGTCCCGTTTCTAGTATCGTGCCGTTATGCCGCCGAAATTTTCTAAAATATGTTAGAAAAATAAAAATATCATTTTATTGAATAAATGAATTGAATAGAAATTCATAGGTTGAAATAAAATGTTTTATCGTTAAAAATATAATTTTTAACGTGAATATGAAAATAGTGAAGTGAATAAATAAATATTCATTTACAAACCAGACGGTTTGTTTATGAACACTTATTTGAATGACATTGATTGGGACGATAAATTTTACACATCGCCCAACTGCACAACTAGAATCTGTGTTTGATTGTTTGAAACCCCACACGGGTGTTGGGATGAAATATGAAGTTCACTCATCCTGATTGATTAAATATGTCGATCGATTGATTGACAGGCTGTTATAAGCGTTAGATATCTTTATTTGATGCTTATACAGTGTAGTGCACTTTGGTTGATGGTTGATTATTTTTCAATGCTATTATACATGTGTTGTATGAAAATCCATATAATTAACTTTATATGGTAATTGTTTGGGCCTCATTCCAGTTTTAAAATAGAAATATTTGAAATAGAAATATTCGAAATGGAATATTTGAAAATATCAATATATGAAGCCGTGTTGATTAGATTGACGCCATTTTGACGTGAACGATATTTATATCGATTTTTTTCATTTTAAAATGAATATTGAAAAGTGATTTCGAAATCGAATATTTCGAAATGAATTGAATTGAAAACGATTTCGAAAAGAATTGAATTGAAAACGAATTCAAAATGAATTGAAAACGATTTCGAAATGAATTGAATTGAAAACGAATTCGAAAAGAATTGAATTGAAAACGAATTCAAAATGAATTGAAAACGATTTCGAAATGAATTGAATTGAAAACGATTTCGAAATGAATTGAATTGAAAACGATTTCGAAATGAATTGAATTGAAAACGATTTCGAAAAGAATTGAATTGAAAACGAATTCAAAATGAATTGAAAACGATTTCGAAATGAATTGAATTGAAAACGAATTCGAAAAGAATTGAATTGAAAACGAATTCAAAATGAATTGAAAACGATTTCGAAATGAATTGAATTGAAAACGATTTCGAAATGAATTGAATTGAAAACGATTTCGAAAAGAATTGAATTGAAAACGAATTGAAATGGATTCAAATTGAATTGAAATTTGAATTGAATAGAAATGAATTTTGAAACGAATTTAAACTATTTATATAATTCGTTTTAAATAGAAATCGACGAAGTATATATTATATATATTATATATATAATATAATGGCCTGAATAGAACGCGCCGCGCCGCGGCAGTTCGTGAATTTCGACCATTTATTTCAAACGGACATTGCGGGAGATCCGACCGTCGGATTCTCCTAAAACCGGAACCGTTGGGTTCGTATCGAAAAGAGCTTTCTAATGAATGTTAGAAATTTGAAATCTAACGGTTGGATTTGGAGATACGTCCAAATCAAATTCGAAAAAGGTCGCTGTAAGTGCAGTTCGATGGCCGTTGTTGGAAATCGACTGTACGGGCCTTGATAAAATTATTAAAAATAGTAATAATTTGTGTAAAATCATAAGAAATGATTTGTGAAAGTTTGGGATGAAAAACTCCATATTTGAAAAGATAAAAATAGATTTTTATCGAAATGAACTAGTTTTGAACTAGAATTATAATTCTATTTATTTTTAAATAAATAAATTGAATTCGAAAAGGGTTTTAAAAGTAACCAAAATTCCAATGATTGCATTGGAGTGGATTTGAATCGAAATTGTCTTCGGAATATTTCGATGTTGGAATTCGTGATATTACAGGTGTTGTTATGGAAATTTGAAAGATATATATTTGTATCGTTATTTCCAATACGACATTTGTTAGTCGTAGAATTCGATATTGAATATAAGCCGATATATTTTCTATTCAGAGCCTTGTATTGAATATCGAATGTGATTTGGGTTTGTCGTGAATGGTGTCTTTACTAACACTGTTCTTGAACCCAGTTGAGAAAAGATTAAATCTTTTTATTTAGATTTAATGAAGTGTACCAATTAAATGATATTTAATTGGAATTGAATTGATATTGATTTTTGGGTTTATCGTGAACAGTGTTTTAAATAACACTTGTTCTTTAACCCGATAATTAATGAATGTGATTTGGGTTTGTCGTGAATGGTGTCTTTACTAACACTGTTCTTGAACCCAGTTGAGAAAAGATTAAATCTTTTTATTTAGATTTAATGAAGTGTACCAATTAAATGATATTTAATTGGAATTGAATTGATATTGATTTTTGGGTTTATCGTGAACAGTGTTTTAAATAACACTTGTTCTTTAACCCGATAATTAATGGGATGTGACTTTGGGTTTATCGTGAACCGTGTTTTAAATGACACTGATTCTTTAACCCAGTCACAGATTAAAACTAAGTGGAGTTTTAATGAATCTTTAATTAGATTGAAAAGATCGAGAATGGAGTATCACCAGTTTTGCTCCAGGCGATAGTTAAATCTTTAATTAGATTTGAATGTGAAATTTAGAAACTAACTGGCGGTTAGCCAAGCAGAATGGTTTTCTGGATATTGATCTGATGTTGGTTTCGGCCTTCGGGGTTAATATTTGGGGAATTATTCTCTTGATTAATTTACGGTTAGTGACTAATGAATTGGAATGAGGCGTATGTTGTGTTTGTGTAACACTTTTATAAAATATACGCGAGTTATTCGGGAAGACCGGGTTTATCCCATTCTGAATAACTGATACGACGATAAGTCGAAGATGAAGACGATGGTCGAAGACCGGAGGTCTTCACGTCGTTTGGGTGATAGCTGATGATCTTGATTGGGCTGTACACCCAAGAAGATGGAAACAGTTGGTGATCGTCCAGACGTACTTGGAGATCGAAGGATATGCGGGGTACTAGGTGCCTCCGGTTTCGTTCAGACCCAGAACGGACTTGTAAATGGACTGTGTGTCTGACATCGGATTTCATTCTGTGTGACTGATATCGGTTGCATAGGATGGTATGCCTGTGTGGCATGCTAAGATGCAAATGATCAAGGCTTCTGTTGAAAAGCAAAGTCTTGTGGTGATGATCAAAGCACGGCCTTTGTGGCGTAGCTTTGTGTAACGTTTACCTCGCGTGTTTCACACCAGGTATGAACCAAAAACGGGAGACGGACCTCAGGGAGGGCATGCGTTTCCTTCTAGATAAAAAGTGGCGTCAGTGGTTTTACACGCCCTGACGAGTTTGACTTATGTGGTTGTTGCTGTTGCGAGGCGCCTCGGATTGATCGGTCGTTCTCGAACCGATGGAGTCATTTGGTTGGCTCATTTACGCCCCAAAGGGCGGGGAAACGTATTGTTCAGGCATTCTTAATCCACATCGGTGGACCGGCCCTGTCGCTCCAAGGGACGATGCGTTCTGTTCCTGAGACATGGGCTAGATTGTCTCGAATCGGTTGAGGACTATCTTTTGCCTCGGTTCATAGACGGAAATCCAATTTCCAAATACGACATTTGCGGTTTTGATTGTAAACTTATATATGGCGACATAGTGATATGGGCCGTTCATGCCGCCTATGATTGATACTTATGATTTGAAGTGTTTTATACACTATGCACTTATAATAGTATCAAATGATTTGTTTTAAAACGTATCAAGCATTCTTTGGCTGTTATAAGGGAAAACCCTATCCTCGACTGCGTTGCATTGTGTGATGGGACCTGGGTCTTATAACAGCTTCATTTTTCTTTATTTAGCATTGCGCTGTTTGTTTTATGCACTGGTATTCTTGGGAGGAAACCCGTTCCGTGTTATACGGCGTGGTCCCTTGATTTACCTAGCTTTGAAAATAAAGATTAATAACTGTTTTAGTTCTCACACCAGTCACATGACTGACCTGGAGTTTATTGTTTTAACCTAAACTCTGGGTGCCCCTATTTTTGACACGGGCAGCTAGTAGTTTTGGTTTTGCAGATTTATATTCACAGGATCCTGGTTTACAGCTGGAACGATATCCGGAAAGCTTTGTATCCGTATATCTCTTCTAGTTGTGTATTGTATTATTTTCCGCTGCTATGTATTTAAATGTAATTTAAATCTCTGATATTTCTGTGTAATATTCATTTATACTCTGTATATTCTTGTAATCTGATGCATTGTTGTTATATACAATGAAATGTTCTTCTGTATGCGTTCTGCTGTGGTTTGTTCTCGAACTATCCGACGCTTTCCTTTACGGGGAGGTTGCGGGTCTTTACAGTATGGTATTCCACTGTGAATATATACGATAATATAAATTTATTTATATTTAATTTTCTTTATTTAAATATATTTATATATTTAAATGGATTATTCAAGGGTCTAAAAAAAGCCAGTTTTGCAAACGAAGTCGGAATTCAACGAAACTAATTTTTTTAGATCCGCAATGTCAAATAGTTGCTAGATGTCAGTTTACGTGATTTTTAGAGTCAATGTGGGGCCGTACAGATTTTTAGTGTGTAAAACAATCAGTATTTTGACAGTTAAAAATATGCTGTGTGAGCATACGGAGTCGAAACTCGACGAAACCAGTTTCGTTGGGACCGTAATGTCGAACTCTAGCTACATGTCCAGTTTCGTGATTTTTGGGCATTGTGTGTGATCACACGGATTTTTAGAAGTCAGAAATGAATATAAAGGATTAAACAAAAATATTAAAATATTAATATAAAAATATCTAGATATTTTTGTGGCCTATATATATACCCCTACCCTTCTCTAAAACCAAATACAATCACTTCTGCTCAAAGAAAAATGCAGCCGCCACATTTTCCCTCTTCTGTAAACCATTTCTACCTTTGCAAAATCGAAATCAATTCGAATAAAAATCGTTAAATAATTTTATATATGTATTTAAGATCCTGGGATGATTATCCTCAATCCCATACTTGTTTTGTGGTGAGCGACGCAAATTCCTGATGCTCGAAATGTGACAGTAAAGCCTAGGGCTCCTATTTTCCTCGAGTTAAAGCACTTCGGTGCGAATCCGATATCGTTGTGGTGATGAGGGTGAAGAGTAGCAGGGTTTGGCAAAGTTTTGGGATTTCCTGAGCTAATAACTGTCGCACGATCTTTGGGAGGGGCGAGCATCTGTTGCGTCGCGATTGGAAGAATGGCGATCGAGCTTCGATTTGTCGAGCTCAGGAGATGCTGAACTCGAGGAGAAGCTTGATGGTGGGATCGGTTTGAAAATCCGTGAAGGAAGTAGGTGTAAAGACGGCTGCAAAGTTTGGGTTTCACCATGGTTCTGGCGTCGAGATGAATACTGGAGTGAGGAGGATTGATGGTTGCGAGTTCAACTATTTTGGGCTGGAAGTTAAGAGCTTGCAAAGGAGATGATTTTGATGATGTCGGTTTAAGGTTTCGTGGAAGTATGGAGTGTTTACATGGGGGTTACTTCGGTGGTTCTACAGATGACATCACGGTGGAGTTCAATCCAAACGAGGAAGAAAGGAAGGGAGTAGTGCGGGCTGGGCTAGAGTGAGGTGGGCTGGTGATTTTTATTGGGCCGGAGGAGAAATAGAAGTTAAGCCCATTTTCTTTAATCGAGTTTTACTTTAAATTTGTTCAAACTTTAAAATCGAATAACTTCGCCATATATGATCAGAATTCAGAACCGTAAGTTGCGTTGGGACCGTATGGATGGGAGAAACACAATGAGGCTGACCGGGAGTGAATCCGAGCTCGCTACAATTTATTGTAAAATAAATTGTCCGTCTGAATCAAATCAAAGACAGTTAATCGTTTTAACGATAATCGACAATGTGAGTAAAACTCACCAACTCTGAACAGTTATATTTTTATAATGTATTTTTAGAACTGTTAATCATCTGTTGATTGTTGTGTGTTGGTTGATTGATTTAACTGCTAGTTAGTTAGTGAAAATTATATATATATATATATATATATATATATATATGTAATTATATACATATATAAACCATTAAATATTTATATATTGATTCTGCTATCAGAATAATTTATATTGAACTGAAAGTGATGATAATCATATTGTGTAACATTTGTGGATGCAGGGAGAGAGGTTGGAGGAATCCGACTGGATTCCTCAAAAGTTATTTTATTGTTTTTCATATATTGTTATATGATGTGATATAAAATCTGTGGGCGATTATATGTGCTTGGACGATATTGAACATCGTGATTTGATATGATTGAATACCATAACATACCGAAATGTTGATAAGGGGATTTTCAATGTTTATATTGAAAATGAATCTTATTTATAAAATCGATAGGATTTTATAAAAGGAAAACATTTATTTAATTAGAAAATAAATAAATGAAAAAGGAAACATTTATTTAGAAAATAAATGAAATAAAATAGAAACATTTATTTAGAAAATAAATGAATTAGAATATAAAGGAATATTTATTTAGGAAATAAATAAAGGATCATTTATTTTAGATTATAAATAAATGGAATAAAGGAATATTTATTTAGGGAATAAATAAAGGAACACTTATTTGGAAAATAAATAGAATTATACAAGGATAGGTTTAAAACCCGTGCTTCGCACACGGGTATAACACGATATAGATTTAAAGGAGATATTAAATAGGAAATCTGTTTTAAATAGATAAAGTGAGAAGATTTAATTTATAAATAATGTTTTATAAATTAAATAAAATATTTATTGTTTGATAAATGGGATATATAAGTCTGAACTTATATAGAGAGGTAGAAATTAGTTTTAACACCGATAGAAATAAACATTGAAAAAAGGGAAATCCTTGTAAAACAAGAAGAAAATCGAATTTGAGTTAATCGAATTTAGTTATTCGAGAAGAGTTAAATCGAATTTAGTTATTCGAAAGGAGTTAATCAATTTGAGTTAAGTTAATCGATTTGAATTAAGTTGAATCGAAATGGAGTAAATCGATTAGAATTAAGTTAATCGAGTTAGAGTAAATCGAATATTGGTTATTCGAAGGTAAGTTATTCGAATTAGTTATTCGAAGGAGTTAATCAATTAAGTTATTCGAATTAGTTATTCGAAAGAGTAAATCAAATTTAGTTAATCGATTAGAGTTGAGTTAACCGATTTGGGTTAAGTTAAGTTATCGAGTTAAGTAATCAAGTTAAGATTTATCGAGTTAAGTAATAGAGTTGAGATAATCGAGTTAAGAAAATCAAGTTAAGTTAATCGAATAAGTTATTCGATAAGAGTAAATCCATATAAGTTAATCGGATGTTAGTTATTCGATAAGAACTGACACATTTAAGAAAATCGAATATTTGTTATTCGATAAGAGTTAATGAAATAGAGCCAACCAAGAAGAGTTATTCGAATATTAGTTATTCGATAGGAGTTAATCGAAATAGAGTTTATCGAATATAAGTTATTAACAAGGGAGTTAATCGAATAGAGATTACTCAAAAGAGAGTAATACGTCGAATTCAATTATATCAAATTCGGGAAAGTACTATTTACCTTCTGGGTTTTAAATCAAGGTTTAGTTATTGATTAAGAAATTAGGTGTCCGTTTAATCATTCGAGTTAGGAGATAAAGTTATAATTTAGGTTAGATATTGTAGAAGTAGGAATTATAATGTTATAGTTATAATCAAACGTTTTCATATAAGAAGTAGATTCGTAACCTAAATCCGGAAAATAACAGAAGTTGGGCTAGGCAGCATGGCTAGTTGGGCCATACCCAAGCAGGGTGTATTATCACCATCTAGAGAATATTCAATTGTAATTCTTTATAATCTATTTCAATGCTGTCCCTTATCGGGAAGGATGGTTGCTGATCCCAACCATCAGTGATAATATATTCGTTACACTCAAGCTAAATGAGTGGACGGTCATGTGTGGCTGGGTTGCAAGACGTTCTTGTTGAACCCTAGTGTATCTCCTCTAGAGTACACTGATCGGAAGGTGCTCCCATACCTTGTCTGTAGGAATCCAATCTCCAATAAGTGCTCACGGTTTTATTTGTATACTATGTATGTGGAACGTGAGACGCAAGCGTTCTGCTAGATTGATATTTATTTGTATTTAGACATTATTATAATATCAGAAAGATATCCTTTATTTAACCAAGTGTTGGAGTTTTATTCACACCAGTCCCATGACTGACCCGGAGTTTATTTTGTTTGTTTTCCCTAAACTCTTGGGTGCCTAAATTTGTACGGGCAGTCAAGTAGTCGGGATTTTACAGATACACTTGGAGAGCTTGGAGCAGGAGGCTTCAGGATTATACCTATTATTATTCCGCTGTGTTGTTATGTGTTGTACTTTGAAATGGTATGTATATACGAGTACTGATTTGTATTTCAAAGTTATGTTATATTTTATTCGTTCCGCTGTGAGATTCGTGTTTACTCTGATGATGTAAGTTCTTCTTCTTCTTCTATTCTATTAGTTCTATCTTTTCTTCCTCACCATCTACTTTTCTTTCACTAACATCTCGGAATTTTCGACTCTCGAGGAGTCGAAAATTTCCAGCCGTTACACGATTTCTTCTTCATCTCGCAACATACCTTTCCTATCGAGATCTTCATATTGATAAGCCATATAAATCATTTCAGAAAAAGGAAGCTTCACATTCCTCATCACACTATTCTGATATTTTCTTTGTAGATCGTGAATAAATCTCAGATTCTTCCTCCCTGGGTCTTTAATCAGATGAGGGGCAAAATGAGAGAGTTCATTGAATTTCTTATGATATTCTGGAATGGTCATATCTCCTTGTATTAGATAAGAAAATTCATCACATAATCGCTCAGTCGCTTCAGGAGGAGTAAATCTTTCTAGGAAAATCACTTTAAATCTATCCCAGGTGATATCACCTTCTGGATTGTTCTCAATAACCGAATCCCACCAGAACAAAGCTTCGTCTTTGAGTGCCCAGAAGGCCAATAATCTCTTCTGGTCATCCCTCAGCTTTAAACCCTCGAAGATCTCAGTAGAACGAATCCAAGCCTGTGTCTTCATAATAGATTCCTCACCAGAGAACGGTATTCCACCCATATTTCGATACTTGATTAATAGGGCCTCAATATCCGGTTCTGCATTTCTTCTGTTTCTGACATTCATTTTCTAGTACTTCTACAAAGAGCAGATCAAGTGTCAGGTCACAGAAAAGATATTTTAAAACATAGAAACATATACTTCAAATGTAAATGTGTCTATTGGGGTGTATTTCATTCTGCTTCTCATACTAGGATATTACTGATCATATCTGTAATGAGTTACCCATCCTAGAACACTCCTGGTTCTATTTCTGATGAGCTCGTTAATATGTTATATTCCAGAACTAAGCTTAACCAATGCTCTGATACCAGGTTATGACGACCGCATTTCCCGTACAGACGGAGACAAGGGTAATCTTTGGAATATAACACATAAACAGCTAATAGCAGAACAAAAATAAATAAATACACCAGATAATGCACAATAGAATACTGGATAAATGTAACAACCCGCAAAAATCAGAACCAATTTAAAATTTTATTTTAGAAAATTTTAATGAGTTTTGACAATATACAATAATTTATTTAAATAATAATGATCACAAATTTGATTTAAATCGAAAGAAGAATGAATGATTTAATTTTAATTAACAAAAGAGTTAGAAATAACGCAGTAGTTTGAAAAGTCAAACTTGAACTTTGACTGACCGTACTGGATGCAAAATTTAACGGATTTTAGTGAAACCAAAAATATTAGAATCTATTTAAAAATATCTTTCTAACGAATCTGAAAAATTGAAATTTCATAGCGGAAATCAAAAGTTATGGCCAATTCAATTTTTAGAAAGGTCGCTGTAGAATATATAGGGCCCAAAAGGCTACTTTTCACATATATAGGAATTGGGACTCGAAACCACTTCCATTGAGTTCGGAATGACGTTTCTGCATTGAAAAACAGTAAACACTTATATATTCTGAGTTTCGAAAATTATTTGTTTAAAAATGTATTTTTAATATTAAATATATTGGCCTTAAAAATAGTCATTTTTCAAACGACCACCGTTTTCGACGAAACCACTTTTGTTGGAACCGGAATGTCAAATTATTGCTAGGTTTCAATTTTCAGAATTTTTCGAATTAATATGTGAGCGTGGCGAAATAAAATGTGTTTTGACTATTTATAGTTAAATTTGAACGCCTTAAAAATAGCCATTTTTCAAACAGTCTCAGAATTCGACGAAAATAATTTTGTTGGATTCGTATCGTCATAAGAAAGCTAAAAATATTTTTTTTAGAATTTTCTGAGGTCGTATGTGGCCCCGACATATTTAAATGTACGGTAGGAATTAAATAATTAATTTAATATTGTATTTTCAATTAAAACCGAAAAAAAAACGTGTAGACATCAGAATTGGACATTGGGACATAGCCCATCGCGTTCAGAAGGCCTTAAAACGTTAAGATCGACAGTAAGCAGGCCCAAATCCGAGAAAGTTCAAAAATCCACTTTTTTTCACGAAATTCGGAATTTAATATTAAAATAATATAAAAATCCGAAAACCCTAACCCTAACACTGTTCATGGCGGCCGCCGCCCAGAAAATGGAAGGCCAGAATTGCTCCAACTTCAAACGCTAATATCTCCCAATCCGTTCGTCGAAAATTTATGTATGACCTACCAAATCGAAGAGAATTCAGAGACCTTTCAATCTATACGGTTAAGATCGGATTTTGATGCACGGATTTCGCGAATTTTGGCCGAGAAGTCGCTGCGGTTTTCAGTGATTTGCGGGTGATAGGGGAGGCCGAGCTTCAAGGGGTTGATGGTGTAAGTGGCTCTCGACATGGCGGTCGCGGTGGTGGTGTTGGATCGGCGAACGGAGGCTTCTAGAGGGGTGCGATTTTGGCATTGGAAAAGGGGTTTGGGTTCGGCCGTGAGAACTTGCGACGTGAAGAAGAAGGTCCCGATTTCTTATTTTATTATTATTTTATTATTTAAATATTTAAATTATCCGATGTTTAAAAATTCATAACTCTCTCATACGAGGTCCGTTTGACAAACCGTAAATTGCGCTGGACTCGTCTTTCCGAGCTCTTCGCGATGGCGCAGACCACACCTGATTCTGAGACAGTTGATTTTCAGCCAAAATTTGGGGTGAGAGTTCAAATTCTATTATTTATTTAATTATTAATTTATTTTCCCACATGAAAATAATTGTATGATGATGATGATTTAGTTCTGAAATGTTTTGGGTGTATGAATTATCGATTGTTGCTTGTGGTGTGCTTATTGTTCATGTTATGCTTAAATCCGTCTTTAAATTGTATATGTTATTGAGTTTAAATTGCAGTTGGAAAATTAAATCTAAATTTAGATTTAAAACATATTTCATTCAAATCTAGACGTTCTAATTTATTTTATTTTAATGTCATTTTCATTCTTCTGAAATGAACAAAGAAATGGAACGACAAATAAAACTTTATTTTTATTTGTTGATGTTACAATGGAAATTGAACGACAAATAGAATATTATTTTTATTTGTTTGTTTACAATAGACTATGAACAACGAATAAAATATATTTCTTTTTGTTTGCCTTAAAGGTTAACTAATAAAGTTCTCATTTTTGGTTGCATAAAAAGAAAACAAAAACTCTTAATTTTGTTGCATTAAAAGTTAACAGACAAAAATTCATATTTTTGTGTCATTGAATAAAAATGAAACAAGAACTCATATTTTTGTCATTGAATAAAAATGAAACAAAAATTTATATTTTTGTCATTGAATAAAGATGAAACAAAAATCCATACTTTTGTCATTGGAAAAAAAAAATGAAAAGAAAAAAAAGAAATTTTCCTTTTATTTGAATTGATGTGAAATATCGATTCAATGTTGATAAAAGAGGATTGTGTTTTGTTTGCATTTCTCAAACAGAAATGTACGAAGGAACAAAAAGATTGTATTTTGTTTGCATCCCTTGATGCGAACAAAATGACAAAATATAGATTTACATTTAAAATAAAAAGAATTATATTCTTCTTGCATTTCTCAATGCAAACAAAATGTTTAAATAAAAAGAGAATTATATTTTGTTTGCATCCCTTGACGCGAACAAAGTATTGAAATAAAGATTTACATTAAAATTTATATTTTTATTTGTGTTTTCAAGACACAAATGAACTTGAAACATACTTTTTATCTTTATTTTATTTATTTACATTTCATAATGTAAATATCACTTGAAAATAAAACTTACCTTTTTATTTATATTTTATAATGTAAATATGACCTGAAAACTAAAACTTATCTTATTATTTGCATATTATAATGCAAATGAGACTTGAAAACAAAACTTACATTTTTGTTAACATTTCATGATATGAATATAACTTGATGATAAAGCTATTTTTATTATTTGCATACTATAATGAAAATAGAACTTGAAAATAAAATTTACATTTTTATTTGCACTTTATAATACGAATATAACATTGAAAATAAAACTTACCTTTTCATTTGCATTTTATAATGCAAATACAACATAAGGATAGAATCTACTTTTTATATGCAATTTACAATGTAAAATAAAAAGTACATTTTTTATATGTAATTAGAAAGGGGATTTGCAATAAAATATAAAATTACATTTTTATATGTAATTTATAATGGGATATATAATTGTAAAATAAAGTTTACATTTTTATATGTAGTAAGAAATTGAAAATTCGCATTGATAATAAGATAACACTTTTGTTAAGATATTGCAAAAGATAATTTTTGTCGCTTTTTCTTTTAGAAAAAAAAACATATTTTGTCACTCTTTTCTTTTTAACATAAAAAAAGGTCATTTTGTCGCTTCTTCTTTTTAACATTAAAAGAACATTTTTATATCATGTTTCTTTTTAGCATTAAAAGAAGCATCTTTGTTGTTTTTCCTTTTAGTAATAAAAATAAAAAAGAACATTTTGCTTTCATTTCGTATGATAATATTTTATCGTCATTTTGAATGCGGTAAAAATAGAATTGTTAATGTTGAATATTTTATCGTCATTTTGAATGCGGTAAAAATAGAATTGTTAATGTTGAATATTTTATCGTCATTTTGAATGCGGTAAAATAGAATTGTTAATGTTGAATATTTTATCGTCATTTTGAATGCGGTAAAAATAGAATTGTTAATGTTGAATATTTTATCGTCATTTTGAATGCGGTAAAAAAATAGAATTGTTAATGTTGAATATTTTATCGTCATTTTGAATGCGGTAAAAATTAGTATTGTTAATGTTGAATATTTTATCGTCATTTTGAATGCGGTAAAAATAGAATTGTTAATGTTGAATATTTTATCGTCATTTTGAATGCGGTAAAAATAGAATTGTTAATGTTGAATATTTTATCGTCATTTTTGGTGCGATAAAAATAGACAATGTTAGTGATTCATTTTTATCGACATTTTTGGTGCGATAAAAATAGACAATGTTAGTGATTCATTTTTATCGACATTTTTGGTGCGATAAAAATAGACAATGTTAGTGATTCATTTTTATCGACATTTTTGGTGCGATAAAAATAGACAATGTTAGTGATTCATTTTTATCGACATTTTTGGTGCGATAAAAATAGACAATGTTAGTGATTCATTTTTATCGACATTTTTGGTGCGTTAAAAATAGACAATGTTAGTGATTCATTTTTATCGACATTTTTGGTGCGATAAAGATAGACAATGTTAGTAATTCATTTTATCGACATTTTTGGTGCGATAAAAATAGACAATATTAGTGATTCATTTTTATCGGCATTTTTTGATGCGGTAAAAATAGCAATGTTAATGTTACATTTTTATCATCATTTTAGATGCAATAAAAAGAATATATTTTTGTGTTACATTTTATTGTCTTTCTAGAGACAATAAGAAGAATAAAATTAAAGAATTACAATTTTATGTAAAATTGCTTTCATTGAAACGAATAAATATAGAAGACGAGACTTTTGTTGTTAATAATAAAAAATGAAATGGGAACATTTACATTTTGATGTAAATAAACAATAAAAAGAAAAATTACATTCAAAATGTAAGTTAGAATAAAAAGGACATTTTGTTAAGTAAAAATGTAAATTACAATAAAAAGTATAGAAATAAAGGTCACATTTTTATTGACCGTTTATAGGCAATAAAAGAAATATAATTAAAAGAGACATTTTTATCGTCGTGTTATATATTGTGTATTACACTGCCATTCACAAGTTACGCGACTTGTGTATGTGATTGGGACGATAATTTTCACACATCGCCCAAGTGCACAAATTAGTTTATCATTTGCTTGATTGGTTGAAAACCCCACACGGGTGTTGGGATGAAGATTTACACACACTAATCCCAATATTTAGTTGTATGTTGATCGTTAGATCGACAGGCTGTGATGAGCATTATTATTTAATTTTAACGCTTACACAGTGGAAATTACACTTTGGATGTAATGGATGACTTGATGATTGTACTGTTATTGTCATATATATGATGTGTGTGAAATCCATATAATCCAAATTATATGGTAAATGTTTTGAGTCGCATTTCGATTCAAGTGTTCTTTTAAATAAGACTATTTTTACATTAGAAATCCTTTTTATATAAAGTATATATATTTTAAAAAAAAATATAGAATTTTAATTAAGTATATGTTAAAACAAGGAATATTTGTAGAAGATAAAGATTTGTAAAATAAAGAATACTTCTCATTTAGAATCTTTTATCTAAAGAATATTTTTATGATTATTTTAAAATGGTTTTAAAGAGATTACTAGCATTTGCAATCATATTTTGTGATATGTAATAAATTGAGATGTGAAGTGGGTTTACCGTGGACGATGTTTTAAACGACATCTATCCTTTAATCCAATTTGCATTGAAATCATTATTTGGAACTTATAAATCTATTTTATAGAATTAAAAAGACATTTTCTATAAATCAAGTTTTTCAACTAATATATTAAATAGGAACTAAGTGGAAATTCTATTGGTATTAATTGAGATGGGCTTCTGTAAAAGAAGACCGATATTATATATGGAGTTTAAGAGGCTTTGCCGTTATTCCATTTATACTATTAGTCTGATACAGAAATCTATATCGATTATGTATTGATTGGATTTCTGTGGAATTCCATATTTTTAGAAATTGATTTATAGATTGTATTTTAAATATTTATCTTTGATAAAATTAATGAGAATCTTCAAAAACGAATATCTTATTAAAAGAATATTCTGAGTTGAGATGTGACGAAATGTGTGATTTTCCAACATTTGTTTAATCCTAAATTACGCAAGTTATTTAGAAAGACCGGGTTTAACCCATTCTGAATAATCAACACGACGATCAAGAGTCGAAGACGAAGACGATGATTGAAGACCGAAGATTTTCACGTCGTTGGGATGATGATGACTAGTATCTTGAATTGGGATTGGCCTTCCAAGGCAAGGTATTTGGTGATGATCGTCCAAACGCATTTGGAGATCGACGGACACGATGTTTCGTTCAGACCCAGAACGGACTTATAAATGGATAGCATGCCTGACATTGAAATTTATTTCATGTAATTAAATCGGTTTTTATTTAATATATAAATGCATGGTGGCGGAGGATTTATTCTCTTGCTTAACACCCTTTTGTATGTTAAATAATTACCGATCGCATGATATGAGTTGTTGATGTGGCACGCCAAGTTGCAATTGAACAAAGCTTATTGTTGCAAAGCAGAGCCTTGTATGATGATCAAAGCATAGTCTGGTATGGACATAGCTTTGTGTAATACGTTACTTCGCGAGCCTCACACCCCGGTTGAGTCTAAAACGGAGTAAGGGAACGCAGGGAGTGCGCACGTTTCTTTCTAGCTAGAAGTGGTGTCGGTGCTTAAACTGGCTGACATTTTACTTATGTGGTTGTTGGATTTGAGGTACCTCAGGTATATTGGTCGTATTGTGGCCAATCAGAGATCCGTTAGGATCGGGAAACGTGTGTTCAGGAATAACTAATCCAGTCCATTGCACCAGTTGGACAGAGTACCAACACGGGGACGGACCGGCCCTGCAGGATCCAAGGGTTGGACAGAGTACCAATCCTGGGGCATTGCTAGAGTGTCTCGAATCGGTAAGGAATTCGCTCCTAGCCTTGACTCAGATGGAAACCCAAATTTCCAATACGACATCACGCGGTTTTGATTGTATACCTATACATGGCGACATAGTGGGATGGGGCACTCATGCCGTCTAGGATTAATACATTTACTTTGATGTATTTCAAATTGGTTGCACACTATTATTATATACTACCGTGTTTATCGTATCAAGCATCTTTTGATCATTATAAGGTAAAACCCTATCCTCCGGTTTGCGTTGCATTGTGTGATGGGACATGGGTCTTATAATGGTTTCATTTTTCTAAAAAGCATTGCGTTATTTTGACGATTTACTTTAGTCATGCACTGGCAATCCATAGGAGAAAACCCGTTCCGCGAAAGTGGCGTGGTCCTGTGATTAGCCTTATTATATTATATAGGTTAAGTAGAATTCTCACACCAGTCCCACGACTGACCTGTAGTTTGTTCACTTTGCAAACTCGGGTGCCCTCTTTCCACACGGGCAGTCGAGTAGCTTATTTGACAGATAGATAAAACAAGATCCTGGATTGAAGATTGAAGCTGTGGCCATAGTGTTGATAGCCTTCCACCGAGATTTGTTCCGCTGCAATGTATTCATTTATTGTAATTTATTCTTCCGCTGTGATTATTTTCCAATGTACTCTGATATGTATATTCTGTACTCTGATGTAACATTTATTATTGATGTTATAAAAGTCTGTGTTTTTGTTCTGATGTGTTGTATGCCCAAAGTTAAAGTATTCGTAGGTTTCCGCTTTTTGGATCAGACCTGTGTGGTTTATGGTCGATTCAAAGGGTGGGAATTTGCGGGCCTTTACAGTTGGTATCAGAGCTCAGGTTAGCTCAAATCTTTGGGGTACAACTCGTTAGAACTGAACGGAAGACTCATCAGAGATTGGATTAGTAATGTCCAATAAGAATACTCATTAGAGATAGGATCAGCAGTATCCTAGAATGAGTGAGCTCGTTAGAGATGGGGTTAGTAATGCCCTAGAACGAGTAAAGAGTTACGAATTTATAATTAACGTATTTTTGATATATATAATCTATTTTGTGAAATATAATTTTTATAAATACAAAGTTATATATATTTTGAAAAGATAATCAACCATTAAAATTTAAAATTGAGATAGTTAATTTTACAATTTTTAGCTACGTTCCTTTTCGAGGACGAAAAGTTTTTAAGTGGGGGCGATTGTAACAACCCGCAAAAATCAGAACCAATTTAAAATTTTATTTTAGAAAATTTTAATGAGTTTTGACAATATACAATAATTTATTTAAATAATAATGATCACAAATTTGATTTAAATCGAAAGAAGAATGAATGATTTAATTTTAATTAACAAAAGAGTTAGAAATAACGCAGTAGTTTGAAAAGTCAAACTTGAACTTTGACTGACCGTACTGGATGCAAAATTTAACGGATTTTAGTGAAACCAAAAATATTAGAATCTATTTAAAAATATCTTTCTAACGAATCTGAAAAATTGAAATTTCATAGCGGAAATCAAAAGTTATGGCCAATTCAATTTTTAGAAAGGTCGCTGTAGAATATATAGGGCCCAAAAGGCTACTTTTCACATATATAGGAATTGGGACTCGAAACCACTTCCATTGAGTTCGGAATGACGTTTCTGCATTGAAAAACAGTAAACACTTATATATTCTGAGTTTCGAAAATTATTTGTTTAAAAATGTATTTTTAATATTAAATATATTGGCCTTAAAAATAGTCATTTTTCAAACGACCACCGTTTTCGACGAAACCACTTTTGTTGGAACCGGAATGTCAAATTATTGCTAGGTTTCAATTTTCAGAATTTTTCGAATTAATATGTGAGCGTGGCGAAATAAAATGTGTTTTGACTATTTATAGTTAAATTTGAACGCCTTAAAAATAGCCATTTTTCAAACAGTCTCAGAATTCGACGAAAATAATTTTGTTGGATTCGTATCGTCATAAGAAAGCTAAAAATATTTTTTTTTAGAATTTTCTGAGGTCGTATGTGGCCCCGACATATTTAAATGTACGGTAGGAATTAAATAATTAATTTAATATTGTATTTTCAATTAAAACCGAAAAAAAAACGTGTAGACATCAGAATTGGACATTGGGACATAGCCCATCGCGTTCAGAAGGCCATAAAACGTTAAGATCGACAGTAAGCAGGCCCAAATCCGAGAAAGTTCAAAAATCCACTTTTTTTCACGAAATTCGGAATTTAATATTAAAATAATATAAAAATCCGAAAACCCTAACCCTAACACTGTTCATGGCGGCCGCCGCCGAGAAAATGGAAGGCCAGAATTGCTCCAACTTCAAATGCTAATATCTCCTAATCCGTTCGTCGAAAATTTATGTATGACCTACCAAATCGAAGAGAATTCAGAGACCTTTCAATCTATACGGTTAAGATCGGATTTTGATGCACGGATTTCGCGAATTTTGGCCGAGAAGTCGCTGCGGTTTTCAGTGATTTGCGGGTGATTGGGGAGGCCGAGCTTCAAGGGGTTGATGGTGTAGGTGGCTCTCGACATGGCGGTCGCGGTGGTGGTGTTGGATCGGCGAACGGAGGCTTCTAGAGGGGTGCGATTTTGGCATTGGAAAGGGGGTTTGGGTTCGGCCGTGAGAAGTTGCGACGTGAAGAAGAAGGTCCCGATTTCTTATTTTATTATTATTTTATTATTTAAATATTTAAATTATCCGATGTTTAAAAATTCATAACTCTCTCATACGAGGTCCGTTTGACAAACCGTAAATTGCGCTGGACTCGTCTTTCCGAGCTCTTCGCGATGGCGCAGACCACACCTGATTCTGAGATAGTTGATTTTCAGCCAAAATTTGGGGTGAGAGTTCAAATTCTATTATTTATTTAATTATTAATTTATTTTCCCACATGAAAATAATTGTATGATGATGATGATTTAGTTCTGAAATGTTTTGGGTGTATGAATTATCGATTGTTGCTTGTGGTGTGCTTATTGTTCATGTTATGCTTAAATCCGTCTTTAAATTGTATATGTTATTGAGTTTAAATTGCAGTTGGAAAATTAAATCTAAATTTAGATTTAAAACATATTTCATTCAAATCTAGACGTTCTAATTTATTTTATTTTAATGTCATTTTCATTCTTCTGAAATGAACAAAGAAATGGAACGACAAATAAAACTTTATTTTTATTTGTTGATGTTACAATGGAAATTGAACGACAAATAGAATATTATTTTTATTTGTTTGTTTACAATAGACTATGAACAACGAATAAAATATATTTCTTTTTGTTTGCCTTAAAGGTTAACTAACAAAGTTCTCATTTTTGGTTGCATAAAAAGAAAACAAAAACTCTTAATTTTGTTGCATTAAAAGTTAACAGACAAAAATTCATATTTTTGTGTCATTGAATAAAAATGAAACAAGAACTCATATTTTTGTCATTGAATAAAAATGAAACAAAAATTTATATTTTTGTCATTGAATAAAGATGAAACAAAAATCCATACTTTTGTCATTGGAAAAAAAAAATGAAAAGAAAAAAAAGAAATTTTCCTTTTATTTGAATTGATGTGAAATATCGATTCAATGTTGATAAAAGAGGATTGTGTTTTGTTTGCATTTCTCAAACAGAAATGTACGAAGGAACAAAAAGATTGTATTTTGTTTGCATCCCTTGATGCGAACAAAATGACAAAATATAGATTTACATTTAAAATAAAAAGAATTATATTCTTCTTGCATTTCTCAATGCAAACAAAATGTTTAAATAAAAAGAGAATTATATTTTGTTTGCATCCCTTGACGCGAACAAAGTATTGAAATAAAGATTTACATTAAAATTTATATTTTTATTTGTGTTTTCAAGACACAAATGAACTTGAAACATACTTTTTATCTTTATTTTATTTATTTACATTTCATAATGTAAATATCACTTGAAAATAAAACTTACCTTTTTATTTATATTTTATAATGTAAATATGACCTGAAAACTAAAACTTATCTTATTATTTGCATATTATAATGCAAATGAGACTTGAAAACAAAACTTACATTTTTGTTAACATTTCATGATATGAATATAACTTGATGATAAAGCTATTTTTATTATTTGCATACTATAATGAAAATAGAACTTGAAAATAAAATTTACATTTTTATTTGCACTTTATAATACGAATATAACATTGAAAATAAAACTTACCTTTTCATTTGCATTTTATAATGCAAATACAACATAAGGATAGAATCTACTTTTTATATGCAATTTACAATGTAAAATAAAAAGTACATTTTTTATATGTAATTAGAAAGGGGATTTGCAATAAAATATAAAATTACATTTTTATATGTAATTTATAATGGGATATATAATTGTAAAATAAAGTTTACATTTTTATATGTAGTAAGAAATTGAAAATTCGCATTGATAATAAGATAACACTTTTGTTAAGATATTGCAAAAGATAATTTTTGTCGCTTTTTCTTTTAGAAAAAAAAACATATTTTGTCACTCTTTTCTTTTTAACATAAAAAAAGGTCATTTTGTCGCTTCTTCTTTTTAACATTAAAAGAACATTTTTATGTCATGTTTCTTTTTAGCATTAAAAGAAGCATCTTTGTTGTTTTTCCTTTTAGTAATAAAAATAAAAAAGAACATTTTGCTTTCATTTCGTATGATAATATTTTATCGTCATTTTGAATGCGGTAAAAATAGAATTGTTAATGTTGAATATTTTATCGTCATTTTGAATGCGGTAAAAATAGAATTGTTAATGTTGAATATTTTATCGTCATTTTGAATGCGGTAAAATAGAATTGTTAATGTTGAATATTTTATCGTCATTTTGAATGCGGTAAAAATAGAATTGTTAATGTTGAATATTTTATCGTCATTTTGAATGCGGTAAAAAAATAGAATTGTTAATGTTGAATATTTTATCGTCATTTTGAATGCGGTAAAAATTAGTATTGTTAATGTTGAATATTTCATCGTCATTTTGAATGCGGTAAAAATAGAATTGTTAATGTTGAATATTTTATCGTCATTTTGAATGCGGTAAAAATAGAATTGTTAATGTTGAATATTTTATCGTCATTTTTGGTGCGATAAAAATAGACAATGTTAGTGATTCATTTTTATCGACATTTTTGGTGCGATAAAAATAGACAATGTTAGTGATTCATTTTTATCGACATTTTTGGTGCGATAAAAATAGACAATGTTAGTGATTCATTTTTATCGACATTTTTGGTGCGATAAAAATAGACATTGTTAGTGATTCATTTTTATCGACATTTTTGGTGCGATAAAAATAGACAATGTTGGTGATTCATTTTTATCGACATTTTTGGTGCGTTAAAAATAGACAATGTTAGTGATTCATTTTTATCGACATTTTTGGTGCGATAAAGATAGACAATGTTAGTAATTCATTTTATCGACATTTTTGGTGCGATAAAAATAGACAATGTTAGTGATTCATTTTTATCGGCATTTTTTGATGCGGTAAAAATAGCAATGTTAATGTTACATTTTTATCATCATTTTAGATGCAATAAAAAGAATATATTTTTGTGTTACATTTTATTGTCTTTCTAGAGACAATAAGAAGAATAAAATTAAAGAATTACAATTTTATGTAAAATTGCTTTCATTGAAACGAATAAATATAGAAGACGAGACTTTTGTTGTTAATAATAAAAAATGAAATGGGAACATTTACATTTTGATGTAAATAAACAATAAAAAGAAAAATTACATTCAAAATGTAAGTTAGAATAAAAAGGACATTTTGTTAAGTAAAAATGTAAATTACAATAAAAAGTATAGAAATAAAGGTCACATTTTTATTGACCGTTTATAGGCAATAAAAGAAATATAATTAAAAGAGACATTTTTATCGTCGTGTTATATATTGTGTATTACACTGCCATTCACAAGTTACCCGACTTGTGTATGTGATTGGGACGATAATTTTCACACATCGCCCAAGTGCACAAATTAGTTTATCATTTGCTTGATTGGTTGAAAACCCCACACGGGTGTTGGGATGAAGATTTACACACACTAATCCCAATATTTAGTTGTATGTTGATCGTTAGATCGACAGGCTGTGATGAGCATTATTATTTAATTTTAACGCTTACACAGTGGAAATTACACTTTGGATGTAATGGATGACTTGATGATTGTACTGTTATTGTCATATATATGATGTGTGTGAAATCCATATAATCCAAATTATATGGTAAATGTTTTGAGTCGCATTTCGATTCAAGTGTTCTTTTAAATAAGACTATTTTTACATTAGAAATCCTTTTTATATAAAGTATATATATTTTAAAAAAAAATATAGAATTTTAATTAAGTATATGTTAAAACAAGGAATATTTGTAGAAGATAAAGATTTGTAAAATAAAGAATACTTCTCATTTAGAATCTTTTATCTAAAGAATATTTTTATGATTATTTTAAAATGGTTTTAAAGAGATTACTAGCATTTGCAATCATATTTTGTGATATGTAATAAATTGAGATGTGAAGTGGGTTTACCGTGGACGATGTTTTAAACGACATCTATCCTTTAATCCAATTTGCATTGAAATCATTATTTGGAACTTATAAATCTATTTTATAGAATTAAAAAGACATTTTCTATAAATCAAGTTTTTCAACTAATATATTAAATAGGAACTAAGTGGAAATTCTATGGGTAATAATTGAGATGGGCTTCTGTAAAAGAAGACCGATATTATATATGGAGTTTAAGAGGCTTTGCCGTTATTCCATTTATACTATTAGTCTGATACAGAAATCTATATCGATTATGTATTGATTGGATTTCTGTGGAATTCCATATTTTTAGAAATTGATTTATAGATTGTATTTTAAATATTTATCTTTGATAAAATTAATGAGAATCTTCAAAAACGAATATCTTATTAAAAGAATATTCTGAGTTGAGATGTGACGAAATGTGTGATTTTCCAACATTTGTTTAATCCTAAATTACGCAAGTTATTTAGAAAGACCGGGTTTAACCCATTCTGAATAATCAACACGACGATCAAGAGTCGAAGACGAAGACGATGATTGAAGACCGAAGATTTTCACGTCGTTGGGATGATGATGACTAGTATCTTGAATTGGGATTGGCCTTCCAAGGCAAGGTATTTGGTGATGATCGTCCAAACGCATTTGGAGATCGACGGACACGATGTTTCGTTCAGACCCAGAACGGACTTATAAATGGATAGCATGCCTGACATTGAAATTTATTTCATGTAATTAAATCGGTTTTTATTTAATATATAAATGCATGGTGGCGGAGGATTTATTCTCTTGCTTAACACCCTTTTGTATGTTAAATAATTACCGATCGCATGATATGAGTTGTTGATGTGGCACGCCAAGTTGCAATTGAACAAAGCTTATTGTTGCAAAGCAGAGCCTTGTATGATGATCAAAGCATAGTCTGGTATGGACATAGCTTTGTGTAATACGTTACTTCGCGAGCCTCACACCCCGGTTGAGTCTAAAACGGAGTAAGGGAACGCAGGGAGTGCGCACGTTTCTTTCTAGCTAGAAGTGGTGTCGGTGCTTAAACTGGCTGACATTTTACTTATGTGGTTGTTGGATTTGAGGTACCTCAGGTATATTGGTCGTATTGTGGCCAATCAGAGATCCGTTAGGATCGGGAAACGTGTGTTCAGGAATAACTAATCCAGTCCATTGCACCAGTTGGACAGAGTACCAACACGGGGACGGACCGGCCCTGCAGGATCCAAGGGTTGGACAGAGTACCAATCCTGGGGCATTGCTAGAGTGTCTCGAATCGGTAAGGAATTCGCTCCTAGCCTTGACTCAGATGGAAACCCAAATTTCCAATACGACATCACGCGGTTTTGATTGTATACCTATACATGGCGACATAGTGGGATGGGGCACTCATGCCGTCTAGGATTAATACATTTACTTTGATGTATTTCAAATTGGTTGCACACTATTATTATATACTACCGTGTTTATCGTATCAAGCATCTTTTGATCATTATAAGGTAAAACCCTATCCTCCGGTTTGCGTTGCATTGTGTGATGGGACATGGGTCTTATAATGGTTTCATTTTTCTAAAAAGCATTGCGTTATTTTGACGATTTACTTTAGTCATGCACTGGCAATCCATAGGAGAAAACCCGTTCCGCGAAAGTGGCGTGGTCCTGTGATTAGCCTTATTATATTATATAGGTTAAGTAGAATTCTCACACCAGTCCCACGACTGACCTGTAGTTTGTTCACTTTGCAAACTCGGGTGCCCTCTTTCCACACGGGCAGTCGAGTAGCTTATTTGACAGATAGATAAAACAAGATCCTGGATTGAAGATTGAAGCTGTGGCCATAGTGTTGATAGCCTTCCACCGAGATTTGTTCCGCTGCAATGTATTCATTTATTGTAATTTATTCTTCCGCTGTGATTATTTTCCAATGTACTCTGATATGTATATTCTGTACTCTGATGTAACATTTATTATTGATGTTATAAAAGTCTGTGTTTTTGTTCTGATGTGTTGTATGCCCAAAGTTAAAGTATTCGTAGGTTTCCGCTTTTTGGATCAGACCTGTGTGGTTTATGGTCGATTCAAAGGGTGGGAATTTGTGGGTCTTTACAATAAACGTAATCATCAGAGTTACACAGTATACAGGATCATACTTAGTACAAATACAGTTCAGCTATAAATAAATGTCTACAGCGGAAAACAAACATAATATGTACAATAGGAGCTGAACAACATAAAAAGAGATAAATAATAGAATCCATCTTCAGCTCCAGCTATGCAGAAAGAACTAGCTAAACCTGAATACAAGGCTGCCCGTGTAGAAAAAGGGGCACCCGAGTTTTAAAGTGAAACAAACTACGAGTCAGTCATGGGACTGGTATGAGAAATCTACTCTACACATTTAATATGGCTAATTACAGGACCACGCCACTTTCGTGGAACGGGTTTACTCCATTGGATTGCCAGTCTTTAAAACTAATCATTCTTTTAAACATCGCAATGCTTTTTATAAAAATGAAGCCATTATAAGACTCAGTTCCCATCACACAATGCCACGCAAACCAGAGGATAGAGTTTTACCTTATAATGGCCATAATATGCTTGATACGAATAAAACAAAAGCATTTGATATTACTACTAGTGTTTATATGTTTCAAAACAATTTCAAATCATAACTATCAATCATAGACGGCATGGGTACCATATATCATGTCGCCATATATATATGTGTATATATATATATATACAATCAAAACCGCACAGTCTCGTATTTGGAAATTGGATTTCCATCATGAACCAAGGCAAAAGATAGTCCTTACCGAATTCGAGACAATCCAGCCTACCATGTCTCAGGATCAGAACGCATCGACCCTTGGAGCGACAGGGCCGGTCCATCGATGTGGATTAAAAAACTTGAGCAATACGTCTCCCTTGCCCTATAGGGCGCAAATGAGCCAACGAATGACTCCCTCGGACCCGGATCGTCCGATCTAACCGAGGCGCCTCGCAACAGTAACAACCACATAAGTAAAATGTCAGGCCGTGTAAAAACACTGACACAACTCCTACCTAGAAAGAAACGCATGCCCTCCCTGAGGTCCGTCTCCCGTTTCTGGTTCATACCGGGGTGTGAGGCTCGCGAATTTACGTTATACACAAAGCTACGCCACACAGGCGGTGCTTTGATCATCACCACAAGACCTTGCTTTTCAACAGAAGCCCTGATCACTGCACCTTAGCATGCCACAAAGACAATTCACACCACGCAACTGTTGGTTATAAATTGCACAGAATGAATTCCAATGTCAGACACACAGTCCATTTGCAAGTCCGTTCTGGGTCTGAACAAAACCGGAGGCACTAAATACCTTGCATATTCATCGACTCCCACGTACGTCTGGACGATCACCACGCATTATCCATATTTCGGGATGCCTCCTAATCAGGACCTCAGTGACCATCCAAACGAGGTGAAGATCGGTCTTCGACCGCCGTCTTCATCTTCGACTTCTTATCGTCGATTTAGTTATTCAGAATGGGATAAACCCGGTCTTTCTGAGCAACTCGCGTATATAATAAACAAGGGCAACACTAACATATGTACGCATCATTTCAATTCATTAGCCACTAACCGTCAATCAGTAAGAGAATGATTTCCCAAATATTAACCCCGAAGGCCGAAACCAACATCAGATCAACACCCAGGAAACCATTCGACTTAGCCAACCTTCAGTTAATTTCTAAATTTCACATCCATATCGTTTATAATATTTTATAACGATTTATCGCTATTTTTATTTATTTTTAAATAGCCAATTTATTCAAAACGACGCTTCGGGCCATAACGCGGCCGTGGCGATGTTTTTCTTCAGATTTGATTTACACATATCTGAAAATCTAACCATTGGATCTTCACAAAATTTACATCATTTGAAAGATCTTTTCAAAACGAATCCAACGGTTCCAGTTTCGGGAAATTCCGACGGTCGGATCTCCCGGTATAATCGTTTGAAGTTTTGATTTCAAAATACGAACTGCAGCGTCGTTATTTGATTATATATAATTATATTTATATACATATATAAATATAATCGATTCTGGCGCTGTTTTTCTTCAGATTTGAATCAAACATTCCAGACAATGCAACCATTGGATTTTTACGAAGTTGGTGCCATTGGAAAGATTTTTCTAAAGCGAACCCAACGGTTGCGGTTTCGGGAAAATACGATGGTCGGATCTCTCGGTATAATCGCTTGAAATCACGGTTTCAAAATACGAACTGCAGCGTCGTTATTCGATATATTTCAATTCTATTTATATATATATATATATATCAATTCTTCGATTTCAAAAACTATATTCTTTTCATACATTTGATAAAAATGATATTTTTATCTAACTGTCTTCTATTTCAACACTTCACTATTTTTAACAATCCATTTATATAATAAAAATGTGATTTTTTTTTGTAAAACAATTCATTTCAAAAGGCTATTATTTTATATAGTTCATATAGGTAATAAAAGTATGATTTTTATTATAAAACAATTTATTTCAAAACGAGATCATTTTATATAGTTCACATCGATGATAAAAATTGGATTTTCATTATAAAACACTTTCTTTCAAAATATGAATACCATTCAACACATGAATTTCAATTCAACGAATGAATTTTGATTCAACACATGAAGGTTTTCTATAGTTTATATATCGATATAAAGGTGATTTTTATATTTAAAACACGAATACCATTCAACATATGAATTTCAATTCAACGAATGTATATCGATTTAACACATGAAGGTTTTCTATAGTTTCTTTATATAGATAAAAAGGTGATATTTATATTTAAAACACGAATACCATTCAACACATGAATTTCAATTCAACGAATGAATATCGATTCAACACATGAAGGTTTTCTATAGTTTCTACATACAGATAAAAAGGTGATTTTTATATTTAAAACACGAATACCATTCAATACATGAATTTCAATTCAACGAATGAATATCGATTCAACACATGAAGGTTTTCTATAGTTTATATATATAGATAAAAATGTGATTTTTATATTTAAAACACGAATACCATTCAACACATGAATTTCTATCAAACGAATGAATATCGACTCAACACATGAAGGTTTTCTATTCAACGAATAAATATAGTTTCAACAAATGAAAATAATTCAAACACATGAATATTATTCAAAATTTCGGCAGCATAACGGCAGGGTAGTTAAAACCAGGACCGTCCCTAGTACGGCTCCTCGCTCTACCTTAAAACCTTGCGGTTTTTGACAATGGGGAATCATGCATCTAATTCGCACGCAGGCAGCATGTAAATATTTTTCATTTCCACAAACTAATCCTATGTGGTTTCAACCAAATATTTCTCAACCACAAATGGGTATTTTTCAACCACAATCAATCAATTCCAACCACAAACAATTCCAATCAACCATTCGCAATCAATCAATATTCACACCAATCACAACCAATAAATATTGTCCATGGTTTGTGCACGTGGGGCGTGTGTATATATATATATATATATATATATATATATATATATATATATATCAATTCATTTCTATTTCAACACACATATAATTTTTACAACGCATATACAACTTATACATCAAACGTATAACTTATACATCAAACTTACAACTTATACAAAGCTTGTACAAGAGGTGTACAACGCTTATATAACTCATACATCGACTATATAATTTATACATCGTCGTTTTCCATATCGTTTATAAAATAGAAATCTCACATTGGGTTCCACTCCACCAAAAATAGCAGAAGGCTCAGAAAAATATGCGGACTCTTCTAAAATGTAGAAGACGTCCACACGGTCACGATGTTTCTTGTTTCATCGAATTACATCAAGAAATGAAAAGGATATGATTTTTCAAAGTTAAGATGTAATAAAGGACCCACCTTTCACGATGATTCAAAACTAGGTTTTGATCTTTCGATCAAACTGTTGCCCGATAGGAGAATCTGCTCACACAGCGTCGAAGTGCTTCGAACCACCTTCCCGGCACCGGTGGTCTCGCTCAGTTCGGTGGTGCCATGAAGGCTCGGCGGCGCTTCGAAGTCACTGACTTTGAGGACTCGTATCTCCCTCCTCACTTGATGATAACTAACAAACCTTAGATGGATTTAAAGAGGAGATGAAGAGATTTGAAATGAATCAAGAATCACTCGATTTCATTGTGAAACGGGGGAGAAATCGAAGAGAGAAGGTGGCGACCTGCTTTCCGTCCCGCGCAGTACCAATCGGGGAGAGAGATGATTATGTGGCCCAATGAATTTTTTTTATTTTATTTTATAATTTTTAAAATCTCCAAAATACCCCTCTCCCACACGAACACCAATTCTAACACAACGACTGTCGTCCCTAGTGATTTACCCCCATTCCGAACACAATGGGATATGTTTCGAAGGCCCATTCGACTATTTCAGTCAGTTTCCATTCAAATTAAAATATATAACATTCAATATTCGATTTGAACGTACATTTCAATTTGCCAGGGCCACAAACTAATTCGAAAAATTCCAGAAAAATAAATTTGGCTATGTTTTGACGATACGGTCCCAACAAAACTAGTTTCGTCGAATTCTGAGACCGTTTGCAAAAAGGACCATTTCTGGTCGATCCAATTTAACTATAATTGACCAAAACACATTTTCCTTTGCCACGCTCACATATTAGCTTCAAAAATAATGAAATTTGAAACATAGCAATAACTTCACATCCCGGATCTAACAAAAGTGGTTTCGTCGAATTCCGAGGTCGTATGCAAAATGGCCAATTTCACGGGCTATATAAATTCCATAGCGACCTTTCTGAAAATTCATTTGGCCATAACTTTTGCTTTCCGCTATGAAACTTCGATTTTTCAGATTCGTTAGAAAGGTATTCACTAACAGATTTAAATATTTTTGTATTCACTCAAATCCATTTTGTTTTGCACCCAGTACAATCCGACAAAGTTTGAATTCAATTTTTAAAACTGCAGCGCCATTTCAGGCCTTGTTTATAATTAGATTTAATTATATTCGTTTTCAATCGTCAATTCAAACTCACTGTTCATCGCTATTTTTTTTAAATATTTATTTTAAATATTTAAAATCCATTATTTTAGCCAATTTAAATTTTTTAATTTGGTTCAGATTTTCCGGGTCGTTACAATATGTGAGTATGGCACAAGAAAACGTGTTTGGGCAGTTTCACTCAATTTCGATCGACTAGGAAATGGCCATTTTTCAAACGGTCTTAGAATTTGACGAAATTAGTTTTGATAGGACCATATCGTCAATACGGAGCGAGAAAATATTTTTTCGGAATTTTTGGGGTCCTTATGTGGTCCCACTAAATTGAAATGTATGTTAAAAATTGAATATATTAATTTATATTTTAATTTAAATGGAAACTAATTGAAACAGTTGAATCAGCTTCTGGGACTTATCCCATTGCGTTCGGAATGGGGGTAATGTGCTATGGGCGACTTCATTGGGTTCGATTTGGAGTTCGGGGAGTAAAAGGATTGTATTTGAATTAAATAAAAAAATTATAAATATAATGGCCGAGTCAAGCGGGGTCAAAACTCTCCTTCCTTCTCTATGTGGTCAACGTTCTATTACCACCTCCATTCGTTCAGCGAATAAAATCACTCAGATTAAATCCTCTCTAATCTTCATCGTCGCGAGTTCTTAGAGGGGAACGAAGGAGATCTGGATTCTCCAAGCACAACAGTGATAGCTGCTTTTGAACGGCGACTCGTTTAAATGGGCTTCGAGGGCTTATTCGTGGATCGAATGGCGTGCTACCTAGGCCGGTGACAGGCGCCGTCGAGGCGGTCGGAGGGGTACACCCTAATGTAGCTCCGGTCATTGTCATCGAGGTACAACGGTGATTCTTTTCTGCGAAGCGTGGGTTCCGGCTATGCGATGAAGATGGAAGGCAGTTCTCGAATTTGCAGTGAGCTTTTTTCCTTCTTTTTTTTTTTACAAATAGCAGTGAATTTATTTTCTGATTTTTAAAGTATAATAACATTGAATTAAGATCTGCTTTTTTATATATATGTATGAAAATAATATTTTCTTTTCAGTCTTTTTTTTTATATAGAAAAAACGGATTAGTTAAAATTGGATTTTTTTTAAATAAAAATTAGCATACTTTTTTTTTTGTAAAATTAGCATTCACTTTTCGAATAAAATTAGCATTGCTTTTCAAGTAGAAATATATATTGCTTTAAAAATAAAAATATAGTAATGCTATAAAAATGTGATATTTATATATATATATATATATATTAGCTTTATAAAAATGTGATTTTTTAATATAAAATAGCATGATTTTTGAAAAGATAAAATATGCTTTTTGTCAATAAAAATAGAATGGTTTTGAATATAAAGTAGAATGGATTTTAAATATATATATATATATGTATAAATTATTGTTTTAAAATATATATTGCAAGGGTTTTAAAGTATAATCGCCGTGTTAAAGATATGATTTTTATATAGAGAAAGTTGAATTAAAAATGTGATTTTTAAATATATAGTAGCTTTACAAAAATGTGATTTTTAAATTGTAAATAACGTTATTTAAAAATATAATTTATATATATATAGCGAAATGAAATTCAGATTTTTATTATATATATGTTGAGATAAAAATGTGATTTTTATAGCGTCGAAATAAAAATTCGATATTTATATAAGAAGTAGAAATATAAAAATACAATTTTTATATAGAAAGAAGCGTTGTAAAAATATATGAAGTAGAAATAAAAATAGGATTTTTATTTATTGGAATGAAGCAATAAAAATATAATTTTTATTATGAACAGCGTGGTAAGGACTGCATTGGAATTTCAAATAAATCCAAACGGTTCAGAAGTTCAGAAGTAAAACACGGCGGAGTAGAATCCAAAGGTGTGAACTTCTGACTTTTAATTTATTTTCTAGTTGAAATATATACTAGGATACAAACGGTGTTTAGTATCACCCGACACCCGTCATCCAAAGACCATGGATGCCTTGTTTGTTTAATTGATATGTTGTGAGAAATAATTGTGTGTAGTGGAATGGAATAAAATATTTCATGGTTAAAAATATAATTTTTAATGTGTACATAAAATCAATAATTATAAACAAATCGGCCAATTTGTTTATATACACTGATTTGACTGATATTGATTGGCACGATAAATTTTACATATCGCCCAACTGCACAAATAAAACCTGTGTTTGATTATTTGAAAACCCCACATGGGTGTTGGGGTGAAATTGGCCATACGCTAGTCCCAATAATTAGCTTATGTCGATCGATTGGTTGACAGGCTATCATAAGCATTAAATATTTACATTTGATGCTTATGCAGTGTAGAATGCACTCTGGATGATGGTTGATTATTTATTGTTGCTATTATATACGTGTGTTGTATGGAATCCATATAATTAACATTATCTGGTAATTGATTGGACGTCATTCCAATTTGGAAATTACAGAATATTATAAGGCGAAAATTCATGTGTTGAATAGAATAAAAATTCATGTGTTGAATAGAATATATATTCATATGTTGAATAAAAGAAAATACTCATATGTTGAGAATATTCATGTGTTGAAACGATTCATGTGTTGAATGGAATATTTATATAATAAAATTCGCATTTTAATTGTAAGTAAGAATTAATAAATATTCATGTGTTGAATAAAGTATATATTCATGTGTTGAAGAAAATATTCATTTGTTGAATAGAATAATGAAGTTATTGTAATATATAAAGCCCTGTTGATTAGATTTGAGCCATTTTGACGTGAACGATATTTATATCGATTTTATTCATTTTTATAATGAATATAGAAAAGGAAGTGATATCAAAATATAATATTTTGAAAATACTATCATTTATATATCGATGAAATGGAATATTCAATTATGATTTGAAATTGAATATGAAGTCGAAATCATTCTTAAAACGAATTTAAAACGATTTATAAAATATGTTTTGAAAGGAAATCGACGAAATATAATATATATATATATATATTATATAATGGCCTGAATAGAACGCGCTGCGTTGCGGCAGTTCACGAATTTCTGCCATTGACTTCGAATAGACATTACGGGAGATCCGACCTCTCCTAAAACCGGAATCGTTGGGTTCGTATTGAAAAGAGCTTTCTAAAGAATATTTGAGATTTGAAATCTAATTGTAGGATTTGGAATTATGTCCAAATCAAATTTGGAAAAGGTCGTTGTAAGGGCAGTTCTGGCGGTTGTTGGAAATCAATTGTACGGGCCTTAATAAAATTATTAAAAATAGTAATAATTTGTGTAAAATCATAAGAAATGATTTGGAAAGGATTTGGATGAAAAATTCCATATTTGAAAAGATAAAAATAGATTTTTATCAAAATGAACTAGTTTTGAACTAGAATTATAATCCCTTTATTTTTGAAATAAATAAATTGGATTTGAAAGGGTATTAAAAAAAGTAACCAAAATTTCCAATAATTGAATTAGAGTGGATTTGAATCGAAATTGTCTTTGGAATTTTTCGATGTTGGATTTCATGATTATACAGATATTGTTATGGAAATTTGAAAGATATATTGATATCGTTATTTCCAATACGATATTCATTGGCCATAGAATTTGATATTGAATATAAGCCTATATATTTTCTATTCAGAGCCTCGTATTTAATGTGATGACCCCAAAACCCATACTGATGGTGTTAAGGGTAATCTTTGGAATATAACACATAAACAGATAATAGCAGAACAGACATAAATAAATACACCAGATAATGAACAATAGAATATACTGGATAAACAAAATCATCGGAGTTACACAGTATACAAGATCATACTTAGTACAAATACAGTTCAACTATATATAAATGTCTATAGCGAAAAAACATAACATAATGTACAATAGGAGCTGAACAGCATAAAAAGAGATAAATGATAGAATCCATCTTCAGCTCCAGCTATCCAGAAAGAGCCTGCTAAAAACCTGAAGACAAGGCTGCCCGTGTAGGAAACAGGGCACCCGAGTTTGCAAGTGAAACAAACTATGAGTCAGTCATGGGACTGGTATGAAAAATCTACTTAACACATTTATAATATGGCTAATCACAGGACCACGCCACCTTCGCGGAACGAGTTCACTCCATTGGACTGCCAGTGCTTCAAAACAAATAAATCTATTAAACATCGCAATGCTTTTTACAAAAATGAAGCCATTATAAGACTTAGTTCCCATCACACAATGCAACGCAAAACGGAGGATAGAGTTTTACCTTATAATGGCCAAAATATGCTTGATACGAATAAAACAAAGAATTTGATATTATAACTATTGTTTATATGTTTCAAAAACAATTTCAAATCATAAGTATCAATCATAGACGGCATTAATGCCCCATACCACTATGTCGCCATATATAGGTATACAATCAAAACCGCACAGTCACGTATTTGGAAATTGGATTTCCGTCATGAACCAAGGCAAAAGATAATCCTTACCGAATTAGAGACTCTCTAGCCCGAGCCTTAGGATCAAAATGCATCAACCCTTTGGATTATCAGGGTCGGTCCACCGATGTGGATTATTATGCCTGAACATTATGTTTCCCCGCCCTTTGGGGCGTAAATGAGCCAACGAATGACTCCATCGATCCCGGATCGACAGATATAACTGAGGCGCCTCACAGCAACAACAACCACATAGGTGAAAATAATATAAATGTCAACCAGTTCAAGCACTGACACCACATCTAGCTAGAAAGAAATGCAGGCCCTCCCTGATGTCCTCTACCATTTCTGGTTCATACCAGGGTGTGAGGCTCGCGAATTTACGTTATACACAAAGCTACGCCACACAGGCGGTGCTTTGATCACCAACCACAAGACTTTGCTTTTCAACAGAATCCCCGATCACTGCATCTTAGCATGCCACACACGCAATTCACGCCATGTAACTGATGGCTATCAATCACACAGAATGAATTCCAATGTCAAACACACAGTCCATTTGCAAGTCCGTTCTGGGTCTGAACGAAATCATCGGCACTATATATCTCGCATACCCATTGATCTCCACGTACGTCTGGACGATCACCACTCATTATCCATATTTCGGGATGCCTCCCAATCAGGACATCAGTTACCATCCAAACGAGGTGAAGATCTCCGGTCTTCGACCACCGTCTTCATCTTCGAATACTTATCGTCGATTCAGTTATTCAGAATGGGATAAACCCGGTCTTTCTGAGCAACTCGCATATGTAATAAACTAGTGCTACACAAACACAACATACGCCTTATCCTAATTCATTAGTCACTAACTATCAATTAGTAAGAGAACGATTTCCCAAATATTAACCCCGAAGGCCGAAACCAACATCAGATCAAAACCCAGGAAATCATTCGACTTACCCAACCTTCAGTTAGTTTCTAAATTTCACATCCATATCGTTTATAATATTTTATAATGATTTGTCGCTATTTTTATTTAATTAAAATAGCCAATTTATTCTAACGATGCTTCAGGCCATAACGCGGTCGTGGCGCTGTTTTTCTTCAGATTTGATTTACACATATCTGAAAATCTAACCGTTGGATCTTCACAAAATTTATACCATTAGAAAGATCTTTTCAAAACGAATCCAACTGTTCCAGTTTTGGGAAAATCCGACCGTCGGATCTCCCGGTACAATCGTTTGAAGTTTCGATTTCGAAATACGAACTGCAGCGTTGTTATTCAATTTAATTTAATCATATATATATATATATAATCGATTCTGGCACTATTTTTCTTCAGATTTGAATTAAACATTCCAGACAATCCAATCGTTGGATCTTTACAAAGTTGGTGTCATTGGAAAGATATTTCCAAAGCGAACCTAACGGTTTTGGTTTCGGGAAAATCCGATGGTCGGATCTCCCGCACTAATCGTTTGAAATCCCAGTTTCAAAACACGAACTGCAGCTTCGTTATTCGATATATTTTAATTATATATATATATATATATATAATCGATTCTTCGATTTCAAAACTATATGCTTTTCATACATTTGATAAAATGATATTTTTATCCAATGGACATTCACTTCGACACTTCACTGTTTTTAACAACTCATGTATATAGTAAAAATGTGATTTTTATTGTAAAACGATTTATTTCTAAAAACGGCTATTTTATATAGTTCATATAGGTGATAAAAATATGATTTCTATTATAAAACAATTTATTTTAAAACACGAATACAATTCAACACACGAATTTCTATTCAACGAATGAATTTCTATTCAACACATGAACGGTTTCAACATATGAAAATAATTTCAACAAATGAAAATAATTCTAACAAATGAATATTTCAGAAAATTTCGGCAGCATAACGGCAGGATAGTTAAAACCGGGGCCGTCCCTAGTACGGCTCCTCGCTCTACCTTAAAGCCTCACAGCTTTTGACAATGGGGATTTCATGCATCTAGTTCGCACGCAGGCGACATGTATATTTTTTTTTCATTTCCACAAACTAATCCTATGTGGTTTCAGCCAAATAATTCTCAACCACAAACGGTTATTTATCAACCACAATTAATCAATTTCAACCAAAAACAATTCTAATCAACCAATTTTCACACCAATCACAACTAATAAATATCGTCCATGATTTGTGGACGAGGGGCGTATATATATACATACATACATATATATATTTATTTATAAGCATTTCACTTCTATTTCAACACATATATAATTTTTACAATGCATATATAACTTATATATCGAACGTACAGCTTATACAACGCTTATATAAGAGGTGTACAACGCTGATATAACTCATACATCGACTATATAATTTATACATTGTCGTTTTCCATGTTGTTTATAATTTAGAAATCTCACATTTGGTTCCACTCCACCAAAAATAGCAGAAAGCTCAGAAAAATATGCGGTCTCTTCTAGAATGTAGAAGACGTCCACACGAGTCCACTGTCTCTTGTTTCACTGAATTTCGTCAACAAACGAAAAAGATAGGATTTTTACAGTGAAATCAAATACCGTAGCGCTTTAAACTGCTATTAAATAGTTTAAAATAAAAATCAGCTGTACCTTTTTATTCAGTTCAAAACTAGGTTTTGAAATTTTGCGAAATCCGTGCAACGATAGATGGATCGGCTTGTACCACTTGGAAGAGCTTGGAGAGGGCTTCAGGCATGTGGGGGTGTTGGCCAGATCGATGGTCTTAATCGGGTGCGGCGGCGCGATGAAGGTCGGATCTTTAAGGACCTCGTTCTCACGAAACACGAGACAAGGAGGAGCGAAGGTGGTATGGATTTGAAGAGGGGAGGGAGGCGAACAAAAAACCCAATTGGAAGCGGGGCTAAAGATCGACGTGGCGGCGACAAAAAGCTCGGGAAGTTTCGAGCCGCTTTCCGTCGTCGAGATCGTTTTAGGGGGGGTTTCTGATGTGGACCAATCCCTTTTTTTATTTATAAAGTTTTAAAAATCCAAAAATACCCCTTCCCTCCTGCGAATTCCAAACCCACCGACTGTCGTCCCTAGCGTTTTACCCCCATTCCTAACACAATGGGATATGTTTCGTAGGCTCATTCGACCGTTTCAGTCCGCTTTCCTTCAAATTAAAATATAAAACATTCAATATTCGATTTGAACATACATTTCAATTTTCCAGGGCCACAAACTGATTCTAAAAATTCCAGAAAAATAAATCCGGCTATGTTTTGACGATACGGTCCCAATAAAACTAGCTTCGTCGAATTCTGTGACCGTTTGAAAAATGGCCCATTTCTGGTCGATCCAATTTAACTTTAATTGACCAAAACACGTTTTCCTTTGCCACGCTCACATATTAACTTCAAAAATTATGAAATTTAGCAATAATTTGACATCTCGGATCCAACAAAAGTGGTTTCGTCGAATTCTGAGGTCGTTTGAAAAATGGCCATTTTTACGGGCTATATATATTCTACATCGACCTTTCTGAAAATTCATTTGGCCATAAGTTTTGCTTCCTGCTATGAAACTTCGATCTTTCAGATTCGTTAGAAAGATATTGACTAACAGATTTAAATATTTTCAATTTCGCTCAAATCCGTTTTGTTTTGCACCCTGTACAGTCAGTCAAAGTTTGAATTCAAATTTTGAAACTACCGCGCCTTTTCAGGCCTGGTTTATAATTAGAATTAATTATATTCATTTTCAAATGTCGATTCAAACTTACTTTTCATTGTTTTTAAAATATTTATTTTAAATATTTTAAAATCCACTAAAATTGCCAATTTAAAATTTGTAAATTGGTTCACATTTTCCGGGTCGTTACATTTAATATCAAATGGGTTTTCGGTTGTCGTGAATGGTATCTTTAATAATACTGTTCTTAGACCATACGAAGTTAAGAAAACCAGAAACTAACTAAAGATTAGTTAAGTTGAATGGTTTCTTGCGTATTGATTTGATGTTGGTTTCGGCCTTCGGGTTTATTACTTTGGGAATTGTTCACTTGCTAGTTTGCGGTTAAAGGCTGATGGAATAAAATGTGATTTTGGGTTTATCGTGAACCGTGTTTTAAATGACATTGGTTCTTTAACCCTGTTAAAGACAGGATATGTTTTCCCAAGTTAAGCAATCATTAATATTGATTTTTGGGAAGATTAAAACCAAGTGGAGTTTTAATGCATCTTTAATTAGATTGAAATGATCGAGAATGGAGTATCACCAGTTTTTCTCCAGGCGATAGTTAAATCTTTAATTAGATTAGAACATGAAATGGTAATTGAATTTACCGACAACACCGTGGTGTTAGATACGAAGTATTACTAGTTTTACTTCATTGGATGAAAAGGTTGGGATTGGGAAATTAAAAAAAATGATTACTTTGGTAAGGTTCGTTAATCCCGACTAGTTTGGATAAACCATAATTTGGTATGAATTGATATACAAAAGAAGATTAAAGAATAAATTTAAAGAATTTATCTTTGATAAAATTAATGGGAACCTTTCCCAAAGTATAAGAATATTCGAATAAAAGAATATTCTGAATTGGAATGAGGCGTATGTTGTGTTTGTGTAACACTTGTTTGTTATATACGCAAGATATTCAGAAAGACCGGGTTTATCCCATTCTGAATAACTGATTCGATGATGCGTCGAGGATGAAGACGGTGGTCAAAGACCAGAGGTCTTCACATCATTTGAATAATTACTGATGATCTTGATTGGGATGTACACCCAAGAGGAGGGAATCGGTTGGTGATCGTCCAGACGTACTTGGAGATCGATGGATATGCAAGGAACAAGTTGCCTTCGGTTTCGTTCAGACCCAGAACGAACTTGTAAATGGACTGTGTGTCTGACATTGGATTTTATTCTGTGTGGTTGATTTCTATTAAATATATTCTGTTTGGCGGCGGAGAGTTTATTCACTTTCTTAACGCCCTTTTCTGAGACGTACGAGCTCAGAGGTTATATATTGATGGATATCAATCGCATATAGTGAATTGCCTGAGTGGCATGCCTAAGTGGCAGATGATCAAGGCTTTTTTTGAAAAGCAGAGTCTTGTGGTTGATGATCAAAGCACTGCCTGTGTGGTATAGCTTTGTGTAGCATTGATTCGCGAGCCTCACGCCCCGGTTGTGAACCAGAAACGGGAGAGGACATAAGGGAGGGCATGCGTTTCTTTCTAGCTAGGGTGGTGTCAGTGACCTACCAGCCCCGACATTTATATTATTTTCACCTGTGTGGTTGTTGCTGTTGCGAGGGTCCTCAGATATATCGGTGACTATGTTGAGCCGATGGAGTCATTTGGCTCATTTACGCCCTAAAGGGCGGGGAAACGCAGTATTCAGGCATTTTAATCCACATCGGTGGACCGGCCCTTATACGATCCAAGGGTCACTCGAGCTCTGATCCTAAGGCTCGGGCAAGACAGTCTCGAATCGGTGAGGACGATCCCTTGCCTCGGTTCACAGATGGAAACCCAATTTCCAATACGTGACATTTGCGGTTTTGATTGTAGAGCCTAGTATGGCAACATGATATACGATACCCATGCCATTTATGATTAATGTTTATGATTGAAATTATTTTGACACAATAGGCTTATAATAGTATCAAATGATTTGTTGTTTTTAACGTACCAAGCATGTCTGGCTATTATAAGGGAAAATCCTATCATCTGGCTTGTGTTTCATAGTGTGATGGGACCTGGGTCATATAATAGCTTCATTTTTCCAAAAAGCATTGCGTTGTTTTATTATATGCACTGGTATTCTTGGGAGGAAACCCGTTCCGTGTTATACGGCGTGGTCCCTTGATATATCTGATTTAAAGTAAAGTTTTAAATAACTGTTTTACTTCTCACACCAGTCGCATGACTAACCTGGAGTTTATTGTTTTAACCTAAACTATGGGTGCCCTTATTTTCGACACGGGCAGCTAGTAGTTTTGGGTTTTGCAGGTTTATATTCACAGGTTCCTGATTTACAGCTGAATCAGTATTCAGAAAGCTCTGTATCTGTATATCTGTTTTTAGTTGTGCTTTTTATTGTTTTTCCGCTGCGATGTATTTAAACGTAATTTAAATCTCTGATATTTTCTGTGTAATATTTATTCATACTCTGTATATTTTTATATGCTGATGGAATTATTGTAATATACAATGGAATGTTCTTCTGTTTGTGTTCCCATTTGTCGTGTTCTCAAAACAATCAGGTGTTTTGAACGATCTTGGCAGGTTTAACAATCGATTCGGATCGAGCGAAATTCCTTATCGTTACATTTGGTATCAGTACAAAGCTCGGAGAACAAAACCCGTTGGAACCAAATAAAAGAATTCATCAGAGATTGGATTAGTAATATCCAATGGGAATGACTCGTTAGAGATGGGATCAGTAGTAACCTAGAACGAGTGTGAAGAGTATATTTTTAAAATGAAAACAATTTTTGTTTTGAAAATTTAAATCAATTATTCATATTTGAATATTTATTTTAAATTGATTTGGACAATCAAGTATATAAAGATTTTGCGTATACGTCTGATCCGCGTGCATTCGAAGTTTTAATATAATGGATAGATATAGAATCACACTCCAGTTACCCGGGGATAATCCTGATGATGGTGCATCATCATCAACATTTATATTCGAGTGTCGAAAGTGGGATATCTATATATTTCCAATTGACTAGTGTGAGAGCCAAAACTAGATAGCATATAATTTTGTGACTTGGCATCAAAAAAATGATTTTTTGTACATATATCAAAATTAAGAATTTGAAACGTTAATCAACTAATTGATTGCTGATTGTGTTGTTTGATTATTGTTCAATTAATTAAAGTTTGAATATTTAGGCAGAATTGAACCAAATAGTGAATTGTATTGAAAATTTGTCGCATTTGCATACATATACATGTACTTACATTAAACAGGTCATAACAAGGAGGCTAGAGAAGAGGAATAAAACTGTTTGCCCAACAAGTAGGTACATGTTTATTGTATTTCTTGGGAATTTGATAATTGTATGAGTCGATTGGCTAGTCGCTTGGCTTTTTCTTTTTCTTTTGGATTGGTGAGGGCCATGGGAGGCCATTTAAAATATCTCGAAACTCCCGGTGCAGCGGAGGTTATGGCGAAATTTTTCGAAAATTTAGGGTGTTAGCCAAATTTTTGAAGAATTTGAAAAGTTCTTAGAAACTGAAAAGTTGAAGAACTTAAGCCATAAAGAAAATAATGAAAGTTGAGTTGGTTAGTAAAACAACTTTCAGCTTCGTTCCTTTTCGGGGACGAAAAGTTTTAATTGGGGGAGATTGTAATAACCCGGAAATCTGAGCCAATTTAAAAATTTTATTTTGGCAATTTTAATGAATTTTGAATATTTAAAATGATTTATTTTAAATAATAACAACGAGAAAAATATTTTGAATAGAATTAGAATGTGTATATTTATTTGAATCGACGTTAGAATATAATTATTTATTTTCAATTATAAAAGGAATTGAAAATGGCGCGGTAGTTCGAAAATTCGATTTCAAAGTTCAAATGAATGTACATGATTCAAAATAAACCGAATTTTAGTGAAACCAAAAATATTAGAATTTATTTGAGAATATCTTTCCAACGAATCCGAAAAATTGAAGTTTCCTAGCGGGAATAAAAAGTTATGTCCAGTTGAAAATTCAGAATAGTCGTTATGGAATTCTGGCCCTTAAAAAAATGGAAATTTTGCAAACGACCTCTGTTTTCGACGAAACCACTTTTGTTGGATCCGAGATGTCAAATTGTTGCTAGATTCCAAAATTCATAATTTTCTAAGTCAGTATGTGAGCGTGGAACAAGAAAATGTGTTTGGGCAGTTTTAGTCAATTTCGATCGACCAGAAAATGGCCAATTTTCAAACGGTCTCAGAATTTGACGAAATTAGTTTTGATAGGATTGTATCGTCAATACAGAGCGAGAAAATATTTTTTGGGAATTTTTGGGGTCCGTATGTGGTCCTAGTAAATTGCAATGTACGTTAAAAATTGAATATATTGATTTATATTTTAATTTAAATGGAAACTGATCGAAACAGTAGAACCAGCTTTCGGGACATATCCCATTGCGTTCGGAATGGGGGTAATGTGCTATGGGCGACATTCGTTGGGCTCGATCTAGATTTCGGGGACTAAACAGATTATATTTGAATTAAATAAAAAAATTATAAATATAAGGCCAGGTCAAACGGGGTCAAAACCCTCCTTCCTTCTCTATGCGTTCAACGTTATATTACCACCTCTATTCGTTCAGCGACTAAAATCACTCGGATTAAATTCTCTCCAATCTTCTAATCCAATGATTTTTATCCCCAATTTTCAAAGGCAATATTCTTCATCGTCGCGAGTTCTAAGAGGGGAACGAAGGAGATCTGGAATCTCGAAGCACAGCGGTGATAGCTACTTTCGAAAGGCGGCTTGTTTAAATGGGTTTTGAGGGCTTATTCGTGCATCGAATGGCATGCTACCTAGGCCGGTGACAGGCGTCGTCTAGGCGGTCGGAGGGGGACACCCTAATGTAGCTCCAGTCATCGTCATTGAGGTACAGTGGCGATTCTTTATTGCGAAGCGTAGGTTCCTGCTATGGGATGAAGACGGAAGGTAGTTCTCGAATTTACAGTGAGCTTTTTTCCTTTTTTCCCTTTTTTTTTAAAATAGCAGTGAATTTATTTTCTGATTTTTAAAGTATAATAACATTAAATTAAGATCTGTTATATATATATATATATATATATATATATATATGAAAATATTATTTTCTTTTCAGTCTTTTTTTTATATAGAAAAAAGGGATTAGTTAAAATGAGATTTTTTTAAATAAAAATTAACATACATTTTTTTGTAAAATTATCATTCACTTTTCGATTAAAATTAGCATTGCTTTTCAAATAGAAATATACATTATACATTGCTTTAAAAATAAAAATATAGTAACGCTATAAAAATGTGATTTTTATATATATAGTAGCTTTATAAAAAGTTGATTTTTTTAATATAAAATAGCATGATTTTTGAAAAGATAAAATATGATTTTTGTAAATAAAAATAGAATGGTTTTGAATATAAAGTAGAATGGATTTTAAAATATATACATAAATCATTGTTTTAAAATATATATAGCATGGGTTTTAAAGTATAATCACCGTGTTAAAGATATGATTTTTATATAGAAAGAGTTGAATTAAAAATGTGATTTATATATATATATATATATATATATATATTAGCTTTATAAAAATGTGATTTTTAAATTGTAAATAGTGTTATTTAAAAATATAATTTATATATATATAGCGAAATAAAAATCTGATTTTTATTATATATATGTTGCGATAAAATTTGATTGTTATAGCGTCGAAATAAAAATTCGATCTTTATATAAGAAGTAGAAATATAAAAATATAATTTTTATATAAAAAGAAGTGTTGTAAAAATATATGAAGTAGAAATAAAAATATGATTTTTATTTATTGGAATGAAGCAATAAAAATATAATTTTTATTATGAATAGCGTGGTAAGGATTGCATTGGAATTTCAAACAAATCCAAACGGTTCAGAAGTTCAGAAGTAAAACATGGCGGAGTGGAACCAAAAGGTGAGAACTTCTCACTTTTAATTTACTTTCTAGTAGAAATATATACTAGGATGCAGACAGTGCTTAGTAGTACCCAACACCCGTCGTCCATAGACAATGGATGACTAATTTGTTTGATTGATATGTTGTGAAAAATTATTGTGTGTAGTGGAATGGAATAAATTATTTTATAGTTAAAAATATAATTTTTAACGTGTATATAAAATAAATAATTATAAACAAATCGGATGATTTGATTATATATACTGATTTGACTGATATTGATTGGGACGATAAATTTTACACATCGCCCAACTGCACAAATAAAACCTGTGTTTGATTGTTTGAAAACCCCACACAGGTGTTGAGGTGAAATTGTCCATACACTAGTCCCAATAATTAGCTGTATGTCGATCGATTGATTGACAGGCTGTTATAAGCGTTAAATATTTATATTTGATGCTTATGCAGTGTAGAATGCACTCTGCATGATGGTTGATTATTTATCGTTGCTACTATATACATGTGTTGTATGGAATCCATATAATTAACATTATCTGGTAATTGATTAGGCCTCATTCCAATTTGGAAAATAAAGAATATTATAAGGTGAAAATTCATGTGTTGAATAGAATAAAAATTCATGTGTTGAATAGAATATATATTCATGTGTTGAATAAAAGAAAATACTCATGTGTTAAGAATATTAATGTGTTGAAACATTCATGTGTTGAATGGAATATTTGTACAATAAAGTTCACATTTTTATTGTAAGTAAGAACTAATAAATATTCATGTATTGAATAAAGTATATATTCATGTGTTGAAGAAAATATTCATTTGTTGAATAGAATAACAAAGTTATTGAAATATATAAAGCCGTGATGATTAGATTTGGGCCATTTTGACGTGAACGATATTTATATCGATTTTATTTGTTTTTATAATGAATATGGAAAAGGAAGTGATTTCAAAATATAATATTTTGAAAAATACTATCATTTATATATCGATGATATGGAATATTCAATTTTGATTTGAAACTGAACATGAAGTTGAAATCATTTTGAAAACAAATTAAAAACGATTTATAAAATACGTTTTGAAAGGAAATCGACGATATATATATATATATATATATATATATATATATATATACATATACATATATATATATATATATTATAATGGCCTGAATAGAACGCGCCGCGCTGCGGCAGTTCGCGAATTTCGGCTATTGACTTCGAATAGACATTACGGGAGATCCGACCATCGGATTGTCATAAAACCGGAACCATTGGGTTCGTATCGAAAATAGATTTCTAATGAATATTAGAGATTTTAAATCTAACAGTTGGATTTGGAATTATGTCCAAATCAAATTTGGAAAAGGTCATTGTAAGTGCAGTTCAATGGCCGTGGATGGAAATCGACTGTACGGGCCTTGATAAAATTATTAAAAATAGTAATAATTTGTGTAAAATCATAAGAAATGATTTGGAAAGGATTGGGATGGAAAATTCCATATTTGAAAAGATAAAAATTGTTTTTTTATCGAAATGAACTAGTTTTAAACTAGAATTATAGTCCATTTATTTTTGAAATAAATAAATTGGATTTGAAAGGGTTTTAAAAAAAGTAACCAGGATTTCCAATAATTGAATTGGAATGGATTTGAATCGAAATTGTCTTTGGAATATTTTAATGTTGGATTTCGTTATTATACAGATATTGTTATGGAAATTTGAAAGATATATTGATATCGTTATTTCCTATACGATATTTGTCGGTCGTAGAATATAATATTGAATATAAGCTGATATAATTTCTATTCAGAGCCTTGTATTTAGTATCAAATGGGTTTTGGGTTGTCGTGAATGGTATCTTTAATAATACTGTTCTTAGACCCAACGGATTTAAGAAAATCAGAAACTAATTGAAGATTAGTTAAGTTGAATGGTTTCTTGGGTATTGATCTGATGTTGGTTTCGGCCTTCGGGGTCATTACTTTGGGAATTGTTCACTTGCTAATTTACGGTTAAAGGCTGATGGAATAGAATGTGATTTTGGGTTTATCGTGAACCATGTTTTAAATGACATTGGTTCTTTAACCCAGTTAAAGACAGGAAATGGTTTCCCAAGTTAAACAATCATTAATATTGATTTTTGGGAAGATTAAAACCAAGTGGAGTTTTAATGAATCTTTAATTAGATTGAAATGATCAAGAATGGAGTATCACCAGTTTTGCTCCAGGCGATAGTTAAATCATTAATTATATTTGAACGTGAAATGGTAATTGAACTTACTGATAACACCGTGGTGTTAGATATGAAGTATTACCAGTTTTACTTCATGGGATGAATAGGTTGGGATTGGAAAATTAAAACAAATGATTACTTCGGTAAGACTCCTTAATCCCGACTAGTTTGGATAAACCATATTTTGGTTTGAATTGATATTCAAAAGAAGATTAAAGAATAAATTTAAAGAATATATCTTTGAAAAAATTAATGGGAACCTTTCCCAAAGTATGAACATATTTTAATAAAAGAATATTATGAATTGGAATGAGGCGTATGTTGTGTTTGTTTAACACTTGTTTATTATATACGTGAGATATTCAGATAGACCGAGTTTATCCCATTCTAAATAACTGATTCGACGATGTGTCGAGGATGAAGATGGTGTTCGAAGACCGGAGGTGTAACGGCAAAGAATTTCACTCGATCTGAATCGATCGTTAAACCGATAAAGACCGTTCGAAACCCCTGATCGTTTTGAGAACAGGACAAATTGGAACGCAGACGGAAGAACATTTTATTGTTATTACAACAATTCCATCAGAATACAAGAATATACAGAGTATAAATGAATAAATTACATTCGACAAATATCAGAGATTACAATAAATTACATAGCAGCGGAAAAATATACAAAACACAACTGAAAGTGATACACGGATACAGAGCTTTCCGAGCATCGTTCCAGCTGTAAATCAGAACCCTGTGGATATAAATCTGCAAAATCAAAACTACTAGCTGCCCGTGTAGAAAATAGGGGCACCCAGAGTTTAGGTTAAAACAATAAACTCCAGGTCAGTCATGGGACTGGTGTGAGAACTAAAACAGTCATTTAAAACTTTGCTTTAAAGATAGTAATTCAAGGGACCACGCCGTATAACACGGAACGGGTTTCCTCCCAAGAACACTAGTGCACATAACAAAACAGCGCAATGCTTTTTGGAAAAATGAAGCTATTATAAGACCCAGGTCCCATCACACAATGCAACGCAAGCCGGAGGATAGGGTTTTCCCTTATAATAGCCAAACATGCTTGGTACGTTTAAAACAAATCACTTGATACTATTATAGGTGTATAGTGCCAAAATAATTTCAATCATAAATATCAATCATAGACGGCATGGGTATCATATACCATGTCGCCATACTAGTTCTACAATTAAAACCGCAATACACGTATTGGAAATTGGATTTCCGTCATGAGTCGAGGCAAGGGGCAAGCTCCTCTCCGCGTTCGAGACACTCTAGCAAATGCCTCAGGACCCCACTATGATCCTTGGATCTTCAGGGCCGGTCCTCTCTTGCTTTTGAGGATTAATTATTCCTGAACACACGTTTCCCGGTCCTTACAGACCTATATCCGAGGCGCCTCATATCCAACAACCACACAGGTGAAAAGTATATAAATGTCCGGGCTGGTAGGTCACTGACACCACCCTAGCTAGAAAGAAACGTCGTGCTCTCCCTGCAGTCACTATCCCGTTTTTGACTCATACCGAGGTGTGAGGCTCGCGAATTCACGTTATACACAAAGCTACGCCACACAGGCCGTGCTTTGATCATCAACCACAAGACTTTGCTTTTCAACAGAAGCCTTGATCAATTGCCACTTACGCATGCCACTTTGGCAATTCACTCCATGCGACTGATGTCCATCGACATACAACCCCTGAGCTCGTACGTCTCAGAGAAGGGCGTTAAGCAAGAGAATAAATTCTCCGCCGCCAAACAGATGTATATTTAATAGAGATCGATCAACACAGAATAAAATCCAATGTCAGACACACAATCCATTTACAAGTTCGTTCTGGGTCTGAACGAAACCGGAGGCACTTTCCTCGCATATCCATCCATCTCCAAGTACGTCTGGACGATCACCGACTGTTTCCCTCATCTTGGGTGTACAGCCCAATCAAGATCATCAGTAATCACCCAAACGATGTGAAGACTTCCGGTCTTCAACCACCGTCTTCATCTTCGACATCTCGTCGAATCGGTTATTCAGAATGGGTATAACCCGGCCTTTCTGAATAACCCACGTATATAATTAACAAATGTTACACAAACACAATGAACGCCTCATTCCAATTCAGAATATTCTTTTATTCACGAAATCACATTCTTAGGGAAAGGTTCCCATTAATTTTATCAAAGATAAATTCTTCTAAATTTATTCTTTAATCTTCCTTTGGATATCATTTCAAACTAGTCGGGATTAGCGAACCACACCGAAGTAATTATTTGTTTTATTTCCCAATCCCAACCTATATATCCCATGGAGCAAAACTGGTGATACTCCATATCTAACACCACGGTGTTATCGGTAAAATTAATTACCATTTCACGTTCAAATCTAATTAAAGATTTAACTATCGCTTTGGAGCAAAACTGGTGATACTCCACTCTCGATCACTTTTCAGATTTGATAATTTAAATTATCAATCCACATTTTAATCTAATTAAAGATTCATTAAAACTCCACTTAGCCTTAATCTTTTCAAAAATCAATATCCTGTCTTTAACTGGGTTAAAGAACCAATGTCATCTAAAACATGATTCACGATAAACCCAAATCACATTTGATATTAAATACAAGGCTCTGAATAGAAAATATATCGACTTATATTCAATGCCAAATTCTGAAACCAACAAATATCGTATTGGAAATAACGATATAAAATATATCTTTCAAATTCCCATAACAATATCTCTATAGTCACGAAATCCAACATCGAAATATCCCGAAGATAATTTCGATTCAGCTCCAGTCCAATCCACGTATTGGAAATATCGATTATTTTCAAAATCACTTTCAAATTCAATTTATTTATTTCAAAAATAAATTGATTTTAATTCTAGTTCAAAACTAGTTCATTTCGATAAAAATCTATTTTTACCTTCTAATGTGGAATTTTCCAGCCCAATTCTTTCCAATTCACATATTATAATTTTTCACAAATTATAGATATTTTTGATAATTTTATCAAGGCCCGTACAGTCGATTTCCAACAACGGCCATCGAACTACACTTACAGCGACCTTTTTCGAATTTGATTTGGACATAATTCCAAATCCAACAGTTAGATTTCAAATTTCTAACATTTATTGGAAAGCTCTTTTCGATACGAACCCAACGGTTTCGGTTTTAGGAGAATCCGACGGTCGGATCTCCCGCAATGTCCGTTTGAAATAAATGGTCGAAATTCACAAACTACCGCGGCGCGGCGCGTTCTATTCAGGCCATTATATATATAATATATATATATTATATATATTTCGTCGATTTCCTTTTAAAACGAATTTTATAAATAGTTCTACATTCGTTTCAAAACAATTTCAACTTCATCGTCAATTTCAAATCGATTTGATTTCAATTCAATTCGAGTTTATTTCAATTCAATTCAAATTCAAATTCGTTTCAATTCAATTCAAATTCAAATTCGTTTCAATTCAAATTGATTTCAATTTAATTTCGATTCGAATTCCATTAAATTTCAGTTCGTTTTCAATTTCAATTTAAATCAATTTGAATTCATTTCTATTTTATTCGAATTCAAATTCGCTTCCTATTCAATTCGAATTTTAATCTAATTCAATTTGAATTTCATTTCAAAATATTTAATTTTGAAATCACTTTTCAATATTCATTATACAACGAATAAAATCGATATAAATATCGTTCGCGTCAAAATAACGCATCTCTAATCAACACGGCTTTATATTTTCAAAACTTCTTTATTCTATCCAACAAATGAATATTTATCCCATTCAACACATGAATCTATATTGCTTTCAACACACGAATAATCTCAACACATGAGTACTGTCAACACATCACTATTGTTGTTATGTAAAATATTTTATAAAACTATGGTATCTATCGTTTGATTTTAATCAGACTCCTACTGAGAAGTAGTTCTAATTTTAAATATGATAAAGATGTAATTTTTATTATTTAAAATATTTTACTCAACACACGAATATTTTCAACACATGAACATCGTCAACACATGACTATTTTTATATTCAACACATGAATTTTCTTTTATAATATTCCTTATTTTCCCGATTGGAATGAGGCCCAATCAATCACCATATAATGTTAATTATATGGATTCCATACAACACATGTATATAATAGCATTGAAAAATAATCAACCATCAACCAAAGTGCACTACACTGTATAAGCATCAAATATAAATAATCGACGCTTACACAGTCTGTCGACCAATCGATCGACATGTTTAATCAATCAGGATGAGTGAACTTCAAATTTCATCCCAACACCCGTGTGGGGTTTCAAACCAACAAACACACATTTTCGTTTGTGCAGTTGGGCGATGTGTAAAATTTATCGTCCCAATCAATGTCCTTCAAATAGGTGTACATAAACAAACCGTCCGGTTTGTAAATGAATATTTTATTTTATTCACTTCCACGTTAAAAATTATATTTTTAACGATAAAATATTCTATTTCAACACATGAATTTCTATTCATTTCATTTACACAATAAAAATGATATTTTTGTTTTTCTAACATATTTTAGAAAATTTCGGCGGCATAACGGCACGATACTAGAAACGGGACAAGGTCTAGCCTTATCCCCGGTCTAGTGAAGGCCCACGCCATTCACACATCAATCAAATCAATTTCAATTCACCAAACAATTCAATTTAAACCAAATAGACTAACCAACTACACAACCAAACAATTTAACAAACAAGCCATCCATGGTCTGTGGATGACGGGTATCGGGTGCTACTAAACACCGTCTGCATCCTAGTATATATCTATATTACTAGAAAAAGAATTTTAGAGTGAGAAGTTCTCACCAACTAGCTAATCCAATCATCTCGACTCTTCTTATGTAGAAAATCTTGTCGTTCTCGCCTTTTGTCACTTTCGTTGCCCGTAGCCGCTACATGTATAAAAATCTCATCTTTATATCTTCTATAAGTTAAAAATCGGATTTTTATCCTCTCTATAATATAAATATCATATTTTTATTTATTTCATATGTCAAAACTGTAGAAGCTTTAAAACGGAGAAAACTCACTTTTTTTCTAACGCCCGGATTCGCTGTTTGGGTCCTAGAATTTGCAAACGAGCTTCAATCTTCACACCATCTTTTTTTTTTTAGCACAAGCACGCCATTCTGAACAACTTTTGCCTAGTGGTCTTCTTGCCGAAAATGTGCCATTTCGCCGGAAATCGCGAAAAGACAGCATTTTGACAGTGTTTGATCAGCAGACTTCGGACGCGTTTTCCCGACAACTCCGCAATGCAAAATAGGACTTATCATATACCAAATCGAAGAGAATTTCGTGCTCTACAACTTTGGTCTTGAGGAACTTTGGCTAGAAACGCACGGTTTGGGAGTTATTCGCGAAATACGGTCAGGGACTTATTTGCAAAACGGGCGATTTTGGTGAAAATGGGTTTTTGGGTGTAGCGGGGCACACGGCCGGAATTGAGGGGGCTGGAGGGGGGGCGCCGACCTGATGGACGTGGGGGAGGGTGTGGGTGGCGGTGGTGGGGCCCGTGGTGGCCGCGGTGGTGGTGGTTGGGTGTAGGGGCTTAGGGTTTGCAAATGGAGAGAGGAGGAGGAAGAGGAGGAGGAGGGGGAGGGGGTGCGGCGGCCGGAGGGAGGCTGGTGGTGGGCGGTGGAGGTGGGGCAGCGGTGGTGGTGTAGGAGGAGGCCATTTTTGAGTTTTTGTGAAGAAAGAGGAAGAGGAAGAAAGTGAAAAAGAAAAGGAAGTAAAAGTGTTTATATGCTAGTTTCTCGCGTATCGTCCGAACACAAACGATCTCCGATGGCCGCGGATTTCGGACACGAGATAGTAGACGTGAAGACGAGTCCAACGAAACAAGTTTCGTCGAATTCCGAGTTCGTTTGACCATTCAAAAAAAATCACAAAAATGCTCAGATAAGCTCTAAAAATGCGATTTTGACGCACCTTTTCTTCTCGCACGCTCACATGCTAACTCAAAAAATCAAGCCCTCTTGGATTTAACCATTATTAGATGATACGAATCTAGAAAAAAAAGTAGAATTGAATTCCGAGGTCGTATCAATAATGTTCCTTTGTAAAATGACTGCTCGCTTTACCCGGAACTGTTTCAGCTCGCACGGCCACATATTAACTCCGTTCGACGCGCCATTTGGAACTCAACAATGATTTGTCATTATGAATCCATAAAAATTTATCTCGTCGAATCCTGAGCTCGTATGCAAAATTTCACTTTTTAAGGGCTATGTATTGTTAACCGAACAACTCCAGCCCATAGCCACTATTCCGGATATCGGAATATATCGAAGCTTATACTTTTCGGAGTTTTAAACGGCATTTTGAACTCAATGGAAGTGGTTTCGAGTCCAAATTCATCCGTATGCAAAATATGACTTTTTGGGCCATGTATAATTTACATAGCGACTATTCTGAATTTTCAACTGGGCATAACTTTTGATTCCCGCTATGAAATTTCGATTTTTCGGATTCGTTGGAAAGATATTCTCAACTAGATTATAATATTTTTGGTTTCGCTAAAATCCGGATTGTTTTGCACCCGGTACATTCAATTGAAGTTTGAAATCGAATTATCGAACTACTGCGTCATTTTCAATTCTATTTATAATTATATATAATTATTTATATTCTAACGACGACGCGTATAATATATACGTTCGAATTTTATTCAAAATAAATTTCTTGTCAATATTATTTAAAATAATCCATTTTAAATATTCAAAATTCGCTAAGATTGCCAAAACAAAAATTTTAAACTGGCTCAGAATTTCCGGGTTATTACAATCTCCCCCACTTAAAACTTTTCGTCCCCGAAAAGGAACAAAGTCGAAAGTGGTTTGATCAATCAACTCTACATTCAATATGACTTCCATTCTCTAACTTTTCAGTTTCTGAGAATTTTAAAATCTTCAAAAATTTGGCTAACACCTTAAATTTTTGAAAAATTTCGCCATAACCTCCCCTGCAATGGGAGCATCGGGAAATCTCAAATAGCTTCCCCGGTCCTTCTAATCTCAGAAAGAAAAAGAAAAAGCCAAGCGGCTAGCCAATAGGCTCACAAAATCATCATCACCCAAACAAAACAGGAAATTATGTAGTAAACATGTACCTATTTGTCGGGCAAACAAATTTTATTCTTCGGCTCTAGCCTCCTTGCTATGACCTGTTCAATGTAAGTATATGTATATGCAAGCAGATGCAACTGATTTTCAATACAATTCAATATTTGATACAATTAGGCTAAATGGTTCAAAATTAGCAAACAAATAAACAAACAACACAAACATCAATCAATTAGTGAATTAGAGTTTCAAATTCATAAATTTGATATATATACAGAAAATCATGTTTTGATGCCAATTCACAACAATGTGTTCTACCTATATAAGTTTTGGTTCTCACACCAGTCTGATGGAAATATATAGATATCACACCTTCGAAACACGAATATAAATACTGATGATGTGGCCACATCATCAGAATTATCCCCGGGTGTCTAGAATGTGATTCTATATCTATCCAATATATTAAAACTTCGAATATACGTTCATGACGCGTATATGCAAAATCTTTATATACTAGATTGTCCATATTCAAAATAAATAAATATTCAAATACGTATAAAACGATTTAAATTTTTAAAACAAAATTGTTTTCTCTTGAAAAATATACTCTTCACACTCGTTCTAGGATACTACTAATCCTATCTCTAACGAGTCATTCTAATTGGATATTACTAATCCAATATCTGATGAATTCTTTCGTATGGTTCTAATGTGTCTTGTTCTCGAGCCCTGTAAACCAAAGCTCTGATACCAACTGTAACGGCAAAGAATTTCGCTCGATCTGAATCGATCGTTAAACCGATAAAGACCGTTCGAAACCCCTGATCGTTTTGAGAACAGGACAAATTGGAACGCAGACAGAAGAACATTTTATTGTTATTACAACAATTCCATCAGAATACAAGAATATACAGAGTATAAATGAATAAATTACATTCGACAAATATCAGAGATTACAATAAATTACATAGCAGCGGAAAAATATACAAAACACAACTGAAAGTGATACACGGATACAGAGCTTTCCGAGCATCGTTCCAGCTGTAAATCAGAACCCTGTGGATATAAATCTGCAAAACCAAAACTACTAGCTGCCCGTGTAGAAAATAGGGGCACCCATAGTTTAGGTTAAAACAATAAACTCCAGGTCAGTCATGGGACTGGTGTGAGAACTAAAACAGTCATTTAAAACTTTGCTTTAAAGATAGTAATTCAAGGGACCACGCCGTATAACACGGAACGGGTTTCCTCCCAAGAACACTAGTGCACATAACAAAACAGCGCAATGCTTTTTGGAAAAATGAAGCTATTATAAGACCCAGGTCCCATCACACAATGCAACGCAAGCCGGAGGATAGGGTTTTCCCTTATAATTGCCAAACATGCTTGGTACGTTTAAAACAAATCACTTGATACTATTATAGGTGTATAGTGCCAAAATAATTTCAATCATAAATATCAATCATAGACGGCATGGGTACCATATATCATGTCGCCATACTAGTTCTACAATTAAAACCGCAATACACGTATTGGAAATTGGATTTCCGTCATGAGTCGAGGCAAGGGGCAAGCTCCTCTCCACGTTCGAGACACTCTAGCAAATGCCTCAGGACCCCACTATGATCCTTGGATCTTCAGGGCCGGTCCTCTCTTGCTTTTGAGGATTAATTATTCCTGAACACATGTTTCCCGGTCCTTACAGACCTATATCCGAGGCGCCTCATATCCAACAACCACACAGGTGAAAAGTATATAAATGTCAGGGCTGGTAGGTCACTGACACCACCCTAGCTAGAAAGAAACGCCGTGCTCTCCCTGCAGTCACTATCCCGTTTTTGACTCATACCGAGGTGTGAGGCTCGCGAATTCACGTTATACACAAAGCTACGCCACACAGGCCGTGCTTTGATCATCAACCACAAGACTTTGCTTTTCAACAGAAGCCTTGATCAATTGCCACTTACGCATGCCACTTTGGCAATTCACTCCATGCGACTGATGTCCATCGATATACAACCCCTGAGCTCGTACGTCTCAGAGAAGGGCGTTAAGCAAGAGAATAAATTCTCCGCCGCCAAACAGATGTATATTTAATAGAGATCAATCAATACCGAATAAAATCCAATGTCAGACACACAATCCATTTACAAGTTCGTTCTGGGCCTGAACGAAACCGGAGGCACTTTCCTCGCATATCCATCCATCTCCAAGTACGTCTGGACGATCACCGACTGTTTCCCTCATCTTGGGTGTACAGCCCAATCAAGATCATCAGTAATCACCCAAACGATGTGAAGACTTCCGGTCTTCAACCACCGTCTTCATCTTCGACATCTCGTCAAATCGGTTATTCAGAATGGGTATAACCCGGCCTTTCTGAATAACCCACGTATATAATTAACAAATGTTACACAAACACAATGAACGCCTCATTCCAATTTAGAATATTCTTTTATTCACGAAATCACATTCTTACGGAAAGGTTCCCATTAATTTTAGCAAGGATAAATTCTTCTAAATTTATTCTTTAATCTTCCTTTGGATATCATTTCAAACTAGTCGGGATTAGCGAACCACACCGAAGTAATTATTTGTTTTATTTCCCAATCCCAACCTATATATCCCATGGAGCAAAACTGGTGATACTCCATATCTAACACCACGGTGTTATCGGTAAAATTAATTACCATTTCACGTTCAAATCTAATTAAAGATTTAACTATCGCTTTGGAGCAAAACTGGTGATACTCCACTCTCGATCACTTTTCAGATTTGATAATTTAAATTATCAATCCACATTTTAATCAAATTAAAGATTCATTAAAACTCCACTTAGCTTTAATCTTTTCAAAAATCAATATCCTGTCTTTAACTGGGTTAAAGAACCAATGTCATCTAAAACATGATTCACGATAAACCCAAATCACATTTGATATTAAATACAAGGCTCTGAATAGAAAATATATCGACTTATATTCAATGCCAAATTCTGAAACCAACAAATATCGTATTGGAAATAACGATATAAAATATATCTTTCAAATTCCCATAACAATATCTGTATAGTCACGAAATCCAACATCGAAATATCCCGAAGATAATTTCAATTCAGCTCCAGTCCAATCCACGTATTGGAAATATCGATTATTTTCAAAATCACTTTCAAATTCAATTTATTTATTTCAAAAATAAATTGATTTTAATTCTAGTTCAAAACTAGTTCATTTCGATAAAAATCTATTTTTACCTTCTAATGTGGAATTTTCCAGCCCAATTCTTTCCAATTCACATATTATAATTTTTCACAAATTATAGATATTTTTGATAATTTTATCAAGGCCCGTACAGTCGATTTCCAACAACGGCCATCGAACTGCACTTACAGCGACCTTTTTCGAATTTGATTTGGACATAATTCCAAATCCAACCGTTAGATTTCAAATTTCTAACATTTATTGGAAAGCTCTTTTCGATACGAACCCAACGGTTCCGGTTTTAGGAGAATCCGACGGTCGGATCTCCCGCAATGTCCGTTTGAAATAAATGGTCGAAATTCACGAACTACCGCGGCGCGGCGCGTTCTATTCAGGCCATTATATATATAATATATATATATTATATATATTTCGTCGATTTCCTTTTAAAACGAATTTTATAAATAGTTCTACATTCGTTTCAAAACAATTTCAACTTCATCGTCAATTTCAAATCGATTTGATTTCAATTCAATTCGAGTTTATTTCAATTCAATTCAAATTCATATTCGTTTCAATTCAATTCAAATTCAAATTCGTTTCAATTCAAATTGATTTCAATTTAATTTCGATTCGAATTCCATTAAATTTCAGTTCGTTTTCAATTTCAATTTAAATCAATTTGAATTCATTTCTATTTTATTCGAATTCAAATTCGCTTCCTATTCAATTCGAATTTTAATCTAATTCAATTTGAATTTCATTTCAAAATATTTAATTTTGAAATCACTTTTCAATATTCATTATACAACGAATAAAATCGATATAAATATCGTTCGCGTCAAAATAACGCATCTCTAATCAACACGGCTTTATATTTTCAAAACTTCTTTATTCTATCCAACAAATGAATATTTATCCCATTCAACACATGAATCTATATTGCTTTCAACACACGAATAATCTCAACACATGAGTACTGTCAACACATCACTATTGTTGTTATGTAAAATATTTTATAAAACTATGGTATCTATCGTTTGATTTTAATCAGACTCCTACTGAGAAGTAGTTCTAATTTTAAATATGATAAAGATGTAATTTTTATTATTTAAAATATTTTACTCAACACACGAATATTTTCAACACATGAACATCGTCAACACATGACTATTTTTATATTCAACACATGAATTTTCTTTTATAATATTCCTTATTTTCCCGATTGGAATGAGGCCCAATCAATCACCATATAATGTTAATTATATGGATTCCATACAACACATGTATATAATAGCATTGAAAAATAATCAACCATCAACCAAAGTGCACTACACTGTATAAGCATCAAATATAAATAATCGACGCTTACACAGTCTGTCGACCAATCGATCGACATGTTTAATCAATCAGGATGAGTGAACTTCAAATTTCATCCCAACACCCGTGTGGGGTTTCAAACCAACAAACACACATTTTCGTTTGTGCAGTTGGGCGATGTGTAAAATTTATCGTCCCAATCAATGTCCTTCAAATAGGTGTACATAAACAAACCGTCCGGTTTGTAAATGAATATTTTATTTTATTCACTTCCACGTTAAAAATTATATTTTTAACGATAAAATATTCTATTTCAACACATGAATTTCTATTCATTTCATTTACACAATAAAAATGATATTTTTGTTTTTCTAACATATTTTAGAAAATTACGGCGGCATAACGGCACGATACTAGAAACGGGACAAGGTCTAGCCTTATCCCCGGTCTAGTGAAGGCCCACGCCATTCACACATCAATCAAATCAATTTCAATTCATCAAACAATTCAATTTAAACCAAATAGACTAACCAACTACACAACCAAACAATTTAACAAACAAGCCATCCATGGTCTGTGGATGACGGGTGTCGGGTGCTACTAACACCGTCTGCATCCTAGTATATATCTATATTACTAGAAAAAGAATTTTAGAGTGAGAAGTTCTCACCAACTAGCTAATCCAATCATCTCGACTCTTCTTATGTAGAAAATCTTGTCGTTCTCGCCTTTTGTCACTTTCGTTGCCCGTAGCCGCTACATGTATAAAAATCACATTTTTATTATCTACATTATATAAAAATCTCATCTTTATATCTTCTATAAGTTAAAAATCGGATTTTTATCCTCTCTATAATATAAAGATCATATTTTTATTTATTTCATATGTCAAAACTGTAGAAGCTTTAAAACGGAGAAAACTCACTTTTTTTCTAACGCCCGGATTCGCTGTTTGGTTCCTAGAATTTGCAAACGAGCTTCAATCTTGATACCATCTTTTTTTTAGCACAAGCACGCTATTCTGAACAACTTTTGCCTAGTGGTCTTCTTGCCGAAAATGTGCCATTTCGACGGAAATCGCGAAAAGACAGCATTTTGACAGTGTTTGATCAGCAGACTTCGGACGCGTTTTCCAGACAACTCCGCAATGCAAAATAGGACTTATCATATACCAAATCGAAGAGAATTTTGTGCTCTACAACTTTGGTTTTGAGGAACTTTGGCTAGAAACGCACGGTTTGGGAGTTATTCGCGAAATACGGTCAGGGACTTATTTGCAAAACGGGCGATTTTGGTGAAAATGGGTTTTTGGGTGTAGCGGGGCCCACGGCCGGAATTGAGGGGGCTGGAGGGGGGGCGCCGACCTGATGGACGTGGGGGAGGGTGTGGGTGGCGGTGGTAGGGCCCGTGGTGGCCGCCGTGGTGGTGGTTGGGTGTAGGGGCTTAGGGTTTGCAAATGGAGAGAGGAGGAGGAAGAGGAGGAGGAGGGGAGGAGGAGGAGGGGGTGCGGCGGCCGGAGGGAGGCTGGTGGTGGGCGGTGGAGGTGGGGCAGCGGTGGTGGTGGAGGAGGAGGCCATTTTTGAGTTTTTGTGAAGAAAGAGGAAGAGGAAGAAAGTGAAGAAGAAAAGGAAGTAAAAGTGTTTATATGCTAGTTTCTCGCGTATCGTCCGAACGCAAACGATCTCCGATGGCCGCGGATTTCGGACACGAGATAGTAGACGTGAAGACGAGTCCAACGAAACAAGTTTCGTCGAATTCCGAGTTCGTTTGACCATTCAAAAAAAATCACAAAAATGCTCAGATAAGCTCTAAAAATGCGATTTTGACGCACCTTTTCTTCTCGCACGCTCACATGCTAACTCAAAAAATCAAGCCCTCTTGGATTTAACCATTATTAGATGATACGAATCTAGAAAAAAAAGTAGAATTGAATTCCGAGGTCGTATCAATAATGTTCCTTTGTAAAATGACTGCTCGCTTTACCCGGAACTGTTTCAGCTCGCACGGCCACATATTAACTCCGTTCGACGCGCCATTTGGAACTCAACAATGATTTGTCATTATGAATCCATAAAAATTTATCTCGTCGAATTCTGAGCTCGTATGCAAAATTTCACTTTTTAAGGGCTATGTATTGTTAACCGAACAACTCCAGCCCATAGCCACTATTCCGGATATCGGAATATATCGAAGCTTATACTTTTCGGAGTTTTAAACGGCATTTTGAACTCAATGGAAGTGGTTTCGAGTCCAAATTCATCCGTATGCAAAATATGACTTTTTGGGCCATGTATAATTTACATAGCGACTATTCTGAATTTTCAACTGGGCATAACTTTTGATTCCCGCTATGAAATTTCGATTTTTCGGATTCGTTGGAAAGATATTCTCAACTAGATTATAATATTTTTGGTTTCGCTAAAATCCGGATTGTTTTGCACCCGGTACATTCAATTGAAGTTTGAAATCGAATTATCGAACTACCGCGTCATTTTCAATTCTATTTATAATTATATATAATTATTTATATTCTAACGACGACGCGTATAATATATACGTTCGAATTTTATTCAAAATAAATTTCTTGTCAATATTATTTAAAATAATCCATTTTAAATATTCAAAATTCGCTAAGATTGCCAAAACAAAAATTTTAAACTGGCTCAGAATTTCCGGGTTATTACAGGAGGTCTTCACATCGTTTGGATAATTAATGATGATCTTGATTGGGATGTACACCCAAGAGGAGGGAATCCGTTGGTGATCGTCCAGACGTACTTGGAGATCGATGGATATGCAAGGTACAAATTGCCTCTGGTTTCGTTCAGACCTAGAACGGACTTGTAAAGGGACTGTATGTCTGACATTGGATTTTATTCTGTGTGATTGATTTCTATTAAATATATATCTGTTTGGCGGCGGAGATTTTATTCTCTTGCTTAACGCCCTTTTCTGAGACGTACGAGCTCAGAGGTTATATATTGATGGATATAAATCGCATAGAGTGAATTGCCTGAGTGGCATGCCTAAGTGGCATGCCTAAGTGACAAATGATCAAGGCTTTTTTTGAAAAGCAGAGTCTTGTGGTTGATGATCAAAGCACCGCCTTGTGGCATAGCTTTGTGTAGCGTTGATTCGCGAGCCTTACACCCCGGTTGTGAACCAGAAACGGGAGAGGACATCAGGGAGGGCTTGCGTTTCTTTCTAGCTAGGTTGGTGTCAGTGACCTACCGGCCCTGACATTTATATTATTTTCAACTGTGTGGTTGTTGCTGTTGCGAGAAGCCTCAGATATATCGGTGACTATGTGGAACCGATGGAGTCATTTGGCACATTTACGCCCCAAAGGGCGGGGAAACACAGTGTTCAGGCATTTTAATCCACATCGGTGGACCGGCCCTGATGATCCAAGGGTCACTCGAGCTCTGATCCTAAGGCTCGGGCTAGACAGTCTTGAATCAGTGAGGACGATCCCTTGCCTCAATTCATAGATGGAGACCCAACTTCCAATACGTGACATTTGCGGTTTTGATTGTAGAGCCTAGTATGGTGACATGATATATGGTACCCATGCCGTCTATAATTGATATTTATGATTGAAACTGTTTTGACACTATACACTTATAATAGTATCAAATTATTTGTTTTTAGTGTACCAAGCATGTTGGGCTATTATAAGGGAAAACCCTATCCTATGGCTTGTGTTGCATTGTGTGATGGGACCTGGGTCTTATAATAGCTCCATTTTTCCAAAAAGCATTGCACTGTTTTGTTATATGCAACGGTATTCTTGGGAGGAAACCCGTTCCATGTTATACGGCGTGGTCCGTTGATATATCTGATTTCAAGTTTTAAATAACTATTTTACTTCTCACACCAGTCACATGACTGACCTGGAGTTTATTGTTTTAATCTAAGCTCTGGGTGCCCTTATTTTCGACACGGGCAGCTAGAAGTTTTGGGTTTTGCATATTTATATTCACAGGATCCTGATTTACAGCTGAAGTGGTATTCGAAAAGCTCTGTATCCGTGTATCTGTTTTCAGTTGTACTTTTATTGTTTTTCCGCTGCGATGTATTTAAATGTAATTTAAATCTCTGATATTTTCTGTGTAATATTTATTCATACTCGGTATATTCTTATATTCTGATGGAATTGTTGTAATATACAATGAAATGTTCTTCTGTTTGTGTTTCAATTTGTCGTGTTCTCAAAACAATCAAAGGTTTCAAACGGTCTTGGTCGGTTTAGCGATCGATTCAGATCGATCGAAATTCCTTATCGTTACACATACCCGTGAAATATCACTCCTCCTCCTCACCGCTTCTTGCACTATCCCACGCCACCGTCGAACTGCAGTACCTCCCGTGCCACCAGAGGCCACCGTGCCTCAGTCCATCGTCGTCACCCACCACCCAGCTCAAACCATGAACTACACCATCAAAATGTTCAAACCTCTCACTGAATTACGAATCATCATTTACGTCCAATCCCACCTGGAGCACCCACCAACACCTCCTGCGCCAACCTTGTTGCTCAACCCGTACTGTTCATCCTAGTCCAACAGATCACCCTATTTCTCCAACATCGAATAGCCATCATCCCGAACCCAATATACAACCGTCAACGTCGAACTACACCTGACTCTGGCTGACAACGCCATCTTTCCCTAGCTCCCTATCATTGGTCTTCACTTGAAACATGCTGCTAGTTTCAGTCATGCCTGGTGACTGCTCACACATGCACGCAAGTGCCTTGAGGAGATGTTGTACCCATTAAAATGGGATTCGGTTAGATATTTTTTTTGGTTTGGGAGTTTTGATAAAATAACATGGGGCTTGCGTTATATTTTGGAATGGAGCTCACCATTATTTAGTATGTTTGCAAAAGGAAGTTTCAGTTTTCTCTACTAGAACCAAGAAGGATCTAAATGAGAAGATTGGTCATTTTTATAGTAGAGAATACGTGAGAGACACGGTTTTTTAAAGGTACAATGTAGCTGTGATAACGTGGGTGACAGGTATGCAGAATATTATAGATTAGTTGGTGCGTTGTACCTTTGTTTAATTGCTTCAGGATGAAAGCTCCAGATGTTAAATTACTAAGGGTGCGTTCTTAACCAACGCGGGCGGAGTATTTGAGCGTGGCATTTGAGCGGGGTATTTCAGCGTGGTACTGTAGCGAACGGGGAAAGTGTTTTAGCTGCGAATTGGGTATTTGAGCGTGGTATTTTTAAAATAAGATATAAACAGATTTGATTTGACAAATACGAATACAAATACAGATACAGTTTCTAATACAAATAAAAGTACAGGTACAGTTACAGATATAAAGACAAATTAGCGTAGACTAGCAGCAACCAACCCATCTCTAATGTTATCTCAAACTAATGCCATTTCTCGGTATCCATCTGGGTGTACACGTTCAGTGCCTCTATTCATCGTATTTCTCATACTGTAATATTCCGCCAAGTACCGATCGGAAATTAGTTCAGGATCATCATCAAAAGCCAGAAAATCAGGGTCACCGCTATTATATTTGCATATGAAATTGTGTAAGGCCATAGTAGATATGACAACTTTCACTTGAGTGCTGAACCGAAATGTAGGCATCTTGTTGAGAATGGTAAAAAAAAATATTCCAAATGCCAAATGTTCTTTCGCCGACCATCCGTAAACTCGAATGGTAGTAATTAAACACTTCATTAGATGACTTTGGTTGATTCATGGTATCACGGAAATGTGGAATATGGTACCTCATATTTCGATATGGTGGTAAATATCCAGTCTGAAGTGGATAACCCGAATCAACCAAATAATACTGTCCAGCTGGAGGTTTAGGAAAGTTAGAGCTTCTATCGTTTGTAACAACATTAAAAATTCTACTATCATGTGCAGTCCCTTCCCAACCAGCCATAACATACGTAAACTGTAAATCGAAATCACAAACCGCTATTATATTTTGAGTTGCAAAGCCTTTTCGTCTGGTATAAGGGATAATTTGATCAGTGGGTAATTGCGCGGATACGTGTGTACTGGATTTCTGATGTGATGTGGAATAGTATTAAATTGTTGTTCTCCTGGATTTATTACATCCGCAGCGAGTAATTGAAAAGCGTTTAGGACATCATGAAAACAAACCGAAATTGTGCTACCTGATCGTTGAAATCTTTCTTGAAGTTGTCTATTTGAAAGCACAGTAGCCATTGTATAAATGAAAATTCCAACCATTTCGATGACACAGATTTCTGGTCTGGAAGCGATACCATGATGTTGCAGTTTTTCACATAATGCGTGGAAACAAAGTCTTTTCATCCGAAAATTATTTTGACAACGGTTTTGATGACCATTCAAAATTTCGTTGATCCAAGATAAGCCAGTGAAATCCGAAGTATTAATCAGCGTCATATGATTTCTCCTTTCATTCTTAACCAGATAAACCCCGTAGAGCTCAATCAAATCATCGTAATCGGAGGATGAATCGGAGTTAGACATTAATCGAATAAGTAGAAAGAGTTGAATAAGTTATTGAAGTAGTATTGTGAAAGGTGTTAAGGATAGAGTGGGTGATTTATAGGGAGGAAGGGAAGTTGGAAATTAAGCCGTTGGCGTCGGACGCGTCCGACGCCAACGGCTTGATTTCCAACTTCCAGTGGACGTTCCATTTGGCAGTGGTAAGTGGTGCTTGCGTCCGACGTCGGACGCCACAAAATTTCCCAACGTGGAAAAATAAGGCTGCGAACGCACCCTAAGCAGTGAAAATATAAGTAGGCCTGAAGAATAGGGTACATAGCTATATCGTCGTGTGGGTTTACATGAATAGGGTAGATGGCTTTTTAGGTTGCAAAGAAAGGAAACTGGGTAGCTGTTGCGATTTAACAACATAGGGTGACTGTGCAATTTATGTTGATTAAACATTGCATGTGATGTGAAAACATAAGCATAGGCGTGCCTAGCCCAGGTAAACAAATTTGGAAAAAGAAATGAGTTTGTATGTTACGTAAATATATATTATCGGTTGGCTTGTGTACAATTAGGCTTAATTATTTCCATTCTTGGGCTATTTGATTTCACTTTGAAAGCATGTGCGATTACGGTGTATACTGTGTACAGCGTATTGCACAGTTTGTTGGGTACGCTGCACTCATTTCTTAAGATTTAAGTTTTTATATAATATTATTTATCTTTATTTGGTACGTTGATTTTATACAGTTATCAAATCTTACAAATATTCACCGTTCTTTACGTTGAGCGTTTAAATTTCGCACTTATGAACTCCAAATATGATATATATGGATTGTATAACTCAGTATTACAATTTCTGAGTTAAACAATTTAAAAATCCTTTTTAAATACATTTAAAAAACGTTATATTTTAATAACCATTTCCATAGCGACTATTCTAAAATTTGAATTGGACATAACTAACAATCTATAACACGAAATCTCGAGTTATCTCTTTCATTAGAAAATTATAACCAATTAGATTCTAACGTTTCTTATTTTATAGAACTACGACTTAAAAGATCTTATGTATTCAAATGAAGTTCATATCGTAAATTACGTACTACCGAGTCATTTTGAGCTCGTTTTATATTTTAATTATAAATTTAATGTTCAAACTCCTTTTAACAACGGATTATATATTATAATCCATTAATATTTCAAATATCATATTTAAAATAATAAAATATATTAGATATTTGAACACCAAAAATATAGGACATTACAGGGACCGCATGGACGCAAGCTACACTGTAAAGCTGGTTTGGAGTCATTTGGAGCTCGTTTGAATCTATGGAAAAATAAAATGCTTTACTGGACTAATAAAAAGTTAATCGTTATTCGACGATTAACAACCAATGTGAGTAAACTCACTAACTCAATCCAATTATATAATATTATAAACATTATCTAATGTTGATATATGATGATTGAATGTGTGTAATGGATGTTTGGATGAATTACTTATAAATTGATTGAAATTATAAATATGGTTATATATATATATATATATATAACTTTGACTCAATATTGATCATATTTATTATGATATCTCGTACTAAAATGAAATTGATGTTATTATGTTGATTAACATTTGTGGATGCAGGGAAACAGGTTGGAGGGATCCAAATGGATTCCTCAAGATTATTACTATTTATTTTCATGTATTGTGATATATGACATATTGATTGTTATGTGATAGATTTTGATGTATTGGTTGTTTGAATAACACTGGTCCTAAATTAATTGGTACTTAAATAGCATAGAAATATATTTTAAATAAAAGAAAAAAGTGAATTTGGTGTTTAAAAGGAAAATCTTTGTTTTTAAAATAGAAATTTAATTTCGAGTGGGCTGGAATATAATAGCTTGTTTTTAATGGTAAAACAAGTAGTTGACTTATAAACGAGGTTTGTAAATGAAGTGTAAAAATTATTGTTGAAAAATTTAGGAATATAAATTCAAGAATGTATTTAAAAAGGAAATGGGAGATCATTTTAGAAAGGAAACAATCAAATTATTCCAACGCTCGGAATGTGAGTAGAATTAAAATAAATCCATAGGGTCTATAATTAGAATTCGACTGTGTCGAATGTTGTAAAAATATTTTATTTTCAGAAATTATATATTATATAATTCGGAACTAGATAAGACAATTAATATTTGATTTGAAATCGATATATTTTAATTGGTTATAAAATCGCTATAGAGTTATAAACTTGTTAAATAAAATAGACTAGAAGATTGGTGTCTAAACGAAAATTGATAAATAAAATGGAATGTAAATAAGAAGTTATAAAATGACTCGATAATTTGATTTTGAGCTTGTAATAATATTTATAAATTGAAATCAAGATTGATTTGATATAACGAGTCCAAATTTTATAAAGGAATAATATTCACGTTTTAAAGTGAAAAATGATTTAAAAGCAAACATTTTGTATGTTAAAATGATTATAAATGGAATTTAGCAAATGCTTGGAAGTGATTAATTAAAAAATGAATTTAGAATTTGAGTTGACCTGAAATGGTAATTTATTCCGAAGTTCGGAATGTTAATCGAATATAGTTTATTCAAAAGAGAGTTACCGAATAGAGATTGTTCGAAAAAGAATTATACTTTGAAATCCGATTACATTAAATTGGGAAAATACTATTTATTTTCTGATTTTTTATCAAGATTTATTTATTTATTTATTAAAATTAATGAATAAAATCTATAATTTGAAGTTAGATATTTCAAAAGTAGGGATTAAAATGTTATCGTTATAATTAATACTATTCATAAAAGAAGTGGATTCGTGAACTAATTTCGAGAATTTCGTAAGCAATAATTTGATAAGAAATTAATAATTAGAGGTAAAGAAATTAGAAACTAACTGGAAATTAGTCAAGTTGAATGGCTTTCTCAGTGTCGATCTGATGTTGGTTTCGGGGTTGATAATTATGGAGTTGTTCTCTTGCTAGTTTACAGCTTGGGACTGCTAGATGTGGAAGGACAGTGATGCGTGAACAAGAAATGGAATTTTTTTTCCATTGTTAATAACGTATACTTTCTAAATATGGAAAATAAAAAATGTGAATATATATGAGAATATTTTCCGATGATTTAAAAGAAATATTTTCTAGAATATAGAAAATCAATATTTTATAATAGATGGAAATGTTTTCCAAGAAATCGTGAGTGGATAAACGAGTTTTGGAGAATATCTTGGTAGATATATTGAAAGGAATATGGGAAATGGTATACGAATAAGATTTTATTTTAAAAAGGTCTCACTGTTGCTTGTTGTTTGATCAATAGAATTTCCATTAGACATAGGATTGTTGGTTGTATGAATGTTTTCCTTTGATAGTTAAATAACTGACTATCAAAGTTTTCGACCATTTTATATTTCTTTTGTCAATACAGAGAGACCGGGATCGGGTTTATTATCTGAAAACCACTTTGTATGGGCATAAGCATTGCAAACCAAACATGCTAAAGAAAATTGAAGACGGAGTATAGTGGAAGGACTGTTCTGCTATTCCTAGGTAGAAATTGGCTAAGATGGATTGATGGGATAGTGCCTTTGGTTTGTCCAGTCCCAGGACAACTTGTATGGATGAATATCTGACAGAGTATGCCTAACATATAATATACATTGATCTCTTCAAACGTATTGCATTGGGTGGTGGGGGAATTCGTTTCTCTTAGCTTTATACCCATGATATTTTTGGCGAAATCAAAAAATGGTTTGGCAGGTTTGATGATGTGGCATTCAAAGTGAATGATGATGTGATATGTCAAAAAGGTAAATATGTCCTCTAGTCTCACAACCGGGAAATGATAAAAATCGGGCAAGCAGCATGGCTAAGTGGGTCGCTCCCAATCAGGGTGTCTATCACCTGTCCTGAGAAAATTCATTTCCTTATTTAATCTTTCGATGTTCTCCTTTTTGGGAAACGGTTGTTGATCCCAACCGTTGGTGATATACATTTGATACACTTAAGCAAAATGAGTGGTCGGTCATGTGTGGCTGGGATTCAAGATGTTCTTGTTGAACCCAGTATATTCCCCTCTAGAGATACGCTATTAGAATAGTATTAATTTTAAAGAATATTTTGAGTTATCTAAGGTAAAAACCATCCGTGTTTATGCGTGGATCGGTCATACGATTAACCTTTCTTAAAAAAATAGGATTTTTAAAAGTTAAACCAGATGATTGTAGTTTACTCACACTAGTCCTATGACTAGCCCGAAGTTTATTTTGTTTTATTTTACCCTAAACCCTTGGGTGCCCAAATTTGTATGGGTAATCAAGTAGTTGGGATTTTACAATATACTTGGAGAGCTTGGAGAAGCAGGCTTCAAGATTATATAACTACTGTTTATTTCCACTGTGTTATTGTAAGTGTTGTACTCCGATAATGGCATTGTATACAAATACTGATTTTATTTTAAGGTTGAGTTATATAATATATTTTATTCATTCCGCTATGAGATTCATATTTATTCTAATGTTGTATTTATGTTCTTCTTCTTCTTCTTATATTCTAGCATTCTTTCTTTCTACTTCTCACCCTCTAACTTCTTTCTGTTAAAGATCCGGTACATTTTTGGTGCTTGGTTAGTCGATATGGTATTTATGTCGATAATCAGGATCGGTATATTATCAGTTCGTTACAGTGGTATCAGAGCTAAAGGTTTGGTGATTACCTTGGCTCTGTGGCGTTACTCAATCAAGATGGGTTTAGTAAACCATAGGTTGAATTGAGTGTGTATATATACGAGAGAGCGCATATGTAGATTGTATAAAAATGGCTTTATGTTGCGTAGATTTATTGTTTGAGTAGTTTATGAATTCAAGTCGATCAATATGATTCACTATATCGATAGAGGTTTCTAAACACTCAAATACGATGTGCCGACACAGTATTTTTTGAAAGGAGGGTAAAAGAAATAATTTTACCCAAAGTATATCTTACTATTAAAGAATGACTGATATCGGGATTAATAAATATATATGAAAGTGTTGGTTGTTAGTATAATCGAATAAAAATATATTTGAGATGGTTATAAATAACCAGTCGTATGAGTGTAATATTTAAATCAGACGGATTAAATCTAGATTTAAATCAAAATTTGGAATTTAAAATTGTAGAAACTTGGAAAAGTGGTTTGTAAATGAATTTTGGATTAAATATATGGAAATTTTAAAAGTGGAAATTAGGCTAGGGTCCCTATTTAATTTTAAATCCACGTCACATCCCTCCCAAAGTTTGATTACAAGCCCGGTCCCTGGAATTAAGGTGCCGCTCTATTTTCTCACTTCCGCCTTCTGGTCCAACTACTTTCGCCTTTTACATGTTTTGACCAAAAAAATGCGGTTTCAGGTAAAAATTTCAAAATATCAGAAATATTCCCAGAAACATTCGCAAAAAAAAAAAAAAAATGTTGCAAACTTCTGTGCAACTATTGCCAATAGTAGCATACATACTTACATATATTCATATAGTGTTTTATGTTGAAAATCTGGACCAATTGTCGCATACATGTATGTATATAAAGTAGAACTACGATGCATGTGTTACGTAGAGTTGCATACATGTATGCAGCTATTTCGTATATATGCATGAATGTATGCAACAAACTCAAAAGGGAGGAAGACTACTGAATATGTGCATGTTTGTATTTTGTATAAGAGCATAAATGTGTGCAACAATGTGTGAAAATGGAAAACAAGCTAGAATTGAATATATGCATAAAAGGATGCATATATTGTTGTGTAACTGCATACATCATTTATAGTGCAGTTTAGCGCAACACTGAAAAATAAGCATGAATGTATGCAACTATTTATGAATAGGTGCATCTTTTGATGTAAAAACCTGTTGTTTTGTTGTTATTTCGGGTTTTGATGTGGTTTTTTATTATTTTAGCACACGATTTTTTGGTGTGTATGTTTTATTTAATAATGAATTTTCTTGATTTTTCATATCTTTTTTGATGATTTTATGAAAAATAGGGACATAATTTACATGAAAAGTTAGATCGGGTGTGCGCCTAATTTTGAAACTTGGCAATCTATGCCAAACAGACTCATTTTAAAATCCTAGGAGATTTGAAAATGTTCTCCAAAGCATTATGAAAGATATTTTTGGAATAACGTTCGAGTGTAAGTGTTTTTAAATTTATATAGTATTGAACTCACTTCGTTCACAGGAAAATAATTCTGACGATGGCGGCTACATCATTAGTGTTCATTTTCGAATTTCTAAGTGACGAATTACTAAAACACCCCGCCTCCATTAAGGTCACTCACAAAGGGAATGCCTTAACTTTGGTGGAGGTTTATAAGTAAAAGCCAAAGATGAACTCAAGACAGATATAAATACACATATTTTAAACAGTGGAAACCAAACAAATTTTTATTTCATCAATACGTGTATCAAACAAAGATTTCCGTAATTGTCTCAAAATAATTTCAACATTACAACCTCATAACTGCCTTGATTATTAAAGAAGCATGAAAACATAAATAAAGTGACAAAAATCCCCATATTGATATCCAAAGCCATTATCCGAGCAAGAAAGATCCAAATCATACATCTACGTTCTTGGTGCTTGTAAAGAGCCTGACTGAGTTGAGCAGTTTCCTCCCTGTGGACCTGAGGGGGGGGGGGAACGAAAGAAAAGAGGACGAAAAGAAAATAGGGTCAGACATAAAGCCTGAGTAAATCTAGTAACTCTTCAATATGTGAATAAGAAAAAGGTATGATGGATGTAAACTAAAAATAGGAAAGTGTCACAAGCTAAGGAAGTGTCGAATGTACTATCACATGCATACTATATCTCTGCACCTATTTGAATTCAATCTAACTGGCACCCCATGGTGAGGATGAAGTGATCCCCATTCTTATTAAAGATCGCCCCCTACTCGCGTTAACATGTGTCATACGGCCCCCAAGAATTGTAGATACCTATGTTGGTCCCACCATGAGGTGTATCAAGACCCATGGTGGCGGCCCCGACACAAAACTAGAAGACATAGGTTATACTATTGGAGTCCCTAGTGCCCTGGTTTTCTGCTCCGGAGTGTGTGCACTGCAACACCCCATAATTCCGTTAATATTAATATTCACGAATTAAAGAATAACTAATTTCAGACGTGAGAATTGTGGGAAACAGGTTGCGCCATTGTGTTCGTCCCGGAATTCTGGTTGAAATAGAGTCCGAGTTTGCGTGATTTGGACTTCGTATGAAGGAGATATGGCTATCGGAAGTTTCAGAAAATTCAAAACAGATTTCAGAAAATTTAAAATTCAAAATTCGAAGTCAAACAGGCTAGGCAGGAAATTTCCCGCCCAGCACCCCAGGTCGACTAGGGAGTCGACTGGGCAGTCGACACCCCCCCAGGTCGACTGGGGAGTCGACTGGGCAGTCGACTTGGGTGTCGACCTGGTCCAGTCGGCTAGGGTTTGACTGAGCCCAATCTTGAGCTCCTGATGTGTATTTAGGGCTGAGTTGGCAAATTTAATAGTTCAGTTTATGTAACACCCCACATCCGTTAGTGTCACTCACAAAGGGAATGCACTAAGTTCTGTGGAGCATTTAGGGTAAAAGATGCAGATAAATTACAAGATAGACAGAAATTAAACAGCGAAAAATAAAACTTTGCTTTATTGATAAAATAGTTTATACAATGGTTTCTTTACAATATCAGAGTATCATCTGTCTTACAAAATAAAGAAGCATAAAAACAACATTTATATTCCCCGATTTTAGCAAGAGCCAGCCATAGCATCTGAAAAGAGAATCCAAGCAAACTTCGACAAATCTTCTAGCTGGGAAAGAGTGGCAGTCCAACTTAACCTGAGCTAAACTATTCCCTCCTTTACTACCTTGGGGGGGGGGGGGGGAACGGAAGAAAAGAAGACGAAAGAAAAACAGAGTCAGACATAAAGCCTGAGTAAGTTCAGTAACTTCTAGCATGTGAACATGGAAAAACAAAACGACATGAATTAACTGAATACAAGATTACACCATGACGATAGGGTCAACAAGATTAGACAAGGTAGTCATAAGATATGCTAAGATAAAATAAATTGGATACGCTCTAATAATTTTGCTGCTTCGCTATTTCCTGGTTATACTGGTTTCTATATCTCTGCACTGCCTAACTAGTGTCCTAACTAGTAATGATAACGTGGTCCCAATCCCTGTATTTTCCATCGCCTTCAGGCATACATTTAGTATTTGTTACCTAGATTTAATCTAGGGTTTTCTACCAAGTGCCTTCTAGATTTAACTAGAGTTTACGTTATCTGCCGAACGCTTCTCGGATTTAGGATTTATGCCACCTAGTCCAACTAGTGCTACCTGTCGAACGATGCCCCCCAAGTCTTGGATACACTACCTAGAGTGGTATATGTTCCTATACTTCCCCTCGCATGTATCGCGAATCGTTATCTCTTGTCTAGATGCAAATGTCCCATAATGTGCGGTCCGAGTCCTGTGTCAGGGCAAATCAAGGAATACAGAACTCGGTCGGGAGCTTTCAGATATCCGCCGATGCAGATGCTAAGGTCTGTTTTTATTCCAGTGGCTATGGTCCCACTTGACCCCTCCCTCAACTAATGAAAGGCACACCATGTAAAATGAGAACTATACGCCGGCCCCGGTGCCCCTCTATCCTATGGCCATCCTCACCCATAACTAGATAGCAAGTATATGGTCTTTTGGAGTTCTCCGCCTTTCCGCTTCACGTATCTCGATTGACTCAAGATGGATGGTAGACGACGAGTCGCTATCATAGGGCTACCGTTTGCTCGCCGAATCACGCCGGTCCATCCTAGTCTTTAGGTTGCCATGTATTGCAACCAAGGCATACCCCTGGTTCTTCTACGCAGACCTTAACCTCTGTGGGCCCAAGCGGATCATCTGCAGCCTCACAGAGGGATACCAAGAGTACCCTCACGTCCCCTCGAAGCCTCGGGCTTCGTAACCCAATTCCTTGGAGCCTTCTTTCTACTCAGACGGACATTCGCTCCTTCCCGTGTTATACTAAGAATTACTACTTAGTTTTACTAACTAAGATTTACCACTTAGTTTCCAGAATCGTTGTTTTCTAAGGTTTACTACTTAGTTCCCTTTCCCGTCAATTTGGATTGGTTAAGTGTCATTAGTCAATTCAAGCCAACTTAACCCTCTTCATTCATCCTGTTATACTGGTTAAGTGTTATCAGTAATTCATTTTGACTTAACCCCACCACAAACCAAGTTATATTGGTTAAGTATTTCTTATTACTTAAGCCCACCCATTCACCCTGTATTGGTTAAGTGTTCCTTTTTTTTGACTTAACCTTGCCCGTCTGTCTTAACTAACATGTTATTAATGGTTAAGTATCATCCCTTCATGTTTTAGACTTAACCCTATCCCTTTATCACAATCCGATGGTTAAGTGTTCAAGCTTACTTAACCCTACGGTCTAGCCCAGCTAACATATCAAATTGGCTAAGTGTATTTACTTAACCCCAACCTCTAGTCTAGTTAACATGTTAATTTGGCTAAGTGTATTAACCTTACTTAACCCCTACAAATCTTGTCTTGTTACCATGAGTTTAGTTAAGTGTCCCTATGGACTTAGCCCTCCCATTCTAGCTCGACTGTGTTAAGTTGGTTAAGTGTTCCTATGGACTTAACCCTCCCATTCTCGTTTAACTGTATGGCCCTAACCCCACCCACCAGTCTGGTTATCATGTTGAATTGGTTAAGTGTCTTTGTGAACTTAACCCTACCATTCTTGTTCTAGCTTTAACTAAATAAATTAAAGCCGCTACCACTCACATTAGACAGATATTGTTGTGATTACTGGATGTGCCGGTTGGTTCCGGGCAGGTTTACATCGCAACTCAGTCTAACCTCGGGTTAGGCGTATTCGTGTTTTCTAAGTTCCAAAAAGGGTTTTGATTAGTTTTCAAATCAGGTTTTGAAAGTAACCATCCCGTCCGTCGGATCAGTTAGGGAGAGCCAGGGAGAGCAAGAAACTTGTATTTTCCAAACCCAAGCCTAGACACTATCCTCTCTGTCACCCTAGAACTTTCTGGTGTGTCATTAAAAGAAATGTCGTTAATAAACCTTTAATTTGTCTAAATTTATATTTCCTCATTCAGGCCAAATTCTATAAGTAAATTATTTCTAATTTACTTATTTCCTAATTACTCTTTTAATGTAAATTGTCTACATTCATTCTTATGACCCATTTCCCCTTCTAAAACATATTTATGCTTTTTGGTATGTGGACTATACCAAATTAAGTGTCACTAACCATGATTTTGCTAAACCTGCCAATTACTCCCAATTATGGCCAATTTCACATTTATGCCAATATACTTACCGTGCCAAATTAGCTAATCCAATTCCGATTCAACATTCTAATTCTAGACTTATTACTCTAGTTCACTATTCATGTAAATGCTAGATTTACACGTCAATACTAGATTCAAATTACACATCTTATAATTCATGTCAAATTTATCCAATTTGCATTTCTATGAACATGCCATAATACATGTTCCCAATTTATGCCAATTTCCAAGTTAAACTACGTTTTTAGTAAATTTCATATTTTTGCCCAAACCGCATTCCCATCGTTCGTATAATCATGATTCAGTCTAGATTATAAATAATGCTAGGTTCGTAGAAAATAGGGAATGTACCAAAGATGCTATGCAAAAGATAGGCATACTAACTGGCAAAAAAAGGGTTGAATAACGACGTAGGTTCAAGAACATGGGTAGACCTAACTTAATAGGTAAATTCCCAAGGTCTAAAACCAAGGAAAACCAAAAATAGACAGAATAGAGACATAGGTTCAAGAACATGGGTAGACCTAACTTAATAGGTAAATTCCCAAGGTCTAAAACCAAAGAAAACAAAGAACAGACAGGATAGATAATCGGGTACCAAACTAAAACACTTTCCTAGTCATGAATCATAGGTGCTTAATCACAGTTGTCCCATTTATGTCATAGACAATAGTTTTGCTTCCTAATCAAAGGTATAGGCTTGTGTTCATAGTTATGGAAATAATTCTCATAGTCACAGTCACAGTCATAGGCAATGTCCATAGTCATAGGCAATGTTCATAGTCTTAGGCAATGTTCATAGTCATAGGCAATGTTCATAGTCAAAGAGGCATATGGTTCTGAGGTCCATAGTTTCATAGCCACAGTCTTATTTATCCCCGAATCATAATAGTTATTAATTTGGTCCAAAAAAATAGGCACTGATTCAATAGAAAGAATTGGCATACTCTTTTATTCCTTTAATTTCATGTCACGAAAACGAGAAACGTTCAAATCTAGAAATAACTGACTTACAGAGATTAGATTAGAATAGAAAGGAGGCGTTGCTATGATTCATGCGACGTTGCTAGAAACCGTTTGAGCTAGCCTTTGATTCTTCACTTGAAATCCTAGCCTGACTTGAACCTCTTCTTGAAAGTCTTTGAGCAACATCTCCTCGTCTTTATATATATTATTTTATTTATTTTTTAATTAAGAGGAGGAGAAGAAGCCATGTTTGCCAATAATCTTTGCAGCATAAGGTTAGAAGAGAATTGTGAATAAAGAAGAAGAATAGGGCTGTTTATATAGTGTTAGGTGGACGAACCTGGTCAAAAAACGCGACCAAATACATCAGAACGAACAAGGTGCAGAAAGCTGGAAAAACCGGGGGGGGGGGGGGGGGGGAAGGTCGACCCCCAGGTCGACTATGTAGTCGACCTGGGTGCCCCAGGTCGACTACCCAGTCGACCTGGGTGTCTTGGGCGGGAAAATTCCCGCCCTGGCCAATCCGGGCCGATTTTGAAATTTGAATTTGTTTTCTGTCCGTTCGAATTTTAAACTGAATTCTGAAACTTCTAGAGGCCATATATTCCTCATACGGACTCCGATTTACGCAAACGAGGACTCGTTTTCATGCAGAATTCCGAGATGAACGCAATGGCGCAGCCCGTTTCCCTTGATTTTGATTTTAACTTTTATTTCTGCCTTGATTTGTGAATCTTAGTGTAACAGAATTACGGGGTGTTACAGTTTAGTTCTGAGTTGATCTGACGGTCTAAATAAATCCTAAACTCTATAAATACCTAGGTAGTCTCTCACTCTAAACTCACATGAAAAATAGAATAGCCACCGTCATACCGCCGCCATGGAACTCAGTGTAGCCGCCGCCAACTAAGAAGGAAGAAAGCTAATCAAAACCCTAATTCTACTCAACTCTAAAGCAAATCAAGACTCTCTTTCTTTTCTAATTGTGAGTATGATGATCTTAACAAGATTATTATTAAACTAATTAGATTAAGTTATGAATGGATTATAAGTGAATGATGTGAATTGTCATATATGTTGTTGTAAACCTCATGCTATCATGTATGTTGTAAATCCTATGTTATGTGATGATGATATCCTATATGTTGTAAATCATGCTATGATGATATTGTATAGGTTGTAATTTTCTATGATAAATTGTGATAAATCATACATGTTACAAAGTCATGATGTTATTATCTATGCTAATTAGTTCATGTTAATCAAATCATAATGTTGATATTATTTTAGCTATGTTGATTTATATGACAAATCATGTATGCAAGTTTAGATTGATTAGTAAAGATTATGAACATATGCCATGACATCTATTTAGATCTAGAATTGTGCTATGACATGTGTGAGTTCTATGTGTTTGATGCTAATTCACACCATCATTATGTTGCATAAAACCCCACGTGCAAGTTTATACATGAATTTGGGTTACGATCATATCATGTAAATTGTGACATTTAACCAAACAAGTTGACACCTTTAGATCCATAACATGTGTAGTTTTATGCAAGTTTCACCCCTATTATGATTAGATCTATTTTATTTGTCTATATGTTGTGATAATGTATCTTTGTGCTATGAGTTAGACTATTCGAGACTAACGTATATTTTGCGTTGAATAAGCGAACGTATGGGGTAGGGGTAATATTAAGGATTTAATATTAAGAAATTGGGGTGCAATTGATATGATTTTGCATGCCATAAGTGGATGGCCATAATTGAGTCAATTATGGACATCATTAAAATTGGAATTAATTAATAATTTGAATATGGATATATTTAAAACTGGGGTAAAAGGTTGTAAGTGTTAATCAATGCTTAGGACACGAGGTTGGACTCGTTTGTGACGTAAAACTGCCCGGACCCGCCCCGAAAATCCAATACTCACAAATGTCAGCCCAATGTGAGAGGTCCTAGCCCAAATTAAAGCATAACAGTTGTAAAGACACGAGGTTAGACTCTTTTATGGTGTAAGACTGCCCGGACCCGCCCGGCAAATCCAGTTGCGATAAATGCCAGTCTAATGTGAGAGGTATTTATGAGGTTATGGCCTGAATGAATTAAAAAATACTTAACCAGATAAACATGTAAGGTGGGACATGGGGGTTAAGTAGGTGCCTTGGGTGGCATGAGGAGTCTAGCGGTTGCCTTTAGTGGCATTTGAAATACGATTAGTAAGACTTAACCAAACACACATGTAAATGAACATGACTAAGAAGAGGGTTAAGTGGGATATACTAGTGGGGACAAGCTTAGGTGGATAGCTTGTGGGGGCCCATTTCATCCAGTAACCCAAACATATCTTTGTGGGCTCGACCGAAGTCGAGGACGGGACACGCATACGGGGCTTGACTATAAGAGGCCAAACGGGTTAGCGGTGGCAACGCGAGTCCAACGGGTTTCATATGCGTGTGTGGACCCGGGCTGGTAGGTAAGACGTTGTTGCATCGTGTAGGTATAAGCCGTGCATTCTTTAGCTGTATCGGGTTGCCACTTTAGGGGAGTGATACACCCCACTGTGTGGCCAAAACGGTTATCTACGAGTAGGGAGCCGATCGAAAATGGGTTGCGGGGGTACACCTAACGGAGGTAGGGGCAGGAGGCACCTATGTAGTCAGCTAGGGGTACGCAATGCTATTTATATAATTTCTAAGTGAAGCAAGTGGGATCAACTTTGAGGGTGACTGTTGTGGTGTAGTGTAGTAATTATTCGTTAGTAATTAGGTGTGCGTTTAACGTTATCTTTATCTTCTCTTCAATACCCAATAGTTCATAGACATTTCCTTGTTTTCCAGCTTATGCCTTAGTCTAGTTATTTTGATAATAGTATTGTTACGATTATCATACTCGCCAGACTTTATGTCTGACCCCCTCTATTTCTATCTTTTTCCCCCTCCAGGTCCTCAGGGTGGGCCCAGCTCTAGTGGAGCTTGATTGGATTGCTTTATCTCTCTTTTGGAAAGCTTGGACTATTGAAGTAAAGTCCAGCTTGTTATCTTCTTTAATGGTTATTTATGTAATGGGATTATGTATTTTGTTTATCAAGATGGATATTGTACTTGACTCTGATTTATGGTTTTATGATGTAATAAACATGTTTAATTTCCGATGCAATAAAATAAAGTTTTAGATTTCCAAGTACTGCTTATTATCTGTCTTGTTGTAATTTTTCTGTTCTATATTCACTTAAAACCTCCATGGAATTTAATGCATTCCCTTTGTGAGTGACATTAATGGACGTGTGGTGTTACATGTGGTATCAGAGCTTAAGGTTACCAGAACAGATAATTTTTTTAGAAAAACTATTTTTCTAAAGTATTTTTGGAAGAAGTGTTTTCAAAAACATGTCTTAATGAGTGATTTTAAGAGGAAAGTTTTGATGAAAAACATAATCCCTAATAGCCATATATCTTTATCTTTTGAATTCTCCATTTCGAATCTTTCCTTTTTTTCGTTTTAGCATGGCTGAAGATCTTAACCTTTCAGATGGTGTAACGATACCAGGATGGTATAGGAGGTTATTAGAGGCTAGGGCCGCTGCAGGTCCAGCCAATGTTCCTCCACCACCAGTTACACCCGCTCCTCCTCCTCCTCGCGCTGATACTTTTGCAAAGACGTGCAAGGAATTTAAGCTATGGGTGGAAACCCTTTTCAAGGGTCAGAAACGTTCGTGGAAGCTAGAGATTGGCTTAAGGAGGTGGAAGAATTTCTAGAAATCTTTGAAGTAGAAGAAGGGAGGAAAGTCAAATTAGCAGCTTGGTTAATGAAGGGAGAGGCCTCGTTTTGGTGGGAGGTCACTAATGGGGAGCGTCCTGTTGACTCTTGTGCGGATTTCAGACGTAGGTTTGAGGCAAAGTTTCTCTCAAGGGCAGAAGAGAATCTATATATGGAAAGATTCTTGACATTAAAGAAAGGAAGCTCATCAGTGAAAGAATATGTCAACAAATTTAATCAGTTAGCAAGGTTTGGCTTGGACTTAGTGAACACGCCGGAGAAGAAGGCTCTGAGGTTCGTAAATGGATTGAATGAGCCGTTGCAAGGGTTGGCTATGACCCACATCCCTATGAGGGCCACATTTGAGAAGCTAGTAGACATGGCACTCATGCACGAGGAGAAAGTCGCTAATGCTAATAAGGCACCCGAGAAGAAATGGGATCAGAAGAAACCACAACAGCAAAACAAGAAGGGTGGTAAAGACAATAATAACAAGTGATAGAAGAAATTCTTTAATTGTGGGACATCAGGCCATCTCAGCAAGGATTGCAGAAAGAAAAAGAAGACTGGTTGTTTTCACTATGGTGAAGCGGGACATCTAGTGAAGGACTGCTCAAAGAAGGGGCAGAGGGCAGGGTCTACCTCGGGAGGATAGGTGCAGGCTCTTATGGCACTAGGGCAGGCAAGGGGACAAGTTCAGGCTCTCGCGGTCCCACCGCTGCAAGAACGAGGTAGAACCATTTCTGTTGAAAGCTTTGTTTTTCTGTTTGATCATCCTGTCCGTACCTTATTCGATTCGGGCGCATCACATTCGTTTATCTTTACGTCATTAGTTGAATCACTACACTTAAACACCAGTTTAGTAGAGGATCCCTTAGTTGTTTCGCATCCAATTGGGGGCTCAGCTTATTTGTCCATGATGTGTTTGGATTTGAAAATTTCTATACTTAGCGTTGAGTTTAGATGTGATGCTTATGTTTTGGGCTTCACGGGATATGGGCTAATTTTAGGAATGGATTGGTTATCCAGAAATGGGGCCGTTCTTTATTGTGAAAGGAGAGTAGTTAGGGTCATGACTCGCCTTGGCAACACTCTCGAAATCTTTTGTAATCCCATAAATTCCGTTATGCTAAGTTATCTAGAATCGCATGACGCGTCTGTGGAGAATCTACGATCTGTTAGAGTGGTCCGAGAATACTCGGATGTGTTTGAGGAGGTGAAGGGATTGCCTCCGAAGCAGGAGATAGATTTTCGAATATATCTTGTGGATAATGCAAAACCAGTATCTTTCCCAGTACGCCACATGGCTCCTCGTTATAGGAGGGAACTCAATAAGCAAGTGAAGGAGTTGCTTGAGAAGGGGTTCATAAGAAGAAGTATATCGGAGTGGGGTGCTCCAGTAGTATTTGCCACAAAGGCGGATAGGTCCCTTAGACTTTGTGTGGACTATAGAGAACTTAATAACTTACTAAGAAAAACAGACACCCACTGCCGAGGATTGACGATCTCTTCGATCAGTTAGTTGGTGCCTCAGTGTTTTCGCAGTTGGACTTAGCTACTGGTTTCCATCAGTTGAGAGTGGTTGAGGATAACATTGACAAGACTGCCTTTAGGACTCCGGACGGTTTCTATGAATGGCTAGTGATGCCCTTCGGTTTGACAAACGCCCCCGCATATTTCGTTGATTTGATGAGTAGGGTGTTTAGGGAGTACCTTAACAAATTCGTGGTAGTCTTTGTAGAAGACATCTTGATCTTTTCTAAGAACGAAGAAGAGCATGCCCTATATCTTAGGGAAGTGTTGGAGACCCTACAAGCGCATAACCTTAAAGCTAAATTTTCTAAGTGTCACTTCTGGAGGAAGGAAGTACGATTCTTAGGGCACGTGGTTTCCAAAGAAGGGATAGCTGTGGATCCCGCGAAGATGGTGGCCATCCAAGATTGGAAGGTCCCTAAAAATGCTACCGAAGTGAGAAGTTTCTTGAGGTTGGCTGGCTACTATAGGAAGTTTATCAAAGACTTCGCAAAGATATCTGCTCCATTAACATGCTTGACGAAGAAGAACCTAGTTTTCACATGGGACGTAGATTGTGATGATGCGTTCCAACGTTTGAAGAGAGCTTTGACCTCAGCTCCAGTCTTAGTGCTGCCAGACGGGAGTAAGCCATTTACTGTGTATACCGATGCCTGTGGGACAGGTCTAGGCGCAGTCTTAATGCAAGAGGGTATAATAGCCTATAGTGGAAGGCAGTTGAGAGCGCATGAGAAAAATTACCCTACACATGACCTAGAGTTGGCCGCTATTGTTTTCGCGCTTAAGTCTTGGCACCATTATCTTCTTGGGGAGAAATTCGAATTGTCCACTGACCACAAATCGCTAAAATACTTGTTCTCTCTGAAGGACTTGAACTTAAGGCAGCAAAGGTGGATGGAATTCTTAGCATCCTACGATTTCAAAATAGCATATACCCCTGGCAAGGGTAACGTGGTGGCAGACGCCTTAAGTAGGAAAAGGTTGTCCTTGCGTCCGTTGTTTGTTGAGCGGCGAAGCTTAGAATTCATTTCGATGTTTGATTTTAGACCTTCCGTTGAATTTGTACCCGGTTTGCTAGCATCCTTGGAGGTCAGACCTACGCTTTTGGGGCGGATTGGTGAGGCACAGCGAGACGACCCACAGTTGGTTGAGTTAGTGGAGAAGCTCAAAAGAGGGGAGTCATCAAGCCATCTCCGTAGGTATACCCTAGATGATAAGGGTTGGTTACATAGGGATAGTAGACTTTGTGTACCTCGAGACGAAGGTTTGAGGAAGGCTATTCTTGACGAAGCACATCGTTCGAACATGACCATTCATCCCGGCGAGGATAAGATGTACAAAGACATGAAGCGAGTTTTCTTTTGGGCTGGTATGAAGAGGGATGTAGCCGAGTATGTCGCTAGATGCTTGGTGTGACAACAAGTAAAAGCGGAGCAAAAGAAACCCGGTGGGTTGCTTCACCCATTGGAGGTTCCACTATGGAAGTGGGAAAGTGTCTCGATGGGCTTTGTGGATGTATTACCAAGATCAAGGAAAGGTAATATGGGGATTTGGGTTATAGTAGACAGACTTACTAAGAGCGCCCATTTTATTCCCGTGAAGAGTAAGAGGACTGCTCCATGGTTAGCTTCTGTATACCTCCGAGAGATAGTTCGTTTGCATGGTGTTCCTTCTAGCATAGTAAGCGACCGCGATCCTATCTTCACTAGCGAATTTTAGAAGAGCTTACAAGAAGCGGTAGGGACTCAATTATGTTTGAGAACCGCGTATCATCCTCAGACGGACGGCCAGACCGAGAGGGTGAATCGTATTCTAAAGGACCTTTTGAGGCTATGTATCCTAGACTTTGGGGGTACATGGGAAGAGCATCTTCCATTGGTGGAGTTCGCATATAATAACAGCTTTCAGTCTAGCATTGGCATGGCACCTTTCGAAGCTCTTTATGGACGATCTTGTCATTCACCTACATATTGGTGGGAATCTACAGATAAGATCTTACTTGGGCCCGATATGATTAGGGAGACTTCGGAGAAGATCGACTTGATTCGAAGGAGGATGAAAGCAGCGCAAGATAGGCAGAAATGTTATGCGGATAAGAGGAGGACAGATCTTAAGTTTGATGTTGGGGACATGGTCTTTATCAAAGTGTCTCCATTACGGAACGTTGTTCGCTTTGAGTCCGTTGGGAAATTAGCACTAAGGTTCGTAGGGCCGTTTCCTATTAAGGAGAAGATTGGACAGATGGCGTATAGAGTGGAGTTGCCTGAGAGACTTAGTGGTGTACACGACATATTCCATGTATCACATTTGAGGAAGTGCCTACACGAGACCGCGAAGGTGGTAGAGCCGAACTTGCTTAGAGAGGTGGAGATAGAGCGTGATGCGACGATTCGACGAGCTCCGACATGCATTCTTGGGTTAGAGATTAAGAAGTTGAGAAATCGAGAGGTCAGACTAATCAAAGTACAATGGGGAGATGATGAGAGCAATGCTACTTGGGAGACGGAAGAGAAGATGCGTTCATTGTACCCTTTTCTTTTTGAGGGTATGTCTTTTAATTTCTCCTTTATCGCTTATCTTGTACTTATCTTACCTTTAGAGTATCCTCTCGCTAGTATCCTTGACCTTTAGTTAGGACAATCCTATGGTTTAAACATGTGTTTGAGACATGTTATGTATGATGGATACAAAGTGGATGCAAGTGTTTGCTAGAGGTTGCTCGTGGATGCATATACACACACTTTAGGCACTAGATCGGCTCAGTCACTTCATATTGCATATTGCATATAAATGGATGTATTTAGGAAAATGTATGATGATTGTATTATCATATGGATGCTGCATTCAGATGATGACTGTGCATGCATATAGAGATAATATGTAGTATTAAGGAACTTTTGCATACATAATGGACGCATGGCACTATCATGATTTGCATTAAGGAGGTCAACTGAATCAGTGGACCGCCTGATTTTGCATTAGATATGGACATATACACACACTGTGCATTTAAACACGAAAGCATTAGAAGTCTATAAGGACAATGGATGCCTGTGTTTGATGGTTGAGTAGATGGACGATTGGATGTTAGGATATACATTCTTCTTGACTTGAAGATTTCGGGGTCGAAATCCTTTAAGGAGGGGAGAATGTAACACCCCGTAATTCTATTAATATTAATATTCACAAATTTAAGAATAACTAATCTCAGACGTGAGAATTGTGGCAAACGGGCTGCGCCATTGTGTTCGTCTCAGAATTCTGGTTGAAATAGAGTCTGAGTTTGCGTGATTTGGACTTCGTATGAAGGAGATATGGCCATCGAAAGTTTCAGAAAATTCAAAACAGATTTCAGAAAATTTAAAATTCAAAATTCGAAGTCAAACAGGCTAGGCAGGAAATTTCCCGCCCAGCACCCCAGGTCGACTGGGGAGTCGACTGGGAAGTCGACACCCCCCCAGGTCGACTGGGGAGTCGACTGGGCAGTTGACTTGGGTGTCGACCTGGTCTAGTCGGCTAGGGTTTGACTAAGCCCAATCATGAGCTGCTGTTGTGTCTTTAGGGCTGAGTTGGCAAATTTAACGGTTCAGTTTAGTTCTGAGTTGATCTGACGGTCTAAATAAATCCTAAACTCTATAAATACCAAGGTAGTCTCTCACTCTAAACTCACATGAAAAGTAGAATAGCCACTGTCATACCGCCGCCATGGAACTCAGTGTAGCCGCCGCCAACTAAGAAGGAAGAAAGCTAATCAAAACCCTAATTCTACTCAACTCTAAAGCAAATCAAGACTCTCTTTCTTTTCTAATTGTGAGTATGATGATCTTAACAAGATTATTATTAAACTAATTAGATTAAGTTATGAATGGATTATAAGTGAGTGATGTGAATTGTCATATATGTTGTTGTAAACCTTATGCTATCATGTATGTTGTAAATCCTATGTTATGTGATGATGATATCCTATATGTTGTAAATCATGCTATGATGATATTGTATAGGTTGTAATTTTCTATGCTAAATTGTGATAAATCATACATGTTACAAAGTCATGATGTTATTATCTATGCTAATTAGTTCATGTTAATCAAATCATAATGTTGATATTATTTGGGCTATGTTGATTTATATGACAAATCATGTATGCAAGTTTAGATTGATTAGTAAAGATTATGAACATATGCCATGACATCTATTTGGATCTAGAATTGTGCTATGACATGTGTGAGTTCTATGTGTTAGATGCTAGTTCACACCATCATTATGTTGCATAAAACCCCATATGCAAGTTTATACATGAATTTGGGTTATGATCATATCATGTAAATTGTGACATTTAACCAAACAAGTTGACACCTTTAGATCCATAACATGTGTAGTTTTATGCAAGTTTCACCCCTATTATGATTAGATCTATTTTATTTGTCTATATGTTGTGATAATGTATCTTTGTGCTATGAGTTAGACTATTCGAGACTAACGTATATTTTGCGTTGAATAAGCGAACGTATAACGTGGGGTAGGGGTAATATTAAGGATTTAATATAAAGAAATTGGGGTGCAATTGATATGATTTTGCATGCCATAAGTGGATGGCCATAATTGAGTCAATTATGGACATCATTAAAATTGGAATTAATTAATAATTTGAATATGGGTATATTTAAAACTGGGGTAAAAGGTTGTAAGTGTTAATCAATGCTTAGGACACGAGGTTGGACTCGTTTGTGACGTAAAACTGCCCGGACCCGCCCCGAAAATCCAGTACTCACAAATGTCAGCCCAATGTGAGAGGTCCTAGCCCAAATTAAAGCATAACAGTTGTAAAGACACGAGGTTAGACTCTTTTATGGTGTAAGACTGCCCGGACCCGCCCGGCAAATCCAGTTGCGATAAATGCCAGTCTAATGTGAGAGGTATTTATGAGGTTATGGCCTGAATGAATTAAAAAATACTTAACCAGATAAACATGTAAGGTGGGACATGGGGGTTAAGGAGGTGCCTTGGGTGGCATGAGGAGTCTTGTGGTTGCCTTTAGTGGCATTTGAAATATGATTAGTAAGACTTAACCAAACACACATGTAAATGAACATGACTAAGAAGAGGGTTAAGTGGGATATACTAGTGGGGACAAGCTTAGGTGGATAGCTTGTGGGGGGCATTTCATCCAGTAACCCAAATGTATCTTTGTGGGCTCGACCCAAGTTGAGGACGGGACACGCATACTGGGCTTGACTATAAGAGGCCAAACGGGTTAACGGTGGCAACGCGAGTCCAACGGGTTTCATATGCGTGTGTGGACCCGGGCTGGTAGGTAAGACGTTGTTGCATCGTGTAGGTATAAGTTGTGCATTCTTTAGCTGTATTGGGTTGCCACTTTAGGGGAGTGATACAACCCACTGTGGGGCCATCACGGGTATCTACGAGTAGGGAGCCGATCGAAAATGGGTAGTGGGGTACACCTAGCGGAGGTAGGGGCAGGCGGCACCTATGTAGTCAGCTAGGGGTACGCAAGGCTATTTATATAATTTCTAAGTGAAGCAAGTAGGATCAACTTTGAGGGTGACTGGTGTGGTGCCGTGTAGTAATTATTCGTTAGTAATTAGGTGTGTCTTTAACGTTATCTTTATCTGCTCTTCCATACCCAATAGTTCATAGACATTTCCTTGTTTTCCAGCTTATGCCTTAGTCTAGTTATTTTGATAATAGTATTGTTAGGATTATCATACTCGCCAGACTTTATGTCTGACCCCCTCAATTTCTGTCTTTTTCCCCTCCAGGTCCTCATGGTGGGCCCAACTCTAGCGGAGCTTGATTGGATTGCTTTATCTCTCTTTTGGAAAGCTTGGACCGTTGAAGTAAAGTCTAGCTTGTTATCTTCTTTAATGGCTATTTTTGTAATGGGATTATGTATTTTGTTTATCAAGATGGATATTGTACTTGACTCTGATTTATGGTTTTATGATGTAATAAACATGTTTAATTTCCGCTGCAATAAAATAAAGTTTTAGATTTCCAAGTACTACTTATTATCTGTCTTGTTGTAAATTTTCTGTTCTATATTCATTTAAAACCTCCATGGAAGTTAATACATTCCCTTTGTGAGTGACATTAATGGACGTGGGGTGTTACATGCACGCCCGCACCCCGTTAGACCTGCACTGTGCACCCACCGCCGTCGTTTGACCGCTTACAATCAGCCCAGTAATCGTGCCCCACCCTACCTAGTTTCAGGGTACCGTTGATACCTAACTTTGGGTTACTGCTGAAACGGGTCCCTCGTTACCAGGATTTCCTAGTCAAACATGTTACGTGGTTAAGTATCTGTATTTACCTAACCCCACCCATCTATTCTTCTTAACATGTTGAATTTGGTTAAGTGTTATAGTTGACTAAACCCTACCATCTGTCCTTAGCCTCTTAGGAGCACCAGACCACTCACATTAGACAGGTAATGCTATGGTTACTAGATGTGCCGTTCGGTTCTGGGCAGGTTTACTCCGGAGCTCAGTCTAACCTCGGGTACTTATTGGGCTCAATGCTTAACCACCCATATTGGATAGGTATTGTTGTGACTACTAGACAGCCGGGCGGGTCCGGGCAGGTTTACATCACAACTCAATCCAATCTCGGGCTAAGCATATCATGTTTTCTAAATTTACGTATTTGTCTTTATTACTGAATATATGTAAATTTGTCGACAATTAAATATTATGGCCAACATTCCAAGTTTAACATTTTTGGTATAAGAATTTATACCATTTAAATGCCACCAATTTTGGCATGTGACAAACATGCCAATTCAATATATTTTTATGTCAAGTTTTCAAATATTCCCAACGTTACCCCGTTTAAACATTAGGCTAACAATCTTAGCCTAATCTTCGTTCGCATAGTTTTTAACATATAACATTAAGCTAAAAACTTAGCCTAATTTAGCGCACACAAATAGGCATAAGGGAATTCATAAACGTAAACGTGACATAGGTGTAAACTTGGCATTTTTGGCATATTCAATATGAACATCATAGGTATGAACTTGCAATTTGGCGATTCAACTAACATATAACATGGGTCATGTGAACTTGCATTCAAATCAAAGTATGACTAAGTAGGTGACATATGAAATGGCATAGTTTAGGCAAATACAAACTTGTGTTTAAACATGTTTAACTTGGAATAAAATAGACCACAAAACTAGCATGTTATATTCATCAAAATGTACAATTTTTACATCTAATCATATAGCCTATTTCAACATGAACTTGCATAGTTTATGAAACCCAAACGATGTTTGACATAGAACCAATTATATTTTGCAAATAAACATGAACTTGCATAGTTTGTGAAACATAGATCCAATTATACTTGCAAACATAGATCTAATTATACTTGCCAATAAACATAAGGACGATATCATAGGTTTTGGGTCATGTAGGCATAAAAGGTCTATAACATGTTTACACAAATTCTAATTTAGACTAAGGGAATATACATAGTCCATTCCATCGACATATACAAAAAGGGATCAATTTCTAGTTTTTGCCGCAAGCTTGCAAGTGCCATTGTTTTTCATATACAATTGTTCAATAGGCTTGCATCAATTAATTTATGCCACAAACATCAATACACAAGTCACGATAAACCATTTTAATACACAAAATTTATATGATGTAACAACACGATTCTATTTTCATTTACATCGAATCACATCACAGTTTTTATTCATATTTTGAAAGGTCACTATACTTACAACGTGTGATGAATTCTTATTTTCTGATTTCTATTATTCTAATTTGGAGATGCTCTCCTTTGGGTAGCAAATTTGCGTTGAATGATTTGATTAGGATTTGATCTTCTTTTAATTTGATTCGTCTCTTAGGCTTGTTCGCTTGTCTCTAGGCTTTTCTAATTGATGGCCATTCCTAGTTCCTCTCGAGCAACATGACGGCTTTTGTATTCTATTATTTGTGTGAATTTAGTGTTAGACTTGAGTTGTATTTATAGAATTTTAAATTTTTTTGAGCCGTCGGATGAAGATAGGAGGAATCTAGACCATACAAAGTTCAAAGAGCCACTCAAAATGTGACACGTAAGCCCTAGTGACTCAGCCAAGCATCAGAATTCGACCAGACCCTGATCAGGCCAACCAGGACCTGACCAGCAGGTCAATTTGACCTTGGCGCACTTGGCAGGTGCGCCAGGCTAAAATTGTACTGGCGCACTTCCCATGTGCGCCAGTTCATTTCTGTTCTGGCGCAGTTTGCAAGTGCGCCAGTGCATTCTGACCCGTTTTCTGGTTTTTCGCCCAACTTCGTTCGTCCATATCTTCTTCATACGATATCCGTTTTACGCAAACTTGAACTCTATCTCAAGCAGAATTTAGAGGTGAACGCAATGGCGTAACCCATTTCCCTTGATTTCATCATTTATAATTAATTATACTTTAATTCGTGAAGCTTAACGTTATAGAATTCACGGGGTGTTACATTCTCCCCCACTTAAAAAGGATTTCGTCCCCGAAATCTTCAAGTTAGGAAGAATGTATATCCTACCATCCAACAGTCCATCTACTCAACCAAAAAACATAGGCATCCACTGTCCTTAAAATACTTCTAATGCTTCATGATCATAGGCATAGTGTGTGTACATGTCCTTATCCAATGCAGAAATCAGGCGGTCTACTAATTCAGTTGACCTCCTTAATGCGAATCATGTAAGTGTCATGAATCCATTATGTATGCAAATTTTTCTACTCATAATTCTACATGAGTGCACAACTATTCATACAAATGCGATGACCATATGACAGCATATCAATTTTTCAACCATATACAACAAAGAATACATATATGCATATGTAGTATGAAGTGATTAAGCCGATCTAAGACCTAGGTTGTGTGTGTAGATGCATCCACGAGCAACCACTAGCAACCACTTGCAACCATCAACCATAACATGTTTCAAATACATGTTTACATCCAAAGGGGTTTCTACCTAAGGATAAAGGATAATATCGAGGAGATATACCTAAAAAGATAGAAACAAGCACAACTTAAGAAAAAGAGAGGTCAAAGATGTACCCTTAAAAAGAAGAGGGTAGGCAACGTGTATTCTGTCCTTAGTTTCCCAAGTCGCGTCTTCCTCGGCGTCGCTCCACTGAACTTTAACGAGTTTGACTTCGCGGTTGCTTAGCTTTTTCACTTCAGTTCCTATGATGCGGGTAGGAACTCTCCTCACAGTTGCTTTACGTTCCACTTCGGCTTCTTCTAGAATGCTTGGCTCCACCACTTCCGCTGATTCATGTAGACATTTCCGGAGATGAGAAACGTGAAAGACGTTGTGAATCCCAGCCAATCTTTCAGGCAGATCTACTCTATAAGCCATTTTCCCAATCTTCTCGATGATAGGGAACGGTCCTACAAATCTTGTTGCTAGCTTTCCTGCGGATCCAAAGCGAACGACGTTCCTTAAAGGGGATACCTTAAGGAAAACCTTGTCCCCAACCTCAAACTCAAGGTCGGTCCTTCTTTTGTCGGCGTAGGATTTCTGTTTGTCTTGGGCTGTCTTCATTCTCCTACGTATCAAGTCCACTTTCTCTGAAGTTTCTCGAATCATGTCTGGCCCAAGTATAAGCTTATCTGTAGACTCCCACCAACAAGTTGGTGATTTGCACGGTCTTCCATACAAGGGTTCGAAGGGTGCCATGCCGATGGTAGCTTGGTAGCTGTTGTTGTAGGCAAATTCCACTAAAGGAAGGTGATCCTCCCACGTCCCTCCAAAGTCAAGAACGCAAAGTCTTAAAAGATCCTCTAAAACTCTATTCACCCTTTCCGTCTGGCCATCTGTTTGGGGGTGATAGGCCGTGCTCAAACATAGCTGTGTGCCTATAGCTTCTTGCAGACTCAGCTAAAACTCACTTGTGAAAATAGGGTCTCGGTCACTAACAATGCTGGAGGGTATCCCATGGAGTCGAACTATTTCCTTGAGATAAAGAGATGCTAGAGATGAGGCAGTCCTTCTACTCTTGATAGGTATAAAGTGGGCGCTTTTAGTAAGCCTATCCACTATTACCCAAATTCTAGTGCTGCCTCTTCTTGACCTAGGCAGTCCATCAAGAAGTCCATTGAAAAGCTATCCCACTTCCACTGTGGGACCTCTAGAGGGTGAAGTAGTCCTCGAGGCTTCTTTTGTTCCGCCTTGACACGTTGGTAGGTCATGCACTTAGAAACGAAATCTGCTACGTCTTGCTTCATGCCGCTCCAAAAGAAAGTCCTTTATATATCCTTGTACATCTTATCACCGCCAAGGTGTATAGTCATCTTGGAATGATGCGCTTCCTCGAGAACCTTCTTTGTCAACTCCCTTGCTTGTGGGACGCATAATCTTCCATCTCGCCTCAACCAACCCTTATCATGGATGGCGTATCTACTGAGGTGACTAGAAGTCTCACCCCAAATAAGTTTATCAATCACATCAACAAGCTGAGGGTCTTCACGTTGGGCAGCCCCTATTGAGTCCAAGAGAGTAGGGTGTACTTCGAGAGATGCTAACAAACCCGGTACAAAATCCGAGGAGGGCCTAAAGATGAAACTGGCTATATACTCCAAGTTTTGCCTTTCCACAAAGAGAGGGCTTAGGGTCAGTTTCTTTCGGCTCAACGCGTCCGCTACCACGTTGCCTTTTCCGGGAGTATAGGAAATTTCAAAATCATACGAGGCAAGAAACTCCATCCATCTTTGCTGCCTCAAGTTAAGATCCTTCTGGGAGAAGAGATATTTCAACGATTTATGGTCAGTGTATAATTCAAACTTCTCGCCTAGGAGATAATGGCGCCAAGACTTAAGTGCAAAGACGATGGCGGCTAACTCAAGATCGTGGGTTGGGTAGTTCTTTTCATGAACCTTCAATTGTCTTCTGCCATAAGCTACTACCCTTCCTTCTTGCATTAGAACAGCGCCTAGTCCTGTTCCACATGCATCCGTGTATACTGTGAACATTTTGCTTCCGTCAGGCTGAGTTAGAACTGGGGCTGTTGTGAGAGCCCTTTTTAATCATTGGAAAGCAAACTCGCAGTCCAAATCCCAAGTGAACGCCAGATTCTTCTTAGTTAGCCTTGTGAGTGGGGCTGAGATTTTCGCGAAATCCCTAATAAACTTTCGATAAAAACCGGCTAGACCAAGAAAGCTTCAAACTTCGGTTGCATTTCTTGGTGTCTCCCAATCTTGTACTGCCACCAATTTCGCGGGATCCACAGCCAACCCTTCTTTGGACAGTATATGCCCAAGAAACCTTACTTCTTTTCTCCAGAAGTGACACTTGGAGAATTTGGCTTTTAGTTGATATGCACGGAGAGTATTCATGATTTCTTTCAGATGCTGAGCATGTTCTTCCTCACTCTTTGAGAAGATTAAGATATCATCTACGAAGACAACCACAAATTTGTTGAAGAATTCTCTGAACACCCTGCTCATTAGGTCTACGAAATAAGCGGGTGCGTTTGTCAAGCCGAAAGGCATGACAAGCCACTCGAAGAAACCGTCTGGGGTTCTGAACGCTGTCTTATCAATGTTGTCTTCAGCTTCTCTTAGTTGATGGAACCCAGTTGCCAGATCAAGTTGGGAGAAGACCGTCGCACCTACAAGCAGATCAAACAAATCGTCGATTCGGGGAAGAGGGTGTCTATTTTTCTTGGTCAATTTGTTTAACTCCCTATAGTCGACGCAAAGGCGAAGCGAACAGTCTGCTTTGGTTGCGAAAACCAATGGAGCACCCCATTCTGAAATGCTCCATCTAATGAACGCCTTTTCGAGAAGTTCTTTAACCTGCTTACTGAGCTCCTTTCTCTCCCTTGGAGCCATGTGTCTGATAGGTAAAGCTACAGGCTTTGCGTTATCCACAAGATATATGTGGAAGTCTATTTCCCGCCTCGGAGGTAAGCCTTTCACTTCCTCAAAGACATCCGGATATTCCCGGACTAATCTAACCGATTGCAAATTCTCATCAGAAGCATCAAGCGACTCTAGATAACTAAGCATAACCGCATTCAAAGGATTACAAGATATTTCTAGAGTATTACCAAGCCAAGTCAAGAGTCTAACTACTCTTTTCTCACAGTCAAGATTGGCACTATTACTGGATAATCAGTCCATGCCTAAGATCAAACCATATCCCGAGAAGCCCAAAACAAATGCATTACAACTAAACTCAACGCTGAGAATAGAGATTTTCAAACCCAAACAAACCATTGACAAGTAAGCGGAGCCCCCAATTGGATTTGAAACTACAATGGGATCTTCTACCAAACTAGTGTCTAGATCTAGAGATTCTACTAAGGCAGATGAAATGAAAGAGTGTGATGCGCCAGAGTCAAAAAGTGTACGAACTGGATGATCATAAAGATAGACTACACTTTCTATAGAAATATTACTACCTCGTTCCTGCTGAGGTGCCACTAGTGCATGAACCTGACCCCCTGAAGTGGATCCAGCTTTCTGTCCCTGCCCTTTCTTCTTTGGGCAGTCCTTAGCTTGGTGTCCAGCTTCTCCACAATGGAAGCAAACACCCATCTTCGCCTTCCTTTTCCGGCAGTCTTTTGATATATGGCTCACAATGCCACAGAAATTGGACCTTCTCTTCTCACGGGACTTATTGTTCTTCCTTCCTTTCTTGAACTCTGTTCTCTTTGCTTGTAGATCTTCTTTCTTCTCTTCCCCCTTAGTTTCTTTCTTGTCGTGGTCTTCCTCGTGTAGCAACGCCATGTCCACCAGGCTTTCATAAGTCGCACCCGTGGATACAATGGTCATGGCAAGGCTGTGTAGAGGCTCATTCAAACCCTTGACAAAGCGAAGTGCCTTCTTGTGTTGGGTGTTTAATAAGTCTAGCCCAAATCTGGCAAGCTGATTAAACTGATTAACATATTCCCTGACCGTCATGCTTCCCTGTTTCAGAGTTAGAAACTTTTCCATTTGCAGGCTTCTTTCAGCTTGGGAGAGGAATTTCATCTCAAACCTTGTCCTGAAGTCTTCCCATGTTTCCACCGCCCTCTGAGCATTAGTAACTTCCCAACGATAGGAAGCTTCATCCTTAAGTAACCACACCGCAAGTTGTATCTTTTGCCTGTCATCCACTCCAAAGATGACAAACAAATCCTCAGTCTCCTTTAACCAGTTTCTTGCTCCAACAAAAGATTCTGTCCCATAAAAGTCTTTTCCACCCATAGCCTTAAAGTCTCTACATGTTTTTGCGAAGGCATTTCCAAAAGGAGGTGGAGGAGGAGGAGAAACCGCGGCCACTGGAGGAGGGATGTCTGCTGGGCCCGCGCCATTGGCCCTTTCTTCTAAGTACCTCCTAAACCAGCCGGGAATCGTCACTCCTTCCGGAAGGTTAAGGTCTCAAGACATGCTGAAACAGAAAGGAATGATTCAAAATGAAGGATAGAGAAGGATAGATAGGGTACATGGCTTTGGGGGATTTTGTCTTTTTATAAATATAACACCTTTTTTTTTAAAACAATTTTCAAAAACTTTTATCTTGTCTGGTAAACCTATGCTCTGATACCAAGTGAAACACCCCGCCTCCATTAAGGTCACTCACAAAGGGAATGCCTTAACTTTGGTGGAGGTTTATAAGTAAAAGCCACAGATGAACTCAAGACAGATATAAATACACATATTTTAAACAGCGGAAACCAAACAAACTTTTATTTCATCAATACGTGTATCGAACAAAGATTTCCATAATTGTCTCAAAATACTTTCAACATTACAACCTCATAACTGCCTTGATTATTAAAGAAGCATGAAAACATAAATAAAGTGACAAAAATCCCTATAGTGATATCCAAAGCCATTATCCGAGCAAGAAAGATCCAAATCATACATCTACGTTCTTGGTGCTTGTAAAGAGCCTGACTGAGTTGAGTTGTTTCCTCCCTGTGGAGCTAGGGGTGGAAACGAAATAAAAGAGGACAAAAAGAAAATAGGGTCAGACATAAAGCGTAAGTAAATCTAGTAACTCTTCAATATGTGAATAAGAAAAAGGTATGACGGATGTAAACTAAAAATAGGAAAGTGTCACAAGTTAAGGAAGTGTCGAATATACTATCACACCCATACTATATCTCTGCACCTATTTGAATTCATTCTAACTGGCACCCCATGGTGAGGGTGAAGTGATCCCCATTCTTATTAAAGATAGGCTCCTACTCCCGTTAACATGTGTCATACGGCCCCCAAGAATTGTAGATACCTATGCTGGTCCCACCATGGGGTGTATCAAGACCCATGGTGGCGGCCCTGACACAAAACTAGAAGACATAGGTTATACTACTGGTGTCCCCAATGCCCTGGTTGTCTACTCCGAAGTGTGTGCACGCCCGCACCCCATTAGACCTGCACTGTGCACCCATCGCCGTTGTTTGACCGCTTACAATCATCCCAGTAATCGTGCCCCACCCTGCCTAGTTTCAGGGTACCGTTGATACCTAACTTTGGGTTACTGCTGAAACGGGTCCCTATTTACCAGGATTTCCTAGTCAAACATGTTAAGTGGTTAAGTGTCTGTATTTACCTAACCCCACCCATCAATTCTTGTTAACATGTTGAATTTGGTTAAGTGTTATAGTTGACTTAACCCTACCATCTGTCTTTAGCCTCTTAGGAGCACCAGACCACTCACATTAGACAGGTATTGCTACGGTTACTGGATGTGCCGTTACGTTCCGGGCAGGTTTACACCTTAGCTCAGTCTAACCTCGGGTCCTTATTGGGCTCAATGCTTAACCACCCACATTGGATAGGTATTGTTGTGACTACTGGACAACCGGGCGGGTCCGGGCAGGTTTACATCACAACTCAATCCAACCTCGGGTTAAGCATATCGTGTTTTCTAAATTTACATATTTGTCTTTATTATTGAATATATATAAATTTGTCAACAATTAAATATTATGGCCCACATTCCAAGTTTAACATTTTCGGTATAAGAATTTATACCATTTAAATGCCACCAATTTTGGCATGTGACAAACATGCCAATTCAATATATTTTTTTGTCAAATTTTCAAATATTCCCAACGTTACCCCGTTTAAACATTAGGCTAAAAATCTTAGCCTAATCCTCGTTCGCATAGTTTTTAACATATAGTATTAGGCTAAAAACTTAGCCTAATTTAGCGCACACAAATAGGCATAAGGGATTTCATAAACGTAAACGTGACATAGGTGTAAACTTGGCATTTTTGGCATAATCAATATGAACATCATAGGTATGAACTTGCAATTTGGCGATTCAACTAACATATAACATGGGTCATGTGAACTTGCATTCAAATTAAAGTACGACTAAGTAGGTCACATATGAAATGGCATAGTTTAGGCAAATACAAAATTGTGTTTAAACATGTTTAACTTGGCATAATATCGACCACAAAACTAGCATGTTATATTCATCAAAATGTACAATTTTTACATCTAATCATATAGCCTATTTCAACATGAACTTGCATAGTTTATGAAACCCAAACGATGTTTGACATAGAACCAATTATATTTTGCAAATAAACATGAACTTGCATAGTTTATGAAACATAGATCCAATTATACTTGCAAACATAAATCTAATTATACTAGCCAATAAACATAAGGATGATATCATAGGTTTTGGGTCATGTAGGCATAAAAGGTCTATAACATGTTTACACAAATTCTAATTTAGACTAAGGGAGTATACATAGTCCATGCCATCGACATATACAAAAAGGGAACAATTTCTAGTTTTTGCCATAAGCTTGCAAGTGCCATTGTTTTTCATATACAATTGTTCAATAGGCTTGCATCAATTAATTTATGCCACAAACATTAATACACAAGTCATGATAGAACCATTTCAATACACAAAATTTATACGATATAACAACACGATTCTATTTTCATTTACATCGAATCACATCACAGTTTTTATTCATATTTTGAAAGGTCACTATACTTACAACGTGTGTTGAATTCTTGTTTTCTGATTTCTGTTATTCTGATTTGGAGATGCTGTCCTTTGGGTAGCAAAGTTGCATTGAATGATTTGATTAAGCTTTGATCTTCTTTTTATTTGATTGGTCTCTTAGGCTTGTTGGCTTGTCTCTAGGCTTTTCTAATTGACGACTATTCCTAGTTCCTCTTCAGCAACATGACGGCTTTTGTATTCTATTGTTTGTGTGAATTTAGGGTTAGAGTTGAGTTGTATTTATAGAATTTTAAATTGTTTTGAGCCATTTTATGAAGATAGGAGGAATCTAGACCATACAAAGTTCAAAGAGACACTCAAAAGGTGACACGTAAGCCCTAGTGACTCAGCCAAGCATCAGAATTCGACCAGACCCTGATCAGTCCAGCCAGGACCTGACCAGCAGGTCAATCTGACCTGGGCGCACTTGGCAGGTGCGCCAGGCTAAAAATGTACTGGCGCACTTCCCAAGTGAGCCAGTTCATTTCTGTTTTGGCGCACTTCCCAAGTGTGCCAGTGCATTCTGACCCGTTTTCTGGTTTTTCGCCCAACTTCGTCCATATCTTCTTCATACGATATCCGTTTTACGCAAACTTGAACTCTATCTCAAGCAGAATTTCGAGACGAATGCAATGGCGTAACCCATTTCCCTTGATTTCATCATTTATAATTAATTATACTTTAATTTGTGAAGCTTAACGTTATAGAATTCACGGGGTGTTACAATTACTAACAAAGATATTGATTTTGAATTTTATGGAGAAAATGAGTTGTTTTGAATCTTAAAGAAATATTTGATTTTAGAAAAAGCTAAGCTGTTTAAAACTCCCAGGAGGAGATTGTTTGAATTAGTAAGAAATTAAATTAGAATTTGTAAAACCAAATAGGAATTTAACTGAAATCAGTTAAGTGGAAATTAAATTGGATGAAAATGGTATTGAAATGGAATTAGATTTTGAGGTGAAGATAACTGATTAGAGAAATTAATCAGTTAATGGAATGTCTAAATGAAACTTAACTTGGTTAAGTAATGGAATTGGTGAAATAGGAATTTGAAATGGAATTGGATTGGTGGGTTAAAAATTTCAAATTTTAGTATGGAACTTGATTTTGAAATGGAAGTTGGCTTGGGTATAAGCAAATGGTTTGGTGTGAGGATAAATTGATTGGAGATTGATCGAGATGGCATTTGTACTTGTTGAATTGGTAGCGAATGGAAAAGATAGGGTGATATGCCTGACAAAAAGGTGCAAGTTTATATTTTAATTAGGTATGAGAATTTTATTAGCCTATTTGGCAAGCCACTTAGTTGTTTGATTTTCGTTTGGATTGGAGAAGGCCTAGAAAGGCAAGTTGTAACGATTGAGCCGTGTAGAGGAGATACTGGTGAAATTTCCCAAAAATTAAAGGTGTTATAAAATTTTCGTTAATCGAAATAAATAAAAAATTTGATTAGAAAAGAATTGTTCAGTTGAAACTGAAGTTAAGAAGTAAAATAAAATAATTTAACCAAGTTAATATGGTTTGTAGCATTTTTCTACGTTACTAACTTCGAGGAAGAAATTCTTTTAAGAGGGAAGGAACGTAACAACCCGAAATTTTTGGTGATTAAATAATTAATTTATTTAATTATTTAAAACATTGATTTGTTAATTTGAAAGACTAGAATTAAATGATTTTGATTATTTAATTAATTTAAATAGTGGACCAATAATTTTAATTTTCCAAATAATCGAAAATAAGCTGAATCTGCTATATTATGTGAATTGGATAATTTATGAGATTTAATTGAGTTTAGATCCGAGTTATAATAACGGATTTATTCATTAAATGACGATTGAGCGTATAATTTATTATAAATGAGCTTGTAACATTGCGGTAGTTCACAACATTATGTTTTGAACTTTAAATGAATATACATAATTCGTTATAAATCGAATTTTTTTGAAACAAGAAACGTCTAAATTTGTTGAACTATGTTTCTCTAATGAAAGAGAAAAATGGAGATTTCGTCTTATGGATTCTAAGTTAGGCCCAAATCAAATTTTCATAAAGTCACTATGGAATCATTTATAAATTATAACGATTTATTTATAAAATAAAAGGATTTTTGTTTAAATCGAATTTCGATATAACTTGGAATTTGGAAATATTAATTTATAAATCCAGATATGCTTATTTTGGAGCTAGATGATATCCTATGTGGTAATACATGATAATATTTATTTATTATTATTAAATTGAATTATTTTTGAATATATTAATATTTTATTGGTTTTATCACAGCCTTGAAAATAGTCATTTTGCAAATGACATCCGTTTTGAACGAAACGAGTTTTATTAGATCCGAAATGATTAAGTATTGTCAGATTACAATTTTTGCGCCAATCAGATTTGTTTTGTGATGGTGCACAATTTAAACGTTAATCGATCAATAATTTGACTTCAAAATAACGTTGGGTGAGCAAACAGACTCTGAATTCGACAAAATAGGTTTCGTTGGGTTTGTAATGTTGAACCATAGCTACACGTCCACTATCATCGAAAACAATATTCGTATGCAATTATACGAATTTTTAAACACTGAGCGGAGGTAACGATTCAATAAAAATTAATATAACTACCGAATAAAAAATATATTAAATCTACCTATAAATATCTAACACTATCCCAACCCTAAACATTTCTTCAAAGTGGTCAAAACATCTCACGTCGCCACCGAGAAAATTAGAACAGCGAAAATTGATCCTTTGAAAAATCTGAGGAAGTCCAACAGAAATCTATAAGTCACCAGATATATCATATTTGAATTCCTGGGATCATCCTCTTAATTCTCATATAAGTTTTATAGGGTTCGATGTTGTTCTTGGTCGCACTTATTTTTCCCATCAGGATGTTTTTGGTTTAGGGTTCGAAATCTTATGTTATACCAGCATAAATTCTTGATTTCGAGTTTATTTGTGCACTTGTGGGGGCGAAATATATCTACATGCAAATTACGGGGTTGACAAATGGATTTTTTTTGTCGATGATTCACTGTAGTATCGTGAGAAACTTCTATATGTCGTGAGCTTCAATGATGAGCGAGTTCTTCTTAATGCGTATAGAGTGGAAGGAAATTTAGAGAGGAGTTGAATGGTGAAAATGTCTTGTTGTTTAATGGAATATAGAAGGAGAAAAATAGGTTTGAAAGTGCGGCTACGGCCTTCGTGAGGAGCAGCTACGTAAGTTAAAACGAGAAGAAGAAATACTGGAGAAGGAGGGTATGCAAGTGAACGGTATGGGTTTGGGCTGATGGGAATAAGTAAGGCCCAAAATATAAATTAGTATTAAGTTATTTTTTTAAAATTTAAATGTTTATGCAAACTTTAAATTACAATATGTCGCATATATTTTGTTAGTTTCATGAACGGTCTAATCCCTGGGATCGTATAGACGCAGGATACACTATAAAGCTGGTTTGGAGTCATTTGGAGCTCGTTCGAATTCATGGAAAAATAAAATGCTTGACTGGACTAATCAGCAGTTTATCGTTATTCGACGATTAACAACCAATGTGAGTAAACTCACTAACTCTGTCCAATTTTATAATATTATAAACGTTATCTAATGTTGATATATGATGATTGAATGTTGTGCAGTGGACGTTTGGATGAATTTCTTATAAATTGATTGAAATTATAGATATAGTTATGTGTGTGTGTATATATATATGTAAAATTGACTAAATATTGATCATATTTGTTATGATATCTCGTAATGAAATGAAATTGATGTTGTTTACGTTGATTAACATCTGTGGATGCAGTGAAACATGTTAGAGGGATCCAAATGGTTTCCTCAAAATTATTACTATTTATTTTTATGTAATGTGATATATGATATGTTAATTATTGTGTGATAGATTTTAATGTATTGGATGTTTGAATAACACTAGTCCTAAATTAATTGGTATTTAAATACCATAAAAATATATTTTAAATAAAAAGAAAAAAAAAACGAATTTGGCGTTTAAAAGGAAAATCTATGTTTTTAAAATAGAAATTTAATTTTGAATGGGCTGGAATATAATATCTTGTTTTTAATTATAAAACAAGTAGATAATTTATAAACGAGGTTTATAAATGAAATGTGAAAATTATCGTTGAAAATTTTGGGAAAGTAAATTTAAGAATGAATTTAAAAAGGTAATGGGAAATCGTTTTAGAAAGGAAACGATCAAATTATATCGATGCTCGGAAAGTGAGTAGAAGTAAAATAAATCCATAGAATTTACAATTGGAATTCGATTGTGTCGAATGTTATAAAAATATTTTATTTTCAGAAATTATGTATTATATAATTTGGAACCAGATAAGATAATTAATATTCGATTTGAAATCGATGTATTTTAATTGGTTATAAAATCGCAATAGAATTATAAACTTGTTAAATAAAATAGACTAGAAGATTGGTATTTAATCAAAATTTGACAAATAAAATGGAATGTAAATAGGAGATTTTAAAATGACTCGGTAATTGGATTTTGAGCCTGTAACAATACTTATAAATTGAAATCAAGATTGATTTGATATAACGAGTCCAAATTTGTATAAAGGAACAATATTCATGATTTAGAGTGAAAAATGATTTAAAAGCGAACATTTTGTAGATTAAAATGGTTGTAAATGATAATTGGTAAATGTTTGGAAGTGATTAATCCAAAAATGAATTTAGAATTTTTGTTGACCTGAAATGGTAAATTATTCCGATGTTTAGAACATTAATTGAATATAGGTTATTTGAAAGAGAGTTATCAAATAGAGATTTTTTGAAAGAGAGTTATACTTTGAAATTCGGTTACATCAAATTCGGGAAATACTATTTACTTTCCGACTTTTTATCAAGATTTTTTATTTATTTAATTATTTATTCAAATTAATGAAAAAACTTATTTTTTTTGAAAACAAAAATGTGTGATCTTATGAAGAGAAGAGAGCACACATATATATAATGAAAAAACAAGGGTACAAAGTCCGACTATAGAACATAAGAATACAAAATAATACATATCATGACTCTAAGAATGTAATGGATTGTAGATAGATGAGGTCCGGATAAACCACTGCCCATCTACTTCAATATCGAATTCCGGCAAGGCCACAACCCGATATTGAAGTATATCTACTCCAATACAATAACCCATACTCTCTATGTAAAAATAATGAAGTACAACATCCAATACTCTCTAATAATATACCCCAAAAAACTACAACTGAAATGAAGATCTTCAATCCAAACAGCAATCTTCTAAGCTCCACAATACTATCCATCAACCTGAAAACTGCTACCAGTCCATCCAGCTATCCACAAAGCCCTTCTTTTAAAATCAACATCCTGAAACTGTGAAAAGCTCAACAAACTATTAGTAATTTGTCACACATATATTTATAGAAATATATGTGTCTAAATGTATATATATATATATATAAATTAGCAAATATATATATATATATATATATATATATATATATATATATTCATACATATATATTTACCATACATATATGTGTAAATAAAAATACAATGAAAAACCAATAAAAGAAATTAACAACCAATGCGATATCTATAACGAAAAAAACTGTTAATTCTAATAAATAGATACAAATTCAATCTAACCTTAATCAATAAAGACTCAAAGTCCAGTTTCCCAAATAACTTGTAATGTGAATTAGACATCCAATTCAAACAAAAATAAACTATTTTAATGATTAAATTATCCGTTGAGACAGAATTAGAATGAAAAGATCTCTGATTTCTCTCAGCCCAAATGAACCAACATACGATTGTTATTAAAGAATCTAAAATGTATCTTTCACTAGTATTATAAACAAATCTATAAGAATTCCAATAATTAGCACAACAATTGAAAGAATAATGACAATCAAAAACAAATATCCGTAAAACCATACTCAATATATAGTTTGTAATATTGCATGAGAAAAATAAGTGATCTACGTCCCCATTCATAATATTACAATAATAACACTTAACATCAAAAATGATATTCTTCCTCTTAAGAAACTCAACCGTATTAAGTTTCTTGTGAGTAATTAACCACATTAGAAATTTAGCTTTAGGAGGAGAATTAGATTTCCAAATAAACTTAAAAGGTCGATATGAGATTCCCGAAAAATTTATAAAGTTATACATAGAATTAACCGAATAAACTTTAGTTTTATCCAAACCCCAACTAATAGAATCCTTACGCTCATCGATGTGATATAATGATAACTTAGCATAAAGTAAAGCTAATTGTCTTAACATATCCCCTTCTAATATATTATCAAAAGAAAACTCCCACAGGGGATCCAAATCTCTTCTAAAGATATCTTTTATCAATGCATTTTTAAAACTGCAATTATTAAAGAGCTCCCTAAATACAGTTTTAAGTGGTAAACGAGAAATCCACCTATCATGCCAAAAGTAAGTCGTATTACCAGAATGAACAATTACCTTATAACCTAAGTTAAAAAAGTCAAAGCACTTTAAAACTGACTTCCAAAAGTAAGATAATCTATTATACCAACTACCACTAGATCCAACAATGAACTCTCCTCCTGAATAGTAATATTTAGATATAATAACTTTCCACGTTGTAGATACTTCAGAAGACCTAAATTTCCACAACCATTTGGCTAATAAGGAAGAGTTAAAATTAGATAAATTAATTATCCCCAATCCCCCATCTTTCTTAGCCTTACAACACTCCTCCCAATTTACTAAACATTTGAAACTCCTACAAATAGGATCTCTACCCCCACCCCATAGATAATTATGTCTTATTCTATCAATCTTATCGATAACCCATAGAGGAAATCAATGTACTGACATCCAATACGTGGGGATGGCCGATAGTACTGAATTAACCATAACTAATCTACCTGCTCTAGACAAGAATCTATTGTTCCAACTTAATAGTCTACAATTAATCTTATCAATTATGACTAACCAATCCTCCTTCTTTAATTTTGATGGCCTAATCTTAAAACCTAAATAATCAAAAGGGAATTTCATGACAGAACAGTTTAAGGTGTTAGCAACCATAGCCTCAACATTATTAAAGTCATTAATGACCATAACAAAACTCTTGTCAAAATTAATTCTAAGACCTGATAACATCTCAAAACAATAAAGAATAAACTTAAGAGCAATAATGTGTTTTGGTAGATGAGAAGAAAATAATAAAGTATCATCCGCAAATTAGAGTACAGATAATTCCTTGTTAAATTCGTCATTACCGACATACCCCAAAACACCTAATCTCCCTGCTCTCTTGATAATTCTAGAAAAAACGTCAGCCGCTAAATTAAATAAAAGAGGTGACAGGGGATCACCCTGTCTAAGACCCCTCTTAGATTGGATTTTCTTTCCCATAACCCCATTGACAATGATATTAGAGCTACCAGACCTAAGTAAAAGCAATATCCAGTTAATCCAACGGATACTAAAACCTCTAGCTAAACAAACTTCACATATATAATCCCAGTTGATAGAATCAAACGCTTTCTCAAAATCTAGTTTCAATATGGCACATGAAAAATTATTTTTAACACTTACATTAATGTACTCTTGTACAGCTGCCACTCCATCAACTATTTGCCTACCTTTAATAAAAGCAGTTTGCGAATGATCTATAAGATCATTCATCTTCCCACTAAGCCTATTCGCTAGAACTTTAGAAATGATCTTAACAGAAACATTTATCAAAGAGATAGGTCTAAAATCCTTTAAAAACTTTGCATCCTCTCTCTTCTTAATAAGTATAACATTAGCAAAATTAAAGTTACCCATACACAAATCCCTGCTATAAAAGTCATTAAATAAATTCACTAAATCAGATTTCAAAACCTCCCAAAACTGTTTGTAAAATAGAACAGGGAAACCATCAGGCCCCGGGGCTTTGTCACTAGGCATATCGCAAATTGCCTTCCAAATCTCCTGTTCAGAGAAAGGTTTATCTAAATCTAATAACTCTCCTTTATCTTCATTAGGATAGATTTCCTTCCAATTGACATTAATTCTTCTCTTGATCCTAGTCCCAAAAATTTGTTTATAATAATTAGTGAAAGCTTCATTTAAATCACGCTGAACTGTCTGTTCCTCATTATTCAAGAAAATAGAATGAATTAAGTTATCACGCCTCCTCTCATTAGCCATACTGTGAAAAAATTTCGTGTTGTTATCCTCTTCCTTAATCCATTGAACACGTGATCTTTGCTTCCACATTATTTCTTCTTTTTCCAAAATCAAATTGAAATCATTTCTAAGATTGCAAAGCCTATCTTTCTCACCTAGATTAAGAATCCTAGATTCACTTAGCTTATCTAAGTCTAACATCTCACATAAAATCCTATCTTTCTTAACTCTAACATTTCCAAAAACAAATTTATTCCACCTCTTAAGAAAAAATCTTAATTTACCAAGTTTTGACAGAAAAATCTTTGCCGAATTGCCATTATACAAATTATTAAAATAGAAAAGCGAATTCCACTTAACATTAACAAGATTAATAAAACTGGAATCTAGTAGCCACATTTTTTCAAATTTGAAACTGTTACTAATTATCATATTCGAACCACACGAGAGGATTAAAGGACAATGATCCGAATATAAAAAAGGTAAACCTTTTACTTTACAAATTGGAAATCTTTCATCAACCTCCGAACTAATAAAAAATCTATCTAGTAAGGCGAAAGACGGGTTGTCACTAATATTAGATCTAGTCCAAGTAAAAGATCTATTGTTAAGCGGAATCTCGATCAAATTATTATCAAGAATAAAATCATTAAATTCTTGCATATCAGAGAAATCTCCTTCTCGAGGAGATCTCTCTCCCAAAAACCTGGTAACATTAAAATCCCCCCTACAATCCAAAGATATGGGGCAAGATTTCTAAAGTTTGAACATTCATCCCACAAACATCTCCTCTCAATCTTTGTGTGAGGGCCATATACATTAGTAATGCCCAGCGAAGAATTATCAATAAGTGAAGCTAATATAATGTGTAATGAATGTGATTTAGGAAGTTCCTGCACAAGTCTGAACTGGTTATCTTTCCAACCGATCATGAGCCCCCCAGCACTACCAATAGATGGTAGGCATGCCCAATTACGAAAAAGGGATCCCCCTAACCTCGTATAAAAACTGAAATCAGGATTCACAATCTTAGTCTCTTGCAGCAATACAATATCAATATGATAATCTACAAAAAAAATTCCTAACCTTCGCACATTTTTTGGGATCATTTAAACCCCTAATATTCCAGCTAACAATCCTCATCTACTCAAAGAGGACACTCTCTCTAATTCCCTACTCCTAAAGTAATCAGTATCTAGCTCAATATCAGTAAAAATAAAAGCAGTATCATTAGCAAGCTGATATAACTAACTAGTCGAAAGGCTACTCAAAGCATAAGGCGAATAATCACTACCAAGAACAGGAACCATACCTGAGCCCTGAGCCGAATTGCTACTTGTAACATTCGGGTTTGGGGACCTACCAAAAGAAGAAGAGGAACTATATCTGATCCTCGCACTACGACGAACCAAACCCGAGCTGGAACTCCTCTCCTGCGTCTCCTTTTCTGATCGGAGTGTCGGACATAACAGCAACACTACTAGCAAAAGACCACCGCTCACATCCAACAAAACAACCTCGGCCAAAGAATCAACTCGATCTTCAGAATCATAACCTGAACTAGGAAAACCATAAAAAATAAAACTATGGCTCGTCCTCAAAACCAAAGATGAAAGATGAAAACCCGATTCTCTTGAGAAAACTGAGCAACCGCCCTTGCTCAACATCACCAAAAGCCCACAAGGATCAGGGGAAAAAAAGAAGCAATATCAACAGGAAATCCCCCCATTATAACATTGATACTACTATCGACAAAAAGGATATAGAGCCCCCTATTGCCCGTCACATCACCCCTAATCATATCATACTTACCATGTTGCCGATTAACCCCACTGGCCAAAAACTAGCAAATCAAAACACTGATACCAGATTGCTTATTATCCCATCCAACCCCAAAGTCCATAGCTTGAGAACAGTCTACCATATCATCGCTTCCAGAAGCCTTAACCACTGACTTCGATTTCTCATCACCAGGATATTATACAGTTTGCTTTTTGGCCTTCCATCCAAATTTGACACGACCAACTTTGAATCCTGCACTTATCTTAGAGGTAGACTTCGAAGCTGCTAACCCCTGATCAGATCCATCCTCAATACCAACCTTCCGCGAAGCCAAATCAACATCAGCCTCATACAACATACTGAAACTGTTGAACAGATCAATGTCGTCAGCCACCATCCAATCCCTGCCCTTCCCAACAATAGAATAATCAGAAATACCCTCATAAAAACAGCCTGAATTATAGCCTCGCATATCCACAGCGTCCACAGCTGACATCACTTCTTTATCTCTTCCATTACCATAAGGAACACTCACATTGCAACATAAGGCCTCAACAAAACCCATGCATTTCAGAACACTGGGGTCTAATGTCATTGGATCCTAACGCTGATCAGACCAGCAATCAACAACAGAATCTACCAAATCCACATCAAGAAATATTGCTGTAACATCAGTCGAAAAAAGCTTCCAAACTTGATTCCTCTTCGAACGGATATCATCCCCCAAACAGATTTTAGGCGAAGCATCACCCTCAGGAGAATGATAAACAGAGGCTCTGCGCTCGCAATTAATAACAGTGTTGACTGAATCAAAGTGCATCAGAATTCCGTCCAACAACATAAGGACTTTCTTCCTATTCTTTGAATTCGTATCATCATATAATCTCCTTAATTTTAGGAGATTCAGACAGAAAAAGAAAGCGTGTTTCTTTCTATCCAGAGGCCTAGGTAATGGGGGATAAGCAAGATCTGAAGAGAAATTTTTACTCCACAAGATCCCATCGACTAGGCCCTCTAAATGCCATCCCAATAATAATAACAAATAGGCCCCTTCATTTACCTTTATGGGGAAATCCAGAGCGAAAAGGTCTATGAGAGTCAATAGTTTCAGACATTCCCTCGAACAATTGAAGTGCATAAAATCAAATTCAGTTTTGCCTCTATACAACTCTGGACAATCAATCTTACGATGCCCCATACCTCCACAGAAGAAACACCGAATTCCATTCCTACAATCCTTTGCTAGATGGCCAGAATCGCCACATTTGAAACAAGCCCGATCATTTGTGTTTTTCCGGCGGAAAGAACTTCTGATCGAAACGGTATTCCATGAAGAAAATAAAGGAGAAGGATATCTGATCACATCTGCGAAAGAACGCCTATCAACAAAAGAAGAATCAGTCCAGGACGAGGAAGAAAAAGAAGGAAGAACATCAGAGGACTCAAGACAAGCATTAGAGCGAAAACGAGGATCCACCATTTTCCTTATTTTCTTATTTACTTCCAGCGCCATCTTCCGTTGAAGATCTTACACCGACTTCAAACTCGCTCCACAGTTCGTTAAACCTTAATTATCTTCTTTAATTAATGAAAAAACTTATATTTTGAAGTTAAATATTTCAGAACTAGGGATTATAACGTTATCGTTATAATCAACGCTTTTCGTAAAAGAAGTGAATTTGTAAACTGAATTCGAGAATTTCGTAAGTAATGATTTGATAAGAAATTAGGAAATGGAGTTAAAGAAATTAGAATGTGATGGGAAATTTGTCAAGTTGAATGGCTTTCTAAGTGTCGATCTGATGTTGGTTTTGGCCTTTGAGGTTAATACTTAAGGAGTTGTTATCTTACTAGTTTACAGTTAGGGACTGATGGATGTGGAAGGATAGTGATGCCTAAACAAGAAATGGAAATATTTTCCAACATTATATATTTTCTAAATATAGAAAATAAGAAAATGTGAATATATATGAGAATGTTCTCTAGTGATTTAAACGAAATATTTTCTAGAATATCGAAAATAAATAGTTTATAATAGATGGAAACGTTTTCCAAGAAATCGTGAGAGGCTAAACGAGTTTTGGAGAATATCCGGGTAAGATATTGAAAGGAATTTGGGAAATGATAATTGTGAAGGCCCGTCCCGCACCAGCTGATATTTCCAATGAAAGTGTGACGTGCCAATGCCTGACTAGCACAGGACGGTCGCTAAAGAAAGGAAAAGAAAGGAATTTGAACTAACAAGGAACCTGTAGCATATCTCAAAGCGCATGGAATAAAATATAATAATAACATAACTTGACATAAAACAGGTGAGACGGTGCATAAGCTGAAAACTTCAACCATCATAGCAGCGGAAAATCTCCAAAATTACAGCTTATGTTCCAAATCATCTTTATTACAACTTCTAAAACTGTCTCTAAAGCAAAATAAGAAAGGTACACTACTAATGCCCAAAGTAGTGACCAACAGCGACACAGGGAGAGAATATATTTAGAGAATAATACATGTAAGCTTCCTGCTCGTCTTCGGACAGGTACTCATGCACAACCAGCTAACCTGTCTCTAGTTTTCCTATTTAAGAGCACCCAGAGTAATAAGAAGAGACATAAAACTTTGGATCAGACAAAAGTCTGGTATGAGCGATAAGCAGCAAAATAGAACAATAACAGGTATACTAAACCATACCTGGACCTGCAACCAAAGAGTTAGCACAACATACCGTACAATACTCTAAGGTGCCACTAACATATGGTGTAAAGGATACGGGGGTAGGGGTGTGCATGTCATAGTGATGGCAAACAATCAAGCATAGCAACCACCCTCATATCTCTCACTCGGTGAGTAAAGCATACGATATCCATCGCTTTGATCACCCAATACTTTGCACAAACATCCATCCATATGCATCATCCATATGATAACACATCCAATTTCATCCATAAACAAGCATAAACACTCATGCATATGCAATATTGAAATGTGTCTGAGCCGATCTAGTGCCTAATGTGTGTTATGCAATCACGAGCAACCACTAGCAGCCACTTGCAACCCTCAATCATAACATGTCTCAAACACATGTTTACACCCAATTGTTCCTACCTAAATGTATAGTAGAACGATAGAAGCAAGTAAAAACCTTATGCCCACTAGGCAATGTCAAAACTGGAAATCTATGTCACAAATATACTGATTTGGAGAAGAACTCCCTAAGCACCAGCCCCGAAGACCGAAATCAACATCAGGCTGACCCCAAAGAATTACTCAATCCAACCAATATATATGATTCTAGGAAACTAAGCATGATGGACTTGTTTTAGGTCACAAAGAAATCCCTTCCTAAAACCAACTCGTATCCTATAAAACCCAAAGAGTTTAGTCAACCCAACGGACACCCTCAAGCCCCAAAATGTATGACTAACAGACGAGTCATCCTCCCTATGGGGTTTCTAACATAAACGGGATTGAGAATAGGACCGAGAGGATATACTTGAAAGATAGCATGCAAATTAGCTCTACAGGAAAAGAGGGGTCAAGGATGTACTCTTAAAAAGAGATATGATGCGCGTATCTAGTCTTCATTCTTCTAATTCGCATTTCCTTGAGCTTAACTCCATTGTGCTTTTTCCGTCTTTAACTTCAAAATTTCTTAATTCTTGTTTCCAAAATATGAGTTGGAACTCATTTCGCTATTGTCTCTCATCCCATTTTCCCTTATCCTCCTTCTAGTATACTCGGCTCAAACATAACTGCATACTCATGGTTTCATGCAAGCTCTCCAAAATTCACTAGTGAATCCTGGATCCCATTTACTCACTATAACGTATTCCACGCAGAAGAACTATCTCTTGAAAATAAACAAATGTCAACCATGTTGCCAAATGTACTTACTAAGGTGATTTTCTATAACTCATGCACAAGCGAAATGAACCATCTGCCTTAGTGGCGAACACTACTCGAGCGGATCGATAAATGTATCAAGAACGGATCGATAAATGTATCAAGAGATTCTAGGTAACTAAACATGGTAGAACCCTAAGGGTTACATTAGACTTCGAGGGCATTACCAAGGCAAGTCGAGTTTCTAACTACCCTCTTTCCATACTTGAGAATGGTACCATTTCTGGACAACCACTCCATCCCTAGAATCAACCCATAGCACAAAAACATAAGCTTTACTTCTAAACTCCACACTTAGCATAGACATTCTCAAATCCAAACAAGTCATGAATAAATGAGCCGAGTCCCTAACAGGATTTGAGAATAAAATGGGATCCTCTACTACGCTAAGGTGCAGAGACTCAACTATCGAAGCAGAAATAAAAAGGATGCGATGTACCATAATCAAAAAGGGTACGAACAGGATAGAAAGATAAACTAGACTTTCCTACAGAAACGTTTCTACCTTCTTGTTTTGAGACTCATTCGCCTTAACCACTCTTATCCCCTCTTATATAACATGTTACCAGGTCTCTCGAGAACTACCTCCATCGCACGGCAACCCTACAAAGCTTGAAATAACATTAGTCGCAGGTGGAACTAATGTGACTACAAATGGAGGAAAGAAAGGAAAAGGGATTCAAACAAGGAAACAAAGGATAATGCTAATGTCCTTTGGGGAATAGCCTTTAAAAAAATAAAACTTTTCTCAAAAAATGCTTCTCTGTAATTGGTTTTGAAAATAATTACAAAAGGTTTTATAAACTTTTGCCCAGTCTGGTAACCTTCTACTTTGATACCAAATGTTACACCCCACATCCGTTAAGGTCACTCATAAAGGGAATGCCTTAACTTCAATGGAGCATTATGGGTACTGGAACAGAAATATTACAAGCCAGACATATATAAAATAGCGGAAAGTAAAGTAGAAGTACTTATAATCATTTATTAAATAGAATTGTTTACAATAAAAGCCCATTAACTTCCAATACCCAAATACATCGCTAAAATATCTGTCTTGCTCAAAAACAAAGAAGCATAAAAATAAATTATAGTATTCCCCACTAAAGAAAAGCAAGCCATAGCCAAGAGCAATCCAAGCCTTCATGAAAGAGCTTTGGAGCTTGGTAAGATCCGAACTAAGCTGTATTCCCACCCTGCGAACCTGGGGGGAAACGAAAGAAAAAGAGGCGAAACAAACTCGGTCAGTCATAAAGACTGCGTAAGTCCTAGTGGCTTTCAGCATAAAAACAGGTGAAGATAATATGGCATGCATAAACTGAAAGTAAACATAAGCATGATGACAAGGTAAGCTACAGGCACGATGAATCTAGTATAACATTGCAAGGTTTCTATTAAGTATAACGTCGCAAGATTTCTAAGCTTCACCATTCCACTATTTTCTTTGATTTCCTATATTCTATGCACCAACTGTACTAGTACCCCAACCCGTATCATCCCTTCCATGTATATGTCCAGTCCCTTGCCGTATATCGTACGAGTTTCATCACGTATTTCTATACTACTTCAACATAGTGCCACCATTCTTGAAATCGTTTGGACCGCCACACTTGTTTTGGCTAGGTTCCCTTATCATGAACTATCGCGTGTCAACTAGGATTTATGCCACCTAGGACCACTAGTGATTATGCTACCTATTGAACGTTTTCTAGATTCGATTAGGGTTTATGCCACCTAGGACCACTATGGATTATGCTACCTAATGAATTCCACGTAACGATCTATTAATCAATCGGCTCCCTACAAGTCCTAGCTTGTTCATGTATCTGTGTCATACGGCCCAATCACGAAATGTAGTCACCTGTGCTAGGTCCACCATAGGGTGTATCAAGCCCTAGGGTGCCAAACGCCGACACGAATCAAGCAGCATAGTGTAAACCTACTGGTGCCCAATGCCTGCTTTTTCAACTCCGGACTACGTGCACGACCATAGTCCGCCTGAACCTACAATAGCGCACCAACTCAGCCGTCGTTCTGGTCGCTTACAATCAGCCCAATTATTGTGCCCCACCCTGCCTAGTTCCAGGATACTGTGATACATCTAGTGGGTTACTTCTGAAAAGGACCGCGTAACTAGGGTTTCTGTTTAGTAGGTTAAGTGTTGTCATTTAAATTCGAGACTTAACCTCATTAGTCTAGCATGTCAAGTTGGTTAAGTGTTGTCATTCAAGTTCGTGACTTAACCCGCCTACGTGTCATGTCAAATTGGCTAAGTGTTGTCGTTCAAGTTCATGACTTAGCCCTACGAATCATCTGTCAAGTTGGTTAAGTATATTCAAGCGGTTCATGATTTAACCCTATCAAATCATCGCGTCCAATTGGTTAAGTATATTCAAGCGGTTCATGACTTAACCCTATCAAATCATCGTGTCCAATTGGTTAAGTATATTCAATCGGTTCATGACTTAACCCTATCAAATCATCGTGTCCAATTGGTTAAGTATATTCAAGCGGTTCATGACTTAACCCTATCAAATCATTGCGTCCAATTGGTTATGTATATTCAAGCGGTTCATGACTTAACCCTATCAAATCATCGTGTCCAATTGGTTAAGTATATTCAAGCGGATCATGGCTTAACCCGCCCACGTATCATGCTAAGTTGGTTAAGTATTATCTATATGTTCAAGTTGACTTAACCCTGCCACGTGTCATGTTATATTGGTTAAGTGTCATTAATCTAGCCATATTACTTAACCCACCCATTGGTCTGATTAACTATTATGTTGGTTAAGCCTACATTTGTAAGTTTTACATGTTCTTAATTCATACCGGTTAGGTCCACATTTACATGTCAAATTTCCATGTCATCCCACCTAACGCTCTAACCATACCCACATCTTATTATGGTTAGTATTCCTTAATTCATTCATTATGATGAATGAATCATGACCTCTCACATTAGACCGTGCATTTTGTGGCCACTGGATTTGCCGGGCGGTTCCTGACAGATTTACACCACAAACTGGGTCTAACCTCGTGTCATAAATCGTTACGCCTACAATTCGACCTTCGACCTCTCACATTAGATGGACACTTTGGGGCTACTGGATTTGCTGGGTGGTTCCGGGCAGATTTACACCACAAACAGAGTCTAACCTCATGTCAAAGGTTCATTAATGGTCGTATTCCACCCAAAAACCCAATATCAGTTCATGTGTTTAACATATAGAAATGTTCATGTTCGTGTTCAACTCAATTATCCAACACACAGTCATTTTCATGTTTCAAATTCCCAACTTTACATATTAATAAACATATGCCCGAGTTCCAAAATTACATGCCAATATATATATATATACACACACCCAATCCTAGTCAGTTTACATACGTCCAATTCGTGCCTATTACATGTATGCCAGGTTTATGCCATTTTACCCATATCAAGTTCTAGCCAAGATTACATGTATTAAGTTTTATACCCTATAAACCCAAATCGTGATTCATGATGCAGTTATCCCAAACTATAATCTTTTTATTTCAATACATGTCAGTTGCCCAAGTTCATAATACATGTTTATGCCAATTATCAAGTTCACAATCACTTTCATGTTCAAATTCTAAATTCTATGCCAAATTAACATAAGCCCAATCTTTTGATTTAAGCTTACACAGTCCCAAACTCGTGGTTTAATTTACATGCTAATTCATGTATGCCCACTTCATGCCAAATTATTTACATGTTATATATACCAAATCTCATGTTACATTACATAGATCCTGTTTGTGCCAAATTCCATGTATATAATATTTATGCAATTTTTTCATAACAAGATTATACCAAAATTTATAGATCACGCCCAAACTTGCAAATACAATGATAATATCCAATTTCATGTTGCCAATTATTACATCATATTCATATAGGCAATAATCCCATAATTCCCCCGTATACATATCGTACGCAAATCGTGATTTTAGGGCAAGGTCCGAAATTGACCAAGGTTCATTAAAGAAAATAAATTGGGGAAGATAGAAATTGAATAAAAATGAGATCAGAGGAAAACATCATCATAGGCATAAATATTACAACTTGATGATAATGTCATTATGAATCAAGAAAACTACTGAATAGATCATAGAATTGTCATGAGCATAAAGAAAGACAAGTCCCAAAACACAAGATTCAAGGAGCAACAGAAATAGATCAGAATCGATAAACATACTTAAATCCAATTCCACTTTATTCCATAACCATATTATAATTAAATGTTTAAATCTAAAAACAACTAGAACTTATAGAGCATGGCTAATGAATTAAGAGCTGAATTTGTTGTAAAAATGTCGCGGCGTTGTTAATTTATTGTCTTGAATCATTGTAGAAGCCTTATTCTTTGGATTGATTTCAGTTTGAATGTTTGTACTTTGAGTTGGAGACGGCGGCCATGGTTCAAGAGGTATTTTAGCAGCATAATGGTCTAAAAATGATTTGATATGAATTAGGTTAGGTCTAAGGGTGTTTTTATAGGTGTAGCAACTAGTTTATGACCTTAGATTAACCCTAGAATCAATCCGGACCATCAAAACATGTCTCAGGCTTCAAAAATGAGTTCTGAGTCAAAACAGGCCGATCAGGTTGACCTGTAAGGGGGGAGGTCGACACTATGGTCGACCTGGGGGGTAGGTCGACCCTATAGTCGACCTGGGGGGTGGGGGGGGTGGGTAGGTCGACCCCCTGGTCCAGTCCTGCCTGAAAATTGCTGAAACTTGTATAGGCCCTAACTTCTTCATCCGGACTCCAATTTCCGAAAACTCGGACTCTATTTCATGTAAAATTTTGAGATGAACATAATGGCGTAACCCGTTTCCCCTGATTCTGATTTTAAAATTTAATTTTGCCTTGATATCTTGTTTTAATATGTTATAAAAATATGGGTTGTTACATTCTCCCCTCCTTAAAGGATTTCGTCCCCGAAATCTTCAAGTTAAGAAGAATGTGTCCCACCATCCAATCAACCATCTACTCAACCATCATTCACAAGCAACCATTGTCCTTAAAATATTTCTAATGTTGTATGAACATATGCAAGAAGTGTGTGTATATGTTCCTTGTCTAATGCAAATGATCAGACCTGATTGATCTTCTTAATGCAAAATATGTCTAGTGCAATGAGTCCAACATGTATGCAAATAGTCCTAGTCACATAAACACTGTATGTGTGCACAAATATCCATCCATATGCATCATCCATATGATAACACATCCAATTTCATCCATAAACAAGCATAAACACTCATGCATATGCAATATGGAAATGTGTCTGAGCCGATCTAGTGCCTAATGTGTGTTATGCAATCACGAGCAACCACTAGCAGCCACTTGCAACCATCAATCATAACATGTCTCAAACACATGTTTACACCCAATTGTTCCTACCTAAAGGTATAGTCGAACGATAGAAGCAAGTAAAAACCTTGCGCCCATTAGGCAATGTCAAAACTGGAAATCTATGTCACAAATATACTGATTTGGAGAAGAACTCCCTAAGCACCAGCCCCGAAGACCGAAATCAAGATCAGGCTGACACCCAAAGAATTACTCAACCCAACCTATATATATGATTCTAGGAAACTAAGCATGATGGAATCCTTTTAGGTCACAAAGAAATCCCTTCCTAAAACCAACTCGTATCCTTTAAAACCCAAAGAGTTTAGTCAACCCAACGGACACCCTCAAGCCCCAAAATGTATGACTAACAGACGAGTCATCCTCCCTTTGGGGTTTCTAACAGAAATGGGATTGAGAATAGGACCAAGAGGAAATACTTGAAAGATAACATGCAAATTAGCTCTACAGGAAAAGAGGGATCAAGGATATACTCTTAAAAACAGATATGATGCGCGTATTTAGTCTTTAATCTTCTAAGCCGCATTTCCTTGAGCTTAACTCCATTGTGCTTTGTCCGTCCTTAACTTCAAAATTTCTTAATTCTTGTTTCCAAAATATGAGTTGGAACTCATTTCGCTGTTGTCTCTCGTCCCAGTTTCCCTTATCCTCCTTCAAGTATACTCGGCTCAAACATAACTGTGTACTCATGGTATTGAAATGGAATTAGATTTTGAGATGAAGATAACTGATTAGAGAAATTAATTAATTAATGGAATGTCTAAATGAAACTTAACTTGGTTAAGTAATGGAATTGGTGAAATAGGAATTTGAAATGGAATTGAATTGGTGGGTTAAAAATTTGAAATTTTAGTATGGAACTTGAGTTTGAAATGGAAGTTGGCTTGGGTATAAGCAAATGGTTTGGTGTGAGGATAAATTGATTAGAGATTGATCGAGATGGCATTTGTACTTGTTGAATTGGTAGCGAATGGAAAAGATAGAGTGATATGCCTGACAAAAAGGTGCAAGTTTATATTTTAATTAGGTATGAGAATTTTATTAGCCTATTTGGCAAGCCACTTAGTTGTTTGATTTTCGTTTGGATTGGAGAAGGCCTAGAAAGGCGAGTTGTAACGATTGAGCCGTTCAGAGGAGATACTGGCGAAATTTTCCAAAAATTAAAGGTGTTATAAAATTTTCGTTAATCGAAATAATTAAAAAATTTGACTAGAAAAGGTTGGTTCAGTTGAAATTGAAGTTTAGAAGTAAAATAAAATAATTTAACCAAGTTAATATGGTTTGTAGCATTTTTCTACGTTACTAACTTCGAGGACGAAATTCTTTTAAGAGGGAAGGAACGTAAAGACCCGAAATTTTTGGCGATTAAATACTTAATTTATTTAATTATTTAAAAAAATTGATTTGTTAATTTGAAATACAAGAATTAAACGATTTTGATTATTTAATTAATATAAATAGTGGACCAAAAATTTTAATTTTCGAAATAATCGAAAATAAGCTGAATCTGCAATATTATGTGAATTGGATAATTTATGAGATTTAATTGAGTTTAGATCCGAGTTATAATAACGGATTTATTCATTAAATGACGATTGAGCGTATAATTTATTATAAATGAGCTTGTAACATTGCGGTAGTTCACAGTTTTATGTTTTGAACTTTAAATGTATATACATAATTCGTTATAAATCGGATTTTTTAGAAACAAGAAACGTCTAAATTTGTTGAACTATGCTTCTCTAATGAAAGAGAAAAATGGAGATTTCGTCTTATGGATTCTAAGTTAGGTCCAAATCAAATTTTCATAAAGTCACTATGGAATCATTTATAAATTATAACGATTTATTTATAAAATAAAAGGAATTTTATATAAATCGAATTTCGATATAACTTGGAATTTGGAAATATCAATTTATAAATCCAGATATGCTTATTTTGGAGCTAGATGATATCCTATGTGGTAATACACGATAATATTTATTTATTACTATTAAATTGAATTATTTTTGAATATATTAATATTTTATTGGTTTTATCGCAGCCCTGAAAATAGTTATTTTGCAAATGACATCCGTTTTGAACGAAACGAGTTTTATTAGATCTGAAATGATTAATTATTGTCAGATTACAAATTTTGCGCCAATCGGATTTGTTTTGTGACCGTGCGCAATTTAAACGTGAATCGATCAATAATTTGACTTTAAAATATCGTTGTGTGAGCAAACAGACTCGGAATTCGACGAAATAAGTTTCGTTGGGTTTCTAATGATGAAGCATAGCTACACGTCCACTATCATCGAAAACGATATTCGTATGTAATTATACGAATTTTTAAACACTGAGCCGAGGTAACGATTTGTAATAACCCGAAAATCTGGGCCAGTCTAAAATTTTTATTTTGGCTATTTTAGCGAATTTTGATTATTTAAAATGAATTATTTTAAATAATATCGACGAGAAAATTTATTTTGAATAGAATTTGACGTATATATTATATACGCCGTCGTAGAATATAAATAATTATATATAATTATAAATAGAATTGAAAATGGCGCGGTAATTCGATAATTCGATTTCAAACTTCAATTGAATGTACCGGGTGCAAAACAATCCGGATTTTAGTGAAACCAAAAACATTAGGATCTAATTGGTAATATCTTTCTATCGAATCCGAAAAATCAAGATTTCATAGCGGGAATCAAAAGATATGTCCAGTTGAAAATTCTGAATAGTCGCTATGGAATTCAGGCCCTTAAAAATGGACATTTTGCAAACGACCTTGGATTTCGACGAAACCAGTTTTGTTGGGTCCGTGATGTTAAATAATTGCTAGGTTTCAAATTTCTTAATTTTTCGAATCAATATGTGAGCGTGGCAAAGGAAAACGCGTTTGACCAGTTTCAGTTGATTTTAATCGACTGGAAATTGGCCATTTTTCTAACGGTCTCAGAATTCGATGAAACTAGTTTCGTTAGGACCGTATCGTCAATACGAAGCTAGAAAATATTTTTCGGGAATTTTTAGAATTAGTATGTGACCCGAGTAATTTGAAATGTACGTTTAAAATTCAATATAATGATTTAAATGTAAATTTAACGGAAACTGATTCGAACGATCGAATCAACCTACGAAACAAGTCCCATTGTGTTCGGAATGGGGGTAAAACACTATGGATGACAGGCGGTGGGCCTCGTTTCGAGGTCGTATGTAAAAGTCAACTTTTTGCGATTAAAATAATTAAATAATAATAAAATAAAATAAAAAACCCCTTTTTCTCTTATCTTCTTCCCCCCCCCCCGATTTAATTAGAAATCAAATTCAAAAAAAAAAAAAAAAGAAACGAACGGAGCCTCGTCGTCGCCAGGGGGCGCGTGCCCCACCACCACCGCGCTAGCATCGATCGAGGGCGCCATCCCCTCCCTCTTCCGTGCCTCGTTCTCCCTTCCCCCATCTCTCCAGCACCGTTCCCAAGCCCTAACCCTTCCACCTCGAGCCTCGCGAACCCCAGCCCTCCGATGCCCAAACTGCCGCGCCATAGGAACCTCCTCCGCCTCCGGCTTCTCCTCCAGGCCGGTGCGCACCCTCCCCACTTGGATCGAAGCCGTGAATCCTCCCACCCACTGACACAGCCGAGCCCCTCCCTGGCAGCGACGGACGCCGCCAGTCCAACCCCCGACGCAGCGCACAACATCCTCGCTTTCTCGCTAATTGAACTGTAAGTGTTTAGTTTTTTGTGTGTTGTAAAAACTGATTTTGTTGGTGTTTTTAAAAACGGATTTTTATAGGAACAAAGACGATATTTTTATCAATGGGAAGACGATATTTTTATCAGTAAAAAGATTAGATCTTTCTATATGAAAGGATTGGTTTTATATATATGGAATAGTGAAATAAAATATAGTTTTTATATTTTTAGAGAATTAAAAATATGATTTTTATATTTTTAAAGTATTAAAAATATAATCTTTACTATATAGAAGTGGTAGAAATATGATTTTTGTTTAGGTAGAGAATTAAAAATGTGATTTTTCTTTGTTTGAAAGGAAATTAAAAGTGTGATTTTTATTTTATTTAAATAGCGAATAAAAATTCGATCTTTATATATGAAGCAGAAATATAAAAATATGATTTTTATTTATTAGAATGAAGTGATAAAAATATAATTTTTATTATAAACAGCGGAAAAAGGACTGCATTGGAATTTCAAGCTAATTCAGACAGTGCAGCAGCTCGGAAGCAAAGCACGGCGGAGTGGATCCCTCTGTGAGAACTTCTCACCTTTCAATTTAAATTTTCTAGTTATATATATATATATACTAGGATGCAGACGGTGCTTAGTAGCACCCGACACAATCGTCCATAGACTATGGACTTGTTTGTTTGGTTGCATAAATTAGTTAGATGATTTGATTTGAATTTGGTTGATTGGTGAATTTGATTGATGTGTGAATGGCGTGGGCCTTCACTAGTGTAACAACCCGTAAAATGCGAGCCAGTTTGAAATTTTTATTTTGGCAATTTTAGCGAATTTTGATTATTTAAAATGAATTATTTTAAATAATATCGGCGAGAAATTTAATTTGAATATAATTCGACGTATATATTATATACGTCATCGTTAGAATATATATAATTTTATTTATTATTATAAATAGAATTGAAAATGGCGCGGTAGTTCGAAAATTCGATTTCTAATTTCAAATGAATATACAGAATTCGTTATAAGTCAGAATTGAACGAAACAAGAAATATTTGAATCTGTATAACTATATCTTTGTAACGAAGTTAACAAACTGAGATTTCATCTTAGAAATGATAAGATATGTCCAGTTCAAAATTCTGAATAGTCGCTATGGAATTCAGACCCTTAAAAATAGCAATTTTGCAAACGACCTCGGATTTCGACGAAACCAGTTTTGTTGGGTCCGTGATGTCAAGTTATTGCTAGATTCCAAATTTCATAATTTTTCGAATCAATATGTGAGCGTGGCAAAGGAAAACGCGTTTGACCAGTTTCAGTTGAATTTAATCGACTGGAAATTGGTCATTTTTCTAACGGTCTCAGAATTCGACGAAACTAGTTTTGTTAGGACCGTATCGTCAATACGAAGCTAGAAAATATTTTTCGAAAATTTTTAGAGTTAGTATATGACCCCGGTAATATAAAATGTACGTTTAAAATTCAATATAATGATTTAAATGTAAATGTAACGGGAACTAATTCAAAGGATCGAATCAACTTGCGATACATATCCCATTGTGTTCGGAATGGGGGTTAAACGCTATGGACGACAGGCGGTGGGCCTCGTTTAGAGGTCGTTTGGAAAAGTTGACTTTTTGAATTAAAATAAAATAATTAATTAAATTACATAAACCCCCCCTCCTCAGTTCTCTCTCTCCCCGTCATTTTATATAAAAAAAAAAAAAAACCTGAATCGCTCGTCGCCCTCAGGCGATCGACGACGACCCCCAGCCCCCTCCGCCTCAGGCTTCCGCGAAACCCCCCCTTTCCCTCCAGCCTCCTCCCGATCTTCTCTCTCCTCTTCTAATCCTAAAACCCGCAATCCCCTTTTAACCCTAGGTCCCAGAAGCAGACGCAACTAGAACGATCCCCAACGTCGAACCCCACCTTTTGCCTGACCGCCGGAACCACCTCGCCGCCAACCGCACCAAACCCTCGCTCCACCCTTCGCCTCGCCTGCAGCTCCAGCTCCCTCCGACGCAGGAAGAAACCCCCCCTCTCTCGGCTGTAAGTATTTGTTTTTGTTTTTTTTTGATTATTATTAATATTTTATTTTGTTTTATATTTACAGTTTAAAAACTGATTTGGGAAAAATGTAAAAACTGATTTGGGAAAAATGTAAAACAGATTTTTTTTATAAAAAAATGTAAAACTGATTTTATAAAAGATTAGAAAACTGATTTTTATAAAAGATTAGAAAACTGATTTTTTATAAAAAAGTTAGAAAACTGATTTTTAAATGATTTTTAAACTGAATTTTAATTAGATATAAAAACTGATTTATAAAAGAAGTTTAAAACTGATTTATTTATTTGTTTTTATTTTACTTTGAGTTTTTATGTTTTGAACTTCGAAAGAAAAATATAGTTTTTGTGTTTTGAACTTCGAAAGAAAATAGTACTTTTATATATTGAACTTTGAAATAAAAATTCGATTTTTATATATTGAACTTTGAAATAAAAATAAATAAAAAAATTGATTTTTAAATATTGAATAGCGAAGTAAAAATTCGGTTTTTACATATGTAGTGAAAGCGGACAACGAAGATGTCGAAAGGGCGAGAGCGAAGAAGAAAAATCGAAGTGGAGTCAGGATGTTTGGATAGCTATATGTGAGAATTTCTCACCTTTCAATTTATTTTTCTAGTTATATATATATATTAGGATGCAGACGGTGCTTAGTAGCACCCGACACAATCGTCCACAGACCATGGACTTGTTTGTTTGACTGTTTGGTGATTGATTGCGATATTGGTTCGAATGTGGTTTGTGGTGTGAAAAATCGAATCGATAAATTGGTTAGAATTAGACGTGCGCCGTTATAAGGCGAAGGAGTAAGGCTAGGTTAGACTCTTACTCCAAATTTTGTGGTTTACATAACGAATTGATTTGATTGATGTGTGAATGGCGTGGGCCTTCACTAGACCGGGGATAAGGCTAGGCCTCGTCCCGTTTCTAGTATCGTGCCGTTATGCCGCCGAAATTTTCTAAAATATGTTAGAAAATAAAAATATCATTTTATTTGTGTAAATGAATAATAGAAATTCATATGTTGAAATAAAATGTTTTATCGTTAAAAATATAATTTTTAACGTGAATATGAATATAGTGAAAGTGAATAAAATAAATATTCATTTACAAACCAGACGGTTTGTTTATGTACACTTATTTGAAGGACATTGATTGGGTCGATAAATTTTACACATCGCCCAACAGCACAAATAAAATATGTGTTTGATTGTTTGAAACCCCACACGGGTGTTGGGATGAAATTTGAAGTTCACTCATCCCAATTGATTGAATATGTCGATCGGTTGATTGACAGGCTGTTTTAAGCGTTGGATATCTAAATTTGATGCTTATACAGTGTAGTGCACTTTGGTTGATGGTTGATTATTTTTCCATGCTATTATATACATGTGTTGTATGAAAATCCATATAATTAACTTTATATGGTAATTGATTGGGCCTCATTCCAGTTTTAAAATAGAAATATTTGAAATAGAAATATTCGAAATGGAATATTTGGAAATATCAATATATGAAGCCGTGTTGATTAGATTGACGCCATTTTGACGTGAACGATATTTATATCGATTTTAAAACGATTTCGAAATGAATTGAATTGAAAACGATTTCGAAATGAAATGAATTGAAAACGAATTCAAATTGAATTGAAAACGATTTCGAAATGAATTGAATTGAAAACGAATTCAAAGTGAATCGAAAACGATTTCAAAGTGAATTGAAAACGATTTCGAAATGAATTGAATTGAAAACGATTTCGAAATGAATTGAATTGAAAACGATTTCGAAATGGATTGAATTGAAAACGATTTCAAAATGAATTGAATTGAAAACGAATTGAAATGAATTCAAATTGAATTGAAATTTGAATTGAATAGAAATGAATTTTGAAACGAATTTATAAAGAAGAATTCAATTTTGATTTGAATTGAAAAGGAAGTTGAAATTGCTTTTGAAACGAATTTAAAACTATTTATATAATTCGTTTTAAATAGAAATCGACGAAGTATATATTATATATATTATATATATAATATAATGGCCTGAATAGAACGCGCCGCGCCGCGGCAGTTCGTGAATTTCGACCATTTATTTCAAACGGACATTGCGGGAGATCCGACCGTCGGATTCTCCTAAAACCGGAACCGTTGGGTTCGTATCGAAAAGAGCTTTCTAATGAATGTTAGAAATTTGAAATCTAACGGTTGGATTTGGAGATACGTCCAAATCAAATTCGAAAAAGGTCGCTGTAAGTGCAGTTCGATGGCCGTTAATGGAAATCGACTGTACGGGCCTTGATAAAATTATTAAAAATAGTAATAATTTGTGTAAAATCATAAGAAATGATTTGTGAAAGTTTGGGATGAAAAACTCCATATTTGAAAAGATAAAAATAGATTTTTATCGAAATGAACTAGTTTTGAACTAGAATTATAATTCTATTTATTTTTAAATAAATAAATTGAATTTGAAATGGTTTTGAAAATAACCAAAATTTCCAATGATTGCATTGGAGTGGATTTGAATCGAAATTGTCTTCGGAATATTTCGATGTTGGAATTCGTGATATTACAGGTGTTGTTATGGAAATTTGAAAGATATATATTTGTATCGTTATTTCCAATACGACATTTGTTAGTCGTAGAATTCGATATTGAATATAAGCCGATATATTTTCTATTCACAGCCTTGTATTGAATATCGAATGTGATTTGGGTTTGTCGTGAATGGTGTCTTCACTAACACTGTTCTTGAACCCAGTTGAGAAAAGATTAAATCTTTTTATTTAGATTTAATGAAGTGTACCAATTAAAAATGATATTTAATTGGAATTGAATTAGTATTGATTTTTGGGTTTATCGTGGACAGTGTTTTTAAATAACACTCGTTCTTTAACCCGATGATTAATGAATGTGATTTTGGGTTTATCGTGAACCGTGTTTTTAAATGACACTGATTCTTTAACCCAGTCAAAGATTAAAACTAAGTGGAGTTTTAATGAATCTTTAATTAGATTGAAATGATCGAAAATGGAGTATCACCAGTTTTGCTCCAGGCGATAGTTAAATCTTTAATTAGATTTGAACGTGAAATTTAGAAACTAACTGTCGGTTAGCCAAGCAGAATGGTTTTCTGGATATTGATCTGATGTTGGTTTCGGCCTTCGGGGTTAATATTTGGGGAATTATTCTCTTGATTAATTTACGGTTAGTGACTAATGAATTGGAATGAGGCGTATGTTGTGTTGTGTAACACTTATTTAAAATATACGCGAGTTATTCGGAAAGACCGGGTTTATCCCATTCTGAATAACTGATACGACGATAAGTCGAAGATGAAGACGGTGGTCGAAGACCGGAAGTCTTCACGTCGTTTGGGTAATTACTGATGATCTTGATTGGGCTGTACACCCAAGAAGATGGAAACAGTTGGTGATCGTCAAGACGTACTTGGAGATCGATGGATATGCGAGGTACTAGGTGCCTCCGGTTTCGTTCAGACCCAGAACGGACTTGTAAATGGACTGTGTGTCTGACATTGGATTTTAGTCCGTGTGATTGATCTCTATTAAATATATATCTGTTTGGCGGCGGAGAGTTTATTCTCTTGCTTAACGCCCTTCTCTGAGACGTACGAGCTCAGGGGTTATATATTGATGGATATCAATCGCATGGAGTGAATTGCCTGTGTGGCATGCCTAATTGGCAATTGATCAAGGCTTCTGTTGAAAAGCAAAGTCTTGTGGTTGATGATCGAAGCACGGCCTTGTGTGGCGTAGCTTTGTGTAATGTTGATTCGCGAGTATCACACCCGGTATGAATCAAAAACGGGAGACGGACCTCAGGGAGGACTTGCGTTTCTTTCTAGTTAGAAGTGGCGTCAGTGGTTTTACACGCCCAGACGAGTTTGACTTATGTGGTTGTTGCTGTTGCGAGGCGCCTCGGTTATATCGGTTTCGGCCGATGCTTCTGGTCGGCTGACGGACCAGACTTACACCCCATAGGGTGGGGAAACGTAGTGTTCAGGCATAATAATCCACATCGGTGGACCGGCCCTGTCGCTCCAAGGCTTGCCTGCGCGCTTGCCTGTGGCTCGGGCTAGAGAGTCACGAATCGGTGGAGGACGATCCCTAGCCTCGGTTCATACCATAAATGATAACCCAACTTCCAATACGTGCCATTTGCGGTTTTATTTGTAAACCTATATATGGCGACATAGTGGTATGGGGCATTCATGCCGCCTATGATTGATACTTATGATTTGAAGTTGTTTTATACTCTATGCACTTATAATAGTATCAGATGATTTGTTTTAAACGTATCAAGCATTCTTTAGCTGTTATAAGGGAAAACCCTATCCCCCGGGTTGCGATTGCATTGTGTGATAGGACCTGGGTCTTATAACAGCTTCATTTTTCTTTATTTAGCATTGCGCTGTTGTTTATGCACTGGTATTCTTCGGAGGAAACCCGTTCCGTGTTATACGGCGTGGTCCCTTGATTTACCTAATGATTTAAAATAAAGATTAATAACTGTTTTAGTTCTCACACCAGTCACATGACTGACCTGGAGTTTATTGTTTTAACCTAAACTCTGGGTGCCCTTATTTTGACACGGGCAGCTAGTAGTTTTGGTTTTGCAGATTTATATTCACAGGATCCTGGTTTACAGCTGGAACGATATCCGGAAAGCTTTGTATCCGTATATCTCTTCCTAGTTGTGTATTGTATTATTTTCCGCTGCTATGTATTTAATGTAATTTAAATCTCTGATATTTCTGTGTAATATTCTTTTATACTCTGTATATTCTTGTAATCTGATGCATTGTTGTAATATACAGTGAAATGTTCTTCTGTATGTGTTCTGTTGTGGCTTGTTCTCGAACTATCCGACGCTTTCCTTTACGGGGAAGTTGCGGGTTCTCACAGTTGGTATCAGAGCTTTGGTTTACAAAGCTAGAGAACAAGACACATTAGAAACATACGAAAGAATTCATCAGATATTGGATTAGCAATATCCAATGAGAATGACTCGTTAGAGATGGGATCAGTAGTATCCTAGAACGAGTGTGAAGAGTATATTTTTCAAATGAAAACAATTTTTGTTTTGAAAATTTAAATCAATTATTCGTATTTGATTATCAATTTATATTGAGTTGGACAGTCCAGTATATATAGATTTTGCGTATACGTCTGATCCGCGTGTATTCGAAATTTTAATATACTGGATAGATATAGAATCACACTCTAGTCGCCCGAAGATGATTCTGATGATAGTTCGAACATCATCAGAATTGGTATTCGTGTTTCGAAGGTGTGATTTTCTATATATTTCCATTAGACTGGTGTGAGAACCAAATCTTATATAGCTAGAACACTTTGTTGTGAATTGGCATCAAAAACATGATTTTTGTATATGTATCAAAATTATGAATTTGAAACGTTAAATTCACTAATTGATTGATGTTTGTGTTGTTTGGTTATTTGTTTGCTAATTTTGAACCATTATGCCTAATAGCATCAAATATTGAGTTATATTGAAAATTGGTTGCATTTGCTTGCATATACATATATATCATTGAACAGGTCATAGCAAGGAGGCTAGAGCAGAGAATAAAATTTGTTTGCCCGACAAATAGGTACATGTTTACTACATAATTTCCTGTTTTGTTTGGGTGATGATGATTTTGTGAGCCTATTGGCTAGCCGCTTGGCTTTTTCTTTTTCTTTTTGAGATCTGAAGGACCGGGGAAGCTATTTGAAATTCCCCGATGCTCCCGGTGCAGGGGAGGTTATGGCGAAATTTTTCGAAAATTTAGGGTGTTAGCCAAATTTTTGAAATTTTGAAAATTCTCAGAAACTGAAAAGTTGGAGAATGGAAGCCAGATCGAACGTAGTGTTGATTAATCAAACCACTTTCGACTTTGTTCCTTTTCGGGGACGAAAAGTTTTAAGTGGGGGAGATTGTAACAACCCGTAAAATGCGAGCCAGTTTGAAATTTTTATTTTGGCAATTTTAGCGAATTTTGATTATTTAAAATGAATTATTTTAAATAATATCGGCGAGAAATTTAATTTGAATATAATTCGACGTATATATTATATACGTCGTCGTTAGAATATATATAATTTTATTTATTATTATAAATAGAATTGAAAATGGCGCGGTAGTTCGAAAATTCGATTTCTAATTTCAAATGAATATACAGAATTCGTTATAAGTCAGAATTGAACGAAACAAGAAATATTTGAATCTGTATAACTATATCTTTGTAACGAAGTTAACAAACTGAGATTTCATCTTAGAAATGATAAGATATGTCCAGTTCAAAATTCTAAATAGTCGCTATGGAATTCAGACCCTTAAAAATAGCAATTTTGCAAACGACCTCGGATTTCGACGAAACCAGTTTTGTTGGGTCCGTGATGTCAAGTTATTGCTAGATTCCAAATTTCATAATTTTCGAATCAATATGTGAGCGTGGCAAAGGAAAACGCGTTTGACCAGTTTCAGTTGAATTTAATCGACTGGAAATTGGTCATTTTTCTAACGGTCTCAGAATTCGACGAAACTAGTTTTGTTAGGACCGTATCGTCAATACGAAGCTAGAAAATATTTTTCGAAAATTTTTAGAGTTAGTATATGACCCCGGTAATATAAAATGTACGTTTAAAATTCAATATAATGATTTAAATGTAAATGTAACGGGAACTAATTCAAAGGATCGAATCAACTTGCGATACATATCCCATTGTGTTCGGAATGGGGGTTAAACGCTATGGACGACAGGCGGTGGGCCTCGTTTAGAGGTCGTTTGGAAAAGTTGACTTTTTGAATTAAAATAAAATAATTAATTAAATTACATAAACCCCCCCTCCTCAGTTCTCTCTCTCCCCGTCATTTTATATATATATATATAAAAAAAAAAAAACCTGAATCGCTCGTCGCCCTCAGGCGATCGACGACGACCCCCAGCCCCCTCCGCCTCAGGCTTCCGCGAAACCCCCCCTTTCCCTCCAGCCTCCTCCCGATCTTCTCTCTCCTCTTCTAATCCTAAAACCCGCAATCCCCTTTTAACCCTAGGTCCCAGAAGCAGACGCAACCAGAACGAGCCCCAACGTCGAACCCCACCTTTTGCCTGACCGCCGGAACCACCTCGCCGCCAACCGCACCAAACCCTCGCTCCACCCTTCGCCTCGCCTGCAGCTCCACCTCCCTCCGACGCAGGAAGAAACCCCCCCTCTCTCGGCTGTAAGTATTTGTTTTTGTTTTTTTTGATTATTATTAATATTTTATTTTGTTTTATATTTACAGTTTAAAAACTGATTTGGGAAAAATGTAAAAACTGATTTGCGAAAAATGTAAAACTGATTTTTTTATAAAAAAATGTAAAACTGATTTTATAAAAGATTAGAAAACTGATTTTTATAAAAGATTAGAAAACTGATTTTTTATAAAAAAGTTAGAAAACTGATTTTTAAACTGAATTTTAATTAGATATAAAAACTGATTTATAAAAGAAGTTTAAAACTGATTTATTTATTTGTTTTTATTTTACTTTGAGTTTTTATGTTTTGAACTTCGAAAGAAAAATATAGTTTTTGTGTTTTGAACTTCGAAAGAAAATAGTATTTTTATATATTGAACTTTGAAATAAAAATTCGATTTTTATATATTGAACTTTGAAATAAAAATTCGATTTTTATATATTGAACTTTGAAATAAAAATAAAAAAAAAAATTTGATTTTTAAATATTGAATAGCGAAGTAAAAATTCGGTTTTTACATATGTAGTGAAAGCGGACAACGAAGATGTCGAAAGGGCGAGAGCGATGAAGAAAAATCGAAGTGGAGTCAGGATGTTTGGATAGCTATATGTGAGAATTTCTCACCTTTCAATTTATTTTTCTAGTTATATATATATATTAGGATGCAGACGGTGCTTAGTAGCACCCGACACAATCGTCCACAGACCATGGACTTGTTTGTTTGACTGTTTGGTGATTGATTGCGATATTGGTTCGAATGTGGTTTGTGGTGTGAAAAATCGAATCGATAAATTGGTTAGGATTAGACGTGCGCCGTTATAAGGCGAAGGAGTAAGGCTAGGTTAGACTCTTACTCCAAATTTTGTGGTTTACATAACGAATTGATTTGATTGATGTGTGAATGGCGTGGGCCTTCACTAGACCGGGGATAAGGCTAGGCCTCGTCCCGTTTCTAGTATCGTGCCGTTATGCCGCCGAAATTTTCTAAAATATGTTAGAAAATAAAAATATCATTTTATTTGTGTAAATGAATAATAGAAATTCATATGTTGAAATAAAATGTTTTATCGTTAAAAATATAATTTTTAACGTGAATATGAATATAGTGAAAGTGAATAAAATAAATATTCATTTACAAACCAGACGGTTTGTTTATGTACACTTATTTGAAGGACATTGATTGGGTCGATAAATTTTACACATCGCCCAACAGCACAAATAAAATATGTGTTTGATTGTTTGAAACCCCACACGGGTGTTGGGATGAAATTTGAAGTTCACTCATCCCAATTGATTGAATATGTCGATCGGTTGATTGACAGGCTGTTTTAAGCGTTGGATATCTAAATTTGATGCTTATACAGTGTAGTGCACTTTGGTTGATGGTTGATTATTTTTCCATGCTATTATATACATGTGTTGTATGAAAATCCACATAATTAACTTTATATGGTAATTGATTGGGCCTCATTCCAGTTTTAAAATAGAAATATTTGAAATAGAAATATTTGAAATGGAATATTTGGAAATATCAATATATGAAGCCGTGTTGATTAGATTGACGCCATTTTGACGTGAACGATATTTATATCGATTTTAAAACGATTTCGAAATGAATTGAATTGAAAACGATTTCGAAATGAAATGAATTGAAAACGAATTCAAATTGAATTGAAAACGATTTCGAAATGAATTGAATTGAAAACGAATTCAAAGTGAATTGAAAACGATTTCAAAGTGAATTGAAAACGATTTCGAAATGAATTGAATTGAAAACGATTTCGAAATGAATTGAATTGAAAACGATTTCGAAATGGATTGAATTGAAAACGATTTCGAAATGAATTGAATTGAAAACGAATTGAAATGAATTCAAATTGAATTGAAATTTGAATTGAATAGAAATGAATTTTGAAACGAATTTATAAAGAAGAATTCAATTTTGATTTGAATTGAAAAGGAAGTTGAAATTGCTTTTGAAACGAATTTAAAACTATTTATATAATTCGTTTTAAATAGAAATCGACGAAGTATATATTATATATATTATATATATAATATAATGGCCTGAATAGAACGCGCCGCGCCGCGGCAGTTCGTGAATTTCGACCATTTATTTCAAACGGACATTGCGGGAGATCCGACCGTCGGATTCTCCTAAAACCGGAACCGTTGGGTTCGTATCGAAAAGAGCTTTCTAATGAATGTTAGAAATTTGAAATATAACGGTTGGATTTGGAGATACGTCCAAATCAAATTCGAAAAAGGTCGCTGTAAGTGCAGTTCGATGGCCGTTAATGGAAATCGACTGTACGGGCCTTGATAAAATTATTAAAAATAGTAATAATTTGTGTAAAATCATAAGAAATGATTTGTGAAAGTTTGGGATGAAAAACTCCATATTTGAAAAGATAAAAATAGATTTTTATCGAAATGAACTAGTTTTGAACTAGAATTATAATTCTATTTATTTTTAAATAAATAAATTGAATTTGAAATGGTTTTGAAAATAACCAAAATTTCCAATGATTGCATTGGAGTGGATTTGAATCGAAATTGTCTTCGGAATATTTCGATGTTGGAATTCGTGATATTACAGGTGTTGTTATGGAAATTTGAAAGATATATATTTGTATCGTTATTTCCAATACGACATTTGTTAGTCGTAGAATTCGATATTGAATATAAGCCGATATATTTTCTATTCACAGCCTTGTATTGAATATCGAATGTGATTTGGGTTTGTCGTGAATGGTGTCTTCACTAACACTGTTCTTGAACCCAGTTGAGAAAAGATTAAATCTTTTTATTTAGATTTAATGAAGTGTACCAATTAAAAATGATATTTAATTGGAATTGAATTAGTATTGATTTTTGGGTTTATCGTGGACAATGTTTTTAAATAACACTCGTTCTTTAACCCGATGAATAATGAATGTGATTTTGGGTTTATCGTGAACCGTGTTTTTAAATGACACTGATTCTTTAACCCAGTCAAAGATTAAAACTAAGTGGAGTTTTAATGAATCTTTAATTAGATTGAAATGATCGAAAATGGAGTATCACCAGTTTTGCTCCAGGCGATAGTTAAATCTTTAATTAGATTTGAACGTGAAATTTAGAAACTAACTGTCGGTTAGCCAAGCAGAATGGTTTTCTGGATATTGATCTGATGTTGGTTTCGGCCTTCGGGGTTAAAATTTGGGGAATTATTCTCTTGATTAATTTACGGTTAGTGACTAATGAATTGGAATGAGGCGTATGTTGTGTTGTGTAACACTTATTTAAAATATACGCGAGTTATTCGGAAAGACCGGGTTTATCCCATTCTGAATAACTGATACGACGATAAGTCGAAGATGAAGACGGTGGTCGAAGACCGGAAGTCTTCACGTCGTTTGGGTAATTACTGATGATCTTGATTGGGCTGTACACCCAAGAAGATGGAAACAGTTGGTGATCGTCCAGACGTACTTGGAGATCGATGGATATGCGAGGTACTAGGTGCCTCCGGTTTCGTTCAGACCCAGAACGGACTTGTAAATGGATTGTGTGTCTGACATTGGATTTTAGTCCGTGTGATTGATCTCTATTAAATATATATCTGTTTGGCGGCGGAGAGTTTATTCTCTTGCTTAACGCCCTTCTCTGAGACGTACGAGCTCAGGGGTTATATATTGATGGATATCAATCGCATGGAGTGAATTGCCTGTGTGGCATGCCTAAGTGGCAATTGATCAAGGCTTCTGTTGAAAAGCAAAGTCTTGTGGTTGATGATCGAAGCACGGCCTTGTGTGGCGTAGCTTTGTGTAACGTTGATTCGCGAGTATCACACCCGGTATGAATCAAAAACGGGAGACGGACCTCCGGGAGGACTTGCGTTTCTTTCTAGTTAGAAGTGGCGTCAGTGGTTTTACACGCCCTGACGAGTTTGACTTATGTGGTTGTTGCTGTTGCGAGGCGCCTCGGTTATATCGGTTTCGGCCGATGCTTCTGGTCGGCTGACGGACCAGACTTACACCCCATAGGGTGGGGAAACGTAGTGTTCAGGCATAATAATCCACATCGGTGGACCGGCCCTGTCGCTCCAAGGCTTGCCTGCGCGCTTGCCTGTGGCTCGGGCTAGAGAGTCACGAATCGGTGGAGGACGATCCCTAGCCTCGGTTCATACCATAAATGATAACCCAACTTCCAATACGTGCCATTTGCGGTTTTATTTGAAAACCTATATATGGCGACATAGTGGTATGGGGCATTCATGCCGCCTATGATTGATACTTATGATTTGAAGTTGTTTTATACTCTATGCACTTATAATAGTATCAAATGATTTGTTTTAAACGTATCAAGCATTCTTTAGCTGTTATAAGGGAAAACCCTATCCCCCGGCTTGCGATTGCATTGTGTGATAGGACCTGGGTCTTATAACAGCTTCATTTTTCTTTATTTAGCATTGCGCTGTTGTTTATGCACTGGTATTCTTGGGAGGAAACCCGTTCCGTGTTATACGGCGTGGTCCCTTGATTTACCTAATGATTTAAAATAAAGATTAATAACTGTTTTAGTTCTCACACCAGTCACATGACTGACCTGGAGTTTATTGTTTTAACCTAAACTCTGGGTGCCCTTATTTTGACACGGGCAGCTAGTAGTTTTGGTTTTGCAGATTTATATTCACAGGATCCTGGTTTACAGCTGGAACGATATCCGGAAAGCTTTGTATCCGTATATCTCTTCCTAGTTGTGTATTGTATTATTTTCCGCTGCTATGTATTTAATGTAATTTAAATCTCTGATATTTCTGTGAAATATTCTTTTATACTCTGTATATTCTTGTAATCTGATGCATTGTTGTAATATACAGTGAAATGTTCTTCTGTATGTGTTCTGTTGTGGCTTGTTCTCGAACTATCCGACGCTTTCCTTTACGGGGAAGTTGCGGGTTCTCACAACTAGACCGGGGATAAGGCTAGGCCTTGTCCCGTTTCTAGTATCGTGCCGTTATGTCGCCGAAATTTTCTAAAATAAGTTAGAAAAATAAAAATATCATTTTATTGAATAAATGAATTGAATAGAAATTCATATGTTGGAATAAAATGTTTTGTCGTTAAAAATATAATTTTTAACGTGAAGTAAATAAAATAAAATATTCATTTACCAACCGGACGGTTTGTTTATGTACACTTATTTGAATGACATTGATTGGGACGATAAATTTTACACATCGCCCAACTGCACAAATAAAATCTGTGTTTGATTGTTTGAAACCCTACACAGGTATTGGGATGAAATTTGAAGTTCACTCATCCTGATTGATAAAATATGTCGATCGATTGATTGACAGGCTGTTATAAGCATTAGATATCTATATTTGATGCTTATACAGTGTAGTGCACTTTGGTTGATGGTTGATTATTTTTCAATGCTATTATACATGTGTTGTATGAAAATCCATATAATTAATTTTATATGGTAATTGATTGGGCCTCATTCCAATTTGAAAAATAAAGAATATTATAAAATAAAGGTTCATGTGTTGACAGTACTCATCCATTGAGATGGGTCATGTGTTGAACGAAATATTTTGAAAAAGAAATATTTGAAATAGAATATTTGAAATTAGAAATTTATGAAGCCGTGTTGATTAGATTGACGCCATTTTGACGTGATCAATATTTATATCGATTTTGAAAACATTTCGAAATGAATTGAATTGAAAACGATTTCGAAATAAATTGAATTGAAAACGATTTCGAAATGAAGTGAATTGAAAACGATTTCGAAATGAAGTGAATTGAAAACGAATTCAAAGTGAATTGAAAACGATTTCGAAATGAAGTGAATTGAAAAGGATTTCGAAATGAAGTGAATTGAAAACGAATTCAAAGTGAATTGAAAACGATTTCGAAATGAAGTGAATTGAAAACGAATTCAAAGTGAATTGAAAACGATTTCGAAATGAAGTGAATTGAAAACGAATTCAAAGTGAATTGAAAACGATTTCGAAATGAAGTGAATTGAAAACGAATTCAAAGTGAACTGAAAATGATTTCGAAATGAATTGAATTGAAAACGAATTCAAAGTGAATTGAAAACGATTTCGAAATGAATTGAATTGAAAACGAATTCAAATTGAATTGAAATTTGAATTGAATAGAAATGAATTTTAAAACGAATCTATAAAGAAGAATTCAATTTTGATTTGAATTGAAAAGGAAGTTGAAATTGCTTTTGAAACGAATTTAAAACTATTCATATAATTCGTTTTAAATAGAAATCGACGAAATATGTATTATATATATTATATATATAATATAATGGCCTGAATAGAACGCGCCGCGCCGCGGCAGTTCGCGAATTTCGACCATTTATTTCAAACGGACATTACGGGAGATCCGACCGTCGGATTCTCCTAAAACCAGAACCGTTGGGTTCGTATCGAAAAGAGCTTTCTAACGAATATTAGAAATTTGAAATCTAACGGTTGGATTTGGAGATACGTCCAAATCAAATTTGAAAAAGGTCGTTGTAAGTGCAGTTCGATGGCCATTGGTGGTCGACTGTACGGGCCTTGATAAAATTATTAAAAATAGTAATAATTTGTGTAAAATCATAGGAAATGATTTAGAAAGGATTGGGATGAAAAACTCCATATTTGAAAAGATAAAAATAGGTTTTTATCGAAATAAACTAGTTTTGAACTAGAATTATAATTCTATTTATTTTTAAATAAATGAATTGAATTTAAAAAGGGTTTTGAAAATAACCAGAATATCCAATGATTGCATTGGAGGGGATTTGAATCGAAATTGTCTTCGGAATATTTCGATGTTGGAATTCGTGATTATACAGGTGTTGTTATGGAACTTTGAAAGATATATATTTATATCGTTATTTCCAATACGACATTTGTTAGTCGTAGAATTCGATATTGAATATAAGCCGATATATTTTCTATTCAGAGCCTTGTATTGAATATCGAACGTGATTTGGGTTTGTCGTGAATGGTGTCTTCACTAACACTGTTCTTGAACCCAGTTGAGAAATGATTAAATCTTTTTATTTAGATTTAATGAAGTGTACCAATTAAATAATATTTAATTGGAATTGAATTGATATTGATATTGATCTTTGGGTTTATCGTGAACCGTGTTTTAAATGACACGGATTCTTTAACCCAGTTAAAGATTAAAACTAAGTGGAGTTTTAATGAATCTTTAAATAGATTGAAAAGATCGAGAATGGAGTATCACCAGTTTTACTCCAAGCGATAGTTAAATCTTTAATTAGATTGGAACGTGAAATGGTAATTGAATTACCGATAACACTGTGGTGTTAGATATGAAGTACTACCAGTTTTACTTCATGGGATGAATAGGTTGGGATTGGGAAAATAAAATAAATGATTACTTCGATGTGGTTCGATAATCCCGACTAGTTGGAATTGATATTCAAGGGAGATTAAAGAATAAATTTAAAGAATTTATCTTGGATAAAATTAATGGGAACTTTTTCCCAAAGTATAGGAATATTTGAATAAAAGAATATTCTGAATTGGAATGAGGCGTATGTTGTTTTTGTGTAACACTTTTATAATATATACGCGAGTTATTCAGAAAGACCGGGTTTATCCCATTCTGAATAACTGATTCGACGTGGTGTCGAAGATGAAGACGGTGGTCGAAGACCAGAAGTCTTCACGTCGTTTGGGTGATTACTGATGATCTTGATTGGGCTGTACACCCAAGAAGATGGAAACAGTTGGTGATCGTCCAGACGTACTTGGAGATCGATGGATATGCGGGGTACTAGGTGCCTCCGGTTTCGTTCAGACCCAGAACGGACTTGTAAATGGACTGTGTGTCTGACATTGGATTTTAGTCCGTGTGATTGATCTCTATTAAATATATATCTGTTTGGCGGCGGAGAATTTATTCTCTTGCTTAACGCCCTTCTCTGAGACGTACGAGCTCAGGGGTTATATATTGATGGATATCAAACGCATGGAGTGAATTGCCTGTGTGGCATGCCTAAGTGGCAATTGATCGAGGCTTCTGTTGAAAAGCAAAGTCTTGTGGTGATGATCAAAGCACAGCCTGTGTGGCATAGCTTTGTGTAACGTTTACTTCGCGAGTTTCACACCCGGTATGAACCAAAAACGGGAGAGGACATTAGGGAGGACTTGCGTTTCTTTCTAGCTAGAAGTGGCATCAGTGGTTCTACACGCCCTGACGAGTTTGACTTATGTGGTTGTTGCTGTTGCGAGGCGCCTCGGTTTGATCGGACGATCCGGGTCCGATGGAGTCATTTGTTGGCTCATTTACGCCCCATAGGGCGGAGAGACGTATTTTTCAGGCATAATAATCCACATCGGTGGACCGGCCCTGACGATCCAAGGCCCACCTGAGTCTGGGACCTGAGACATGGGCTAGATTGTCTCGAATCGGTAGAGGACTATCTTTTGCCTCGGTTCATAGATGGAAACCCAATTTCCAGATACGTGACTTTTGCGGTTTTATTTGTAGAGCCTAGTATGGCGACATAGTGGGATGGGGCACTTATGCCGCCTATGATTGATACTTATGATTTGAAGTTGTTTTATACACTATGCACTTACAATAGTATCAAAAGATTTGTTTTAAACGTATCAAGCATTCTTGGCTATTATAAGGTAAAAACCCTATCTTCCGGCTTGCGTTGCATTGTGTGATGGGAACTGGGTCTTATAATAGCTTCATTTTTCTTTATTTAGCATTGCGCTGTTTGTTTTATGCACCGGTATTCTTGGGAGGAAACCCGTTCCGTGTTATACGGCGTGGTCCCTTGATTTACCTAACTTTAAAAATAAAGATTAATAACTGTTTTAGTTCTCACACCAGTCCCATGACTGACCTGGAGTTTATTGTTTTAACCTAAACTCTGGGTGCCCCTATTTTGACACGGGCAGCTAGTAGTTTTGGTTTTGCAGATTTATATTCACAGGATCCTGGTTTACAGCTGGAACGATATCCGGAAAGCTTTGTATCCGTATATCTCTTCTAGTTGTGTATTGTAATATTTTCCGCTGCGTTGTATTTAAATGTAATTTAAATCTCTGATATTTCTGTGTAATATTTATTCATTTATACTCTGTATATTCTCGTAATCTGGTGCATTGTTGTAATAACAGTGAAATGTTCTTCTGTATGCGTTCTGTTTTTGTCTTGTTCTCAAACGATAGGGCGTTTCAAACGGTCTGGGTTGGTTTAGCGACTGGTTCGGACCGAGCGAAATTCTTACTCGTCACAGTTGGTATCAGAGCTTTGGTTTACAAAGCAGAGAACAAGGCACATTAGAACCATACGAAAGAATTCATCAGATATTGGATTAGTAATATCCAACGGGAATGACTCGTTAGAGATGGGATCAGTAGCATCCTAGAACGAGTGTGAAGAGTATACTTTTAAAATGAAAACAAATTTTGTTTTGAAAATCTAAATCAACAATTCGTATTTGGTTATTTATTTATATTGATGTGGACACTCCAGTATATATAGATTTTGCGTATACGTCTGATCCGCGTGTATTCAAAATTTTAATATACTGGATAGATATAGAATTACGCTCTAGTCACCCGGGAGTGATTCTGATGATTGATATATCATCATCAGAATTTATATTCGAGTGACGAACGTGTAATATCTATATATTTCCATTAGACTGGTGTGAGAACCAAAATTAGATAGGGCTAATTGTTGTGATTTGGCATCAAAAACATGATTTTTGACTATGTATCGAAATTATCAATTTGAAACTCTAATCCACTAATTGATTGATGTTTGTGTTGTTTGTTTAATTGTTTGATAATTTTGAACCATTATGCCTAATTGGATCAAATATTGAACTGTATTGAAAATTGGTCGCATTTGCTTGCATATACATGTATATCATTGAACAGGTCATAGCAAGGAGGCTAGAGCAGAGAATAAAATTTGTTTGCCCGACAAATAGGTACATGTTTATTACATAATTTACTGTTTTGTTTGGGTGATGATGATTTTATGAGCCTATTGGCTAGCCGCTTGGCTTTTTCTTTTTCTTTTTGAGATCTGAAGGACCGGGGAAGCTATTTGAGATTTCCCGATGCTCCCGGTGCAGGGGAGGTTATGGCGAAATTTTTCGAAAATTTAGGGTGTTAGCCAAATTTTTGAAATTTTTGAAAATTCTCAGAAACTGAAGAGTTGGAGAATGGAAGCCAGATCGAACGTAGAGTTGAATGATCAAACCACTTTCGACTTTGTTCCTTTTCGGGGACGAAAAGTTCTAAGTGGGGGAGATTGTAATAACCCGAAAATCTGGGCCAGTTTAAAATTTTTATTTTGGCTATTTTAGCGAATTTTGATTATTTAAAATGAATTATTTTAAATAATATCGACGAGAAAATTTATTTTGAATAGAATTCGACGTATATATTATATACGCCGTCGTAGAATATAAATAATTATATGTAATTATAAATAGAATTGAAAATGGCGCGGTAGTTCGATAATTCGATTTCAAACTTCAATTGAATGTACCGGGTGCAAGACAATCCGGATTTTAGTGAAACCAAAAACATTAGGATCTAATTGGTAATATCTTTCTATCGAATCCGAAAAATCAAGATTTCATAGCGGGAATCAAAAGATATGTCCAGTTGAAAATTCTGAATAGTCGCTATAGAATTCAGGCCCTTAAAAATGGACATTTTGCAGACGACCTCGGATTTCGATGAAACCAGTTTTGTTGGGTCCGTGATGTTAAATAATTGCTAGGTTTCAAATTTCTTAATTTTTCGAATCAATATGTGAGCGTGGCAAAGGAAAACGCGTTTGACCAGTTTCAGTTGATTTTAATCGACTGGAAATTGGCCATTTTTCTAACGGTCTCAGAATTCGATGAAACTAGTTTCGTTAGGGCCGTATCGTCAATACGAAGCTAGAAAATATTTTTCGGGAATTTTTAGAATTAGTATGTGACCCGAGTAATTTGAAATGTACGTTTAAAATTCAATATAATGATTTAAATGTAAATTTAACGGAAACTGATTCGAATGATCGAATCAACCTACGAAACAAGTCCCATTGTGTTCGGAATGGGGGTAAAACACTATGTACGACAGGCGGTGGGCCTCGTTTCGAGGTCGTATGTAAAAGTCAACTTTTTGCGATTAAAATAATTAAATAATAATAAAATAAAATAAAAAACCCCTTTTTCTCTTATCTCCTGGCCCCCCCGATTTAATTAGAAATCAAATTCAAAAAAAAAAAAAAAAGAAACGAACGGAGCCTCGTCGTCGCCGGGGGGCGCGTGCCCCACCACCACCGCTCTAGCATCGATCGAGGGCGCCATCCCCTCCCCCTTCCGTGCCTCGTTCTCCCTTCCCCCATCTCTCCAGCACCGTTCCCAAGCCCTAACCCTTCCACCTCGAGCCTCGCGAACCCCAGCCCTCCGATGCCCAAACTGCCGCGCCACAGGAACCTCCTCCGCCTCCGGCTTCTCCTCCAGGCCGGTGTGCACACTCCCTACTTGGATCGAAGCCGTGAATCCTCCCACCCACTGACACAGCCGAGACCCTCCCTGGCAGCGACGGACGCCGCCAGTCCAACCCGCGACGCAGCGCACAACATCCTCGCTTTCTCGCTAATTGAACTGTAAGTGTTTAGTTTTTTGTGTGTTGTAAAAACTGATTTTGTTGGTGTTTTTAAAAACGGATTTTTATAGGAACAAAGACGATATTTTTATCAATGGGAAGACGATATTTTTATCAGTAAAAAGATTAGATCTTTCTATATGAAAGGATTGGTTTTATATATATGGAATAGTGAAATAAAATATAGTTTTTATATTTTTAGAGAATTAAAAATATGATTTTTATATTTTTAAAGTATTAAAAATATAATCTTTACTATATAGAATTGGTAGAAATATGATTTTTGTTTAGGTAGAGAATTAAAAATGTGATTTTTCTTTGTTTGAAAGGAAATTAAAAGTGTGATTTTTATTTTATTTAAATAGCGAATAAAAATTCGATCTTTATATATGAAGCAGAAATATAAAAATATGATTTTTATTTATTAGAATGAAGTGATAAAAATATAATTTTTATTATAAACAGCGGAAAAAGGACTGCATTGGAATTTCAAGCTAATTCAGACAGTGCAGCAGCTCGGAAGCGAAGCACGGCGGAGTGGATCCCTCTGTGAGAACTTCTCACCTTTCAATTTAAATTTTCTAGTTATATATATATACTAGGATGCAGACGGTACTTAGTAGCACCCGACACAATCGTCCACAGACTATGGACTTGTTTGTTTGGTTGCATAAATTAGTTAGATGATTTGATTTGAATTTGGTTGATTGGTGAATTTGATTGATGTGTGAATGGCGTGGGCCTTCACTAGACCGGGGATAAGGCTAGGCCTTGTCCCGTTTCTAGTATTGTGCCGTTATGCCGCCGAAATTTTCTAAAATAAGTTAGAAAAATAAAAATATCATTTTATTGAATAAATGAATTGAATAGAAATTCATATGTTGGAATAAAATGTTTTGTCGTTAAAAATATAATTTTTAACGTGAAGTAAATAAAATAAAATATTCATTTACCAACCGGACGGTTTGTTTATGTACACTTATTTGAATGACATTGATTGGGACGATAAATTTTACACATCGCCCAACTGCACAAATAAAATCTGTGTTTGATTGTTTGAAACCCTACACAGGTATTGGGATGAAATTTGATGTTCACTCATCCTGATTGATAAAATATGTCGATCGATTGATTGACAGGCTGTTATAAGCATTAGATATCTATATTTGATGCTTATACAGTGTAGTGCACTTTGGTTGATGGTTGATTATTTTTCAATCCTATTATACATGTGTTGTATGAAAATCCATATAATTAATTTTATATGGTAATTGATTGGGCCTCATTCCAATTTGAAAAATAAAGAATATTATAAAATAAAGGTTCATGTGTTGACAGTACTCATCCATTGAGATGGGTCATGTGTTGAACGAAATATTTTGAAAAAGAAATATTTGAAATAGAATATTTGAAATTAGAAATTTATGAAGCCGTGTTGATTAGATTGACGCCATTTTGACGTGATCGATATTTATATCGATTTTGAAAAAGATTTCGAAATGAATTGAATTGAAAACGATTTCGAAATGAATTGAATTGAGAACGATTTCGAAATGAAGTGAATTGAAAACGATTTCGAAATGAAGTGAATTGAAAACGAATTCAAAGTGAATTGAAAACGATTTCGAAATGAAGTGAATTGAAAACGATTTCGAAATGAAGTGAATTGAAAACGAATTCAAAGTGAATTGAAAACGATTTCGAAATGAAGTGAATTGAAAACGAATTCAAAGTGAATTGAAAACGATTTCGAAATGAAGTGAATTGAAAACGAATTCAAAGTGAATTGAAAACGATTTCGAAATGAAGTGAATTGAAAACGAATTCAAAGTGAATTGAAAACGATTTCGAAATGAATTGAATTGAAAACGAATTCAAAGTGAATTGAAAACAATTTCGAAATGAATTGAATTGAAAACGAATTCAAATTGAATTGAAATTTGAATTGAATAGAAATGAATTTTAAAACGAATCTATAAAGAAGAATTCAATTTTGATTTGAATTGAAAAGGAAGTTGAAATTGCTTTTGAAACGAATTTAAAACTATTCATATAATTCGTTTTAAATAGAAATCGACGAAATATATATTATATATATTATATAATGGCCTGAATAGAACGCGCCGCGCCGCGGCAGTTCGCGAATTTCGACCATTTATTTCAAACGGACATTACGGGAGATTCGACCGTCGGATTCTCCTAAAACCGGAATCGTTGGGTCGTATCGAAAAGAGCTTTCTAACGAATATTAGAAATTTGAAATCTAACGGTTGGATTTGGAGATACGTCCAAATCAAATTTGAAAAAGGTCGTTGTAAGTGCAGTTCGATGGCCATTGGTGGTCGACTGTACGGGCCTTGATAAAATTATTAAAAATAATAATAATTTGTGTAAAATCATAGGAAATGATTTAGAAAGGATTGGGATGAAAAACTCCATATTTGAAAAGATAAAAATAGGTTTTTATCGAAATAAACTAGTTTTGAACTAGAATTATAATTCTATTTATTTTTAAATAAATGAATTGAATTTAAAAAGGGTTTTGAAAATAACCAGAATATCCAATGATTGCATTGGAGGGGATTTGAATCAAAATTGTCTTCGGAATATTTCGATGTTGGAATTCGTGATTATACAGGTGTTGTTATGGAACTTTGAAAGATATATATTTATATCGTTATTTCCAATACGGAATTTGTTAGTCGTAGAATTCGATATTGAATATAAGCCGATATATTTTCTATTCAGAGCCTTGTATTGAATATCGAACGTGATTTGGGTTTGTCGTGAATGGTGTCTTCACTAACACTGTTCTTGAACCCAGTTGAGAAATGATTAAATCTTTTTATTTAGATTTAATGAAGTGTACCAATTAAATAATATTTAATTGGAATTGAATTGATATTGATCTTTTGGTTTATCGTGAACCGTGTTTTAAATGACACGGATTCTTTAACCCAGTTAAAGATTAAAACTAAGTGGAGTTTTAATGAATCTTTAAATAGATTGAAAAGATCGAGAATGGAGTATCACCAGTTTTACTCCAAGCGATAGTTAAATCTTTAATTAGATTGGAACGTGAAATGGGAATTGAATTACCGATAACACTTTGGTGTTAGATATGAAGTACTACCAGTTTTACTTCATGGGATGAATAGGTTGGGATTGGGAAAATAAAATAAATGATTACTTCGATGTGGTTCGATAATCCCGACTAGTTGGAATTGATATTCAAAGGAGATTAAAGAATAAATTTAAAGAGTTTATCTTGGATAAAATTAATGGGAACTTTTTCCCAAAGTATAGGAATATTTGAATAAAAGAATATTCTGAATTGGAATGAGGCGTATGTTGTGTTTGTGTAACACTTTTATAATATATACGCGAGTTATTCAGAAAGACCGGGTTTATCCCATTCTGAATAACTGATTCGACGTGGTGTCGAAGATGAAGACGGTGGTCGAAGACCAGAAGTCTTCACGTCGTTTGGGTGATTACTGATGATCTTGATTGGGCTGTACACCCAAGAAGATGGAAACAGTTGGTGATCGTCCAGACGTACTTGGAGATCGATGGATATGCGGGGTACTAGGTGCCTCCGGTTTCGTTCAGACCCAGAACGGACTTGTAAATGGACTGTGTGTCTGACATTGGATTTTAGTCCGTGTGATTGATCTCTATTAAATATATATCTGTTTGGCGGCGGAGAATTTATTCTCTTGCTTAACGCCCTTCTCTGAGATGTACGAGCTCAGGGGTTATATATTGATGGATATCAAACGCATGGAGTGAATTGCCTGTGTGGCATGCCTAAGTGGCAATTGATCGAGGCTTTTGTTGAAAAGCAAAGTCTTGTGGTGATGATCAAAGCACAGCCTGTGTGGCATAGCTTTGTGTAACGTTTACTTCGCGAGTTTCACACCCGGTATGAACCAAAAACGGGAGAGGACATCAGGGAGGACTTGCGTTTCTTTCTAGCTAGAAGTGGCGTCAGTGGTTTTACACGCCCTGACGAGTTTGACTTATGTGGTTGTTGCTGTTGCGAGGCGCCTCGGTTTGATCGGACGATCCGGGTCCGATGGAGTCATTTGTTGGCTCATTTACGCCCCATAGGGCGGAGAGACGTATTGTTCAGGCATAATAATCCACATCGGTGGACCGGCCCTGACGATCCAAGGCCCACCTGAGTCTGGGACCTGAGACATGGGCTAGATTGTCTCGAATCGGTAGAGGACTATCTTTTGCCTCGGTTCATAGATGGAATCCCAATTTCCAGATACGTGACTTTTGCGTTTTTATTTGTAGAGCCTAGTATGGCGACATAGTGGGATGGGGCACTTATGCCGCCTATGATTGATACTTATGATTTGAAGTTGTTTTATACACTATGCACTTACAATAGTATCAAATGATTTGTTTTAAACGTATCAAGCATTCTTGGCTATTATAAGGTAAAAACCCTATCCTCCGGCTTGCGTTGCATTGTGTGATGGGAACTGGGTCTTATAATAGCTTCATTTTTCTTTATTTAGCATTGCGCTGTTTGTTTTATGCACCGGTATTCTTGGGAGGAAACCCGTTCCGTGTTATACGGCGTGGTCCCTTGATTTACCTAACTTTAAAAATAAAGATTAATAACTGTTTTAGTTCTCACACCAGTCCCATGACTGACCTGGAGTTTATTGTTTTAACCTAAACTCTAGGTGCCCCTATTTTGACACGGGCAGCTAGTAGTTTTGGTTTTGCAGATTTATATTCACAGGATCCTGGTTTACAGCTGGAACGATATCCGGAAAGCTTTGTATCCGTATATCTCTTCTAGTTGTGTATTGTAATATTTTCCGCTGCGTTGTATTTAAATGTAATTTAAATCTCTGATATTTCTGTGTAATATTTATTCATTTATACTCTGTATATTCTCGTAATCTGGTGCATTGTTGTAATAACAGTGAAATGTTCTTCTGTATGCGTTCTGTTTTTGTCTTGTTCTCAAACGATAGGGCGTTTCGAACGGTCTGGGTCGGTTTAGCGACTGGTTCGAACCGAGCGAAATTCTTACTCGTCACACGATTCAATAAAAATTAATATAACTACCGAATAAAAAATATATTAAATCTACCTATAAATATCTAACACTATCCTAACCCTAAACATTTATTCAATGTGGTCAAAACATCTCACGTCGCCACTGAGAAAATTAGAACAGCGAAAATTGATCCTTTGAAAAATCTGAGGAAGTCCAAGAGAAATCTATAAATCACCAGATATATCATATTTGAATTCTTGGGATCATCCTCTTCATTCTCATATAAGTTTTATAGGGTTCGATGTTGTTCTTGGTCGCACTTATTTTTCCCATCATGATGTTTTTGGCTTAGGGTTAGAAATCTCATGTTATACCAGCATAAATTCTTGATTTCGAGTTTATTTGTGCACTTGTGGGGGCGAAATATATCTACATGCAAATTATGGGGTTGACAAATGGATTTTTTTTGTCGATGATTCACTGTAGTATCGTGAGAAACTTCTATATGTCGTTAGTTTCAACAATGAGCGAGTTCGTCTTAATGCGTATAGAGTGAAAGGAAATTTAGAGAGGAGTTGAATGGTGAAAATGTCTTGTTGTTTAATGGAATATAGAAGGAGAAAAATAGGTTTGAAAGTGTGGCTACGGCCTTCGTGAGGAGCAGCTACGTAAGTTAAAACGAGAAGAAGAAATACTGGAGAAGGAGGGTATGCAAGTGAACGGTATGGGTTTGGGCTGATGGGAATAAGTAAGGCCCAAAATATAAATTAATATTAAGTTATTTTTTAAAATTTAAATGTTTATGCAAACTTTAAATTAAAATATGTCGCATATATTTTGTTAGTTTCATGAACGGTCTAACCCATGGGATCGTATAGACGTAGGCTACACTATAAACCTGGTTTGGAGTCATTTGGAGCTCGTTTGAATTCATGGAAAAATAAAATGCTTGACTGGACTAATCAGCAGTTTATCGTTATTCGACGATTAACAACCAAGAGTAAACTCACTAACTCTGTCCAATTTTATAATATTATAAACGTTATCTAATGTTGATATATGATGATTGAATGTTGTGCAGTGGACGTTTGGATGAATTTCTTATAAATTGATTGAAATTATAGATATAGTTGTGTGTGTGTGTGTGTATATATATATATGTGTAACGTTGACTAAATATTGATCATATTTGTTATGATATGTCGTAATGAAATGAAATTGATGTTATTTACGTTGATTAACATCTGTGGATGCAGAGAAACATGTTGGAGGGATCCAAATGGATTCCTCAAAATTATTACTATTTATTTTTATGTAATGTGATATATGATATGTTAACTATTGTGTGATAGATTTTAATGTATTGGATGTTTGAATAACACTAGTCCTAAATTAATTGGTATTTAAATACCATAAAAGAATATTTTAAATAAAAAGAAAAAAAAATGAATTTGGCGTTTAAAAGGAAAATCTATGTTTTTAAAATAGAAATTTAATTTTGAATGGGCTAGAATATAATAGCTTGTTTTTAATTATAAAACAAGTAGATAATTTATAAACGAGGTTTATAAATGAAATGTGAAAATTATCGCTGAAAAATTTGGGAATGTAAATTTAAGAATGAATTTAAAAAGGAAATGGGAAATCGTTTTAGAAAGGAAACGATCAAATTATATCGATGCTTGGAATGTGAGTAGAAGTAAAATAAATCCATAGAATTTACAATTAGAATTCGATTGTGTCGAATGTTAAAAATATTTTATTTTCAGAAATTATGTATTATATAATTCGGAACCAGATAAGATAATTAATATTCGGTTTGAAATCGATGTATTTTAATTGGTTATAAAATCGCTATAGAATTATAAACTTGTTAAATAAAATAGACTAGAAGATTGGTATGCAAACAAAATTTGACAAATAAAATGGAATGAAAATAAGAGATTAAAAAATGACTCGGTAATTGGATTTTGAGCCTGTAACAATACTTATAAATTGAAATCAAGATTTAATTTGATATAACGAGTCCAAATTTGTATAAAGGAACAATATTCATGATTTAGAGTGAAAAATGATTTAAAAGCGAACATTTTGTAGATTAAAATGGTTGTAAATGATAATTGGTAAATGTCTGGAAGTGATTAATTCAAAAATGAATTTAGAATTTGTGTTGACCTGAAATGGTAAATTATTCCGATGTTCAGAACATTAATCGAATATAGGTTATTTGAAAGAGAGTTATCAAATAGAGATTTTTTGAAAGAGAGTTATACTTTGAAATTCGGTTACATCAAATTCGGGAAATAATATTAACTTTCCAACTTTTTATCAAGATTTTTTATTTATTTAATTATTTATTCAAATTAATTAAAAAACATATATTTTGAAGTTAGATATTTCAGAACTAGGGATTATAACGTTATCGTTATAATCAACGTTTTTCGTAAAAGAAGTGAATTCGTAAACTAAATTTGAGAATTTCGTAAGCAATGATTTGATAAGAAATTAGGAAATGGAGTTAAAGAAATTAGAATGTGATGGGAAATTTGTCAAGTTGAATGGCTTTCCGAGTGTCGATCTGATGTTGGTTTTGGCCTTTGAGGTTGATACTTAAGGAATTGTTATCTTACTAGTTTACAGTTAGGGGCTGATGGATGTGGAAGGATAGTGATGCCTAAACAAGAAATGGAAGTATTTTCCAACGTTATATATTTTCTAAATATAGAAAATAAGAAAATGTGAATATATATGAGAATGTTCTCTGGTGATTTAAACGAAATATTTTCTGAATACCGAAAATAAATAGTTTATAATAGATGGAAACGTTTTCCAAGAAATCGTTAGAGGCTAAACAAGTTTTGGAGAATATCCAGGTAAGATATTGAAAGGAATTTGGGAAATGATAAATGTGATGGCCCGTCCCGCACCAGCTGACATTTCCAATGAAAGTGTGATGTGCCAATGCCTGACTAGCATAGGACGGTCGCTAAAGAAAGGAAAAGAAAAGAATTTGAACTAATAAGGAACCTGTAGTATATCTCGAAGCGCATGGAATAAAATATAATAATAACATAACTTGACATAAAACAGGCGAGACGGTGCATAAGCTGAAAACGTCAACCATCATAGGAGCGGAAAATCTCCAAAATTACAGCTTATGTTCCACATCATCTTTATTACAACTTCTAAAACTGTCTCTAAAGAAAAATAAGAAAGGTACACTACTAATGCCCAAAGTAGTGACCACCAGCGACACAGGGAGAGAATATATATAGAGAACAATACGTGTAAGCCTCCTGCTCGTCTCTGGACAGGTACTCGTGCACAACCAGCTAACCTGACTCTAGTTTTCCTGTTTAAGAGCACCCAGAGTAATAAGAAGAGACATAAAACTTTGGGTCAGACAAAAGTCTGGTATGAGTGATAAGCAGCAAAATAGAACAATAACAGGTATACTAAACCATACCTGAACCTGGACCTGCAACCAAAGAGTTAGCACAACATACCGTACAATACTCTAAGGTGCCACTAACATATGGTGTAAAGGATACGGGGGTAGGGGTGTGCATGTCATATTGATGGCGAACAATCAAGCATAGTAACCATCCTCATATCTCTCACTCAGTGAGTAAAGCATACGATATCCACCGCTTTGATCACCCAAGACTTTGCACAAACATCAATCCATATGCATCATCCAAATGATAACACATCCACTTTCATCCAAAACAAGCATAAACACTCATGCATATGCAATATGGAAATGTGTCTGAGCCGTTCTAGTGCCTAATGTGTGTTATGCAATCACGAGCAACCACTAGCAGCCACTTGCAACCCTCAATCATAACATGTCTCAAACACATGTTTACACCCAATTGTGCCTACCTAAAGGTATAGTTGAACGATAGAAGCAAGTAAAAACCTTGTGCCCATTAGGCAATGTCAAAACTGGAAATCTGTGTCACAAATATACTGATTTGGAGAAGAACTCCCTAAGCACCAGCCTTGAAGACCGAAATCAACATCAGGCTGACACCCAAAGAATTACTCAACCCCACCAATATATATGATTCTAGGAAACTAAGCATGATGGACTCCTTTTAGGTCACAAAGAAATCCCTTCCTAAAACCAACTCGTATCCTATAAAACCCAAAGAGTTTAGTCAAAACAACGGACACCCTCAAGCCCTAAAATGCATGACTAACAGACGAGTCATCCTCCCTATGGGGTTTCTAACAGAAATGGGATTGAGATTAGGACCGAGAGGATATACTTGAAAGATAGCATGCAAATTAGCTCTATAGGAAAAGACGGATCAAGGATATACTCTTAAAAAGAGATATGATGCCCGTATCTAGTCTTCAATCTTCTAAGTCGCATTTCCTTGAGCTTAACGCCATTGTGCTTTGTCCGTCTTTAACTTCAAAATTTCTTAATTCTTGTTTCCAAAATATGAGTTGGAACTCATTTCGCTATTGTCTCTCATCCTATTTTCCCTTATCCTCCTTCTAGTATATTCGTCTCAAACATAACTGCGTACTCATGGTTTCATGCAAGCTCTCCAAAATTCACTAGTGAATCCTGGATCTCATTTACTCACTATAAGGTATTCCATGCAGAAGAACTATCTCTCGAAAACAAACAAATGTCAACCATGTTGCCAAATGTACTTACTAAGGTGATTTTCTATAACACATGCACAAGCGAAATGAACCATCCGCCTTGGTGTCGAACACTTCTCGAGCGGATCGATAAATTATCAAGAACGGATCGATAAATGTATTAAGAGATTCTAAGTAACTAAACATGGTAGAACCCTAAGGGTTACACTAGACTTCGAGGGCATTACCAAGGCAAGTCGAGTGTCTAACTACCCTCTTTTCATACTCGAGAATGGTACGATTTATGGACAACCACTCCATCCCTAGAATTAACCCATAGCCCAAAAACATAAGCTTTACTTCTAAACTCAACACTTAGCATAGACATTCTCAAATCCAAACAAGTCATGAAAAAATGAGCCGATTCCCTAATAGTATTTGAGAATAAAATGGGATCCTCTACTAAGCTAGTACTAAGGTGCAGAGACTCGACTATCGAAGTAGAAATAAAAAGGATGCGATGTACCATAATCAAAAAGGGTACGAATAGGATAGAAAGATAAACTAGACTTTCCTACAGAAACATTTCTACCTTCTAGTTCTGAGCCTCATTCGCCTTAACCAATCTTATCCCCTCTTATATAACATGTTACCAGGTCTCTCGAGAACTACCTCCATCGCACGGCAACCCTACAAAGCTTGAAATAAGATTAGTCGCGGATGGAACTAATGTGACTGCAAATGGAGGGAAGAAAGGAAAAGGGATTCAAACAAGGAAACAAAGGATAATGCTAATGGCCTTTGGGGAATAGCCTTTAAAAAAATAAAACTTTTCTTGAAAAATGCTTCTCTGTAATTGGTTTTGAAAATAATTTCAAAAGGTTTTATAAACTTTTGCCCAGTCTGGTAACCTTCTGCTCTGATACCAAATGTAACACCCCACATCCGTTTAGGTCACTCACAAAGGGAATGCCCTAACTTCAATGGAGCATTATGGGTACTGGAACAGAAATATTACAAGACAGACATATATAAAATAGCGGAAAGTAAAGTAGAAGTACTTACAATCATTTATTAAATATAATTGTTTACAATAAAAGCCCATCAACTTCCAATACCCAAATACATCGCTAAAATATCTGTCTTGCTCAAAATCAAAGAAGCATAAAAATAAATTATAGTATTCCCCACTAAAGCAAAGCAAGCCATAGCCAAGAGCAATCCAAGCCTTCATGAAAGAGCCTTGGAGCTTGGTAAGATCCGAACTAAGCTGTATTCCCACCCTGCGAACCGGGGGGGGGGGAACGAAAGAAAAAGAGGCGAAACAAACTGGGTCAGTCATAAAGACTGAGTAAGTCCTAGTGGCTTTCAGCATAAAAACAGGTGAAGATAATATGGCATGCATAAACTGAAAGTTAACATAAGCATGATGACAAGGTAAGCTATAGGTACGATGAATCAAGTATAACATTGCAAGGTTTCTATTAAGTATAACATCGCAAGATTTCTAAGCTTCACCATTCCAATATTTTCTTTGATTTCCTATATTTTCTGCACCAACTGTACTAGTACCCCAACCCGTATCATCCTTTCCATGTATATGTCCAGTCCCTTGCCGTATATCATACGAGTTTCATCACGTATTTCTATACTGCTTCAACGTAGTGCCACCATTCTTGAAATCGTTTGGACCGCCACCCTTGTTCTGGCAAGGTTCCCTTATCATGAACTATCGCGTGTCAACTAGGATTTATGCCACCTAGGACCACTAGGGATTATGCTACCTATTGAACATTTTCTGGATTCGATTAGGGTTTATGCCACCTTGGACCACTAGGGATTATGCTACCTAACGAATTCCACGTAATGATCTATTAATCGATCGGCTCCCTACAAGTCCTAGCTCGTTCACGTGTCTGTGTCATACGGCCCAATCACGAAATTTAGTAACCTGTGCTAGGTCCACCATAGGGTGTATCAAGCCCTAGGGTGCCAACCACTGACACGAATCAAGCACGCATAGTGTAAACCTACTGGTGCCCAATGCCTGCTTTTTCAACTCCAGACTACGTGGATGACCATAGTCCGCCTGAACCTACAATGGCGCACCAACTCAGCCGTCGTTCTGGTCGCTTACAATCAGCCCAGTAATTGTGCCCCACCCTGCCTAGTTCCAGGGTACCGTGATACATCTAGTGGGTTACTGCTGAAAAGGTTCGCGTAACTAGGGTTTCCGTTTAGTAGGTTAAGTGTTGTCATTTAAATTCAAGACTTAACCCCATCAGTCTAGCATGTCAAGTTGGTTAAGTGTTGTCATTCAAGTTTGTGACTTAACCCGCATACTTGTCATGTCAAATTGGCTAAGTGTTGTCGTTCAAGTTCATGACTTAGCCCTACGAATCATCTGTCAAGTTGATTTAGTATATTCAAGCGGTTCATGACTTAACCCTATCAAATCATCGCGTCCAATTGGTTAAGTATATTCAAGCGGTTCATGACTTAACCCTATCAAATCATCGTGTCCAATTGGTTAAGTATATTCAAACGGTTCATGACTTAACCCTATCAAATCACCGTGTCCAATTGGTTAAGTATATTCAAGCGGTTCATGACTTAACCCTATCAAATATTGCGTCCAATTGGTTAAGTATATTCAAGCGGTTCATGACTTAACCTTATCAAATCATTGTGTCCAATTGGTTAAGTATATTCAAGCGGTTCATGGCTTAACCCGCCCACGTATCATGCTAAGTTGGTTAAGTATTATCTATATGTTCAAGTTGACTTAACCCTGCCACGTGTCATGTTATATTGGTTAAGTGTCATTAATCTAGCCATATTACTTAACCCACCCATTGGTCTGATTAACTATTATGTTGGTTAAGCCTACATTTGTAAGTTTTACATGTTCTTAACTCATACCGGTTAGGTCCACATTTACATGTCAAATTTCCATGTCATCCTACCTAACCCTCTAACCATACCCACGTCTTATTATGGTTAGTATTCCTTAATTCATTCATTATGACGAATGAATCATGATCTCTCACATTAGACCATGCATTTTGTGGCCACTGGATTTGCCGGGCGGTTCCGGGCAAATTTACACCACAAACTGGGTCTAACCTCGTGTCATAAATCGTTACGCCTACAATTCGACCTTCAACCTCTCACATTAGACGGATACTTTGGGGCTACCGGATTTGCTGGGAGGTTCCGGGCAGATTTACACCACAAACAGAGTCTAACCTCATGTCAACGGTACATTAATGGTCGTATTCCACCCAAAAACCCAATATTAGTTCATGTGTTTAAAATATAGAAATGTTCATGTTCGTATTCAGGTCAATTATCCAACACACAGTCATTTTCATGTTTCAAATTCCTAACTTTACGTATTAATAAACATATGCCCGAGTTCCAAAATTACATGCCAATATATATATATATATATATACACACACACACACACACACACCCAATCCTAGTCAGTTTACATACCTCCAATTCTTGCCTATTACATGTATGCCAGGTTTATGCAATTTTAACTATATCATGTTCTAGCTAAGATTACATGTATTAAGTTTTATACCCAATAAACCCAAATCATTATTCATGATGCAGTTATCCCAAACTATAATCTTTTTATTTTAATACATGTCAGTTGCCCAAGTTCATAATACATGTTTATGCTAATTATCAAGTTTACAATCGTTTTCATGTTCAAATTCTCAATTCTACATATGCCTAATTAACATAAGCCCAATCTTTTGATTTAGGCTTACATAGTCCCAAACTTGTGATTTAATTTAAATGCTAATTCATGTATGCCCACTTCGTGCCAAATTATTTACATGTTATATATACCAAATCTCATGTTACATTACATAGATCCTGTTTGTGCCAAATTCCATGTATATAATATTTATGCAATTTTTTCATAACAAGATTATACCAAAATTTATAGATCACGTCCAAACTTGCAAATACAATGATAATATCCAATTTCATGTTGCCAATTATTACATCATATTCATATAGGCAATAATCCCATAATTCCCCCGTATACATATCGTACGCAAATCGCGATTTTAGGCCAAGGTCCGAAATTAACCAAGGTTCATGAAAGAAAATAAAATGGGGAAGATAGAAATTGAATAAAAATGAGATCAGAGGAAAACATCATCATAGGCATAAATATTACAACTTGATGATAATGTCATTATGAATCAAGAAAACTACTAAATAGATCATAAACTTGTCATGAGCATAAAGATAGACAAGTCCCAAAACACAAGATTCAAGGAGCAACAGAAATAGATCAGAATCGATAAACGTACTTAAATCCAATTCCACTTTATTCCATGACCATATTATAATTAAATGTTTAAATATAAAAACAACTAGAACTTATAGAGCATGGCTAATGAATTAAGAGATAAATTTGTTGTAAAAATGTCGCGGCGTTGTTAATTTATTGTCTTGAATCATTGTAGAAGCCTTCTTCTTTGGATTGATTTGAGTTTGAATGTTTGTACTTTGAGTTGGAGACGGCGACCGTGGTTCAAGAGGTATTTTAGCAGCATAATGGTCTAAGAATGATTTGATATGAATTAGGTAGGTCTAAGGATGTATTTATAGGTGTAGCAACTAGTTTATGCCCTTAGATTAACCTTAGAATCAATCCGGACAATCAAAACACGTCTCAGGCTTCAAAAATGAGTTCTGAGTCAAAACAGGCTGACCAGGTCGACCTGTAAGGGGAGGAGGTCGACACTATTGTCGACCTGGGGGTAGGTCGACCCTATGGTCGACCTGGGGGGGGGGGGGGGGTAGGTCGACCCCGTGGTCTAGTCCTGCCTGAAAATTGCTGAAACTTGTATAGGCCATAACTTCTTCATCCGGACTCCAATTTTCGAAAACTCGGTCTCTGTTCCAGGTAAAATTTCGAGACGAACGCAATGGCGTAACCCGTTTCCCCTGATTATGATTTTAAAATTTAATTCTGCCTTGATTTCTTATTTTAATAGTTTATAAAAATACGGGTTGTTACATTCTCCCCTCCTTAAAGGATTTCGTCCCCGAAATCTTCAAGTTAAGAAGAATGTGTCCTACCATCCAATCAACCATCTACTCAACCATCATTCACAAGCAACCATTGTCCTTAAAAGATTACTAATGCCGTATGAACATATGCAAGAAGTGTGTGTATATGTTCCATGTCTAATGCAAATGATCAGGCCTGATTGATCTTCTTAATGCAAAATATGTTTAGTGCAATGAGTCCAACATGTATGCAAATAGTCCTAGTCACATAAACACTATATGTGTGCACAAATATCCATCCATATGCATCATCCATATGATAACACATCCAATTTCATCCATAAACAAGCATAAACATTCATGCATATGCAATATGGAAATGTGTCTGAGCCGATCTAGTGCCTAATGTGTGTTACGCAATCACGAGCAACCACTAGCAGCCACTTGCAACCATCAATCATAACATGTCTCAAACACATGTTTACACCCAATTGTTCCTACCTAAAGGTATAGTCGAACGATAGAAGCAAGTAAAAACCTTGTGCCCATTAGGCAATGTCAAAACTGGAAATCTATGTCACAAATATACTGATTTGGAGAAGAACTCCCTAAGCACTAGCCCCGAAGACCAAAATCAACATCAGGCTGACACCAAAAGAATAACACAACCCAACCAATATATATGATTCTAGGAAACTAAGCATGTTGGACTCCTTTTAGGTCACAAACAAATCCCTTCCTAAAACCAACTCGTATCCTATAAAACCCAAAGAGTTTAGTCAACCCAACAGACACCCTCAAGCCCTAAAATGCATGACTAACAGACGAGTCATCCTCCCTATGGGGTTTCTAACAGAAATGGGATTGAGAATAGGACCAAGAGGATATACTTGAAAGATAGCATGCAAATTAGCTCTATAGGAAAAGTGGGATCAAGGATATACTCTTAAAAAGAGATATGATGCACGTATCTAGTCTTCAATCTTCTAAGACGCATTTCTTTGTGCTTAACTCCATTGTGATTTGTCCGTCTTTAACTTCAAAATTTCTTAATTCTTGTTTCCAAAATATGAGTTGGAACTCATTTCGTTGTTGTCTCCCGTCCCATTTTCCCTTATCCTCCTTCTAGTATACTCGGCTCAAACATAACTGCGTACTCATGGTTTCATGCAAGCTCTCCAAAATTCACTAGTGAATCCTAGATCTCGTTTACTCACTATAAGGTATTCCACGCAGAAGAACTATCTCTTGAAAACAAACAAATGTCAACCATGTTGCCAAATGTACTTACTAAGGTGATTTACTATAACTCATGCACAAGCGAAATGAACCATCCGCCTTAGTGGCGAACACTACTCGAGCTGATCGATAAATGTATCAAGAACGGATCGATAAATGTATCAAGATATTCTAGGTAACTAAACATGGTAGAACCCTAAGGGTTACATTAGACTTCGAGGGCATTACCAAGGCAAGTCGAGCGTCTAACTACCCTCTTTTCATACTCGAGAATGGTACCATTTCTGGACAACCACTCCATCCCTAGAATCAACCCATAGCCCAAAAACATAAGCTTTACTTCTAAACTCAACACTTAGCATAGACATTCTCAAATCCAAACAAGTCATGAATAAATGAGCCGATTCCCTAACAGGATTTGAGAATAAAATGGGATCCTCTACTACGCAAATACTAAGGTGCAAAGACTCAACTATCGAAGCAGAAATAAAAAGGATGCGATGTACCATAATCAAAAAGGGTACGAACAGGATAGAAAGATAAACTAGACTTTCCTACAGAAAAGTTTCTACCTTCTTATTCTGAGCCTCATTTGCCTTAACCACTCTTATCCCCTCTTATATAACATGTTAACAGGCCTCTCGAGAACTACCTCCATCGCACAGCAACCCTACAAAGCTTGAAATAAGATTAGTCGCAGATGGAACTAATGTGACTACAGATGGAGGAAAGAAAGGAAAAGGGATTCAAACAAGGAAACAAAGGATAATGCTAATGGCCTTTGGGGAATAGCCTTTAAAAAATAAAACTTTTCTTGAAAAATGCTTCTCTGTAGATGGTTTTGAAAATAACTTCAAAAGGTTTTATAAAATTTTGCCCAGTCTGTTAACCTTTTGCTCTTATACCAAATGTAACACCCCACATCCGTTAAGGTCACTCACAAAGGGAATGCCTTAACTTCAATGGAGCATTATGGGTACTGGAATAGAAATATTACAAGACAGACATATATAAAATAGCGGAAAGTAAAGTAGAAGTACTTATAACCATTTATTAAATAGAATTGTTTACAATAAAAGCCCATCAACTTCCAATACCCAAATACATCGCTAAAATATCTGTCTTGCTCAAAAACAAAGAAGCATAAAAATAAATTATAGTATTCCCCACTAAAGCAAAGCAAGCCAAAGCCAAGAGCAATCCAAGCCTTCATGAAAGAGCCTTGGAGCTTGGTAAGATCCGAACTTAGCTGTATTCCCACCCTGCGAACCTCGGGGGGAAACGAAAGAAAAATAGGCGTAACAAACTGGGTCAGTCATAAAGACTGAGTAAGTCCTAGTGGCTTTCAGCATAAAAACAGGTGAAGATAATATGACATGCATAAACTGAAAGTAAACATAAGCATGATGACAAGGTAAGCTACAGGCACTATGAATCAAGTATAACATTTCAAGGTTTCTATTAAGTATAACATCACTAGATTTCTAAGCTTCACCATTCCACTATTTTCTTTGATTTTCTATATTCTCTGCACCATACTACTTCAACGTAGTGCCACCATTCTTGAAATCGTCTGGACTGCCACCCTTGTTCTAGCTAGGTTTCCTTATCATGAACTATCACGTGTTCAACTAGGATTTATGCCACCTAGGACAACTAGGGATTATGCTACCTATTGAACGTTTTCTAGATTCGATTAGGGTTTATGCCACCTAGCACCACTAGGGATTATGCTACCTAACGAATTCCACGTAACGATCTATTAATCGATCGACTCCATACAATTCCTAGCTCGTTCATGTGTCTGTGTCATACGGCCCAATCACGAAATGTACTCACCTGTGCTAGGTCCACCATAGGGTGTATCAAGCCCTAGGGTGCCAACCACTAAACGAATCAAGCACGCACAGTGTAAACCTACTGGTGCCCAATGCCTGCTTTTTCAACATCGTACTACGTGCACGACCATAGTCCGCCTGAATCTGCAATGGCGCACCAACTCAGCCGTCGTTCTGGTCGCTTACAATCAGCCCAGTAATTGTGCCCCACCCTACCTAGTTCCAGGGTACCGTGATACATCTAGTGGGTTACTGCTGAAAAGGACCGCGTAACTAGGGTTTCAGTTTAGTAGGTTAAGTGTTGTCATTTAAATTCGAGACTTAACCCCATCAGTCTAGCATGTCAAGTTGGTTAAGTGTTGTCATTCAAGTTCTTGACTCAACCCGCCTACGTGTCATGTCAAATTGGCTAAGTGTTGTCGTTCAAGTTCATGACTTAGCCCTATGAATCATCTGTCAAGTTGGTTAAGTATATTCAAGCGGTTCATGACTTAACCCTGTCAAATCATCGTGTCCAATTGGTTAAGTGTATTCAAGCGGTTCATGACTTAACCCTATCAAATCATCATGTCCAATTGGTTTAGTATATTCAAGCGGTTCATGACTTAATCCTATCAAATCATTGCGTCCAATTGGTTAAGTATATTCAAGAAGTTCATGACTTAACCCTATCAAATCATCTTGTCCAATTGGTTAAGTATATTCAAGCGGTCCATGGCTTAACCCGCCCACGTATCATGCTAAGTTGGTTAAGTATTATCTATATGTTCAAGTTGACTTAACCCTGCCACGTGTCATGTTATATTGGATAAGTGTCATTAATCTAGCCATATTACTTAACCCACCCATTCGTCTGATTAACTATTATGTTTGCTAAGCCTACATTTGTAAGTTATACATGTTCTTAACTCATACCGGTTAGGTCCACATTTACATGTCAAATTTCCATGTCATCCCACCTAACCCTCTAACCATACCCATGTCTTATTATGGTTAGTATTCCTTAATTCATTCATTATGATGAATGAATCATGACCTCTCACATTAGACCGTGCATTTTGTGGCCATTGGATTTGCCGGACGGTTCCGGGTAGATTTACACCACAAACTGGGTCTAACCTCGTGTCACAAATCGTTACGCCTACAATTCGACCTTCGACCTCTCACATTAGGCAGACACTTTGTGGCTACTACATTTGCCGGGCGGTTCCGGGAAGATTTACACCACAAACTGAGTCTAACCTCATGTCAAAGGTTCATTAATGGTCGTATTCCACCCAAAACCCAATATCAGTTCATGTGTTTAACATATAGAAATGTTCATGTTCATGTTCAAGTCAATTATCTAATACACAGTCATTTTCATGTTTCAAATTCCCAACTTTACATATTAATAAACATATGCCCGAGTTCCAAAATTACATGCCAATTTATATATATATATATATATATATATATATATATATATAACCAATCCTATTCAGTTTACATACGCCTAATTCTTGCCTATTACATGTATGCCAGGTTTATTCCATTTTACCCATATCAAGTTCTAGCCAAGATTACATGTATTAAGTTTTATACCCAATAAACCCAAATCATGATTCATAATGTAGTTATCCCAAACTATAATATTTTTATTTCAATACATATCCGTTGCCCAAGTTCATAATACATGTTTATGCCAATTATCAAGTTTACAATCGCTTTCAAGTTCAAATTCTCAATTCTACATATGCCTAATTAACATAAGCCCAATCTTTTGATTTAAGCTTACATAGTCCAATACTCGTGATCTAATTTACATGCTAATTCATGTATGCCCACTTCATGCCAAATTATTTACGTGTTATATATACCAAATCTCATGTTACATTACATAGATCCTGTTTGTGCCAAATTCCATGTATATAATATTTATGTAATTTTTTCATAACAAGATTATACCAAAATTTACAGATCACGCCCAAACTTGCAAATACAATGATAATATCCAATTTCATGTTGCCAATTATTACATCATATTCATATAGGAAATAATCCCATAATTGCTCCGTATACATATCGTACGCAAATCGCGATTTTAGGCCAAGATCTGAAATTGAAAAAGGTTTATGAAAGAAAATAAATTGGGGAAGATAGAAATTGAATAAAAATGAGATCAGAGGAAGATATCATCATAGGCATAAATATTACAACTTTATGATAACGTCGTTATGAATCAAGAAAACTACTGAATAGATCATAAACTTGTCATGAGCATAAAGATAGACAAGTCCCGAAACACAAGATTCAAGGAGCAACAGAATTAGATCAGAATCGATAAACATACTTAAATCCAATTCCACTTTATTCCATGACCATATTATAATTAAATGTTTAAATCTAAAAACAACTAGAACTTACAGAGCATGGCTAATGAATTAAGAGCTGAATTAGTTATAAAAATGTCACGGCGTTGTTAATTTATTGTCTTGAATCATTGTAGAAGCCTTGTTCTTTGGATTGATTTGAGTTTGAATGTTTGTACTTTGAGTTGGAGACGGCGGCCATGGTTCAAGAGGTATTTTAGCAGCATAATGGTGTAAGAATGATTTGATATGAATTAGGTTAGGTCTAAGGGTGGTTTTATAGGTGTAGCAACTAGTTTAGGCCCTTAGATTAACCCTAGAATCAATCCGGACCATCAAAACACGTCTCAAGCTTCAAAAATGAGTTCTGAGTCAAAACAGGCCGAACAACCCGACCTGTAAGGAGGGGAGGTCGACACTATGGTCAACCTAGGGGGTAGGTCGATCCTAAGCTCGACCTGGGGGGGGGGGTAGGTCAACCCCCTGGTCCAGTCCTGCTTGAAAGCTGCTGAAACTTGTACAGGCCATAACTTCTTCATCTGGACTCCGATTTTCAAAAACTCAGACTCTATTTCATGTAAAATTTCGAGATGAACGCAATGGCGTAACCAATTTCCCCTGATTATGAATTTAAAATTTAATTCTGCCTTGATTTCTTTTTTAATATGTTATAAAAATACGGGTTGTTACAAATACCAATGTCTAACAGAAGCTCTAACTCAGACATGGTGCGATTTCTCTTTGATTTGATGTTGCTAAGCTTAATCCTTGATTAAAGAGCGATTTAGGATGAAAATAGAAGGTAGAAGCCATTGTTAGGGTTTCTAAGTGTTAAATGGTGGCTAGAAAACTGAAATAGAATGAAAACCAAACTTATTTCAGCCTCCACATAACCTTAATCCTGAAATGGGCTATGGATCCATTCACTAATCACCTCATTTGGCCCAGTTAAGCAGTTTTTCACCTTCTAAACCTTATCTAAGTCATATCTCCCAAACGGTAAGTTCATTTTCTCATATGACCAATCTACGGAAAGGAAAACCATCATCCGGATCTAATAGAAGTGGTTTCAGGTCAAAATTCCTTACCAATCAAAAGTTATGGCCAAAACAAGATCAGCTAGGGGCAAAACATTCATTTAAAAATCGGCAAAAATCGTGAACATGGGAAATGACCCTAATAGTCGTTCTCTAATGTAACATGACCATACGACTCTTTACGAGAAAGAAATAAATATTTTACGATCCTTCGATGTGTAGAATGCGGGACATTACATTCTCCCTCCTTAGGAAATTTCGTCCTCGAAATTCCTTAACCCAAAACATACAATGGATCCTGCATGCCTACCAATCATTAACAAAACAATAAAGCGTACAAAACAACAAAACAAGCCTATCCTATCATGCGGTTCACTAATAAGGGAGTAGTACTATACTGATATAAAAACCTTACCAGGCAAAGAGTTCTGGATACTTCCTCCTTATGTTCCCTCTGTTTCCCAAGTACAGTCTTCCTCATCATCACCCCACTGAACTTTGACTAGTTTCACCGCCTTCCTTCGAAGTTGCTTCGTATCGTTCCCAACAATACCCATAGGCCTACAGTTCCCAATCGCCTCGGGTTCAACCTCGATATCGTCCAACTGATCCCGTGAAATAGTCACACTAGGGTCGTGCACGAATTTCCTTAACTGGGAAACACGAAATACATTATGAACTCCTGCCACCTTCTCTGGTGATTCAATTTTATATGCCAAATTCCCAACATGCTCGAGAACGGGAAATAGACCAACAAATCTTGGTGTTAACTTGCCTCTCCTACCAAATCGTATCACACTCTTTAATGGAGAAATTTTGACAAACACCAAGTCGCCAATGGAGAATTTTAAATCTCTTCTCCTCTTATCCGCTCTTCTGCCTATCTTGGGCAGCCTTCATTCGTTGTCGGATGATCTTAATCTTGTTTGAGGTTTCTCTTATCACATCTGGTCCAAGCACAAACTTCTCACTGGTTTCTAACCAACATGACGGTGAGTTGCATGATCTTCAATACAAAGCTTCAAATGGAGCCATACCAATACTGGATTGATAACTATTGTTATATGCGAACTCCACTAGATGCAAATGGTCATGCCATGATCCACCAAAATCAAATATACAAGCTCTCAAGAGATTTCTAATAATTGATTCACCCTCTCTATTTGACAGTCGGTTTGAGGATGATACGCGGTACTGAGATGTAATTCTGATCCTAACGCCTCTTGTAAGCTCTTCCAAAACCCACTAGTAAACAATAGGTCTCGGTCACCCGCAACGCTTTTAGGTACTCCGTGAAATCTCTCTACCCATTTCATATATAGTTCCGCTAATTTAGCTGTCGTTCTATTCGACTTGATCAGTATAAACCTTGCACTCTTAGTCAATCGGTCCACAATCACCAAAATGCTATCATGGCTCGATCTAGTTCTTTGTGACTCATCAATGAAATCCATTGAGACTAGTTCCCATTTCAATTCGGGAATTTCCAATGGCTGTAACAGACCACTAGGCTTCTTTTGCTCGGCTTTAACTAGCTGGCAGTTCATGCATTTGGATATAAACTTCCCAACGTCTCTTTTCATCACTTCCCAGTAGTAGGTCTGCTTCATGTCTCGGTACATTTTGTTACCACCGGGATGTATAGTCAGTTTTGAATGATGACATTCTTTAAGCACGTCATCTCTCAATCCATCGACATTGGGCACAACTAGTCTACCATTCTTTCTAGTCCATCCATCTCGATCAAGCCCTCACTTGTTCATCTCTTCATCGATTTCCATCTCTAACTTTGAGATGATTTCCAATAGGTTAGGATCATCCCTCTGACTAGAACCAATTCGCTCAATCAAAGTGGGTCTGATCGTCAAACTTGCTAACATTTCTAAATACAATATGCACTTTGGTCTGAAATCATACCCAGCGATGTACTCCAATTGCTTCCATTCTAGAAACATAGCCCCGAAACTGGCATATCTCCTACTCAAGGCAGCAGCTACCGCATTGCCCTTTCCTGGTGTATATGCGATATCGAAATCATAGGAAGCCAAGAATTCTAACCATCTTTGCTGTCAGAGATTTAGATCTTCTGAGAGAAATGATACTTTAACGATTTATGATCGGTTAGCAACTCAAATCTTTCTCCCAAGAGGTAATGTCTCCACATCTTCAATGCGAACATGATCGCTGCCAATTCCAAATCATGGGTAGGATATCTTCTCTCGTGCAGTTTCAGTTGCCGACTAGCATAAACTACAACCCTACCTCCTTGCATCAATACAGCACCTAGTCTGGTACCACAGGCATCTGTGTATACCATCATCTCTTCATTCCCTTTAGGAATGACTAACACTGGTGCGTATGTCAACTTTTCCTTTAGATATTAACAGCATTATCCCACTTTTCATCCTAGACGAAAGCTTGATTTTTTTGGTCAACTGAGTCAACGGCGCCACTTTCTTTGAGAAGTCCTAGATAAACTTACGATAATATCCAGCCGATCCCAAGAAACTTCTTACGTCTGTTGCATTCTTGAGTGTAGACCAATCCTGTACTGTAGCCACCTTCGTAGGGTCCACGACAATACCATTCTCTGAAACAACATGGCTGAAGAATCTCACTTCCCTCCTCCAGAAGTGACATTTGAAAACTTTGCTTTCAATTGGTGTTTTCTCAACACCTCCATCACTATCCTTAAGTGTTCCTTGTGTTCTTCCTCTGTCCTCGAATAAATCAAGATATCTTCTATGAACACAAGAACAAACTTATTCAATTGATCCCTGAATACCCTATTCATAAGATCCACAAAATGCGCTAGTGCATTGGTCAACCCGAATGGCATGACTAACCAATCATAGAATCCAAACGGCGTCCGAAAGGCTGTTTTAGCTATACTCTTAGCTTCCACTCTAAGCTGATGAAAACCTGTCGCGAGATCCAACTGGGAGAACACTCTCGTGCCACTCAACTGATCAAACAAATCATCTATCCACGGTAGAGGATACTTATTCTTCCTCGTCACCTTATTAAATTTGCGGTAGTCCACACACAATCGAAGGGAACCATCCGCCTTGGTAGCAAACACAAATGGTGCTCCACACTCGGAAACACTTCTTCTGATAAATCCCTTCTTCAACAGATTGCTTACTCGCACCCTGAGCTCTCGCTACTCCCTTGGCACCATACGACGAAGTTGCATCACTATAGGCCTGACATCTTTAACTAAATCAATACCAAACTCAATCTCTCGGTGTGGTGGAAGTCCGGTCACTTCCTCGAAGACGTCCGGATGCTGGCCAGCCACGAGCACATCTGACAACTAATCATGAGGGATGTCGAGGGAATTTAGAAAACTAGCTATTACCCCATCACTAGGTAGACCACCAAACACTACCCTCCGCCCATTATTCGCTCTAACTGTCACCAAAAAGCCCTCACAGTCTACTACCACCCCGTATCTTTGGAGCCGATCGACTCCCAAAATAATGCGAAACCCTGTAAAGCCCAAAACAAAGCAATCACAAGAAAACATACATCCATGACTCGATAAGACCACATTACGACAAATAATGCTAAGGCTAGTTTTACCACTAATCGGGTTCGTCACCGCTAAAAATCTATCGACTATCTCAGGTTCCAATCCCAACCTATCTACCAGGTCACTAGATATGAAGGAACGGGAAGCTCCGGTATCAAACAATACTCGAACAGGAACATCATAAACAGAAAGCATACCTTGAATGATGACATTTTTTCCTTTCTCCGCCGCGGTTGGGGCATTCGACAAAGAAGGAACAACACTAAAAGCACATGCTTTCAGAATCTTCTTTTCTTTAGGGGGTTGCGGACACTTATCCTTATGATGTCCCACTTGGCCGTAGTTGAATCACTTCCTGACCGCAGGCTTTGCTCGACATTCTTTAGTATAATGGCCCTTCTTGCCACAACTAAAGCACTCGACATCTTTCTTGCTCTTTTACTGACCATCCTTAGCTTGGTTCTGACTCTACTTCCTTTTATTCTGAGAATTATTCTCTCCTCCACTGCTCACTTGCGGCTTTGGCCCCTCTCCAGATGCAACAGCGACTTCAGTCTTGGGTTTAGGATAAAGGCTCTCTGACCTCAATGCTTTCCCCTCGATCGATTCAAACATCTCATCGATATGGGTTATATGCCTTTCCCTCAAGTACTGATCTAAGCCTGTTATAAACTTCTCATTCTTCTTCTCGGGAGTGTCGATAAGTGATAATCCATACTTGGATAAAGTATCGAACTCAGCAATATACTCCAAGACTGCCCTACCATTCTTCTTGAGCTCCATGAAATTCCTAAACAACTCTGACTTCTGAGCAGCTGGGATAAACTTTTCACTGAATCGGGCCTTAAACTGATCCCATGTAACTTGATCCTCTGGAGTAGCTGCCTTAATAGCACTCCACCAATTCATCGCCCGTCCTTGCAGTTGACGGTATGCTAGCTTTCTCTTCATCGCATCCTAATACCTAAGTCTTCAAAGATACGCTCACAGCTATCCAACCAATCCTGAAATTTTGTAGCCAATTCCGTTCCATGGAACGACTTCCCACCAAGGCTAGTGTAATCCTTGCATAGCTTTGCGAAATCGGCCCTAGACGCCCGCACTGCTGCTGTAACACCCCACATCCGTTAGTGTCACTCACAAAGGGAATGCACTAAGTTCTGTGGAGCATTTAGGGTAAAAGATGTAGATAAAATTACAAGACAGACAAAATTAAAACAGCGGAAAATAAAACTTTGCTTTACTGATAAAATAGTTTGTACAACGATTTCTTTACAATATCAGAGTATCATCTGTCCTACAAAATAAAGAAGCATAAAACAACATTTATATTCCCCAATGAAGCAAGAGCCAGCCATAGCATCTGAAAAAGAGAATCCAAGCAAAACTTCGACAAATCTTCAAGCTGGGGAAGAGTGATAGTCCAACTTAACCTAAGCTATAATATTCCCTCCATTACTACCTTGGGGGGGGGGGGACGGAAGAAAAGAAGACGAAAGAGAAACAGAGTCAGACATAAAGCCTGAGTAAGTTCAATTACTTCTTGCATGTGAACATGGAAAAACAAAACAACATGAATTAACTGAATACAAGATAACACCATGATGATAGGGTCAGCAAGATTAGACAAGATTAACACAAGATATGCTAAGATAAGATAAACTGGATATGCTCTAATACTTTCGTCGCTTCGCTATTTCCTTGTTATACTGCTTTCTATATCTCTGCACCACCTTACTAGTGTCCCAACTAGTAACGATAACGTGATCCCAATCCCTATAGTTTCCGTTGCCTTCAGGCATACATTTATTATTTATTACCTAGATCTAATCTAGGGTTTTCTATCAAGTGCTTTCTAGATTCAACTAGAGTTTACGCTATCTGCTGAATGCTTATCGGATTCAGGGTTTATGCCAGCTAGGCCAACTAGGGATTATGCTACCTGTCGAACGATGTCCCCAAGTCTAGGACACACTACCTAGAGTGGTATACGTTCCTAGACTTCCCCACGCATGTATCGCGAATCGTTATCGCTTGTCTCGATGCACATGTCATGTACTGTGCGGCCCGAGTCCTGTGGCAGGGCAAATCAAGATACACAGAACTCGGTTGGGATCTTTCAGATATCTGCCGATGTAGATGCTAAGGTCTGTTTTTATTCCAGTGGCTATGGTCCCACTCGACCCCTCCCTCAACTAATGAAAGGCACACCTTGAAAATTGAGAACTATACGCAGGCCCCCTATGCCCCACTAACCTATAGCCATCCTCACCCATAACTAGATAGCAAGTATATGGTCTTTTGGAGTTCTCCGCCTTTCCGCTTCACGTATCTCGATTGACTGAAGATGGATGGTAGACGATGAGTTGCTATCACAGGGCTACCGGTTTCTCGCCGAATCACGCTGGTCAATCCTAGTCTTTAGGTTGCCATATTTTGCAACCAAGGCATACCCTTGGTTCATCTCCCGCAGACCTTAACCTCTGTGAGCCCAGGAGGATCATCTGCAGCCTCGCAGAGGGATACCAAGAGTACCCTCACATCCCCTTGAAGCCTCGGGCTTCGTAACCCAATTAGTTGGAGCCTTCGTTTTAATCAGATGGATGTTCGCTCCTTCCCGTGTTATACTAAGAGTTACTACTTAGTTTTGCTAACTAAGGTTTACCACTTAGTTTCCAGAATCGTTGTTTACTTAACCAAGGTTTACTACTTAGCTCCTTTTAACTAAGGTTTACTACTTAGTTCTCTTTCTCGTCAATTTGGATTGGTTAAGTGTCATTAATCAATTCAAGCTAACTTAACCCTCTTCATTTATCCTGTTAAACCGGTTAAGTGTTATCAGTAATTCACGTTGACTTAACCCTACCACAAACCAAGTTATATTGGTTAAGTATTTCTTATTACTTAACCCTATTCGTTCATCATGTATTGGTTAAGTGTTCCTTTTTAACTTAACCTTGCCCATCTGTTTTTAACTAACATTTTATTAATGGTTAAGTATTGTCCCTTCAAGTTTTAGACTTAACCTCATTCATTTATCACAATATGATGGTTAAGTGTTCAAGTTTACTTAACCCTACGGTCTAGTCCAGCTAACATATCAAATTGGCTAAGTGTATTAAATTTTACTTAAACCCAACCTCTAGTCTAGTTAACATGTTAATTTGTCTAAGTGTATTAACTTTACTTAACCCCTCCTTCTAGTCTAGTTAACATGTTAATTTGGCTAAGTGTATTAACTTTACTTAACCCCACCTTCTAGTCTAGTTAACATGTTAATTTAGCTAAGTGTCCCTATGGACTTAACCCTCCCATTCTAGCTTAACTGTGTTAAGTGTCAGTATGAACCTAACCCCACCCATTGGTTCGGTTATCATGTCGAATTGGTTAAGTGTCTTGGTTAACTTAACCCTACCATTCTTGTTATAGCTTTAACTAAATAAATTAAAGCCGCGACCACTCACATTAGACAGATATTGTTGCGATTACTGGATGTGCCGGTTGGTTCCGGGCAGGTTTACATCGCAACTCAGTCTAACCTCGGGTTAGGCATATTCGTGTTTTCTAAGTTCAAAGGGTTTTGATTAATTTTCAAATCAGGTTTTGAAAGTAACCATCCCGTCCGTCGGATCAGTTAGGGATAGCCAGGAAGAGCAAGAAACTTGTATTTTCCAAACCCAAGCCTAGACATTATCCTCTCTGTCACCCTAGAACTTTCTGGTGTGTTATTAAAAGAGATGTCGTTAATAAACCTTTAATTTGTCTAAATTTACATTTTCTCATTTAGGACAAATTCTATAAGTAAATTATTCCTAATTTACTTATTTCATAATTACTCTCTTAATGTAAATTGTCAACATTTATTATTATGGCCCATTTTCCCCTCTATATCATATTTATGCTTTTTGGTATGTAAACTATACCAAATTATGTGTCACTAACCATGATTTTGCTAAACATGACAATTACTCACCATTATGGCCAATTTCAAATTTATGCCAATATACTTATTATGCCAAATTAGCTAATCCAATTCTGATTTAACATTCTAATTACAGTTCATGCCAAACTAGACTTATTATTCCAGTTCACAATTCATGTAATTGCTAGATTTACAAGTCAATACTAGATTCAAATTACACATCCTATAATTCATGTCAAATTTATCCAATTTGCATTTTTATAAACATGCCATAATACATGTTCCCAATTTATGCCAATTTCCAAGTTTATAACTACGTTTTAGTAAATTTCATATTTTGCCCAAATCGTATTCCCATCGTTCGTATAATCGTGATTCAATCTAGATTATAGATAAATCTAGATTCGTAGAAAATAGGGAATGAACCAATGATGGTATGAAAAAGATAGACATAATAACTGGCATAAAATGATAATTTACTAATTACAGACCTAACGAATTACACTGAAATAAATTGATCTAAAACATCGAAGGCCTATAGATCTGAAAATGTTATGACATAAAAGGGTTGAATAACGATGTATGTTCAAGAACATGGGTAGACCTAACTTAATAGGTAAATTCCCAAGATCAAAAACCAAAGAATATCAAGAATAGATAGAATAGATAATCAGGTTTAGACCCAATTTCACAGTAACAAAACTTAAGCAACACTTTCCTAGTCATGAATCATAGGTGTTTGGTCACAGTTGTCCTTGTTATGTCATATGCAATAGTTTATGTTTTCAAATCAAAGGCATAGGCTTGTGTTCATAGTCAAAGGAAAATAATTCTCACAGTCATGAGTCATAGTCATAGGCAATGTTCATAGGCAATGTTTATAGTCAAAGAGGCATATGGTTTTAAGGTCCATAGTTTCATAGTCACAGTCTTATTGGTCATCGAATCATAACAGTTCTTAATTAAGTCCAAAGATATAAGCACTGATTCGAACAGAAAGATTTGGCATATTCTTTTTATTCCTTTAATTTCATGTAACGAATAGAGAAAACGTTCAAATCTAAAAAATAACCGACTTACAGAGATTATATTAGCTTCGTAGAAAAACAGTCGTTGAAGTCGTTTGAATCTTCACTTGAATCCTAGCTTGTTTTGAATCTCCTCTTGAAAGTCTTGAGCAGCATTTCCTCATCTTGATTTATTTTACATATTATTTTATTTATTTATACATTTTCTCAGAGGCAGCATAAGGATAGAATGAAATGGTGTAGAGAGGAGGAGGCTAGGAGGCTGTTTATATAGGATTAGAGTCATGAATCTGGTCAGAAAATCGAGCCAGATACATCAAAATGAACCCAGGTTCAAAACCGGGTTCTAGCACCAGGTCGACCACCAGGTCGACTGCGCAGTCGACCTGGCCAGGGGGGGTTTCGACTGCCCAATCGACTCCCCAGTTGACCTGGGCTTGGGCGAGAAATTTCCCGCCTAGCCTGCTTCTGGGTTTGAATTCGAATTTTCGAATTCGAATTTCGAGCTGTTTTCTGTTCTAAAAATTCCTGAAACTTCGGAGAGTCATAACTTCTTCATACAGACTCCGATTTACGCAACCTCGGACACGTTTCCAAGCAGAATTTCAAGACGAACGCAATAGCGCAACCCTTTTCCCTTAATTTTGAATTTAAAATTTAATTCTGCCTTGATTTGTGAATCCTAGTGTTACAGAATTACGGGGTGTTACATTCTCCCCCACTTAAAAGGATTTCGTCCCCGAAATCATCAAGTTAGGAAGAATGTGTCCTACCATCCAACCACCCGTCTACTCAACCATTCAATCACAGCCATTCCTTGTCCTTAAAAGATTTCTAATGCTTTCATGTTTATATGCATAGTGTGTGTATATGTCTTTATCTTGTGCAAAATCAGGTGGTCTACTGACTCAGTCGACCTCCTTAATGCGAATCACGTCAGTGCCATGCGTCCAATCATGTATGCAAGCATCCCTAGTTATGTAAATACTACATGTATGCATAGCCATTCATCCATATGCAACATCCATATGATAACATATCAAGTTCATCTTACAAACAAATACATATCTGTAAATGAAATATGAAAGCGTTTAAATTGATCTAGTGCATAATACGTATGTATATGCATTCACGAGCAACCATTAGCAACCACTCGCAACCATCAACCAATACATGTTTACATCCAAAAGAGTTTCTACCTAAGGATCGAAGATACGACCTAGAGGGTATACTTTGGAAAGAGAGAAACAATTATGCGTAAAGCTCCTACAAGAAAAAGAAATCAAGGATGCACCCTTAAGGAAAAGGGTATGATGCTAGTATCTAGCCTTCTTGAGCTTCACTCCACTGTATCTTAACTAATTTAACTTCACGATTGTGAAGTTTCTGACCTCCATTTCCAAAATAAATAGATGTTAACTATGATACCAAGTGTACATACAAAGATGGTTTGGGGTCTCTCCTCTTAGCTTATCCATCACGACATAACTATGAGAGTCAAAAGATCACTACGTGCTTATTAGAGTGCCTGCCGCAACTATTCATCTCTCACGCAAACCATCCCAGTCGAACTCGACATTCCTCAAGTACAAGCCCCAAAGGCCTAAACCAATATCAGACAAGCACCCAAGGAATATCTCCTACGAATTTAGACGATCTACGTGAGATGATATAAGCAAACTCGATAGCTATTCTCAAATCCCTACTAACCAAAAATAAACTGGTCGGACTACCAATTGGATTTGAGACTCTAGTGGGATATTTCTACTATACAAGTACTATGGTGCAGAGACTCAACTATGGAAGTGGATATGAAAAGATGCGAAGTGTTAAAACCAAAGGAAGGAACACGAACAACAAAACTAGACTCTTCCAACAGAACTTTACTAACCTTCTCCTAGGTACGCTTGGTGGCGAAAGTAGGTACTTGCCCTTCTGAAAATCTTGTCCTTTGCCCTTAATTACATGCCCTATTACACCATAGTAAAGATACTTCCTCTTGTCTTAGGTTTTATAATTCCTTCCTCCTTTGTAAGCTAAATCTACATCCATGAATTCCTCATCATCTTCCGTGTGTAGTCATGTTGACAAATCTCTCGAAAGCTGCTTTCATCGTACAGAAAACCCTATAAGCTTAAAAGAAAACTAGCCGTAGGTGAAACAACTACGGCTATGGATGGAAGCCAGGCACTACTTCGCCCATTGATGAGGTTACCTCCCAGAAAGAAAGGAGCCCCAGAGTCTCAAGAAAGAAGGAGACAAGAATTCAAACAGAGGAAGAGAAGATAGTGCGTATGGCTTTGGGGAATATGCCTTTAAAACAAATCTTTTCTCTTGAAAATGCTTCTTTTAAAACCGTTTTGAAAATAATTTTTCAAATCCTTTATCTGATCTGGTAACCTTCATCTCTGATACCACGTGTAACACCCCACATCCGTTAGTGTCACTCACAAAGGGGATGCACTAAGTTCTTTGGAGCATTTAGGGTAAAAGATGCAGATAAAATTACAAGACAGACAAAATTGGAATAGCGGAAAATAAAACTTTGCTTTATTGATAAAATAGTTTGTACAACGATTTCTTTACAATATCAGAGTATCATCTGTCCTACAAAATAAAGAAGCATAAAACAACATTTATATTCCCCAATGTAGCAAGAGCCAGCCATAACATCTAAAAAAGAGAATCCAAGCAAAACTTCGACAAATCTTCAAGCTGGGAAAGGGTGACAGTCCAACTTAACCTGAGCTACACTATTCCCTCCTTTACTACCTGAGGGGGAACGGAAGAAAAGAAGACGAAAGAGAAATAGAGTCAGACATAAAGCCTGCGTAAGTTCAGTTACTTCTAGCATGTGAACATGGAAAAACAAAACGACATGAATTAACTGAATACAAGATAACACCATGATGATAGGGTCAGCAAGATTAGACAAGATTAACACAAGATATGCTAAGATAAGATAAACTGGATATGCTCTAATACTTTCGCCGCTTCGCTATTTCCTTGTTATACTGGTTTCTATATCTCTGCACCACCTAACTAGTGTCCCAACTAGTAACGATAACGTGATCCCAATCCCTGTAGTTTCCGTTGCCTTTAGGCATACATTTATTATTTATTACCTAGATCTAATCTAGGGTTTTCTATCAAGTGCTTTCTAGATTCAACTAGAGTTTACGCTATCTGCTGAATGCTTCTCGGATTCAGGGTTTATGCCACCTAGTCCAACTAGGGATTATGCTACCTGTCGAACGATGTCCCCAAGTCTAGGACACACTACCTAGAGTGGTATACGTTCCTAGTCTTCCCCACGCTCGTATCGTGAATCGTTATCGCTTGTCTAGATGCACATGTCCTGTACTGTGCGGCCCGAGTCCTGTGGCAGGGCAAAACAAGAAACACAGAACTCGGTTGGGAGCTTTCAGATATCTGCTGATGCAGATGCTAAGGTCTGTTTTCATTCCAGTGGCTATGGTCCCACTCGACCCCTCCCTCAACTAATGAAAGGCACACCTTGAAAAATGAGAAATATACGCAGGCCCCCTATGCCCCACTAACCTATGGCCATCCTCACTCATAACTAGAAAGCAAGTATATGGTCTTTTGGAGTTCTCCGCCTTTCCGCTTCATGTATCTCGATTGACTGAAGATGGATGGTAGACGACGAGTTGCTATCACAGGGCTACCGGTTTCTGGTCGAATCCCGCTGGTCCATCCTAGTCTTTAGGTTGCCATATTTTGCAACCAAGGCATACCCTTGGTTCATCTACCGCAGACCTTAACCTCTGTGAGCCCAGGAGGATCATCTGCAGCCTCGCAGAGGGATACCAAGAGTACCCTCACATCCCCTCGAAGCCTCGGGCTTCGTAACCCAATTCGTTGGAGCCTTCGTTTTAGTCAGACGAACGTTCGCTCCTTCCCGTGTTATACTAAGAATTACTACTTAGTTTTGCTAAATAAGGTTTACCACTTAGTTTCCAGAATCGTTGTTTTCTTAACTAAGGTTTACTACTTAGCTCCTTTTAACTAAGGTTTACTACTTAGTTCTCTTTCTCGTCAATTTGGATTGGTTAAGTGTCATTAATCAATTCAAGCTAACTTAACCCTCTTCATTTGTCCTGTTAAACTGGTTAAGTGTTATTAGTAATTCACGTTGACTTAACCCTACCACAAACCAAGTTATATTGGTTAAGTATTTCTTATTACTTAACCCTATTCATTCATCCTATATTGGTTAAGTGTTCCTTTTTAACTTAACCTTGCCCACCTGTTTTTAACTAACATTTTATTAATGGTTAAGCATTGTCCCTTCATGTTTTAGACTTAACCTCATTCATTTATCACAATCAGATGGTTAAGTGTTCAAGTTTACTTAACCCTACGGTCTAGTCCAGCTAACATATCAAATTGGCTAAGTGTATTAAATTTTACTTAACCCCAACCTTTAGTCTAGTTAACATGTTAATTTGGCTAAGTGTATTAACTTTACTTAACCCCACCTTCTAGTCTAGTTAACATGTTAATTTGGCTAAGTGTATTAACTTTACTTAACCCCACCTTCTAGTCTAGTTAACATGTTAATTTGGCTGAGTGTCCCTATGGACTTAACCCTCCCATTCTAGCTTAACTGTGTTAAGTGTCAGTATGAACCTAACCCCACCCATTGGTTCGGTTATCATGTTGAATTGGTTAAGTGTCTTGGTTAACTTAACCCTACCATTCTTGTTCTAGCTTTAACTAAATAAATTAAAGCCGCGACCACTCACATTAGACAGAAATTGTTGCGATTACTGGATGTGCCGGATGGTTTCGGGCAGTTTTACATCGCAACTCAGTCTAACCTCGGGTTAGGCATATTCGTGTTTTCTAAGTTCAAAGGGTTTTGATTAATTTTCAAATCAGGTTTTGAAAGTAACCATCCCGACCATCGGATCAGTTAGGGATAGCCAGGGAGAGCAGGAAACTTGTATTTTCCAAATCCAAGCCTAGACACTATCCTCTCTGTCACCGTAGAACTTTCTGGTGTGTTATTAAAAGAGATGTCGTTAATAAACCTTTAATTTGTCTAAATTTACATTTTCTCATTTAGGACAAATTCTATAAGTAAATTATTCCTAATTTACTTATTCCATAATTACTCTCTTAATGTAAATTGTCAACATTTATTATTATGGCCCATTTTCCCCTCTATATCATATTTATGCTTTTTGGTATGTAAACTATACCAAATTAAGTGTCACTAACCATGATTTTGCTAAACATGACAATTACTCACCATTATGGCCAATTTCAAATTTATGCCAATATACTTATTATGCCAAATTAGCTAATCCAATTCTGATTTAACATTCTAATTACAGTTCATGCCAAACTAGACTTATTATTCTAGTTCACAATTCATGTAAATGCTAGAATTACAAGTCAATACTAGATTCATATTACACATCCTATAATTCATGTCAAATTTATCCAATTTGCATTTTTATAAACATGCCATAATACATGTTCCCAATTTATGCCAATTTCCAAGTTTATAACTACGTTTTAGTAAATTTCATATTTTGCCCAAATCGTATTCCCATCGTTCGTATAATCGTGATTCAATCTAGATTATAGATAAATCTAGATTCGTAGAAAATAGGGAATGAACCAAAGATGCTATGAAAAAGATAGACATAATAACTGGCATAAAATGATAATTTACTAATTACAGACCTAATGAATTACACTTAAATAAATTGATCTAAAACATCGAAGGCCTATAGATCTGAAAATGTTATGACATAAAAGGGTTGAATAACGATGTATGTTCAAGAACATGGGTAGACCTAACTTAATAGGTAAATTCCCAAGATCAAAAACCAAAGAATATCAAGAATAGATAGAATAGATAATCAGGTTTAGACCCAATTTCACAGTAACAAAACTTAAGCAACACTTTCCTAGTCATGAATCATAGGTGTTTGGTCACAGTTGTCCTTGTTATGTCATATGCAATAGTTTATGTTTTCAAATCAAAGGCATAGGCTTGTGTTCATAGTCAAAGGAAAATAATTCTCACAGTCATGAGTCATAGTCATAGGCAATGTTCATAGGCAATGTTTATAGTCAAAGAGGCATATGGTTTTAAGGTCCATAGTTTCATAGTCACAGTCTTATTGGTCATCGAATCATAACAGTTCTTAATTAAGTCCAAAGATATAAGCACTGATTCGAACAGAAAGATTTGGCATATTCTTTTTATTCCTTTAATTTCATGTAACGAATAGAGAAAACGTTCAAATCTAAAAAATAACCGACTTACAGAGATTATATTAGCTTCGTAGAAAAACAGTCGTTGAAGTCGTTTGAATCTTCACTTGAATCCTAGCTTGTTTTGAATCTCCTCTTGAAAGTCTTGAGCAGCATTTCCTCGTCTTGATTTATTTTACATATTATTTTATTTATTTATACATTTTCTTAGAGGCAGCATAAGGATAGAATGAAATGGTGTAGAGAGGAGGAGGCTAGGAGGCTGTTTATGTAGGATTAGAGTCATGAATCTGGTCAGAAAATCGGGCCAGATACATCAAAATGAACCCAGGTTGAAAACCGGATCCTGGCACCAGGTCGACCCCCAGGTCGACTACGCAGTCGACCTGGCTAGGGGGGTCGACTGCTCAGTCGACTCCCCAGTCGACCTGGGCTTGGGCGGGAAATTTCCCGCCCAGCCTGCTTCTGGGTTTGAATTCGAATTTTCGAATTCGAATTTCGAGCTGTTTTCTGTTCTGAAAATTCCTGAAAATTCGAAGAGTCATAACTTCTTCATACGGACTCCGATTTACGCAAAATCGGACTCGTTTCCAAGCAGAATTTCGATACGAACGCAATGGCGCAACCCGTTTCCCTTAATTTTGATTTTAAAATTTAATTCTGCCTTGATTTGTGAATCCTAGTGTTATAGAATTACGTGGTGTTGCAGCTGCACCACCACCATTTGCAGCATTAGGAGCTGCCCTCTGAACATCCCTAAGCATCTCTCTCATGAGGTCAGTGAACATCGTCCTTATATAAGGAGAATTCCCATTATTAGCTCCTCTACCAGTACCCCTCGTATATCGGCTCATCGTTCAATCTGTAAGGAGAAAATAATTAACCATCTCTTCAGCGGTGCCAGTGCAATGCGACTTTATCCTTAAATATACTAATAGTATATATATATATATATAGCTTTTGGAAACCAAAATATCAAAAAATACTTGCTCTCATATACGTACTATCTCTCTCTAGTGTCTTCCCTAGGTTAACTATGCAACTTAGAGCTCTAATACCAAATGTGAAGGCCCGCCCCGCACCAGCCGACATTTCCAATGAAAGTGCGTTGTGTCAACGCCTGACTGGCACGGGACAGTCACCAAAGAAAGGAAAATAAAGGAATTTGAACTAACAAGGAACCTATAGTATATCTCGCAGCACAGGGAATAAAATATAATAATAACATAACTTGACATAAAACAGGCGAGACAGTGCATAAGCTGAAAACTTCAACCGTCACAGTAGCGGAAAATCCCAAATTACAGCTTATGTTCCACATCATTTTTATTACAACTTCTAAAACTGTTTCTAAAGCAAAATAAGAAAGGTACACTACTAATGCCCAAAGTAGTGACCAGCAGCGACATAGTGAGAGAATATATATAGAGAATAGTACGTGTAAGCCTCTTGCTCGTCTCCGGATAGCTACTCGTGCGCAACCAGCTAGCCTGTCTCTAGTCTGCCAGTTTAAGACCACCCAAAGTAATAAGAAGAAACATAAAACTCAGGGTCAGACAAAAGTCTGGAATGAGCGATAAGCAGCAAAATAGAAAATAACAGGTATACAAAACCATACTTGAACCTGGACCTGCAACCAAAGAGTTAGCACAACATATCGTACAATACTCTAAGGTTCCACTAACATATGGTGTAATGGATACGGGGGTGGGGATGTGCATGTCATAGTGATGGCAAACAATTAAGCATAGCAACAACCCTCACATCTCTCACTCAGTGCGTAAAGCATACGATATCCACTGTTTTGATCACCCAATACTTTGTTACGATCACTCTGCCCCATGGAGCCGTGACGGATCCACTGCACTTATCTGTAACCACTAATACTTTGCTATGTCCACTCTTCCCCATGGAATCATGGTAACTCCACTGCACTGGCTCATAGCCATGCTAAGACCACTCTGCCCCATGAATTACTAACTAACCCACTGCACTGATCCGTAGCCTAACATTCATCTTTCGGTGGTGAATCAAAATATGGACGTCTATAACTCCTTAGCACAGGTCCCGCAGCAAAATCCAACCATGAAGTTAACTCGTTGGTTCCCAACTGGATCCTGAGCACAAACTTCCCATTTGGACTACCTTTTTATCTTGGGTTTTGGTTTCTTCTTCTCTAGATCGATCTTCTTCTTCTTCGCTTCTCTTTACTTCAGGTTATACTTTCAATTCGGTTCGTGGTTCACGTCTCCAGTCCATGCACCTTGGTTCGGATCGGTCGTGACCATCCCTGTCGGTTCGTGGAGCTCTAGCGGCGGCAGCTTGTGGTGCCCTTGGTCGGATCGTGGCTCACTTGAGCGGTTCGGTTCGTAGAAGATCTTCTAGGTCGACTCACCCATTCCTGACAACACATGCATGGCAACTCCCTCAAGCCGGCCGATGAGCACCCATTGGGTTCTGGTCGTAACTTGCTTGGAGAGGCAAATCGATTCGTAGCCTTCGGGAACGGTTCGTGGTTGAGAGTCACGAATGGGTCGGGTTCGGAGATGGGTTCCTAGATCACGAGCGGGTTGAGTTGCAGTGGATATCACGATCAGGTCCGTTTTGAGAGGGGGCGATCCGATCTGGTTTTTGCACAATTTCCTACAACTCTTCCAGCAACTGTTTTACGCCATACGACGGCGTTTTCTACTATTTTAATCAATCACAAAGCATACCATATAGTCATAACAACATATAGAATTGACCACAAAAACCAAGACAACAATTTGTTATGTTAAAATGGCTCAAACATACCCAAAACCCATATTTTCCAAAACATACCCAAAACCCATATTTTCCCCTTAATCATGTTTAACAATAACTAATGTTAGGATTAACAAAACTTAACCAAATCAACCCAAATTTATGAGAGAGGGCTAAAAAAAATATTTTGAAATTTATAAATATTTTTCCAGAATTTAATCATGTATAAATTCACTAATTATCAGTAATTACCCTTAATTAACATTAATTAGTGTAAAAACAAGGCTAATCACTCACCTTTGCCACAACTAAAACTTTCAGAACTGGAACTCCTCTAATTTGGGCGAATAACAATGTCTAACAATAGCTCTAACTCAGAAATGGTGCTATTTCTCCTTGATTTGATGTTGCTAAGCTTAATCCTTGATTAGAGAGCGATTTGGGATGAAATTAGAAGGTGGAGGCCATTGTTAGGTTATCTAAGAGGTAAATGGCAGCTAGAAAAATGAAATAGAATGAAAACCTAACTCATTTCAGCCTCCCCATAATCCAAATCCCGAAATGGGTTATGGCCCCATTCACTAATCACCTCATTTGGTCCTGTTAAGTAGTTTTTCAACTTCTAAACCTTATTTTAGCTATATCTCCCAAATGGTAAGTCCGTTTTTCACATATGACCACTCTACGGAAAGGTAAACCATTATCCAGATCGAATGGAAGTGGTTTCAGGTCAAAATTCCTTACTAATCAAAAGTTATGGCCAAAACAAGATTAGCTAGGCGCAAAACGGTCATTCGAAATCGGCAAAAATCGTGAACATGTGAAATGACCCTAATAGTCGTCCCCCAATGTCACATGACTATACGACTCCTTACGAGAAAGAAATAAATATTCTACAATTCTCTGATGCATAGAATGTGGGTCGTTACAATAAATGAATAAGAAATTAATTTAAAAAGGGCTCAGTGTTGCTTGTTGTTTGATCAATAGAATTTCCATTTGGAGATAGGATCATTTGTTGTATGAATGTTTTCCTTTAACAGTTAAATGTTTGGGTATCAAAGTTTTTGGCCATTTTATATTTTCGTTGTTAATACGGAAGCACCAATATTGGGTTTATTATTTGAAAACCACTCCGTATTGGCATAAGCGTTGAAAACCAAATACGCAGAAGAAAATTGAAGACAAAGCAAAGTGCAAGGGCTCTTTAGTTATTCCTAGGTAGAAATTGCATAAGGCGGATTGGTGGGATAGTGCTTTTGGTTTGTCCAGTCCTAGTACAACATGTATGGATGAATGTCTGATAGAGTATGCCTAAGAAATTATACACATTGATCTCTTCAAACATATTACACTTGGCGGCAGAGGAATTCATTTCTCTTAGCTTTATTCCCACGGTATTTTCGGGGAAATCGATAAATGATTTAGCAGGTTTAACGATGTGGCATTCAAAGTGAATGAAGATGTGATATTTCAAAAAGGTAAATATGGCCTCTAGCCTCACAACTGGGAAATGACAAAAATCTGGCAGGCAGTATGGCTAAGTGCGTCACTCCCAACCGTTGGCTAGAGAAAATTCATTTCCGTCTTTAATCTATCAATGTTGTACCTTTAGGGAAACGATTGCTAATCCCAACCGTTGGTTATATACATTCGATACACTCAAGCAAAATGAGTGGTCGGTCATTTGTGGCCAGGTTGCAAGATGTTTTTGTTGAACCAAGTGTATTCCCGTCCAGAGATACACTATCGGAAGGTGGTTCCATACCTTGTCATTATTGGAAATCTATTTCCCAATAAGCGCCCGTGGATTACACTGTATATTCTGTGTGTGGAGCGTGATATGGAAGCTTTCTACTACGTTTTTATTTATTTTATTTAGACACTATTATGATATCAGAATAGTATTGATTTTAAAGAATATTTTAGGTTATTGTAAGATATAAACCATCCGTGTTTATATGTGGATTGGTCTTACGATTATACTTTCTTGAAAAAAAAGAATTTTTAAAAGTTAAACCAAATGATTGGAGTTTACTCACACCAGTCCCATGACTGACCTAGAGTTTATTTCGTTTTTATTAACCTAAAATCTTGCGTGCCAAAATATGTATGGGCAGTCAAGTAGTTGGGATTTTACAAATATACTTGGAGAGCTTAGAGCAAGAGGCTGCAAGATTATTTAGCTATTATTTATTTCCGGTGCGCTATAAGTGTAGTACTTCAGTAATAACATTGTATACAGATACTGATTTGTATTTCAAAGTTATGTTATGTAATATATTTTATTCATTCCGCGATGAGAATCATGTTTACTATTATGTTGTATTTATGTTCTTCTTCTTCTATTCTAGCTTTCTTTCTACTTCTCACCCTCTAACTTCTTTCTACTAATTATCCTGTACATTTCTAGTGCTTGGTTAGTCAATTAGTATTTATGTCGATAATCAAGATCGGGCAATTATCGGTTCGTTACACTAGTGGATGCTTGTGACTTCTTAGCATGACATCAAAGTGGCTACAGTATATAGTATACAATGCACAGTTAGGTCCATTGCCAGTTCCGTCATTGTACCCACTTATTCTAAATAATGAGAGACCACTGATTGGTCACATTTATGTCAAATTAAAGCCAGCATCATGTCTTAATCGTTATTTCCTGTACTTATTGTGTTTGGTCACCAAAGTGACTACAATGCATAGTGGGGATTCCCTTAACACAAAACTGAGCTTCATTATTTCCTTTATCTACTATGTCTGGTCACAAACATGGTTACATGTATAATGGAGTTTCTATATAACTGACGTTTGTAACAGTGGTTGAGGATTCATTGATTTGTAGATATAAAGTCTGGTGATTTTGAGGTAAACCAATACACAAATATAAATCAACTGAAAAAATGTCAATTGAATATCCAACCTCATATGAGTACACTAGACCATCTGAATGGTCCATCATATCCTAATTCATCTTTGCCCAAAGAAACAAATTTATGGTTCATTAAAACGGAAAAGCGACACTATGAAGAAGTGCGAAGAGAGAGCTTGAGGCAGGGACGTACTAGATGTAGATAGATCACCAGCAACAACCAGGTCCTCCATGCACCCGAGGGTTACGAAGTTTATTTCCTCCTTCCCAAAACATCATTGATGTCATCGAAGTTCAATATGCGAATTTTGTATGCTTTTGTGGTTTTAGAGCACCACTCTTAGTCATTATGCGTGGAAACGATGTTGATCGCCGCTAGTATCGTTGCCCGCTACATTCAAATGGATGTGAATTTGGACAGTGGGTAGATGAACGTTTCCCAACTTGGTCCATTACTTATGCTTTGGAGAAGAAGAAGAGATAAGGAGGCTTCACACTCAACTCAATGATTATATGCAGGCATATTACCGCCTTCGAAATGATTTTATTAAGAAGTTGTCGCAGATATATGCTACCTTTATTGTTAGGGAACGCGGAATGCGGATCTTAAGAAAAGACTAACACTAATGGGGGGTGAATAGTGTTATTGAAGAATTTATGAAAATCTAAAACTTATATTACCTATTATATGAATCACACACAATAGAGACTATCACAAACACAGATTCAAACACGAACACAGAAACAGATAAATATAAAATGCAGGAAAGGAAAGAACACACTGGATTTTATATTGGTTCGGATTACTTCTACGCCCAGTCCAATGCAGCACTGGATTGCACAGAGTTTTACTATCATCAATATCCAAGTACAATCCCCATGTTTTCAAGGCTACAAGGTTAACACCGCTATAAACACCTTTGATTCTACGGCTACAAGGTTAGCACTACTCCCTTTCTTTGATTTAAGGGCTACAAGGAACACACCCTTTCCTAAACACTTCCCAAATGATTACCACAACCCTATAAATCTTCAATAACAATTCAATTCAGAGAGTAGTGGATAGACAGTGAGAAAAAAAGAAGTTTTATGTAATTATAGAAGAAATCGGCAAAGTGAAGTGTAGGAATCAATAAAATATGAAATATTAATGGTTGGATGAAGATGGGTGAAGTTGGAGATGAAGATATATCAAAAAAAATTAAATCAGCTCTTATTTATAAGATTTAAAAGGTTACAAGGCTTTAGTGAAAAGACACTTCCTTTGAAAATTTAATTTCTGAAAGTTATATATTGACATAGCCTCCTATGTATGTCAACACATATATGTTGAAAATTTGAATTTTGAACTTTTTCAAGTGTTTAAATATATATATATATGTATATGTATATATATTATTCTGGAAATTCTTTTGTCGAAATTTAAGGATATACAAGAGTATTCTAAAGTGTAAAATCATACGAAAACGTAATTATACATTATATAAACATATTTATAAAATTATAAAGTTTAAGACTATAAAACTATATAATTGTATAAACTTATATATTAAACTTGAAACTTACATTTAAAATCATAAGTAAGATAGATAAACAATTTGAAATTAGAATTCGAATTTTGAAAATCAGAATTTGAAACTGGGGTGCTATTTAGAGTAGACTCTATTACTATATTTGTCTTGGACTCTTGAAAACTTAATAACTCTTGAGTCTTGAATCTCCCTTGAATTCTGAATCTCTTGGAACTTTAAAACAATATAGTCTTCAGTATTTAAGTCTTGTGTACAAATCATGCATACATACGTATATCTATTTTAGATAGAGATGTTAATATATATTTTTAATCAATTAATAATTATAATTTAAATAAGGTTATTGTCATCAAAACTCCATTATCCAGTAATCTCCCTTTTTGATGATGACAACCTTGATTTAAAAAATATTCATACCTGTTCATTACCTGTTGATACTATCTGATATGGTTCTTCTAATACCCCCCATCATCATGAATCCTACATACTACCCCTTAAACTAAGTCTAATTATTCCTTATTTTAAAATTTCTCCCCTTTTTTCATCAACAAAAAGAAATTCTAAACATACTCCCCCTAAATCCTATGTCTATCTATACATATGCTATGATTCTATACTAAAGCACTAATGTGTGTGTGTGTGTGTGTGTGTGTGTATATATATATATATATATATATATATATATATAACTCCCCTAAATTCATAACTTATATTATAACCATTATTCCGTTTATAACTAACTCCAAAATCTACGAGAAGCAAACATTGTATTAACAATTTAAATAATACAAACTATTTCAAATTACAGCATTTCACGTGAACACAAAATATTATGTACATAATATATCGTATGTACAACTAAACGAGAAACCTAAATGTCTAGTTCTTTGTAATTGGGGACTTATGAATTGGGAAATTGGGTTAATGGAGACAAAATTCTCCATTTTTCTCAATTATATTTCCTTCTCGATCGAAATAAACTTCACCAACGCATATGACTTGATCGTCTTCCTCTATGCCTCCTTGTTGTGCCTCTTCTTGTTCCACCTCTTCTATCATCTCTTCCTCTTCTTCCTCTTCCATTATTTGATAATCATCTTCGATGATAATTAGATTTTCTTGATTATCCACAGCAAGCTTTTGTAGATTTCTCATTATCTTTTCTTGTTTTATATGCTCTTGAATCATTTGAATTTGTAGAACTCGTATTTCAACGAGCATTTGGAGTACGTTCTTCATTTTCTCCTCCAATTTCATCATGCAAGAAAGAAAAGAGCATTGGAAAGCACTTTCGGATAGTCCAGAGGACATTTCGTGGTTAATTTGGTTATTTTAATTGGTGGAGGCCATGGTTTATTTTAGTTTTGAGTTTTTCCAGAAATGAAATAAGAGAATGACGAAGAAAATTCGAAGTAGAAAGTTTAAATAATTATTATAACTAACTTATGGTGGGAATTAATTTTTGAAATCTGACAGTTATATGTCGACGTAGGGATATATGTATGTCGACATACATGCAATTTTAATTTTCTAATTTTTATTATTATTCTTATATATATTAATATATTCAATTATTCTAGTTCACTTAATGAACAAATACATAATTCTCTTCTAAATTCATTAAATGTTGTTTCGTTTAACGGCTTTGTTAATATATTTTCCATTTGTTTAATTTTTTCTATAAATTCGAGTGAAATTTTCCCTTTACTTATGCTATCTCTTAGAAAATGATGCCGTATATCAATATGTTTAGTTCTTCAGTGATGAGTTGAATTTTTAGATGTATTTATAGCGCTTGTATTATCGCAGTATATTAGTGATTTATTTATATTTAATCCAAAATCTTTTAGGATTTGTTTCATATATAATACTTGTGAACAAGCCAAGCAATAGAGATGTTTTCTGCTTCAGTTATTGACAAGGATACTGCATTTTGCTTTTTGCTAAACTTCAAAACTAGTGAATGTATTAAGAAATTACATGTTCAACTAGTCCTTTTACGATCAGATTTACATCTTGCATAATCAGCATCACGATAAGAAATTAAATCAGACAAATCATTCTTTGGAAAAAATAATCCAAAATCTGATGTATGTTTTACATATCTTAGAATACATTTTACGGCTGTTAAATGTATTTCCTTAGCTTGCGATTTATATCTTGCACAAAGTCAAACACTATGCATTATATCTAGTCTACTAGAGGTTATATATAAGAATAATCCTATCATACCTCTATTTAATTTTGACCAACGTCTTTTGATGTATCATTTTTACTTAAGGCTATATTAGTTGCCATTTGTGTTGGTCTCCCATTAGTTGTAGTTAAATTATATTTATTAATTAAATCTCTTGCATATTTCTCTTGATTAATAAATGTTCCATTCTTTAATTGGCGAGTTACAAGCCTAAGAAGAATGTTAGTTCTCCCAAGTGACTCATCTCAAATTCTTGGGTCATAATATATGAAAATTCTTTATTCATTTTATTATTAGTTGATCCAAAGATTGTATCGTCAACATATATTTGTACTAATTGTATATCATCATTATTTCTTTTAATAAATAGAGTATTCTCTATTTTAACTATTTTTAAGTTAGATTGTAATAAATAATTTCTTAATCTATCATACCAAGCTCAAGGAGCCTGTGTTAGTCCATATAATGCCTTTTTTAATTTATGTACATGATTTGGTAATTTTTTATCCTTAAAAAGAGGTGGTTGCTCTACATACACGTCTTCTTTAACATATTCATTTGGAAAATTACTTTTAACGTCCATTTGGTATAATTTCAAAGTATTATGGCTTGCAAAGGCTAGTAATATCCTAGTTGCTTCTAATCTAGCTATTGGGGAAATGTTTCATCGTAATTTATTCCTTCTTCTTGAGTATAACCTTGTGCTAGTAATCAAGCCTTATTTCTTATGACCTCATTGTGTTCATTCATTTTATTTTTATATACCCATTAAGTTAAAACTATAGATTTATCCTCTGGTCTAGGAACAAGTTCCCATCATCATTCTTGGTAAACTGATTCAATCCCTCTTGCATAACAAGGATCCATGAATCGTCTGATGATGCCTCCTTTGGATTCTTAAGTTCGATAGTAGAAATAAATGCTGAATTACTCATATCATTTAATTGTTTTCAAGTCCTAACAAATGATTCAATATCCCCTAAGATATTTTCTACAAGATGGTCTCTTAGTAATCTAATCCTTTTGTATGGTTATTATCTTCATTATTTGTTTCAATAAACTCATTTTCACATTCATCTTCATTGTATTGTGTTATATTTTTATAGTTTTTGCCAAAGGGTACATTTAAGGTTTCTTCTATAGTATTGGTTTTTTAGTTAAAAACTATACATGCTTTACTTCTTTTTGAATGTCCAATAAATATTTTTTATCGGATTTCGAATCAAATTTATCTAAATTATCTTAAGTATTAAGAATAAAAAATTGAATTCCAAATATTTTAAAATAAGATTCTTTTGGTTTCTTATTATATAAAAGTTCATATGGTGTTTTATGAGTTAAGGGTCTAATTGAAATTTTATTCAAAATACAACAAGTTGTTACTACTACTTAGCCCAAAATTTTCTTTGTAAATTACTATTATATAATATAGTTCTCGCATACTCTTGTATCGATCTATTTTTACTCTCAACTACTTCATTTTGTTGAGGGGTTATAGGTAAAGAAAAATTAAGGGTTATTCCCTTTTTATTACAAAACTTTTCAAAATTTTCATTTTCAAATTCTCTACCGTGGTCACTACGTATTGTTTTAATTTTTAAGGATAATAAATTTTAAATTCTTTTAGCAAAAGTTTAAAATTGCTAAAATCATCACTTTTATTTTTAAGAAATAAAGTCCAGGTAAATCTAGAAAAATCGTCGACTATTACGTAAATATATCTATTGTGATTTATTGATTGGGTTCCAGATGGACCAAATTAATCCATATGAATTAACACTAATGATTTCGAGGTTGTAATTTCCTCTTTTGATTTAGTGAACTTAATTTTAATTTTCCGATCTAAAAAGCATAAATTATTAACTTTAAGTTAAATTTTGGGTAATCCCCTAATTGAATCTAACTTTGAAATCCTAGAGATGTGTTTAAAATTTATATGAATGAATTTCTTATGCCAGATCCAAGGTCACTTGTATTCGCCATAAGACATAGATTATCATTAAAAAAAATTCATACTTTATATGTTGATATTTTCCTTTTTGTCTCCTTCGGATATTACTTTTGAATTCGTATCTTCTACAAAGCATTTGTCTTTCTCAAAGTTTATTTTATAGCCTTTATCGCAAAGTTGACTTATACTTATTAAATTATGTTTAAGATTCTTAACTAATAAAACATCGGAAATATTAGGGTTTTTAAAATCACCGACATTGTCGATGCCAACAATATATCCTTTAGAGTTATCTTCAAAGTTGACCATTCAACCATCTTCTATACTAGATTATTCAGTAATTCCGGATTTCCCGTCATATGTCTCGAATAACCACTATCCAATATCCATTTGTCCATTTTGATTTCCACCATTTGTTCACTAGAAATTGAATTCTCAATAGCCATGTAACACACCATTACGGAATTTGAATTTTCAATAGCCACATCACCCATCTCTTCAAATTTTGAATTTCTAATAGCCATATAACACATCATTTCATGTAGTGGACAACATTTCAGCGATCACTTGAATTTTCAAAATAATTGAATGCAGACTCTTCAAACTTTGATGCAACACATGAATTGAAACTAGTGTTATAAATTATTTCAAAATTTTCCATTTATAATTTCAAAAATCAGATTATAAACTTTTGAAAACCTATGCTCTGATACCAATTATTAGAAAATGCGGAATGCAGATCTTAAAGTAAGTGTAACACCCCACGTCCATTAATGTCACTCTCAAAGGGAATGCATTAACTTTCATGGAGTATTATTGGTGTATAGAACAGAATATATCAAGACAGATACATATATTGATGCTTAAAAAATTTAAAACAACTTTTATTGCAATGGAGAAATAGTTTGAATACAACAACATCATAAACCAACAGTAAAACCAAGTACACATAGTATCCATCTTGGCAAATTGTTTTCTGGGTAAATAAAGTAAAAAGAATTACCCCAACATAAGTAGCCACAAAAGAGATGTGCTAAATTTTACTTTCAGCAATCAAAGCACTTCCAAGAGAGAGAAAGATCCAAATCAAGCTCCACTAGCACTAGTCCCACCCTGAGAAACTGGGGCAAGGGAGGAAAGGAAGAAAACAGGCTAAAACAAAGGGGGTCAGACATAAAGTCTGGCGAGTCCAATAGCTTTAAAAATATAATTATTAAAGTAATTAGGATAAGGCATAAACTGGTAAAACAAGGAATAACTGTGAAACATGTGGGCAAGACAAAACAAACAAGAGGAATATTCTGGCGTTAGTCTCGCTCCTAATTACTATAGGATAATTACTATACTGCATCAATACTAGTCACCCTAAAAGTGTATCCTGCCTACTGAATATAATAACCTTAATCGTAATTTCGTGTACCCCTATCTGTCTTCATAGGTGCCGCCTGCCCCTATCTCCACTAGTAGTACCCATTACCCCCATGCGATCGGCTCCCTAACTCGTAGATACCCATGCTAGTCCCACAGTGGGGTGTATCACTCCCCAAAGTGGCAACCCGATACCACTAAAGATGCATGTCTTATATCTACACGATGCAACAACGTCTTACCTACCAGCCCGGGCTTACGCACCCACATGACCCCGTTAGACTTGCATTGCCACCGTTAACTTGTTTTGACCTCTTATAATCAAACACAGTAAGCGTGTCCCGTCCTCGATTTAACTCGAGCTCACAAAGATACTTAATGGGTTACTGGTTTGAAAAGGGTCCCCCATGCTTGACACAAGCTTTCCACCTATGCTTGGTCCCCACTAGAATTTCCCACTTAACCCCTTCTTATTCATGTCTTCTTACATGTTTCAATTTGGTTAAGTGTTTCTAATCGTATTTCACATGTCACTCATGTCACCCACTTAACCCCCATGCCCTACCACATGTTTATCTTGGTTAAGTGTTATTTAATTCATTATAACCATAACCTTGTAAGACCTCCCACATTAGACTACCGTTTGTGGTTGCTGAATTTGTCAAGTGGGTCCGGGCAGTCTTATACCGCAAACAAGTCTAACCACGTATCTTTACAATTGTTACGCATTTAGTTTATGCCTTCGACCTCTCACATTAGACGACCGTTTGTGGTTGCTGGATTTGCCGGGTGGGTCCGAGCAGTCTTACACCACAAACGAGTCTAACCTTGTGTCTTAGGCATTTATTATTACACATAATTAATTCACCCCAATATGAATTCATTATCCCTATTCAAATTGTCAATAATTTCCAAATTAAACTATGTCCATAATTGTCTCCTAAATTATGTCCATACTTTATAGTTATATAAATTATACCAATTAATGTCTTAATTTAATTATATGCCTTTAATGCCATTTTATGCCAATTCACAATTTGCAAAATTAATATTTTCCCATTGTCCCCACGCTATTTGTACATTTTAATATGATATATGTTAGACTCGCAAATAGTCTAACTCATAAAAAGAAAAGAAACATCACAACTTGCATAACACATAAAATAGATCTAACTTGCAAATAAGAATTATAACATAAGTTTGCATAGCCAATAAGTTGCATAGGCAATGGACATATAGAACATAAACTTGCATAAACTACCATGGGTCTAAATATAGATCTAAACATGAAATCGTGAACTTGCATATATGAATACGGGTTTCACCTAAACTTGCATATATGGAATATAGTTTTCACCTAAACTTGCATATGAATTCCTACAAACTTGCATATAAATTTAAACATGTAAACTAATATCGCATGTTTTACATATAAACTAACATATGTATATACTTGATTCACATATAAACTTGTGTATAATCCACATACAGACTTTCATAAGATTCACATAGAAACTACCATATGATTTAACATCCCAAACTTGCATAAGATTCACATACGTGCTAGCATATGTAAAAATAGGCTTTCATAAGATTCACATACAAACTAGCATTCGATTTAACATCCCGAACTTGCACAAGATTCACATACGAACTAGCATATGTGAAAACAGGCTTGCATAAGATTCACATACAAACTAGCATATGATTCAACATCCCAAACTTGCATAAGATTCACATACGAACTAGCATATGTAAAACCAAATTTGCATAAGATTCACATACAAACTAGCATATTATTTAACATCCCAAACTTGCATAAGATTCACACACGAACTAGCAAATGATTTGCATCCCAAACTTGCAAATGTCATAAAATGAATCAAGTTAAACATATGTGATTAGACATATGAAATTGATCTACCAACATAAGATATCAGAATTATCATATGTTCGCCAACAGACGATAATAAAGTTAAATAACATCACATGATTCAACAGACATGTCCTCATAATCCAAATTATAACTCATCATAATTAATTTATTAATTATTTTGTGAAAGAAATTGTACTCACAAAGATAGGTTAGAGAAGAGAATAATTCATTCGTCGTTTTGTATTAGAATTCTGACTTGCAAATCCCTAATCTCTAGGAAGAAGAACTATCCTAGCAGTAGCATGGAGGCCAAGAGACTAATTTAGTTTAGGTTTAGGGCTTGAGTCCATGCGTGCTTATATAGAAATTTAAATCAACATAGGCCGTCAGAATATCATAGGAGCAATCACAATCGTCTAGACTAGATAGAGTTGTCCAGAATTGCAACCTATGCCCTAGTGACTCAGCAATAGGTCTAGAAAGACTCAGCAACAAGTCAAAATCGTCTGATTCTATATCTTCCCTAGGGGGTAGGTCGACCCCATGGTCGACCTGTATAGGGGAGGTCGACCCCCTGGTCGACCTCCGAGTCGACCTGGCCTTAGGCGGGAGAAATCCTGCCCCGCCCGCTTCCTCGTTTGAATTTTGAATTTTAAATATTAATTCTGAACTGTTATTAATTTATTTAGATTACTGAAACTTCTGAGGGCCATAACTTCCTCATACGAAGTCCAATTTACGAAAACTTGGACTTTATTCCAAGAAGAATTTCGAGATGAACGCAATGGCAATACCCATTTCCCTTAATTCTCACTTTAACAATTAAGTATTCTTAAATTTGTTCCTTTAATAGTCATAGAAAACTCAAGGTGTTACATTCTCCCCTCCTTAAAGGATTTCGTCTCGAAATCTTCAAGTTAAGGAGAATGTATATCCTAAATTTCAACCATCCATCTACTCAACCATCAAACACAGGCATCGATTGTCCTTACAAGATTTCTAATGCCATATGAACATATGCAAGGAGTATGTGTACATGTTCCTTATCCATTGCAAAATAAGGCGGTTCACTGATTCAGTTGACCTCCTTAATGCAAATCATGATAGTGCCATGCGTCCATTATGTATGCGAAAGAATCCTAACGATAAATATTACTTCTACATGTGTGCACAACCATTCATCAAAATGCAGCATCATATGATAACACAACCATTATACATGCATTAATTTAAATAATCACACATATTTATATGCAATATGAAGGTGATTGAGTCGATCTAGTGCCTAATATGTGTGTACATGCATCCACGAGCAACCACTAGCAACCACTTGCGACCACTCGCAGCCATCAATCATAATATGTTTCAAATACATGTTTACATCCATTGGTTTCGTTCTAAAGATAAAGTGTAGGACCGAGGAGATATACTTAAAAGATAGATATAAGCATGAATAAACATATGGGAAAAAGAGATCAAGGAGGTACCCTCAAAAAGAAAAGGGTAGGCTGCACGTATTTTTCTCTCAGCTCCCCATGTTGTGTCTTCCTCAGCGTCACTCCATTGAACTATAACAAGCTAGATTTCACAGTTGCGTAGCTTTTTGACTTCCGTACCCAAGATATGAGTTGGAACTCTTCTCACAGTCGCTTCTCGTTCCACTTCTACTTCCTCTATTATATTTGGCTCCACCACTTCCGCAGACTCATGTAAGCACTTTCGTAGTTGAGAAACATGAAAAACATTACGAACTCCAGTTAGTCTTTCGGTTAGCTCTACTCTGTAAGCCATCGTCCCAATACTTTCAAAGATAGGAAATGGTCCTACAAATCTTGGTGCTAGCTTTCCTACGGACCCAAAGCGAATGACATTCCTCAAAGGAGATACTTTAAGGAACACCTTATCTCTGACCTCAAACTCAAGGTCGGTTCTTCTTTTGTCTGTGTAGGACTTCTGTCTATCTTGTGCAGCCTTCATCCATCTTCTTATCAAGTCCACCTTTTCTGAGGTTTCTCTAATCATGTCTGGCCCAAGTGCGAGCTTGTCTGTAGACTCCCACCAACAAGTTGGTGATCGGCATGGTCTTCTATATAAAGCTTCGAAGGGATCCATGACTATGGTGGATTGGTAGCAATTGTTGTAAGCGAATTCCACCAAAGGAAGATGATCCTCCCATGTCCCTCCAAAGTCAAGAATGCACAATCTCCAGAGGTCTTCCAATACTATGTTAAGTCTTTCCATCTAACTATCATTTTGGGGGTGATAGGCCGTGCTTAAGCATAACTGTGTGCCTACAGCCTCTTACAAACTTTTCAAAAACTTGCTCGTAAAGATAGGATCTCGATCACTCACTATGCTGGAGGGTGTCCCAAGGAGCCTAACTATCTCTCTAAGATAAATGGATGCTAGGGACGAGGCAGTCCTTCTACTTTTAACAGGTATAAAGTGAGCGCTTTTAGTGAGCCTGTCCACTATTACCCAAATACTGGTGTTTCCCCTTCTTGACCTAGGCAACTCATAAACATAGTCCATCGAAATGCTATCCTACTTCCGTTGTGGGACCCCTAAAGGATGTTGCAGACCACCAGGCTTCTTCTGCACCGCTTTGACTTGATGTCATATCAAGCACTTGGCGACGAACTCAGCTACATCCCTCTTCATTCCATTCCAAAAGAAAACCCTTTTTATATCTTTATACATCTTGTCTTTAGTTGCGATCTTTCTATGAGAAAAGGTACTTTAATGATTTATGGTTAGTAAACAATTCAAACCTTTCTCCTAGTAGGTAATGACGCCATGACTTTAGAGTGAAAACAATGGCAGCTAGCTCCAAATCATGATTGGGTAGTTCTTCTCATGTACTTTCAATTGCCTTCCCCCATAACAAACTACCTTACCTTCTTGCATCAAGACTGCGCCCAAACCTGTACCGCATGTGTCTGTGTATACGGTAAACATTTTTCTCCCATCAGGCAATGTCAGGATTGGGGCTGTTGTTAGAGCCCTTTTCAAACATTGGAAAGCAATATCGCAATCCAAATCCCAAGCGAAGTGAGGTTCTTCTTTGTCAACCTTGTGAGCGGGGATGAGATTTTCGCAAAATCTTTAATGAACTTTGCATAAAAGCCCGCTAGCCCGAGAAAGCTTCGGACTCCGGTTGCATTCCGTGGAAGCTTCCAATCTTGCACCGCAACTACTTTTGTGGGGTCCACAGCTAACCCCTCTTTGGACACCACATGTCCAAGAGACCTCACTTCTTCTCTCCAGAAATGGCATTTGGAGAATTTGGCTTTCGATTGATGTGCAGGAAGAGTATCCATGACTTCCCTTAAATGCAAAGCATGATCTTCTTCATTTTTCGAGAAAATCAAAATGTCGTCTACGAAGACCACAACAAACTTACTAAGGAACTCCCTAAACACCCTGCTCATCAAGTCAACGAAGTAAGCGGGTGCGTTTATCAAGCCAAAAGGCATGACAAGCCATTAGAAGAAACCATCCGGGGTTCTTAATGCGGTCTTATCAATGCTGTCTTCGGCCACTCTTAGCTGATGAAACTCAGTGGCCAGATCTAGTTGGGAGAAAACCGACGCACCTGCAAGCTGATCAAACAAGTCATCTATTCTTGGAAGTGGGTGCCTATTTTTCTTGGTCAGCTTGCTTAGCTCCCTATAATCAACGCATAAGCGAAGAGAACCATCCGCTTTGGTTGCAAATACTACTGGAGAACCCCATTAAGAAATACTCTGCATTATAAACCCTTTTTCTAGTAACTCTTTGACTTGCTTGCTGAGCACTTTTCTCTCCCATGGAGCCATGTGTCTAACGGGTAGGGCTACGGGTTTTGCATTATCGACAAAGAATATGCGGAAGTCTATCTCTTGCTTCGGAGGTAAGCCCTTCACCTCTTCAAATACATCTGAGTATTCACGGACTACTCCAATAGACTGCAAGTTTTCAACAGAGGCATCATGAGATTCTAAATAGCTAAGCATAACAGAATCTATGGGATTACACCAGATTTCAAGAGTGTTGCCGAGGCGAGTCATAAGTCTAACCACTCTCTTTTCACAATCGAGGATGGCACCATTCCTGCATAACCAATCCCTGCCTAGAATCAACCCATAGCCCGTGAAGCCAAGAACGAAGGCGTTGCATTCAAACTAAACGCTCAAGACAGACACTCTCAAATCCTGACAAATCATTGAAAGATGAGCCGAACCACCAATAGGATTTAAGACTACTATGGGATCCGTAACTAGAATAGTATTTAGGTCCAGTATTTCAACTACCGAAGCAGATAAAAACGAGTGTGAGGCGCTAAAATCAAACAAAGTACAAACAGGATGATCAAACAGAAAAACCAAACTTTCAACAGAAATATTTCTGCCTCTCTCCTGTCCTGGTTCCATGAGATCATGAACCTGCCGTTTTGCCTGCCCTGGTGCCATGAGAGCCTGAACCTGCCCTCCAGAAGTAGACCCTGTCCTCTGCCCTTGCCTTCTCGGGCAATCTTTAATCAAATGCCCTGCCTCGCCACAGTTAAAGTAGCCAGTCTTCTTCTTCATCCTACAGTCCTTGCTAAGATAGCCTGGTTTTCCACAATTTAAGAACCTTTTCTTTCCTTTGCTATTGTTATCCTTACCAGCTTCCTTAGGTTGTTGCTGTGACTTCTTTTGATCCCCTTTCTTTTCCGGTGCCTTATTAGCATTAGCGCCTTTCTCCTCTTCATGCATAAGCGCCATGTTAACCAGTTTCTCAAAGGTAGCCCCATAGGAATGTAGGTCATAGCCAGCTCATGTAGAGGCTCATTCAAACCTTCTAACGAATCTCAGGGCCTTCTTTTCAGGTGTGTTCACCAAGTCTAAGCCAAATCTCGCCAACTGATTGAACTTGTTAACGTAATCCTTTACTGATAAATTCCCCTGCTTCAATGCCAAGAACCACTCCATGTATAAATTCTCTTCTGCTTATGAGAGAAATTTCATCTCGAACCTATGTCTGAAATCCATCCACGTCTCCATTGGACGCTCTCTATTCGTGACCTCCCACCAAAACGAGGCTTCGTCCTTCATTAACCAAAAAGCTAATTGGACCTTCCTTCCATCTTTTATCTCAAAGATACCAAACAAATCTTCCACCCCTTAAGCCAATTTCGGGCTTCAACAAATGTCTCTAACCGGTGAAAAGGTTTACCGCCCATTGTCCGAAAGTCCTTTCATATCTTCGAAAAAGTATCAATGCAGGGAGGGGGAGGTGGAGGAGCGGCTGCAGTTGGGGGAGGAGGAATGTCTACTGGGCCTGTGGCGGTGGCCCTAGCCTCCAGATACCTTCTGAACCAGGTTGGTATCGGTATCCCCTCGGGTAACTTGGGTAACCCAGACATGTTGAAAAGAAAAAGGAAGAGATTCAAAATGGAGAATTGAAAGAAAGATATATGGATCTTGGGGGTTATGTTTTTAAAACAAACTTTACTCTTGAAAGTACTCTCCTTAAAACATACATTTGAAACTATTTCTTTATAAAATGCTTTTGAAAAATAGTTTTTCAAAATCTCTTATTTGTTCTTGTAACCTTCAGCTCTAATACCACGTGTAACACCCCACGCCCATTAATGTCACTCTTAAAGGGAATGCATTATCTTTAATGGAGTATTATTGGTGTATTGAACAGAATATATCTAGACAGATACATACATTGATACTTGAAAAATTTAGAACAACGTTTATTGCAGTGGATAAATAGTTTGATTACAACAACATCATAAACCAACAGTAAAACCAAGTACACTTAGTGTCCATCTTGTCAAATTGTTTGATGAGTACATAAAGTAAAGGAATAACCTCAACATAAGTAGCCACAAAAGAGATGAGCTGAACTTTACTTTCTGCAATCCAAGCACTTCGAAGAGAGAGAAAGATCCAAATCAAGCTCCACTAGCCGTAGTCCCACCCTGAGAACCTGGGGGGGAGGGGAGAAGGAAGAAAAGAGGCGAAAACAAAGAGGGTCAGACATAAAGTCTGGCGAGTCCAACTTTAACAATATAATTACTAAAGTAATTAGGATAACGTTAAACTAGTAAAACAAGGAATGATTGTGGAACAGGTGGACAAGACAAAACAAAACAAACAAGAGGAATATTCTGGCGTGAAATTTGCTCCTAATTACTATACTGCAACATTACTAGTCACCCTAAAAGTTGATCCAGCCTACTAAACATAATAACCATAATGGTAGTTTCGTGTACCCCTAACTGTCTTCATAGGTGTCGCCTGCCCCTATCTCCACTAGTTGTACCCACTACCCTTTGTGATCGGATCCCTAACTCGTAGATACCCGTGATGGTCCCATAGTGGGGTGTATCACTCCCCAAACTGGCAACACGATACCAATAAAGATGCACGGCTTATATCTACACGATGCAACAACGTCTTACCTACCAGCCTAGGCCCACGCACGCACATGACCCCGTTGGACTTGCGTTGCCACCGTTAACCCGTTTTGACCACTTACAATCAAACCCAGTAAGTGTGTCCCGTCCTTGATCTAACTTGAGCCCACAAAGATACTTAATGGGTTACTAGTTTGAAAAGGGTCCCCCATGCTTGACACGCTTTCCACCTATGCTTGGTCCCCACTAGAATTTCCCACTTAACCCCTTCTTATTCATGTCTTCTTACATGTTTCAATTTGGTTAAGTGTTTCTAATCGTATTTCACATGTCACCCATGTCACCCACTTAACCCCCATGTCCCACCACATGTTTATCTTAGTTATGTGTTACTTAATTCATTATAACCGTAACCATGTAAGACCTCCCACATTAGACTACCGTTTGCGGTTGCTGGATTTGTCTGGCGGGTCCGGGCTGTCTTATATCGCAAACGAGTCTAACCTCGTGTCCTCATAATTGTTACGCACTTAATTTATGCCTTCGACCTCTCACATTGGACTACCGTTTGTGGTTGCTGGATTTGCTGGACGGGTCCGAGCAGTCTTACACCACAAACGAGTCTAACCTTGTGTCTTTGGCATTTATTATTACACATAATTATTTGACCCTAATATGAATTCATTATCCCTATTCAAATTGTCAATAATTTGCGAATTAAACTATGTCCATAATTGTCACCTAAATTATGACCATACTTTTTAGGTATATAAATTATACCAATTAATGTCTCAATTTAATTATATGCCTTCAAAGCCATTTTATGCCAATTTGCAAAATTAATATTTTTCCATTGTCCCCACGCTATTCGTATGTTTTAATATGATTTATGTTAGACTCGCAAATAGTCTAACTCATAAAAACAAAGAAACATCACAACTTGCATAACACATAAAATAGATCTAACTTGCAAATAAGAATTATAACATAAGTTTGCATAGCCAGTAACTTGCATAGGCAAAGGACATATAGAAAATAAATCTTCATAAACTACTACGGATCTAAATATAGATCTAAACATGAAATCGTGAACTTGCATATATGAATATGGGTTTCACCTAAACTTGCATGTATGGAATATCGTTTTCACCTAAACTTGCATATGAATTCCTACAAACTTGTATATAAATTTAAACATGTAAACTAATATCGCATGATTTATATATAAACTAGCATATGTATATACTTGATTCACATATAAACTTGTGTATAATCCACATACAGACTTTCATAAGATTCACATACAAACTAGCATATGATTTAACATCCCAAACTTGCATAAGATTCACATACGAACTAGCATATGTAAAAATAGACTTGCATAAGATTCACATACAAACTAGCATATGATTTAACATCCCAAACTTGCATAAGATTCACATACGAACTAGCATATGTAAAAACAGACTTGCATAAGATTCACATACAAACTAGCATATGATTTAACATTCCAAACTTGCATAAGATTCACATACGAACTAGCATATGATTTACATCCCAATTTGCATATTAACTGATGTCATAAAATGAATCAAGTTAAACATATGTGATTGGACATATGAAATAGATCTACCAACATAAGATAACAAAACTGTCATATGTTCACAAACAGACGATAAAAAAGTTAAATAACATCACATGATTCAACGGACATGTTCGCATAATCCAAATTATAACTCATCATAATTAATTTATTAATTATTTTGTGAAAGAAATTGTACTCACAAAGATAGGTTGGAGAAGAGAATAATTCGTTCGTCGTTTTGTATTAGAATTCTGACTTGCAAATCCCTAAGCTTTAGGAAGAATAACTATCCTAGTAGCAACATGGAGGCCAAGAGACTAATTTAGTTTAGTTTTACGGCTTAAGTCTATGCGTGCTTATATAGAAATTTAAATCAACATAGGCCGTTAGATTATCATAAGAGCAAACACAATCGTCCAGACTCTATAGAGTTATCCAGAATTGCCACCTATGCCCTAGTGACACAGCAACAGGTT